>CP141134.1:39052682-39677682 GCA_035236585.1 Warburgia ugandensis
CCGTTTGATCTTGAAATTTATTTTGGGGTTTTGTAGATAAGTATTATAGGACAGTATGAATGGTGGGATTTGTGAAATTTGATTTGGAATAGAGTGCCAAATTGAATTTAGGTCTCTTATTCCAATCTAGAGAGAGGAGAGAGAAAGTGAAAGAAGAGAGATTTTTGGGAGTTTGAAAATTTGGGAAAAATCTAAATCTAGTTTTTTAGTGGAAGCAAGATAATTTCATGGAGTTTTAATGAACATTTTTGTAGGATTTTTGGGGGTGTATTTATACATGTTTTTGAACTTTTCATAATTACTTGTAATAATTATGTTTCAATTTTTTTGAATATTAAATTAACATTGCATCCTCCACTATTACCTCCTTCTCCACTATCAACTGGTAGTGGTTTGACCACTCATTACATGTTTTGTGGCTGTTGGATTCATTTGTTGGCCCCACAGAGGTGTGAAAGGACCATTTTGCCGTTTTATGGAGAAAAATTCGTTTTATTCTCCCGAACTCGAAATTGAGCATACTTAGTGGTGTTGGAATTGTATTTTTTAGTACATTCCAAATATTTATGTCTTAGATCTCAATTATGGGTAAAATTACCATTTTACCCTATTATTCATAAAAATAATTAAAATTAGGGATTTTTCATTTTAACTTGGAATTGAACGTACTTAGTCTCATTTCAATTAGTTTTTCGAGTACATTCACAATTTATAAGTTTTAAATCATGTTTTAATATCTATAAAAGATAATTTCCAATAACCTAATATTCCATCCTAGAATTTCTAAAAATTCAAACTAAATTGATTTTCTCAATCAATTTACACAAATTGGGGTTTTTACAATCTTCCCCCCTTATAATAATTTCATCCTCAAAATTTGAATTTCAACTTAATTATGAGTTTTCATTAACTCATTCATAAGTTTGCTCATGTGGCCTTGCACTTAAGGAAACCTCCATTTCCTTTCATTCATAGTTCATGTTACTTTCTCCTCAAAGGTAAAATCACATTTTTGGGTTATAAACACACATCTCACTAATAATGTTAATGCATTAATTACTCAACCTGATTCTTGCTAGACTTTCCAAAAGGATTAATAACTTTTAAACTGAGTTATCATTTTGTTCAAAACTTCCTATTTCTCTTGATTGGTATACTAAGTTTCTACTCATTTCCCCCAATCTTTCAATACTTCATATTTTTCCATTCTAACTTCTATTGCTCATCCTCATTCCCTTTTAACAGATATAGTTTTGGCATATCTTCCCTAATATGTATAGTCCTTAGACTATCTACCAAAATGACATATTGCTTTGATTCTACAATTTCAACTATCGTTCTTTGTAACAATCTTCCAATATTTGGAAGTAATTATCTCATTTTTGTTCTAGATAATCATACTCCTTTACTATTTCTTTCTGCTCAAAATTTATGTTTACATCCTAATATTAACTGATAGTTTCCTTGTAATAACTTCTTCCTCAACTTTCATTACTATTCATGTACTACGATTTCCTCTTTATTCATAACACTTGATTTTCATATTTCTCCTTTTTAAAATTATGTATTTCCTCATGCTTCGTTCAAGCATACCTCATAACTATTCCATATCATACTACCCTTTATCTGAAGTATTCTTGATAATTCCTATTAAAAGAGTCCATATTGACTTTGTAGTCATACACTCTCAAGCCTTTAAAAACTCCATTATTTACCATATATTCTTCAAGTCTCAATAATCTACCATAAACTCTTTATGGTTTATGTAATCAATGACAAGATTATACTAAAAGAATGTCCTTATGGTATGTTATACAATCAATAAGAGATAAATTTCTGTAATTGTCATGGTCATTAGTATCTTCTTCCATCTTTGTTGGGTCAACTTCCATATCATTCTTAGAATTTACATGACCCTAAACTCTACTTCTTCAAATCCACATTTATACTTACTAGATTGTTGATAAGCTTTGGAAGTGTTTTGACATATTCTCCAAATGGTCATGGTTTTCTCACAATAATTTTATATGTCATCACCACTTATCTAATAACTCTCATTCTCATCAAACCTATAACTCAAAATTTGTTTTCATATCTCTCTATAATTTTTCATTTCTAGCTCCCCATTGATGATAATAGGATGGGAGTAACTCATCCATGTGGAGTAAAGGGTACTTAATATCATTTATGCATAATCTCATTGATTCCTTCCTTTTTTCTTTTTCTAAGGAAACTTGTTAATTCCCAAAGTAAACTTATTACTATAATCTCTCCTTTGTCTACTAATCCTTAAAATGTGTTCTTTCCACTTATTTAGATCAGTTGATGTCATTTTCCTCAACTACTATAGATATTTTCTCATTCAATCTTATGTTAGATTGAAAATCTCCAAAATATCTTGAAATTTCTACCCACATATTTCTCCAAAATCTAGATTCATACCTCATTCACAATCATCTTATTTGTCCAAAATTTACACTCAAGTTTAGTTCCCTATATTTGTTTATAGGTCTTCATTTCTCATGTTCATTTCAACATTCCTTCAAAATGTATTTTTCCTCATTATATTCCATAATTCTTTCAATATCACTAAATCTATCATATAAATAGAATCAGTATCTCTAAATTCATCATATTAATATCCCTATTCATTTATAGGTTGTCACTTTTCATTCTATCATCATTGCAAATTATAGTCCATAATTATTTCCATATTTCAATTCTATCATATAGTTGAATCAACACTCCTCTAAATTTTATCTCCTTATTTGTCTTTATTAAAACTGTTTTCTCATTCACCAATTTTGAAAATATTTACCTATCTCCTTAAATTCTTCTCAAGTAAGATCATCTCTATTTTGATGATTAAATCCTTTAACTAATTGTCATAATACTATATATATGTAGCAATTGTAACTCTTACATTTATATTTATTATTATTGATTTCAAATTTTGTAATAATTCTAAGGTTTTATCTTTAATGTCATTTTCTCATAAATTTCTATTTCAGCTTTCCTATAAAGATTGGATTTTATCCTTATTCATTCTTTCCGTCATATATTTCCAATTTATCATCTCTTTCTCTTAATCTCCATTATTTCACCTAATAATAATATATATATATACACACACACACTAGAATTAATGTTTTTTATTTCTACAAGTATCTTTACTTAAAATTTCAGGTTATGCCCGAATATCATACATTACATTTTCCTCTCTTGTAATGTTTTCCTTACTTGTTTCTATAACTTACTATTCCCTATATTGATATCATTAACTTACTAAGTAATACTCCTAGTTATTTCACTAAGTAATATCTACTTATACTCCACTAGTACTTAATGAGTTAATTACATTAACTCCTCACCTAATGAGTTTATCACATAACTATTCCTATACTCATTCTCCACTAATGTGTTAATCACATAACTCATTCTCATCAAATACCATCTTCTTTCTTATTCACTCACTATTTCTCATCCTCTAATTGAATTGTCATCTTCATATTGGACATAGGGTACTATACTGTGATCAGATGAATGGCTCTGATACCAATCGTGATGACCTGGGTTTTTGTAATACATCTTTCAAAGGTGGGGCCCTTAGTAGTAAAAATTTTTTGCAAAACAAAGCAACAAAATTTCTTTTCTTTATAACTTGTTTTGAAAAACCCAAGTCATCACTTCATACTTAACATAAGTAGAATTTTTGTACAAGATAAAATTCCATTGAAAGAATATACTTTTATTAAATTCCACAATCCATTTAGTGGTTCACAGTATAGCCCGGGTATCATTACAATACTTGTCCAAATTACATAATCCAAATTTCAAAGCTCACCATACAATAAAAACTCTCAATACAATACAATACTCTCAAATAAAATTACATGTCTTCAAGGGGTATACCCTGATGATTATTCTCCCAAATCTTCTTTAGTCTTGAGCTCTTAACTCTCCTTCTCTGTATCTGAGATATTGTAAATATTCAAACATTTACAATATCTTAGCAAGCTATGCTTGGTAGGGGATTCATGAAGCATAATAATTTGACAGTATAATCCTAATACTTCATAATCCCATTATTCATACTCATGGATCAATCTCTTTACTTGTTCATATATGTACATCCTTACACATATATACTATATATATATATATATAGTCAAAACCATGAAAAATATTTAATATCTTAAAACATAATCATACCCAATTTATACTAAGTTGATAGATCATCCAAACTCTGCTGGACATACTCCCTCATTTGGGCAGTGTCAGTAATCTACAAATACCCGACATCTCATCATGCCATATCATAAGGCATTTCACTATGCCATGCGCCCAGATAACTGCCCAATAATCCACCTATACCATCCTTGGTGGAAATCATAACATCCATGTCCGTATGGGGGGACCATGGCTATCACAGTGGCAACCTCCCATAATTGCTCCCCTTGACTTTTAGCCTCACTTAGGCTTGGTATCCATATCATAACAAGTTTTAGAGAGCAAGTGACCAAACTCTACTAACTCTCCTAGCATAACATCCCCAAGAATATGCCTGCTTAAAACAAAACCACAACCCTCCATGCTTGTATATAAAGTAATTCTCATACGTGTTAGACAATCATTTGTTTACTTCAGGCTAGAATATCTTCTAGTTCCCTATTCACTTAGAGTTTTTTTCCTCAATTCTAACTTAACCATTTTATATGTGTTTTGGTTGGATCATAAGGACTTTCAAGGAATTTAATACAAGTATTTACATTACACTTGTCAACCTTTCTAGACATAACATCAAGTATTTAACATACATATCTCATGTAAATGCATTCATAAAATCCTCCTACCTTCAAGTAGTGATCCATCTCTTCAAATCTTCTGATCTTGACTGATGTACATAATTTGTAAATCCATACATATTGTCAATATTTATACAATCTAAATAATCCTATTTTTTTTCTCCTATTAATATTCTTTTTTTATTCTTGTCCTTTGATATAAAGGATCTAGATCTTTTGTCCTATCATGATCTATCTTCCTTAGATAGTGTCTATCTTATTGATCAGTAAATTTGATGGTTAGAATGATCTTCTAATCTTTCATATCTAAGTATTTTCTATTCTAAGTCTTTGTGTATTCCTTCCTTTGATCTTGATCTTTCATAGATCCTTTGATCAACAATTTATATTGTTGATAAAGATCAAGGGCTTAGATCTTCTATCATCTAATTCTTCTTCGATCTAAGTTTAGTTGTTTGATCATCCCTAAGGAGGATGATCTTGGTTCTCTTCCTTGAATCATATTTGATCAAGGGTGGGTTCAAATCTTCTATTCTATTTGATCTAGAATCTTTTATTCGATTTGATCTAAATTGCAAGCAATATATATATATATCATACATCATAAAGTATTTATTTATTTTATTGTTCTTGATCATTCAAGATCCCATGGATCTTGTTTGATCATCCTTATCTTACTTACAATTTTACTAGGGTTGGATAATTTACTAACCTTTTATGCTCTTATTATTATTATTCAACCAGTTAATGTTTTACTGGTTGAAGATAGCTTATTCCATCTTAAGTCTAGACAGCTCCTATTATTTCCAATTGACTAAGGCTTACTAGCTGAATGGCTGAACACAAAGTGGTTACTTCAATCCTCATGTAAGGAGGCATTTAGACCTCACAAAGGTTAATGGAAGGTAGGGGAAGAGCGAGGCTCTATTAGAAAATTCCCCTAACCACCATGTTCAGCATTCACTAGAGTGACCTTAGCTCAATCATTCATAAGGTTCCTATGAGCATTTTAACCCTAAGTACCCTTTCTAATTGACTTTAATTAAATTTATGAACATTTAAAATGTCATTCATGGGGTTTATTATTCTCCTAGTTTGGGCCAATGATTTGATAATTATTATATTATCCTACTAACTATTGCCCTTACTAATATAAAGTCAAAGTCATTCGCTCATCTTAATTGTCCATGAATCTCTACATTCCATTAATTTACATTTTTGGTGATTTATGCTCATTATATCTCAACAACTACTTAACAATTGAATCCACTAATAAAATTTGACAACAATTAAATCATAAAATTTAAAGCATAAATCCAATATAAATTTAACAACTATTTCTACTAACATGCTTCCTATGAATGTAACTTAACCTAATGGAATAAAACTATACTTAAACTAGCATGATCCTAAGTTATGAAATACATGAAATTTGACTACTAATCTAATGGAATCATTCTTAAATCTTAAATTCAAACCATCATGCCCTAAGATAATTAAATTTACAAACCTATTATAACAATCTAAGACATTTAGAGCATATCATGCCAAAAATTAAGAATTACAGTATTGTGCTTCCTAATTTGTAACTTAAATCACATTTACCATTCTATCTAAAATAAAAGACAAGTAAAATAATTAAATTAAGATTATTAGAAAATTTTACTTATGATCCAACCATTAGATTTTAGATTTTTTCCTTTAGATCAAGGGTTTTAATTACATTTAGGGATTTTACTTGAATAAGGTATAAAGATCATATCCATTTGTTTTTGTCACATTTAATCCATGATCTCACTAGATTTCATCATGATCCCATTCATACAACCCATCCAAAGAGTCTGATTATGCTTGATCTCATTGATCAAGAGAGTCCCTTTGTATTTTTAGTGTTTGTCTACCATAAAGGGTAGATTTCTTAATTTATCTTATATCTGTCATAATAAATCACATATATATATATATCACTTTATTTAGATACTATTTCATCCTTAAATCAGATTCCCAAGATTTGATCATCTCAGATATTGAAGATCATGAACATTGGAAGCTTATTTGTTCAAAAAAGAAAGTTTTTTGAAGATTTTTATCCATTTTATGATTTCAAAAGAAAATAGACATTGCAAGATTTCCATAACTTCTTTCCGATCTTGATTTGGCATTCAGATGACTCCACAATTAAAGATTGATGTTCACAGTCATTCGAGGGTCCAGATTTGATCTGGGCCCATAGGAACAAACAACCTAGATTGTTTGGGCAGAGTGGTCACCGCACTCTCATTACTAGGATGAAAGTCAAAACGTGCTTCCCTGGGACCATTGCTATTGCATGGACATCTCGTCGAAAATTCGTCGTATGCGGAGACGTTCCCGCAAGGCGCCTTTTTGTGTGGCGTTCCATTGTGGCATCTCAGGTGCCAATCTTATTAGGAAGATTTGATAGTTTGTTTTGGATCGTCCAATCAATTCCTCTTCAATCAAAAGCTTAAAACTTGATTAAATTTCATAAAAATTCTACCCTAGGGTTTTGGGTCCTTCTAGATTGATTGGATAGATCAGATTTTTCATCTAAGCCCTCCATCATACAAAAATGAAGGGTTCTTGTCCTTACTTGATTTTTATAATTTTTGACCTAAAACTAATATAAAAAAATAAAAAATATATGAACTAATATGAAATAAGTATGGGAAGAGTTTCCACCTTCTAATTGGAGAAAATTTAGGTTTTGAAGCACAATTTAAACGAAATAACCTGTTGATGATAAGATCACCCGATAACGGCTTATTTTCTATTTTTTCGTTGATGACACCATTGGATCTTGAAATTTATTTTGGACTTTTGTAGATAAGGTATTATAGGACAATATGAATGGTGGGATTTGATTTGGAACAGAGTACCTGATTGAATTTCGATCTCTTGTTCCAATCTAGAGAGAGGAGAGAGAAAGTGAAAGAAGAGAGATTTTTGGGAGTTTTGGAAATTTGGGAATGAATCTAGTTTGTTTTTTCAAGGGAAGTTAAATAATTTGGTGGGAATTTTAATGAACAATTTTGGAGGATTTTTGGGGTGTATTTATATATGTTTTTGAAATTTTCATAATTACTTGTAATAATTATGTTTCAATTCTTTTGAATATTAAATTAATATGGGATCCTGCACTACCACCTCCTTATCCACTATCAACTAGTAGTGGTTTGACCACTCATTACATGTTTTCTAGCTTTTGGATTCATTTGTGGGCCCACAAAGGTGTGAAAAAACCATTTTGCCGTTTTATGGAGAAAAATCTGTTTTATTCTCCTAAACTCTGAATTCATCGTACTTAGTGGCATTAGAATCGTATTTCTTAGTAAATTATAAATATTTATGTCATAGATCAAAGTTATGTGTAAAATTACTATTTACCCTTTTATTCATAAAAATGAAGAAAATTAGGAATTTTTCATTTTAAAGTGGAATTGAACGTACTTAGTGTCATTTCGATTGGTTTTTTGAGTACATTCATTATTTCTAAGTTTTAAATTGTATTTTAATCTCTATAAAAAGATAATTTCTAATAACCTAATATTCCAACCCAGAATTTCTAAAAATTCAAACTAATTTTATTTTCTCAATAATTTACACCAATTGGGGTTATTACAGGTCTCAAGGTAGAAGAAAGCCTAATATGTTAAACTCTTATGCATACTTATGACTGGTAATTGAAGGAAAGAATCATAAGGTCTTTATAACTAAGAGAGAATAAAAAATTGCATTATTAGTAGCCATAATTTAGGTTATTTTAACATAATTTTATTGCTATTTTTTGAAATGGATTTGCCGCTAATATGTACAACTTGGAATGATCATATTCATATGAATTGCTTCACATTCATGCTAAGGAAGGATCTAAAAATTCCATGGACAAATACAATTGATATCTATGTGCTATGGCCTACAGCCATAGGTCATTTGTCATTATTCATAAACACTTTAGCACTAGTTTGACAATGGTCCACTTAGGGATATGCATATTTATTATTGTTTAAAGATCCATCCTTTATAATCATTGCTTTGGATGCATTTTTTCATGATTGAAAGCATGAGAAAGTTCTAAGCTATGTACTAAGCATGCACAATTGATGTATATAATAGATGCATACTTTTGGGAACTTGAAGTGCCTTATCAAATGAATGATGAATGCATGTTCAAAAATATCACAAAAAATATGTTTTTATAGCTTGTTGAAGACATGAGTTTGAAAGGCTCTCCTACCTTAGAAATCAATAGATTTGAATGGTTTCTCACAAGACTTTGAAAAATGGTTTTTATCCTCATATAAGGGTTTTAGAGGTGTATTTGATAGATGTTTTAGGCATGTTCTCTATGAGAAACTATAAGTTGTTGAGATGTTATTAGATAGATGTTTTAGGCAAGCACTCTGTAAGTTGTTGTAAGTCTTGGGGATATAGATTTCATTTATATTTTTGGCAAGCATTCACTAAGTAGCTATAAGTCTTGGAGATACAATTTTGATTGCTATTTTGGTAGGTTCTCTACAAGTACCATATGACTGTAAGGCATGCATGCCTAGGGTGGTAGTATTTTACATTTGGAGGCAAGCATGCTACGCACCGCTGTAAGTCTTAGAGGCCCTATGCTAGGAGGTGTACTTAGCCACTTCCCTCTTAGATGATATTGATACCATCCCTGCAATGGAGATGGCAGGTAGTAGGAGTAGCTTCTCATAGGTAAGTTCTTCAAGTGGTACCCAAGTAGTGCCCATGAGGTCTGGTGAGTCATGGCCATGCGGTATCCATGAGCCAATGAATAAGCTACAATAGTCACCAGTTGGTGACGGGAGGGCCCTACAAGTATAGGATTTATGTTGTTTTGGCATGTCGGTCACTCTCGAGAGTCTAGTCCTATCCTTGATGGTAGGACTGTATGCCATTGTGGTGCCCTAGAGCTTAGTCGGTAGTCTTGGTTGGCAGTCCCAAAGGGGGATGTTGGGCTTCATCTAGTGTGGTAGGACTATGCCACTCGATTTTCACAGTTATGCTTTTTCAAGTTGCTCTAATGCAAAGGATTTGTGTGCACATTTAATTTATGATTTTCATTGAATTCACAAACAACCTTTGGTTTTGTAAGATCAAGAATTTATTGAATTTTGGACTACTAATGATTTGACCTTGAGCATACAACATGACAGTAGACTTTATTTACTAATTCTATCTTTAAGTAATGTGCTTTAATGCTAGCCAATGGTTTTACTATTATTATTATGAATAAACATTGATTCTTTTAAATCAATGATCAATGATTTTACCCTAATTAGCTTTCTAATGTGTTCGATTAAATCAAGCTTTTATGGGTGTTTTTGCACAATTTTGTATTGAATTACCCATGCATTGAAATGTAGAGTGTTCATGAATGAGAGTACATTAGGTGACTAATTTTACATGTGATAATGAGAATATTAACTACCTCCCTATTTAAAATTAGTTCATCTATTGAATGACTAACAATTTAGATAAATGATGATGTGCGATGAATGATGTTGAAGATCTATAGGTCAAGAAGAAATTTGGAGTGACTTTTGTATTTGTATATGGAAAATGATTTTAACATGACTACCTATTTATGAAATAATAAAGGCATAGAATGTTTAAATCCTAGTGAAAGATTAAGGTATTGATATCTTCAGAAATCATGAAAGTCTTATGATTTATCAATGTACTAATATGCACATGTAAACTAATTTTACAGATATATGATTTGAGAAGTTGCAACATGAGCATCTCTTTTGAAACATCATGAGCTTTGTTTATATATGGTAAATCATAAAAATACATTGATGTTGTAAATAATTAATTGTATGCTAAAATTGTGACTTTTTCTACCTACACATGCACAAGCTTATTGAGACATTATAATTTGTTTACATTGTCTCAGACTTGAAGAAATAGAATGGAAGATTGCATAGCCTAAGCTGCAAATGTGAAAGCAAGTAATGGAGTTTGAAAATTCAGGAGATTGTAATTTCACCATTGGAAGGTTGAGCCTTGCCACTTAAGATTTGATTTATGAATTATTAGAAAATGTGAATGTATATTAGCTTAATGTTGGGGACTAATTTCTATTTAATGGAATTGGGTTGTGACTGGAGGTTCTGGGATTATGATTAAGTTTTGTTATTCATTCTTAAAATATTAAAATCTATTTGTGTCTATCAAGTGTTTTGTACAAATGCATTACATGTGGATATTTTCAAAAAATAGAGAAAACTCTGTTAGGATTTCGGTAGGAATGAAACATTCATTTAGCTGTAAAATTCTTACACTTCTAAAAGAGCAACTTTTTTTTATTGTTTTGTTTTTGGAAAGAATTTCCAAGAAGCAATGTCCCAAAATTTGAAATAGTATTTAAAAAGAATTTTGAAAACCTAGGGTGTCACACTAATTGTATACAAATAAATTAATAAGTTGAAGTTCAAAAGCTAAAATGAATAATAGGAAAATTCAAATTCTTATTATTGTAAAGGAACTTTTGATAAAGTTTTATCAAACTTTTCAATTTTTTTTCAAATAAAGTTAAAAGAAAGAACTAAAAAGTAACTAATGAAAACTATGGACATATCAAAATTTGAATACCCTACCCCAGACTTAAGTTAAACATTGTCTTCAATATTGTAAAGTATGGACATGTGAAAAACTAAGTAAAAAGAGAAGGGTTGGAAAGTTATTACTTGCACTCTAATGATGGTGTAATGATCTGTCAATGTGGATAAAGATGCAAAATATAAAATGATGATGCAAATACAACTCCATGACACCTAACCTAAACTAATTAACAGATTTCTAAACCCTAAACCTTACTAATTATGAAGGAAATTTTAGAAAACTCACTGCATTTTAGAATCTCATGGAAGAATGTATTTTCTCCACTCAGAAATATATGGCCATGATAACAATATAGCATGATGGACCAGCATTTTTTTTTTACCAACTTGAGGTGACTTGGCCCATGAGCAGTTAAATTGTGTATATGGAATGCCAACATCAAATTACTAAAAACTATTCCTCTTCTCAAACGACTTCCTAAATGCTAGGGCTAAGCTCATTCTGCATCTCCCTAAAAGGTTTGTCATTTTCATCTTGAGTGAGATAAATGGTGGGGCTTATACCCTATTCATCATCTACTATACACCCTATAGTTATTTGATGTTCTATAGAAAATGCAATAGTTAGTGGACTCATTTGGTACTCTAATTGCATAACGGATTGTGAATGGTTTTCCTTCACGTCTTTGTGGTAATCTTATGTACTCTACATAAACAAACGTATGGTCTCTTCTAAAGATTGGTTCCTCTATTGTGAAGGAAATGGTTGTTTTAGTACTAGCTATTATGGAACTAGGTCACTAGGGAAAGATTGATTAAGGGGATCCTAGATGATCCTCCCTAATTAATATTTTGAGATAATAAAAAATTGGGTTGCATAGCCCATCCAAGATTGTAAATCTCAAAATATGGATTGATTCTAGGATTTTAGAATGCATTTGATGTATTTGGTTGCTCCAAAAAAACTTCAAGGAATATGGAGCTAGAGGGGCATGAAGTGGTAGGGTGTGTTGTACTAGAACAAATTAAACAAACATCAAGTAGAGGTTGCATAGTGGATTCTCTAGCAAACACAACTTTTCATAATTTAATAAGAAGACTATCAATCTTATCTTCAATATGTCTATTTTGTTATAGAGGTTAAGAGTGGTCCCTATCTCATATATGCTAGCTTTCCTTGGAAGCTATAGAAATCTTTCTGTTCTAATAGAACGATCCAATTGTTAAGAATTCTTAGATAAATTTTCAAAGAAGTTCCATGCCTTTGCATCACTCTTGTTTCATAGTGCCCCACCACTAGTGGCATCAATTATACATCAGTTCTGTGAGATTAGACCTTCGTAGAAATATTGTAGTTGTTGCCATTTCATAAAAAATGTGCTCCCTCTTTCTATTGAAAATTTATAATTTCTTTATGTAGGGCAATGGTTTTTTGGATTAGAAAGATTTTTTTTCAAGAATCTTCTAGCTAATTACCCCAAGAAGTGATAGACCCTACATTTAATGAATTCATCCATGCCATCACTTTATCCTTTAAAGAGAAGGGGAATAGTTGCAAACTAATAGAGTGGTAAAAAAAGTGTTGATATTTGAATGCATTACATATATCAAGGAATTCTTTGACATGGTTGTAGGAATCCTCATTATCTAGGTCATAAAAAGGTTGGTAGAAATTGGATGAGACCCAATTTTTATTCAAAATACTCTACATTAGTTTTAGGAAACTCTATACATGATGGAGTTAAATTGTACTAGCATTGAATAGTTTCTTAAAGGCTTAACCTCTATTACTCCATTGGTCATGCTTATAGCAAGGGTTTCTAAATTTGCTTGATCTCTAAGTTGTTGCCTAAGTTCACTCAACTTTGTATAAACCAAAAACAAGTCATTTTGTGTACAATGAAATAGTACCTTTTTTTCTTCTTACCAAGTGTAGGGGAGACTTGAATTAGAGAATGCAACCTATATGCTATATGATGTAATGAAATAAAATCACACAATAAATCTTAACCCTATTTCAAACAAGTTGAAAGTTGATTTTTCTTTAATTTCTTTTGAGGGAGTGGCTTTTGGGTCACATCTAACCTAGGTAGCTACTCCTTATTGCTTACCAGTTAAATCCTACCTTGATCAACCACTTCACACCCTCCTTAGTCCTTCATAGGTGGTCTATGTTGTCTAATGTGTTGGCAACAAAAGCAAGTCATTTTGTGTACAATGAAATAGTACTTTTTTTTTCCTACCAAGTGTAGGGGAGACCTAAATTAGATAATGCAACCTATATGCTATATGATGTAATGAAATAAAATCACACAATAAATATTAACCCTATTTCAAACAAGTTGAAAGTTGACTTTTCTTTAATTTCTTTTGAGGGAGTGGCTTTTGGGTCACATTTAACCTAGGTAGCTACTCCTTATCGCTTACAAGTTAAATCCTACCTTGATCAACCACTTCGCACCCTCCTTAGTCATTCATAGGTGGTCTATGTTGTCTAATGTGTTGGCAAAGCTAGTCATGTAAATACTAATGCAGTTGACTAGATAGGGGCAACTGGAGTGGCAATAAGTTGCTTCCTTGTAAGAGGCTCCTATGGGCTCATAAGCTACTAAGGTTTCTTCTAGATTAATTTTAATTAAGTTATTAAGGCTAAGGTTGGGTGCAAGGTAGTGTTTAACCTAGGTGGGGTGAGGGGTGGTCATCATATCCACCGTTGATCTTGTATGGATAAATGCCCTCACTAATTCAATTAAGTACTCCCACATAGTTTCATCAATATATATCCATCTTAAACCATGTAAATGTGCCCTAATATGCAAGGAAAATAATAAACCTAATGTAAACCCTTGGATGCTACAAGTAAAAAAATGCTTTCTATATGCTCTACACTACCATCCATATGCAACTAAATTAACAATGCAACCTCATCTAGGATAACTCATAACAATCTTGGATTTAGTCTTCTAGTACAAAGGTGGGTCCATGTCTATGCCACCTTTTCTTCCAAGTTAGGATGGTCCACCCTTGACCTATATTATTACAAAATCCTGCAATTTAAAGTTAAATGAATCATGGTGTACAAAAAGTACAATGTCAATCTCACTACCATCCACTCAAATGAAAAATAGAAACAATTCTAAGGTCTTCCTCCTAATCTTCCTTCTTTTCTAAATTCCTACACAAACAAAATGAAAGTGTCAAATTCTTTTAGTTATAAGGAAAGAATGCAAAAATAAAAGAAACTATCCTATATGCAATCCTAAGACTACAACTAGGGGTAAAGTAAAGAAAAAAAATAGATTTTAATTAAACTTTGTTACGAGTTCATAGCAACAGCACATAAAACATGACAATTCTTAATAATTACTGCAAGTACATGATTCCATTAGAGTATAGAATCAGCAAATATGAGTTGATCCCATGAACTCTTTGATAATTGAGAGTTAATTAAAACTTAATTTGCTTTATTCTAACCTAGTCACTAATGAATGAAAGGAAGAACTTTAAACTAAACAACTAATATGAGAAACTAAGCCTAAGCTAGGAAATAAACTATGTAAGCTAATTACTTAAAACATAAAGCAAGTAAATAAAGTAAACTAACTATGAAAAAGAAAGCAACCTTTTAGCAAACATGAGCAACTAATTATAAGGATTACAACAAAGAAAGAAAATAAAAAGCAAATAAAGAAACTTCCTTAAAGTGGCCGCTCTAGGAATCTTTCATTATGTCACTCAACAAGGCTCTTTACACATCCTCTTCTTCTTTTTTGGACTTGAACTTTGCTATATGGTCTTCTTATTGTATCACTCAATAAGGGTTTATACACTTACATTCAACTCAAAGTACACTAATCTACAACCAATCTTTTCTCATCTCCATAACTCAAAAGCCACAAATACAATGAAATCCTCAACCACACTTACAAATTAGAAGAATCCTTAACTACCATTAGAAGGAGTTCTTCCTTTTCCTTTGTTTCCAAATCCCAAGTGAAAAGAAGGAATGTAGAAGATGCAAGGCTCGAAAAGCAAAAGACAAGAATGAGAGAAGGGAGGAGAATAGTATGTTTGTGAGGGTTATGGTGATATTTATACAAATGAAAGGTCGGAGAAGTGGAGTGTGTTCTCTAAAGTGATTAGAAGATGGATGAAACAAGGATGGAAGATGAGGATGTGGAAGATATAGAAGTGATGGAAGGGTGATGGGTTGCAAGTGAAAGATGAGGGGGGATAAGTATGATGCATGCAATTTTAAGGTTAATGGAGGGTGGTGTTATGTATGTTAGAAAGTAAAAGAAAGAAGGGGGAATGAGGAAGAAGAAAGGAAAGAAGGAAAGAAAGAAAAAAAGAAAAAAAGGGAAGTGGGGATGGTAGAGCTTCCTTACTTCGTCTCCAAAGGATTGTCTAAGATCCTAGGGGAGCTTTGGAAAAGGTGATCTCTCTTCCTTTATTTCTCCTAGATTTAGCTTTCAAGTACAAGAAAAAGGTAAGAGATAAATTTTTTTTCCTCTTTTTCTTATTTTAAGATATAAAGATGAAATGAAGAAAGAATGGTGTGGAATGAATGAGATGTGATGGAAGGGAGGTAAACTAGGGGGGACTCATCCTTTTCATTATGAGAAAGTGGTATGAATTTGGATATATTTTGAATAGAAAATCAAAGTGGGATAAGAAAGTAAAGTGTAGGAAAGAAGATATGGCTAGGAAGATAAAGAAATTTTCTTAGGAGGGGAAGGAAGAGAGATGATTAAGGAAGGAGAGTTAACTTTGGTAAAATTTAGAAAGTGGTAGGTAGGGAGACATCTTTTTCCAATTTAGAAAGTGGAGTGAAAATTGGAAGGTGCTAAGATGGAAAAAGAATGAAGTAACTAAGTGGAATGAGGAATAAATGGGAGTGGAAAGAGAAAGGAAGGGAAGTGGAGGAAATGAAAAGTAGGTGATGGAATCTAAGGGTTTCCAAGATTAGAAAGTCCTAAGGAAGGGGGTGATTTCCTAATTAGGTGTGTGGTTGTGAAAACCTTAAAGGTCGACAATAAGGTTAGGATGGGTGGTTGAGATCTTCCTTTCCTTGGGGTTTTAGATTGAATTTTCAATATGTGAAAGTGACTAGGGATTCCTTTTTTATTTCACTTAAATCTTAGCTCTTAGATCATGCTTACCCTATCTTTAATGGATGAGATCCCTTATTATAATAACCCCAATTTTTTTGTAATTGATTGAGAAAAATCAATAAAGTTTGAGTTTCAGATATTTCGGGTTGAAATATTAGGGTTATTTAAAATATACTTTTTATAAAAATATAATCAAATCATAAGACATGTAAAATTGAAATAAAATTTAGAAAACCCTTCAAAATGACTGTAAGCATGACAAATTCTGAATTCGGATGAGAAATCCTTAAGTTTCTTCATTTCTTGGACAAAAAGGGTAAAATAGTAATTTTACCCAAAAATCAAAATCTCCCAAAAATCAAAATATGAAACATCAAAATATAGAATGTACTGAGAAATACGAATCCAACGCCACTAAGTACACTCAAATCCGAGGTCATGGGAATAAAACCCAAAATTTTATGTATAAATGGCAAAACAGTCTTTTTACACCATGTGGGGTCCACAAGGGGCCCACAAGGGACCCAACAACCAATTTTATCAGCAGCCCACATGAATCATGGGTCAACAAACATCAACTGGTCTTGGGGAAGAAAAATTAGGCATGGGGAAGAAAAAATGGAGCATGAAAGACTTTCATGCCATTTAATAATAAAAAAATAAAATATTATAATCATAAAAAAAGACCCAAAATTCCTATAAATACAACCCCAAAAATCCTCATAAAATCCCCAAAAAATTCTCTTCATTCTCCTTAAAAAATTAGTTCTAGATCCCTCACCAAAAACCCAAAATTTCCAAGAGATAGATCTCTTTTCAACTTGTTTTTCTTTTTAGATTGGAACAAGAGACCTAAAATCAATTAGGCACTCTATTCCATATCTAATTTGATTAATTTCACCATCCAAAACTTTCCAACATATCTATTCTACAAAACCCCAAAGAAATTTCAAGATCAAACGGTTCAAACAACGGATATTTGCAAGAAAGGTGGATCTTAGGCCATATCTTCATCAATAAGGTATTTTTTAAAAATTGGGCATATAACTGAGATTTTCTCTCCAATCAGGTAGGTGAAAATCCTTTTCATAGATGTTTAGTACTGTTTTATGTAATTTTTATTTTACTGTAATTTATTTTGGTAATAAAAAGATAAAAATAAAGTAAACAACAGAACCCTTAATTATGGATGATAGAGTACTCAGATGAAAAACCTGACTGCACCAATCGATCCAAAAGAGTCCAAAACCCCTAGGGTAGAAGTTTCACAAAGATCAGAGACGTTTTGGGCCCTCAATTGAGAGAGGATTGATTGGACGGTCCAGAATGGACTGTCCGATCTCTGGATCAAACGACGCCCAAGATGCACACATGATGCACCGACGGAACGGCATGTGTGCTGCGTGTGGAGCGTCGTTCCAAGCGGCACGAGCAGACGCCCCAGACCAAAACCCCGTTCGCGGGCGCGCAGACGACGAGCATTCTGCTCGTCCCATCCACGTTTGTGGATGCTGCTCATAGGCACTTTCCCCATTCATCCCAATGGACGTACCCAACAAGCCGAACATGTCCACCCGGTTTGGTTTGTTCCGGCCGACTAATCTGGGCCGTCCGTTCCTTGGGCCCAGATCAAATCCAGGCCCTAGGAAGGACTGTGAACTTCCAGCTTCAATTTAGGAGTCATCTGAACTCCAAATTGAGATCGGAAAGAAGCTATAGAAAGCTTGAAACCTCTATTTTCTTATGAAATAATAAAATAGACAAGTTATTCAGTAAAAAAAATTTGTATTAAAGAAATAAGTTTCCAATTACCTAGATTTTCAAGATCTGAGATGATCAGATCTTAAAAACATATTTTAATAATCATATACTATTGAAATAAAGTGAGATCTATGGTTTAATTTGATATATATGAGATATATTAAGGGATCTACCCACTATGGTAGAAAAACCCTAAAAATACAAAGGGACCCACTTGATCAATGAGATCAAGTGTGATCATACCCTTGGGATGGAAAGAATAAATGTTGATATGATGAAATCCAAGGAAATCATGGATGGATTATGAGAAAAATAGATCAATATGATCTTTTGACCTTAATAGAGAAAATTCCCTAAATATAACTAAAATACTTAATCAAAGGAAAAGAACTAAGATCAAATAGTTGGATCATAAGTAAAGATTTCTAAAAATGTTAATGTAATTAGTTTCATAACATTTTAAATATGATTAAGTTATAAAGAATGCTAGTATAACATTTAGACTTTAGCATGATATGTGATTTCATTGTTATCATAAGGTGTTAGATTTAATTTAAGTACCTTGCCTCATTATCATTAAATGTTAAATTAGGTAGTTTTATGCTTTGAATTTATGATTGATTTATGGTTAAATGTTATTAGTAGATTTACTTGTTATGAGATAAAGAGCATAAAACATCAAAAATGTATTCTAATGAGAAAGTAGAGTTTCATGACACAAATAAGAATAGAGTACTTTGGACTTAATTAGTAAGGGCTATAGTTAGTAGGACAATATAAGGATTATCAAATCCTTGGCCCAAATTAGGAAAAGAATAATAAACCCCATGAATGATATTATAAATATTCATGGACTTAATTAAAATCCATTAGAAAGAGTACTTAGGGTAAACATGCTTATAGGAACCTTATGAAAGGTTGAGCTATGGTCATTCTAGTGAATGATGAACATAGTGGTTAAGGGGGTTATCTAATAAAGCCTCACTCTTCCCCTACCTTCTGTTGACATTTGTGAGGTCTAAACGCCTCCTTACATGAGGATTGACGTAACCACTTTGTGTTCACCCATTCAGCTAGTAAGCCTTAGCCAATTGGAAATAAGAGGAGCAGTCTAGATTTAGGCTTGAATAAGCTACCTTCAATCAGCACATTAACTGGTTAAATAATAATAATAAGAGCATAAAAGGTTAGTAAATTACCTAACCCTAATAAAAATAGTAAGTAAGATAAGGATGATCAAGAACAATAAGAATAAGAACACTATATTGTACTTAGTATGCATGTTTAGTCGTATACTTGTTATAGTTCATTAGATTAGATAATCCATACCCTTGATCAAAGATGATTCAAGGAAGAAAACCAAGATCATCATCCTCCATAGGGATGATCTAAGAACTGAACTTAGATCAAAGAAGAACTAGATGATAGATGATCTAGGACCTTGATCTTTATCAACATGTGTAGATTGTCAATCAATAGATCAATGAAAGATCAAGATCAAGGAGATGGACATACAAAGACTTAGAGATAGAAAAATACTTAGATATGAATGATCTAAAGATCATTCTAAACATCAGATCTAGTGATCAATAGGATTATTCATAATTTATATATTGACAATATGTATGGATGTACAGATTACATACATCAGTCAGGATCATGGAAGATTGGGGAAAAGAGATCAATCCTTAAAGGTAGGAGGATTTGATGAATGCATTTACATGAGATATACATGATTGTACTCATGATCTTATGTTGACAAGAGTAATGATAATACTTGTACTAAATCTCTTGAAAACCTTATGATCTAACCAAACACATATAAGATGGTTAAGGACTAAACTATAAGTGAATAGGGAACTAGAAAATATTTCAGCCCTAAGTAAACAAACATATGGTCTGATATATATGAAATCTATTTTACATACAAGCTTGGAGGCTTGTGAGTTTGTTTTAATAGGCATAAGCCTAGGAGAATGCTATTGCTACAGGAGTTATGAGGGTTTGGCCACCCGCTCCTTGAAATTTGATGATATGATGATACCTTGCCCAATGAGAGGCTAAAAGTCAGGTGGTGGCAATTATGGGAAGGCCACCACTGTGAAAGTCTTGCCCCCCCATACGGGCAGTGACATAATATTTTCCACCATGGTATCAGTGGTGAACAGGGCAGTTATACGAGCGCGCTAGTATGGATCAGACTGCAGCATAGCAACCTTTATGCTTATTTTGCACTATGATGCAGATGAGAATAGGCATAGTGAAATGCCTTATGTTATAGCATAATGAAATGCTAGGTAATTGTATATTGCCAATATTTCCCAAGAAGGAAAATTTCCAGTATAAAATTAGCTGTAATACTAAATTCTCAAAATGAAGATAATTGATCAGCTTAGTTGGGAATGATATTTGACTACTTTCACATATTTAACTCGTTTACCCATGAAGGGTATGTATGTATATAGATATACATAACTTACAAAGTAAAGAGTATGTTTAAGGATAATGGGATTATGAAGTATTGGAATTATATTGTCAATGTTATGTTTCTTGAATCCCCTACCAAGCATTGCTTGCTGAGATATTATACTTCTTGCAATATCTCAGATACAGGGAAGGAGAGTTAGGAGTTGAAGACTATAGAAGACTTGAAGAGAATAAACTTCAAGGTATACCCTTGAAGACATGTATTTTTATTTTTTGAGAGTTTTATTGTATGGTGAGCTTGAGTTTTGGATTATGTAATTTGGACAAGTATTGTACTAGATTTGGTCAGATCTTGTGAACCACTGGATGGATCCTGGAGTTTAATAAAAGTATATTCCTTCAATGGAATTTTATTTTGTACACAAATTGTACTTATGTTATATATGAAGTGGTGACTTGGGTCTTCAAAACAAGTTCTAAAGAAAAGAATTTCCGTTGCTTTGTTTTGCGAAAAAAATTTACACTCTTAAGGGCCCTGCCTTTCAAACTACTTTACAAATCATGTTTCAAAAACCTGGGTCGTCACACTTATGATATGGAAATCTTACTTAAAGCTTCATTTTCTCTCCACCATTTGATTACATTTAATGGTTTTGATTCTTTAGATATTTCTTCATGTATTTCATTAGGAACCAAGTATGCTTCATGAACTTGCATAGATAAAACAGCCAATCATTAGTTGATCTTTTTCTTTTGGTTGAGTAGGAGAGGGAAAATATGTAAAAAGTCTTCATGTGGTTCTAAGTCTTCTTTTCTTTCTAAGAAGCTTTTGCTGCATATGATTCTATTTTATGTGAATTGAACTTCTCTCATAAACTTCTTAAGGTGGTGGATTGTTTTCATGGATGAGTGGATGTAGTTTTTTTTCACCTTTTCACCCTCATTTTAGTAGGAGCTAAGCATGGCATTTTTTACCACTTTGACTTTGGCAGTGATGCCGAATGATTATTTTAAACCTCTAGGACTTTATTTTCGGCATGTATGGGTCTCATGGTGTAGGTTGGAAAGTGAAATTGCTCTTTTTGATGTAAAATTGGCAATTTGGTGTATTTTTTCATATGCACCCTTGGCCTCCAAAATAGTAGAATTAACCCTAATTAATTCTAGGGCTAAAACATTCTAAATATAGGGATATATATATATATGAAATTTTTCTATGCATACAACATCCAATGCGAAGTTGTTGGTAGTGCTAAGAGAATTTTGAAGAAGAGTAATATCCTGATGGAACGGGACTACATAATAAGTTACTAGCACCATAATTTTGCATGAAGCTCCCCACCTTTGTGACATTAAATAACCTGGTACTAAAAGAAGTAGATAGGATAAAGATTAAGCAATGAATAAAATGTCCAAGATGTAAAGTGCAAACTACTCTATCTGAAATGCATAGAAATCTCTTAACTAAAGCATGAAATTTCAATCAACTAGTGAAGGAATCCATCTTTAAGTCCATGTGCATGTCTTAGGGATGGTGTCAATGCAAGATGTGGGTTTCTTAGATGAATTATCGACTCCAAAGTGAATGATGCATGGGATTGAACATGTAAAACTTAAATTTAATAGCCATGAAACATAAAAATTAAAACAAATAATATAACCATGAACTTTGAACCAACATTGAACTAAAATTGGGATTGATTGAGTGTAATCCAACTCTCAATCATAGGATAACATGCATGTCTTCTAAAGAGTGTAATAACCCCAATTTTTGTAATTGATTTAGAAAATCAATAAAGTTTGAGTTTCAAAAATTTCGGGCTAGAATATTAGGGTTATTTAGAATATACTTCTTATAAAAGTATAATCAAGGAATAAGACATGTATAATTAAAATTGAACTTAGCAAACCCTTCAGAATGACTGTAAGCACGACAAATTCTGAATTTGGATGAAAAGTCCTTAATTTTCTTCATTTTTTGGACAAAAGCGTAAAATAGTAATTTTACCCAAAAATTCAAAATTTGAGATATCAAAATTTAGAATGTGCTAAGAAATATGAATCCAATTCCACTAAATACGTTCAATTCTGAGATCATGGGAATAAACCCTAATTTTTTTATACATAAAGGAAAAAATGGTCTTTTTACACCATGTGGGGCACACAAGGGACCCAAAAACGAATCCTATGGCCAGCCCACGTGAAATCATGGGTCAAACCTATACCAGCTGGTGTTGGGAAAGAAAGTGGAGAATGGGAGAATCCAATGCTAATTTAATAATAAAAAATTAACCACCATCATTACACATCATCATGAAAGAAGACCCAAAATGCCTATAAATACACCCAAAAAATCCTCCAAAAATGTTCATAAAAATCCCATAAAATTTTCTTCATTTCCTATGCAAATTTAAGACCTAAATCCATCCCCAAAAACCCAAATCTCTTAAGAGATGTCTCTCTTTTCATTTTCTCTTTCTCATTGTAAAAAACTTTATACCACACCTTAGCTACAAAACCCCCAGAGAAATTTTGAGATCCAACTGTTTAAACAACGGGAATTGCAAGAAAGGTGGATCTTGGGGCATCTCTTCATCAAAAATTGTATTCTTTTAAATTGGACATATAACCAATGTTTTTTTCTCCAATCAGGTAGGTGGAAATACTTCGTGGACATGTTTACTGGTGTTTTGTGAAATTTTTACTTTACTATAATTTTATTTGGGTAAAAAAAATAGTAAAAATAAAGTAAATAACAGAACCTTAAATTCATGATGATTGAGGGCTCAGATGGAAAATCTGACCCTGCCAATCGATCCAGAAGGGTACAAAATCCCTAAGGTAAATTTTTTACTAAATTTCATTGAGTTTTGGGCCCTTAATTGAGAAGGGATTGATTGGACGGTCCAAATAGACCAAAGTCCCATGGATAGCATGCAAGACACCACATGCATGCCCGTGGACGTCTCAGCCGGGAGAGTCCGTCGCGCGTCCATCGAGTGTTCCACCCAGCTCGTTTCCACTCGACTAATCTAGGCCGTCCATTCCGATGGGCCCAGATCAAATCTCGGCCTTAGGAATGGACTATAAACTTTCGGATCCAATTCTGGAGTCATATGAACTCCAAATTGATATCGGAAAGATGTTGTAGAAAGCTTTTTTGAACTTTTACTTCTTTTTAACCTTTTTGATGTTCATCTCTTGACTTGTATTATTCATACCTTTTCCATTGATGTTCTTCCATCTTCTTTATATATTTTCAAAATACATAGGTAATGGATATATTATAGGGGTTCAATATAGGTAATGGACACCCTGGGTTTTTTACTAAAAATTTTCGCGTTTATTTTCAAAAGGTGGCATGCCTCTAATTTTAAAATTCAAAAATAGCAGAAGATAGTTTTCTTTGAAATTCATTTTTCCAAAAATCTGGATGTCACTTATTTTCTTAAAGCATGCCAGCCTTCATAGCTAGTGTCTATTTTTCATTTCTTATGATTACCATCATTTTACATATCCTACAGGCCATCCTGCCTATGTCAGGATATGAATTCATCATTAGAATCATCACTAGTCAACCAACTAGTAATGTTTATTAGAAACATTACTTTCTAATTTAACAATGGTTTATTGTAATGTAATTTACTTCTTTATCATGCACCATTTTTCTTGATTGAGTGGTTTCTTTTACCAGGAACACATTCCATTTTCAAAGAGAAGGAATAGATCAATGTGTTGATGATTTTTGGGACTCATAAGATGGACAATGGAAAGAAAAGGAGTGCCATCTAGGTTAGCCATAGGGAAAAATCCTAGAGCTTTTTGTGGGTGCAATTATTTAAGCTTCAATTGGAGTAGTTGGATTACTAGAATGCCAATAGTGAGGGAAATTGAAGAGGAAAGAGCAAAAGGAAAAAGAAAAGTTTATTGTACTCGAATTTTAATGTTTCTCATAAACACTTACTTTTAACTAAATAACTTTTACTTTAAGGAGCACACACATGAAAATGCAATGTATTGGAAAAGGAAATAAGCAAAGGAAATATGAAGAGGCAAGAAATATGTGGACACAGGGGAAGTACCATGAGAATTGTCTAAGGAAAACTGGAGCTAGAGTGGAAGAAGGCTACAAGTCTAGGTAGAGCGAGAAGAATACAATGAGGTATATGAAGAGAATAGCAATAACTGTGAAAACAATTAAAAGCTAGAATTTGGGAATGCATAGGATGTCTATTTTGCAACGATTTTAACTCATTTTTATTTTCTTATATTTATCAACTTTTACCATATTTCTTGTCAATTTTACATCATTCATCATTTATAATAACTGTAGTTGTCAACAATGCATGTTATTCTCAAGAAAGGTATTCATTCGTTTATAGTTGATATAGTGCATGATTTTAATATATTTTGTCTTCTAAATAAGAAGACTATCACACCATTACAATATGCTTTCATCTTTGTGACAATCCATATTGTCTAAAAATTTGCAATTCCATATAATATGGGTATCATACCCATGTCCATTATACCAAATGATGGTATCATGCTCAAATCCATCATAACAATGAGGATATGCATATCATTCTTTCAATAAGACATAATAAATATTTCTTTGAATAAGTCCTTGTAACGTTGACTTATCCATCAACTGAAGTTATCATATCAACTCCATCCTTCAACTTTTCATTAAGACATTCATATTTAGCATGCTTATTCATAATAGAGAAATACACAATTCTTAATTTATCTAGAGTTTTGGTGTGGATCATTGGTTTCTTAAACATATATGAGATTATACAGATTAGTATATTATGCATAATGTTTCATGATTAGCTTTGTTTTGAGTTTTTCTCCATTTTAGTAGTTATCTCACACTATTATGATAATAAGTTTAGCATTAAATACTTAAATTTTCTTAGATTAAAATATAATTCTTCCAAACATAAATTTTTCATATGTGATGTATGAGTCTTGGGTTTTGGGTTGATCAAAAAAAGGGAAACCTGATCTAAGTTTTGGGTTTCTAGTCACCGGTGTGCCCTGATCTAGCAGATTTAGGCACCAGTGATCCATCATGGGTTCCTGGTAGTGGCGGTGCTGGTGTGAGGAGATCAGATGGAAGGGGGAAGAGGGTTGGGGTGATGGAAATCGGGGCTGTGCCGGAGGAAATGGGAGATTCGACACTGGGAAACCTACCCAAAAAGGGTTTGTCGACCATGGGGAAAGAGATCGGAGGCAAGGTGTGGTTGGTGCTCTGAGCTCAAGCCACCGCGTTGGGTGACTGGTCAGGGAGAGAGAGAGAGAGAGAGAGAGAGAGAGAGAGCAACCAGAGCAAACCTAACATTGCATCAGGTTTCCAATGTGATGGTGGGGTGCCAATATCAATTTGGCCCCCCTTCATTAAGTTATTTTTTTTTATCTTTTAATTACCGTATTGCCACTAACTTCAAAGGCCTATAACTTCTTCATGCGAACTCTATTTTCAGTCTTCTTTAGTTCGTTGGATTTCATTTACTGAGTACTATGTAATGGTTTTTGTTTTAGTTCCAAATTATACTTCGATTGGAAGATATTCCCCTTGAAAACTCATAACCTGATCATAGAATAATGAATTTTTTGGGTGAAATTCATCAATAATCCGATTTCACTATTCTTGACATCATTGAACTAAACTTTTCTAGTATATTCCAAACATTCATGTTTCCACTCCAAATTCCATTTCTATATAAAATTATTTTCTTTGGGTCAAAATTTCAATTATATTCCAAAAATTCAAATTTCACATAATAATGCCCAGAATAGTACTCACAAAATTTGGGGTTGTTACAGGTAAGGGTTATTTGCTAACAAAGAAAAGGATGATGTTTTAAAGGCCTAAGTGTTTAATTAATAGAAAATAACATGGGGAAGGCTAAAGGCTATAGGTTAAACAATGATGGCCTCTGTCATTTCCTAGGTTTCATATGACTAAAAAATGACCATAATCTTAAGAGATATATGGTATATTACTTTTATGATTTCTCAATAGTTGATTAAGATGAATAATCATGAGAACAACTATGAACTAATGTT
Source organism: Warburgia ugandensis (assembly GCA_035236585.1). Lineage (NCBI taxonomy): Eukaryota > Viridiplantae > Streptophyta > Magnoliopsida > Canellales > Canellaceae > Warburgia > Warburgia ugandensis. The sequence goes on from CP141134.1 coordinate 39,079,467, forward strand.
CACTGAAGAAAATTTTGAATTTATTTATAAATTTCAAAAAAGGAAGATTGGATCAAAACTCACATGGGTTATAAGTCTCCATAGACCCTCTTCAGGATCTCTAAGTTATATTTTCTCTTCAACTTAAACTATATATATAGCTATTTTGTGAAATAAATGTTTCGAGTTTAATTTTTCGTGAAACACTATAGAAAAGGAATAAAATAGTGAACTAATTTTATGCAACTCTATTAATAAGCTAAGGTTCAATAGATAGTTGAATATTCAAAAAATATGAATTCTCATCATTATAAAGGAAGTTATCATAATTAAATTTTTTTCAAAAATTTTCCTAAGTACAAGAAAATTGTTGAAATCTTATGCATATATAGATCCCTCAACCTAAAATAAACATTGTCCTTGATGTTTTCTAACATAGGACACCTATATGATGAATGGGTAACGCAGAACATTGAGACTTAAAAACCCTGGGTTGCCTCCTATTGAGCACTAAGTTTAACATCTTCAACCAGAAACATCCTATAACACCTATATGATGAATGGGTTCCACCTTCTCCTTAAATTTTCCTAAAATTGGGGTTTAAGCTAACTTTGCACTTACCTAAATGGTTGTTCTTCTTCTATTGGTGGGAGGGTGGGGCTTAAACCCTTAATGTGTTCTAATGTGTACCCTTGAGTAGGTTGATGTAGGGTCAATACATCAATAAACTCTTTTTCATCTTGTTCTTTAGACAAAAGTATGGTTTCAGGTTGACCTATATGGCTATCTAAAGTTTTATCAAATAATGTATGTAGGTCCCAATTGGGTACATCTTATAAACTATGTCACTGAAATTGAATTTCAGGATATGTAAGGGGTTCTACTTAGTCTTACCATTTGGAAGTGTTTATTAATGGTGCAGTATCTAAAAAGTAACTCACCTGATCAAATTCATAAGAATGAGCAAGACATGACTTGAGTGGATTAGGCTTCAAGGGTCCCATGGATGGTTAGGGACTTTGTTGCTCAGAATGATCACATTATATGTCCATCCTAGTATCAGTATAAATGTACAAGGATAGTGAAAAACTTTGAGGTTCAGAAGGAATAGATGGTAACTCCCACCTTAAAAATCTTTGTAGAGTGTTCTGACTCTCCTCTCCCATTTATTTTATTTTCTCATCCCAATTTTTAATTCTAATAAGATTTCAATCCATTATTACATTAAGTCATTGCATACTTTCTAGATTTTTTGAATCTCTTCTAATGATTGTTCCTTTTGTTGCAGAGGAAATGACTCATAAGGCTAGTATTATTATGGCATTTGGGTACTAAAAAAGGGCCGAGCAGGTTAAACCCATGATGGTTGTTCCTGATATGCTTAATAATCATTGTAGGCTTGATTAGAGTGAGACCATGATAGTTCTTCCTAATATGGTTAATATTTTTGAGACCATGGTTGATCATGATGCCTAGCCCATCTGTTATAGTTTTCGTAACTTGTCTTAAGATAATAATGATTACTAGGTTCAGGGAGTGCATTATGTGCAATCAATTGTTCCTGATAGTATTCAGTGTAGGTGGAGCTTTGTGGCCATTAAGTAGTGAGATATTGAGGTTTAGGATAGATGTATGAATTGATGTATTGAGGTTGTTGATATGACTCAGCATGTTACTTAAAAGCATTGAACCTATTCAATAGATTTTCCATTCTCACCATTGTAGTAGCTAGTCTATCAAATGTATTAGACAGATCAAGAGTATCTCTTGTCTCTGTGTCATTCATATCCTCATAATGTAATGGTTTAGGAGTGAAATAGTATGACATTGGTAGTAGATTATCCCTTTCTTGATAGGCCATTGTATACAATTTTATATACAACAAAATAAATCTTTGTATTCAACAAATGAGTACTTCCTCTTCCTTCTTTTATGTGATTTTTAATGGAAAACCCTAACTATATGATGCAACCTAAATGCTACTCCTAATCATAAATTATGTGCAGCTAGTCCTCATAGCTTGCTAATGATCTCATTAGATAATCTTTGATAATGTGTAGGGTGGTAGATTTTAGACCTAATTTAGACAGCTCCTCTAATTCAGGCTCGACTATTGCTTACCAATTAGGTTCTGCTCTAAGTGGTTAGTACAATTCTCATGTCAAGAGATTTTTAGACCTCAACCAATATCAATGCAATGTGTGGGAAAATCATTTGAATTTATTATACCCACTATAACCACGATGAATAGAAACCACTAAAGTGACAATTAATCTAACCCTTCACAAAGGTTCCTACGAGCTTGAAAACCCTGCGTCTCTTACTACTTGAATTTAAACTAATGTTTAAGGGTCAAGATCATAAACATACAAGGAATTTGGTTGATTTGCTTAGGTGGGACAAGGTTTTGGTAATCAAATTCAGTCCTTATCTTATGAGGGTTCCTATGGGGCCCTTACTAACAATGTGATCCACTCCACCATAAAGCACTTAATAATGCAATGCATTGAAAGAAAACTAATGCCTAACTATATGACATCTAACAAAGTGTCAAGCACTTTAATAGACAAGACACTATAACCCTGTAGCTCATGCTCTGGGTATAGCTGAGCTTAGGCTAACCTTTGTTAAATAGGTGCACAACTAATGCAATGGCCCTAGATAAAATGAAATAATTATCATGAATGGTCCCATTCTATATTAGTTTCATAACCATAAAGATGAAAATTATACTAAATGCAAATATACTAAAAAAAAAAGAGAGTTAAGATTGCTTACAGTGGGGGTTAAAATGAAGATTGAGTGTGGGCCACCATACCCCACCCACACTTGCCCTGTATTAATACAACCATTTAAAAATTGAATAACAAAGTGCAAAATACAATTGGCCTCATAACAAGTTTCACTCAAAACCTTAATCTAAGAAAGCAATAAACCCTAATCTAATGAAAAATTCTAATCTAATGCCACCTAACTAAGACTAAAGGTAAATAATCCAAATTAAGATCCACTACAAATTCATTTTGATTAATTGGCAACGGCACCAAAAACTTAGTGTGTGTTTTACTTTAACCTGCACTTGCACAAATCTATTGTAGTATTAGCATGCAAGTGAGGTCCATCCCATGAGGAATCTAATGTTTTGTGTGTTAGGTGGATCCTTATTTAACCTAGCCAAAGAAAGTGGGTTTTACCTAAACTAAAGATTTCAAAGAACATGAAAACTAAAATTCATGGATTAAAAAAAATGGAATGATGAAACATGCTAAAAGTTAACAAGCTAAAACTTAGAAACCTTCCTAAAACATATATACAAAAACATTAACTAATGGAAACTAAGATTAATTACTCTAGGTAACATGAACTTAAAGACCTTGCCACAAATTGAAACTTTCCTAAATTAAGATTTTCTAAAATTAAAACTTCTAAAACTAAACATCGATACTATCTTAAACTATCCTAACATGCTACAAAAATTGAACAGTGCTCAAATAACCTAAATGTGACTAAGCTAAATAATAAAACATACAAGACTTAAGGAAACAACCAAATGAAATGGTGTACGTGGAATTAAACTAGAAAGAATTCTTGAAACAAAGTAATTAATATGCATGAATGGAACATGAAAGTAAGTATGAACTAGGATGCAACCTAGGATACCATGGAATGCATGAAATGAAAAGCATGGAACTAAGCTAGCATGTAATGCATGATCTAACCTAAACTAATGCATAGAATATAGACAAGGATTAAGCATGCAATAAACAAGTTATTAAAGGAAACACCCATCTAAAATCATGTGTATGACCATTAGAGTTGTGCTCATGGACTTTAGTCGAGTACATGATTTTCCTCAGTGCAAAATAATCTAAGTTATGTGTATGGAAGCTTGAATGAAATATGTACACAACTACATAAGAAACATGGATTCCAAAAACATGGTAAGCAAGAATTAAATCAACTCATCCTCCATCAAGATTAGACATCACATCATGAACCAAAAATCACTTTTATTGATTGGAATAAAGTACAAATGTGGTGTGCATCATCAATGGGTGTGCACACCATTCAATATACCAAAATACAATAAAAATTAAATATATTCAATAATCCAACTAGTTGTAATAACCCCAATTTTTGTAATTGATTTAGAAGATCAATAAAGTTTGAGTTTCAGAAATTTTGGGCTGGACTATTAGGGTTATTTAGAATATACTTCTTATAAAGTATAATCAAGGAATAAGACATGTATAATTGAAATTGAACTTAGCAAACCCTTCAGAATGACTGTAAGCACTACAAATTCTGAATTTGGATGAAAAATCCTTAATTTTCTTCATTTTTTGGACAAAAGGGTAAAATAGTAATTTCACCCAAAAATCAAAATCTGAGACATCAAAATTTAGAATGTTCTGAGAAATATGAATCCAACTCCACTAAGTACGCTCAATTATGAGATCATGGGAATAAACCCTAATTTTTTTATACATAAAGGGCAAAATGGTCTTTTTACACCATTTGGGGCCCACAAGGGACCCAAAAACGAATCCTATGGGCAGCCCACGTGAAATCATGGGTCAAATCTATACCATCTGGTCTTGGGGAAGAAAGTGGAGAATGGGAGAATCCAATGCTAATTTAATAATAAAAAATTAACCATCATCATTACACATCATCATGAAATAAGACCCAAAATGCCTATAAATACACCACCAAAAATCCTCCAAAAATGGTCATAAAAATCCCACAAAATTTTCTTCATTTTCTCTGCAAATTTGGACCTAGATCCATCCCCAAAAACCCAAAACTCTCAAGAGATCTCCCTCTTTTCATTTTCTCTTTCTCTCTCTAGATTGGAACAAGAGACGTAAATTCAATTAGACACTCTGTTCCAGATCAAATATCACAAATCTCACCGTCAAAAACTTCCTACCATACCTTAGCTACAAAACCCCCAAACAAATTTTGAGATCCAATGGTTTAAATAACGAAAATCGCAAGAAAGGTGGATCTTGGGCCATCTCTTCATCAAAAAGGGTATTCTTTCAAATTTGACATATAACCAACATTTTTTTCTCCAATCAGGTAGGTGAAAATACTTCCTGGACATGTTTATTAGTGTTTTATGAAATTTTTACTTTATTGTAATTTTATTTAGGTAAAAAAATCGTAAAAATGAAGTAAATAATAGAACCTTAAATTCATGATGATTGAGGGCTCAAATGGAAAATCTTACCCTACCAATCGATCCAGAAGGGTACAAAACCCCTATGGTAAAATTTTCACTAAATTTCATGGAGTTTTGGGCCCTCAATTGAGAGGGATTGATTGGACGGTCCAAACGGACTGTTCGATCTCCTGATTGGACCAAAGTCCCATGGACGGCGTGCAAGACACTGCACGTGCGCCCATGCGGCATATGCAATGGCGTCCCGCACGCGCAGCGCATGCGAAGTCATCCCGCATGTCTCCATGGACGTCCCAAGCGGGAGCGTATGAACCGAGCATTCCTCCCAGGTCATTTCCTCCCAACTAATCTGGGTCGTCCATTCCAATGGGCCTAAATTGAATCTAGGCCCTACGAATGGACTGTGAACTTCCAGATCCAATTTCGGAGTCATATGAACTCCAAATTGAGATAAGAAAGAAGCTATGGAAATCTTACAACCTCTATTTTCTTATTAAATGATAAAATAGAGAAAATATGTAATAAAACTTTCTATATTTAGGAAACAAGTTTCCAATTGCCAAGATCTTCAAGATCTGAGATGATCAGATCTTGTAAATATGTTTTAATAATGATATAATATTGAAATTAAGTTATCTAAATGGTTTATTTGGATAGATTTAAGAGATATTAAGGGATTTACCCACTATGGTGGAAAAACCCTAAAAATTTCAAAGGGACCCACTTGATCAATAAGATCAAGTGTGATCAGATCCTTGGGATGGATGGAATGGATGTTGATATGATGAAATCCAAGGAGATCATGGATGGATTATGAAAAAAACAAATCAATATGATCTTTGGACCTTAATAAAGAAAACCCCTGAATATAGCTAAAACCCTTAATCAAAAGGAAAATATTTAAGATCTAATGGTTGGATCATAAGTAAAAGTTTCTAATAATCTTAATCTGATTAATTTACATGTCTTTTATTTGATAAAAGAATTGTAAATGTGATTTATGTTATAAATTAGGAAGCATGATAGTGTAATTCTTAAATTTTACATGCTATGCTCTAAATGTTGTAATAGGCTAGAAATTTAATTATCTTAGGGCCAAGTTAGGTTGAATTTGATATTCTAACATGATTCCATTAGATTACATGTAAATTTTCATATATTTCATAACTTAGGATCATGCTAGTTTAGGTATGGTTTTATTCCATTAGGTTAAGTTACATTCATATGGAGCATGTGAGTATAAATCTTTGTTAAATTTATATTGGAGTCATGCTTTAAAGTTTATGATTTAATTATTGTCAAATTTTATTAGTGGATTCAAATGTTAAGTAGTTGTTGAGATATAATGAGCATAAATCACCAAAATGTAATCTAATTGGAAATTAGAGTTTCATGAACACATAAGAGGAAGGAATGACTTTGACTTAACATTAGTAAGGGCTATAGTTAGTAGGACAATGTAAGGATTATCAAGTCCTTAGCCTAAACTAGGAGAATAATAAACCCCATGAATGACATTGTAAATGTTCATGGGCTTAATTAAAATCAATTAGAAAGAGTACTTAGGATCAACATGCTTATAGGAACCTTATGAAAGGTTGAGCTATGGTCACTCTAGTGAATGTTGAACATAGTGGTTAAGGGGGTTATCTAATAGAGCCTGGCTCTTCCCCTACCTTCCGTTGACGTTTGTGAGGCCTAAACTCCTCCTTACATGAGGATTGAAGTAACCACTTTGTGTTCATCCATTCAGCTAGTAAGCCTTAGCCAATTGGAAATAAGGGGAGCAGTCTAGACTTAGACTTAAATAAGTTACCTTCAACCAGCAAAGCATTAACTGGTTGAATAATAATAGTAAGAGCATAAAAGGTTAGTAAATTACCTAACACTAATAAAAACTGTAAGTAAGATAAGGATGATCAAACAAGACCCATTAGATCTTGAATGATCAAGAACAATAAGAATAAGAATATTGTATTATAACTAGTATACATGCTTATTAGTATGCATGTTATAAATCAAATCTAGTTCAGTAGATTAGATAATCCAAACCCCTGATCAAAGATTATTCAAGGAAGAAAAACAAGATCATCCTCCTTAAGGATGATCCAATAAGTGAACTTAGATCAAAGAAGAACTAGATGATAGAAGATCTAGAACCTTGATCTTTATCAACATGTGTAGATGGTCAATGAATGGATCTATGAAAGATCAAGATCAAGGGGATGGACACACAAAAACTTAGAGATAGAAAAATACTTAGATATGAATGATCTAAAGATCATTCTAAATATCAGATCTAGTGATCAATAGGATTATTCATAATATATATATATATATATTGACAAAATTTATGGATGTACATATTACATACATCAGTCAGGATTATGGAAGATCTGGGAAGAGGGATCACTCTTTGAAGTTAAGAGGAGTTGATGAATGCATTTACATGGGATATGCATGATTGAACCCATGACTTTATGTTGACAAGAGTAATGAAAATACTTATATTAAATCTCCTGAAACCCTTATGATCCAACCCAACACATATAAGATGGTTAAGGACTAGACTATAAGTGAATAGGGAACTAAAAGATAATTCAGCCCTAAGTAAACAGACAGATGGTCTGATATGTATGAAATCTATTTTACATACAAGCTTGGAGGCTTGTGAGTTTGTTTTAATAGGCATAAGCCTAGGGGGATGCTATGTTAGAGGAGTTATAAGGGTTTGGCCACCCGCTCCCTGAAATTTGATGATACCTTGCCCTATGAGAGGTTAAAAGTCAGGTGGGGCAATTATGGGAAGGCCACCACTATGAAAGTCCTGTCCCCCCATATAGGCAGTGACATAATATTTTCCACCATGGTATCAGTGGTGAATAGGGCAGTTATCCGAGCGCGCTAGTACGAATCAAACTGCAGCATGGTAGCCCTTTTGATTTTTTTGCACTATGATGCATATGAGAATAGGCATAGTGAAATGCCTTATGTTTTAGCATAATGAAATGCTAGGTAATTGTATATTACCAATATTACCCAAGAAGAGAAATTCCTAGTGTAAGATTAGCTGAAATACTAAATTCTCATAATGGAGAGAATTGATCAGCTTAGTTGGGAATGATATTTGACTACTTTCATAAATTTATCTAGTTTACCCATGTAGAGTTTGTATGTATATAGATATATATAACTTACAAAGTAAAGAGTAGAGACATGAATATGTTTAGGGATAATGGGATTATGAAGTGTTGGAATTACCTTGTCAATTATTATGCTTCTTGAATCCCCTACCAAGCATTGCTTGCTAAGATATTGTAAATGTTGCAATATCTCAAATACAAGGAAGGAGAGTTCGGAGCTCAAGACGATAGAAGACTTGAAGAGAATAATCTTCAATGTATACCCTTGAAGACATGTATTTTGCTTTGTTTAAGAGTGTTGTATTGTAATGAGAGTTTCATTGTATGGTGAGCTTTGAGTTGGATTATGTAATTTGGACAAGTATTGTAATGGATTTGGCTGTACTATGAACCACTGAATGGATTCTAGAATTTAATGAAAATATATTCCTTCAATGGAATTTTTTCTTGTACAAAGTTCTACTTATGTTATGTATGAAGTGATGACTTGGGTTTTACAAAACAAGTTCTAAAGAAAAGAATTTGCGCTGCTTTGTTTTGCGAAATTTGTTTGCACAATTAAGGGCCCTACCTTTCAAAATACATTACAAAATGTGTTACAAAAACCCAAGTCGTCACACTAGCAATCAATGGTATCATGCATGTAAGTCAATAAAGATATGGAAAAACAAGAGAGAAACTATGGGCAATAAAGAAAGAGATGGCCAAGAACTTAAGGAGATTCAAAGACAAGAAGATGATCTAAGAAATATACTCTCTTGGTTGTCACTACAAGAGAGTTAGAGTTTCAAGGGTCTAAGGTGTAAAACAAGAGGCAAATAATAAGTAAACAAACAAGTAATTAACAAGGAATCAAGGTAACAAAGTAAAGCATTCAAGCAAGAAGACAACTAAGAGAAGATCAAAGAACCAACCTAAACTTAGAATAAAACCAAAGGAAAGAAAGCATGATCCACCAAGGAGGAGGCATAAGGGGCTAGAAAAGAGGGCTGCTCCAAGAGAGGAGGTGTTGGGGACCTTAGTAAGGAGGGAAGGGTGGAGATGCCTCCTTCTTGGGTGTGGGCATTCACCCCTTCTCTCAAAGATGTCTCACGGGAAACACCTTAAGTGATTTATATATGTTGGTTGATTCTAAAGGGAACCTTAGGGGATATGAGATTAGAAAGTTAGGTGGCACGGAGGAATTAGCTAATCCAGAGCAACTAAGAGGACACCTAAGAGGGGGAGAAGTTTGCAACAAGATGGGAGGCACCTACTATTTTGGATGTGGCATCTTCCACTTTGTGAAAATTATAGAGAATTAGAATGAGGGGGACATGAGGATGGAGGAAGAGAGAAAGAGATAATGGTGATGTGGAAAATAGAAGGTGGGTGATAGGCTAGGCCCAATTATCCTCTTAAAAACCACTTTTCAGCTCTGAATAAATAAGTAAAATTCTCCCCCAATAGTGGCACTCCATGTAGGTTAGCTTAAGTGGCTTGATAGCTTGCTTTGTCAACTAATTTAGATTGGCTTCACGGCTCACACCCTTGGCTTGACTTCCTTAGCCTGTCACGTTCCCTTATTGCTCATATGGCTAAGGTGGCTTGAATCACTCCCATGCAAAGGTGGTAGAAATGCAGGGCTTATGCACATGCTTGATTTAGTTCTTCCTATTTCATCCTTTACTTGTCATAAAGTAATCTTGGACCTTGATCACACCTTTGGATTGCTGACATTTAGGGCTAGCTTGCTTATTAATCTCTATCATTGTATTATCATCTTGATTCCAACAAAGATAAAAAACTTTAACTAAATCTTAAAAGATATGGTTATCCACATATTTACTCCCAATTAGCCTTTGAACATGGAAAATATCAGACTTTTGAAATAGTAGTTCATAACCCTAGAAATAACAGTATATTTAATAACACATGGGCTACTAATTGGTTACTTTTTATGCAAAATTGAACAATCATCATTTTTCATTATTTTTCCTATAAAAAAAGTTTCCAAGTTTTCAAAGTTTTATGGTCAAGTTCCTTTACTATGATGAGAATTGGATTTTCTAAATTTTAGTATTCCTCATACTTTAACTTCTTAACAGAAATACATATGGTTCATTCTACATTTTATTCTAATCCTAAAGTGTTTTATGAAGTTAAATCTCAGAACACATTTATACAAAGTACATAGTTTAGACAAATAGATTGTTATGACTTAGAGACTTTGATGAAAATTAGTGGAGACCTATGACTAACATCTTTCTAAGGGTTCTACATAATTCAATGTTTTCATCAGCGAATATTAACTTTGAAAGATCCTAGTGTCCTTTGTTTTGGTCAATTGCCAAGAATCAAGTAAGGACTACTAAATCTCTTTCCTAATCATTTATTGAATCTAATGGACTTTGAGAAGCCTGGGAAATTATATAGGACATCCTTATTTTAACCCAAAGACATAAAGCCTACCATGTATAATTTGTACTAATTAGACTCTTTGAGCCTCTTGGTAAGTCTTTTCTTTTCAAAATCTAACTACATTAACCTAGAAACCTAGGAGATGATATAGGCCATCCTTATTTTAGCTTAGCGGCCATCCTTATTTTAGCTTAGAGACATAAAGCCTACCCAATATATTATACCATTAGTTAGACCTTTGGGGTCTATTGGTAAGCCTTTTCTTTTCAAAATCTAGTTAACTCAACCCAAAAACCCCAGTTAAATATTTATTAACTATCTTTAAAAAATGACTAAGAATGGTAGAAAAAGGGCAAGAGTCTAAGAAGTGCAAAATATCAAAGTTTTTACATAGAACAAAAGCTTTCTTTCAAAGAAAAAGAAAGTAGAAAAGAATTATTTGAAGAAAAAGAAAAGGAGAGAAAGGAAAAATAGAAAAGATCTTTGTTTTAGTGCACTCAAAAGTAAAGTTGTCCAATTAATTGAAGACCTCTACTCAGATTTGAAAACCTTTGAATCATTTTACCCTTTGTTTCAGAACCATACCCATGCTTACATTTCATCCTATCCAAATACCAATACATCTTAAGGTAGAGGATAGCCTTGTGGTCTTGGTAATGTCATCCGTTCCTAGAGGTTACATTTCTTGCCTCCTTTGTGCTTATAAACTTATATGAACCATCAAAATTGTTGGATTTGGTCACAGAGTGAGTGTATTTTGTATGACCTTTTCCTTGAGAGCTTTAATTGGAAGTCCATTCCAATGAGAATTTTAGGTCAAAAACATCATTCTAATGGAGTATAAGCATATCTATTTGGAAGTATAAATTACATAGTGTGTACATACATTGCACTTCTAGATATACCTATAGCAAAATGGCTTCCCTATGTGGGTAACTTGTAGAATTTCTCATTCATCTTTATTAAGTTGCTAGATCTAGTAGAGTACTAATAGATGAGAATTCTCTAAGATAAATAAAGGACTTAAGTTTACTAAATTTTGTGGATATATTCACTAAAAACCCTCACTAAGCTTATCTCATCGACTGGAGGTCACCTAGGGGTTTAAGGGCTTGTTGCCTATGCTAAATGCAACCATGAGTACCTACGAAAATGGCAACCATTTTTGTTGTCATGATTTATCACATATTTTTCTTAGGACTAGCAAAATAGTAGTTGGAGGCTGTGATAAGTATCCAATTTTGTATAAAAAGTACCAACTAGTACAATTCATGTGTTATAAATAATAGGCATTATTTTAGGATTTTTTCAAAGTCATAGCACATGCATTTCTAAGCAAATGATTCAAATGGTTAATATTTTGCAGGTTCATTAGCTAATCTAGAGTAAGTATGTCAATTTTCATAAATTTTAAGGATTTAATTAGAGTTTTTGATCATTTATAGGTATTGAAATTAAGATCCAATAACCGAGATTGATCAAGATGGGAGATTAAGGTTTAAGATAACTAGCCTTAGACCCATGAAATTCCACACCATTGCATGAGAATCCAAGCCATGAAACCACTTAAACCAACAATGAAAGCCAGGAGAAGGCAAAGATGTCAGTCACTTAGGCCACATGAGCAAAGCAATTCAAGTCATGAGCTGAGGCGTTAAGCCCCTCAAGCCATCAAGCAAGGAGCCATCAAACTGAGCTATGAAGCCATCTTAACCATGCCTAGAACCACACGATTGGAGGAAGATTTCAAGCAATTATCCGATGATAAAAAATTGAATTTCTAGTGATAATTAGTATGTATTTGTTGGATAGTAGAACATGGGAAGATATGCATGCTAAGGTGGACCAATGAGAGGAGTCCTTAAAGTTCTAAATTTTCTTTTTCTCTCTATCTCTCCATCTTTCCCTCTCTTGTCTTCCTCTTGCCTCTTTGTTTTCTACCGTTCCATGTGAAAAATCTTTTAAGGGAGGAAGTTCCCATGTCAATTCCCTTAGAAAATGATGCCTCCCCTTTGCAGTTCCTAAGGTTTCCACCCCCTTCCACCTTCCACCTTCCACTCACTTTCTTATTTCCAACTTCCCACTTTCCTAGCACCTTCCTAGAGACTTCTAATTCCTTTCCTAAGTTACCTATGCCCTGCAACTGACTTTCCCCACTTTCTTATCCCCCCTTTCCTATCTTCTTAGGATAGAATTCTAGCCAATTAGAAAGTCCAATATTCATAAAGCATAATGCCTCCATGACTCTTCTAGAAGGGAGTTCAATGCCTCACTTAAGGCTGGTCCTCCATGAAAGTTTCTTCCTTTTCAAGTTTAAGTTCTTCATGCCTGCTTTGGTAAAGTTCAAGTCTCCTTTTTGGCTTTTGTTCCTTGGCTTTTTGCACTTCAATTCTAGTTAAGTTTCTCATAGTTTCTTTCTTTAATGCTTTGCTTTAATTCCTAGTTTTGTGAGTTCTTTTATTTCTTACTTTTCATTGCTTGTTTGATTTTTGTTTGTGCTTTTGATTCTTATATTCAAGGTCCACTAATCTCTCATAGTGACAGCCAACAGATGGTAGTCTTTGGATCAAGTCATTGGTTCATTGTTCTTCCTTTAATTAATTGCTTTTCCATTACTTGTTTCCTGTGTCATCTTTTGATTCCATTCCATTTGTATTTCCATATCTTTCACTTTGGTTCTCTCTTGGATTCACAAGCATGCTACCTTGAATACCTATTGAATAGTGAGGGTTGAATTGAGATTTGGATTTATTTTCATGTTTTAGAAGATGACACAATTTTCTTTATATGTTATCATAATATGTGCATCATTTTTTGTATGAATTTCAATTCAATAAGGCCTATGTTTCATCTGCAAGTTTCCTTGCTTATTTCCAATTCTTTTAGTCCTTTTAATATTGTGTTTCATGCTTAGTTATCCTAAAGGTTTTTTGAGATAATTTTCATTTGATCTCTCCAACAATCATGCACACCATGCTTACTTCCCTTACTTTTTTCACGTGCACGTCTCCATCTCATATGTGCTCGTCTTGTGTTTTTTATGCAAATTTCTTGCTTAGTTTAGTTCATATTTAGGTTCCTTAGTTCATTGTTAAGTTTAGTTGCATGTTAGTTATCTTTAGAAAGTTTCTTTGTATTGTTTTAGGAAGTTTTATTTTTAGCAAGTTTCCTTAGTTCTTTATTGAGTGCATGTTAGTTAGGAGAGTTTCTAATTTTATTTCATATCTTTATTTTTAGAAAGTTTCCATTTAATTCATGTTTCCTTTTCCATGTCATTTCCTTTGCTAGTGTAATCAAATACACTCTTCCTTTGGCTACGTTAAGTAATTTATGTAAAGATACAATTGCTTAATAATATGTGACATTCCTCGTGGGATTGACCTCACTCACATACAATTACTTGTGACGACCTGGGTTTCCTCATGCATTTTTAAATGCAATATCAAATTCCTAGGGTAGGATATCCCTATTTGAAAACATTTTATAAAACAATGCAATGCAGCGGAAAATCCTTTGTTTTAAACTCAATTTGAAAATTCCGAGTGTCATTTGCTTTCAAAACAACCAAAGTAGTTTCTGAAAATTTATGTAGTCATAAATGTCTTCCCAGGTCTATCCAGTCATAGCTCATAGCCCAACTATAAATAAATACAGATACATGTCCAACAGGTAGAGTATTTACTTACATTCAGGCTTGTTGTCTCTTCATTCACTTGATCGTACCACTAGCATGTTTCTGATGCTTTTTCTACTCATGAGTGGAGTTATCCTGAAAAATAATTTATTTGGGTGAGTATTTCTCATACCCAGTAGGTGATCTGATACTACTTTTTTTAAAACACAGTAGACAACATGCATAATTTCTAAAAGCTTTTCATGTAAAACATCAGTGATTCTTTTTATGCAAGCATTGCATAGTTATGCATAAAACATACGCTTATTGATGCAAATTCCATCATAGAATCCCTTCTCGTAATCTAGTATTCAACGATATAAATATGATCAAAAGCATGAAATAGAAATCAATCGGTATCAAGCCAGCAGTCAAAGATAATATTCATGAAAGTCTTAAAATAGTCATCGTCCAAGCAGATGCTAGTATCACGCATATCAGTCTCTCGGCATTCATGCTATGCCAACTGGTCACGAGTACTCGTATACGACCATCTCGATGCTATATGCATATCAATCACACTGAAATCATAGGGTCACTATGCTCACGAGTAGCACATAGTTGACTCGTGTGGCTCCGGTATCTAGAGACCTACCTACCATAGCCTCCATGGCGACTATGGTTGTCCCCAAAAGGGTGCCGTGAACACCTCCAATGGTCGTCCCTGTTTACCACAGCAGTCAGGGAAGGGACAATGCCTTTTTGGTAGTGATACCATCCACCTTTTTGGTGGTAGAAGCCGGGAGGCCAAACCCGTATCCCTCAACATAGTGCCCACCGTGGACTGCCGCATCCGAAGATCTGCCCACTAAAAAGCATATCTATAGATAATCTGAATCTCATACATCGTAAGTCATGCAATTTAGGCATTTGTTTTCAAAACATGCAAGCAATCCATAAAATCTGCTCATGCTAGTAATCACATTAAAAGCCATAATTCCGTATGCTTGTCCAAAAATAGCATATCTCAAAAAGCATGCTACATACAGAAATTAAAGCCAAGTCAAGCATTCAGATTTGAAATGTACTTGAAAACTTAGTAGCATCAAACTACCTACCTCGATGTTTTCTAGAGTTGCATCCTTCATTACTCAACCCGACCCTAGGTCTCATTTAGAAAATCCTGGATATGAATGGATAACAAGGAGTCCTTATCAATTTTGATCTATTTATAAATTACTATTTTGATCTCTAGATTAATGGCTAGATCTGCCCTTTTAGGGTCCATAGGTCCTTGCCTAAGACAGTGTCAGGCTAGATCTTATGTATGGAGCTACTATTCAATGGTTAGACCTTATAAATTGTCCTCTGATCCTAATTTTTATAGTCTCATTAGGTCTGCGTCATTAATATGGACACGATGGTTCTTTCGGATTGTCAATTGGAGTCCTACAGCCTCCATAACTGCATTTTTAGTGTCCCAAAATCACAGATGAGCCAAATTTTTTTCACGCGGGGCCCGCGCGTTGCAGTTCTCAGGACACTTGCGTACCGTGGTTGAACCAAGACCCATACCCTCATGTTGCGTGTGTCTGAAGGCCTTGCCAGGGATAGCATTCACACGAGCCCGCATGCCCAAGTAACGTGCGTCCTAGATGGCATCGTGTGGACGCGTCTTTGGCACAGCACAGCACGTCTTTGCTCCCAGGGCATCCCGTGCATCCTGGCCCCACATTACGAGCCCGAAGTCCGTCCCAGGAACCACATGCTAGGCGCGCGTTGTGCGCAGCGTCCCTGGGACACATCTAGCTCGATGGGTCAGTAGACCCATTGAATCTGGGTGGCTTCCAGTGATTTTCGGTCGGGAAACGCCAGATCAGACATGGATCTGGGCTGGAATGTATGGAAGGAGAAGGGAAGAGAAGGAGGGCACCTGGGAGGTGTTTGGCTTGATGGGTCGATAGACCCATCATGTTCGGATTTTCTCTGGGGTTTCCAGCCAAAAAACACCCAAATCCAGCGTGGATTTGGGCAGGGAAGAAGGGGAAAAAGCTTAAGGAGGTGTGAGGGGCTTACCTGGGTAGGCTAGAGCATTGTCCATTGCTGGAGGTGGGGTTTCTTAACGCTAAACCCTAGCTGCCAGAATCTTTCCTTGAACAGTTAGAGAAGGTGGAGGAGAGGGTAATTGGGGAAGAGGGGGATGTGGGTTTTTATAGATGAGGGAGGCAGTGCTGCCATCCTTTCCAGCATTGCCCTACAGAGGCGGTGGTGGAAATCTCTAGAACGTCAACTAGAGGAGGAAGAAGACGGGGTGCCGTTATCAAAATGGCCCCTTACGTTTTTAGGCCTTTTTCGTTTTTAATTACAAATTACAAAACTGCCCTTAATCTTTAAATGACCATAACTTTGTCATACGAGCTCCGTTTTCAACGTTCTTCGAGGCATAATTCCATTTTGAACATAGAATCTAATGGTAATTTTTCTTACAAATTTCTGTATTTACTATTTTAAATAAAATGAAACATGTCACATGGTTAATTTCATATAGAATGTCCAATTAGCGTAAAATGCTCGGGGCATTACATTACTGCACTAATTCATGCACTTGTGATTAATTTTTAAGTTACACCACCCATGATGTGGACATGTTAACAATAGATCTTTAAACCTCTCTCAGCACTAGTAGAATGATTCTTTATCCTTCTAGGTGAAGTTCATCATTTTGTAGTGGAGGTATTGGTTTTATGGGGTAGAGGAGAATTTTTTCAAGAATTTCCTAGTAATTTCATTACAGGTTCTTACAGAACTTGCTGGCAGTTCATTGAAACTCATTTTAGATTTTTCCTGTGAAAAGAAAGGAAATTACTTAAGCCATATAGCTGGTAGTGCATTGAACCACACTAAAAGAGTTTTTTTTTTTTCGTGGTAAACTAAAGAAACCTAAACTTAGTGATGCAAACTAAAAGTAGAATGATGCACACAAATGGACAGTCAAATACCTACTAAATCAACCACTTCACACCCTCCTTACTTACCCATGAGTAATTTGACTTGTTGAGTGTGTTGGCATGGCTAACCGTTTAAATACCAATGTGGCCATTTAATGTGGGGCCACCAGAGTTGTAGTGGGTAGCCTTCTTCTAAGATGGTCTTATGAGCATGTGGGTTTCTATAGTTCTATTTTAATTTGATTTAAACTTAGCTTCTAGAAGGCTAGGGTGAACGAAAGGTGATGGTTAACCAAAATGGACGAAGGGGTGGTGATGAAATTCACCCTTGATCATATGGGATTAGGTGACCTTACTAATTAATTTCCATTCACCATAGTAGTTTGATCAGAATATGTTCACCTTAAAGCATGTAGATGTGTTCTAAGAATCCAAAGAAAAATAAACAACTAATACAACTACCTATATGTTACTTAACAAATGTGTATGAGCCTCAATAGATGGGACACTGTAAGCCAAACACCCTATGTCTATTCGTTATAGCCAAGCCTAGGCTATCCCTTGTTAGGCAGTAAAACTAATACAATGCAACACTTTAAATATGTGTGCAATCTATATACAAATTACACTGCCAAATAATTATGGCAAACTATTTTATAATGCAAAATCTAACTCTTGTAAAAGTAAATCATTGAGCAGACTTTACAATGGGGTACTAGATTTTAGTCTTCTCGTACAAGGGAAAATCATTTACAAACCACCTCCTCTTCCAAGCAATGATGGTTTACCCTTGACCTATATTATTACAATCTTTGAATTTTGATAAAGATACAAGTGATCTTGACAACAATTCCACTAAAAATAAATAAATAAGAAAATAAATATAAATTTATATATGAAAAATAAAATCTATCCTAAGCCGATGTTTCTTTGGCTACATGGTCACCTCCCCAACAACAAATCCAAAAATTTATTTAGGAGTTTACCTACAAGCGTATAGAATTCAATCATAGTGATGCAGGATCGAGTGCAGAAGGAAGATATACTAAGAATCTAAAGAACCAAAGTTCCTAATTATTCTAAAATTAAAACCAAATTTAGGATTTTTTAAGTTAAATTAATTTTCTAAAATAATTAAAATATTTGAAAATTTTAATAATAGGTATTCTAATCTACAAAATATATATATTACTCTAGTCCTAGGTAAGAGAAAACTAGCCTGCCATGATTTTTGGAAATTTTTAATTTTCAAAGATTAAATAATAATTTTTGAAATTAAAATATCTATTTAATTAAGGAATAGTGCATTCAAAATATTCAAACATGAATAAAAGCTAGCCAATAATAATCCACAACAAAACCTAAAACATAATACAAAATGAAAAATAAAAACCTAAGCGAAATCTTTTTATTTTTTACTTTATTCCTAAAAGCTAGTTTAAAATATTAAACTAATTTGTTTACTTTTCCAAATCATCCATAACAATCACTAATGTGTCACGCATTAGTTCCACCTCACATATTTATAAAAAAAAAAAAAAAGTTAGAAAAATAGAGTAACACCTCTCATTGGTTATGCAAGTGAGAGAGTGTTATTAACAAACAATTGTTGAATTGTAGCCCGACCCCGAACATGCTGTAGCAAGTAGCACAAGAAAAACAAAATATCAATTTTAACATCTTCACTTGGCAGTCATTGTATGTGATTAATTAGCAAACTTGAATGACTTCGCCATGGAATCTTTCAACAAAAATTGGCACCTAGCATAATGAATCATCAAATAATCTTTTAATACAATTTTATTTGTCACAAATGTTAAAATTTGATATATTTGATCCCAAATGTTGGCTATTAACCAACTTGCAAAACAATTTCTTTCATAATTATTTCAGGAAATTAAAACAATCCAACCATTAACTTTCAACAAAACTTATACCAAAATCTTTATAACTCAAAGTAACACGGAGGAAATGATTAGATTATTCAAAAATCATCAAATTGACCAAACAAAAGCATTAGATCTTATGAAAATTACCATTGTCTTTTCATGCTATAGCTGCAATTAGCAACCTTTAATCAATTTGATTTACAAGATCTTAAATAGAAATTGAAAATAAAACACTTGGGTCTTCTTCCCCTTGATGTCTCCTATCAAATAGAATAAGTTTCAATAATTACCATTAAATATTGGAGCTAGAATCATCAAGAAAAGTACCCCTCCTACCCGTAAGGAAAGTTGCAAGTACTATTCATCATCTTCTACCTTCAAAATTTTCACTTGATTTTCATGTTTGCTATTAAAAACTTGCTTGGTACTCTTCCTGACCTAGACTTTCTATTTGAAAACTAATGAATAAATGGAAAAACTTGTGCCACAACAAATTTCACAGTAAACACATCTGTAAAAGCTAGATGTGTTTCTACTTCTTACCCATCAGAAACTAGCACAACTCCCCTTTATAGAATTAAGTCTCCAATCACTTTCTTCCATGTTATTAGCAATCTTTATCTCTAATAGCCATTTATCTCTTATCTTTAGAAAGCTTCCAAGCAACCCCCTCATGACACATATAATACAACTCACAACCTATTATACGTAGTTGCAACATGACTTGTAATCCAAAAATAAGAAGTGTCAATCAAAAAGAAAAAAATCCCTTAGTAGCAACACATTGAATTTTTCATTCTTAAGAAGGCACTTGATGGGGCCATCAATCATTGCTGATACACTGGGATCTAATGCAATCAACTAAAATTGAACTATTAGATTGCATCTAATTTGAGGTTAGAATGGAGGAATTGATAGTAAGTTGACCATATAGTATATAAGAAATGTGTTGGACACTTAGATTGATAGTACGTTCAACAATTAGATTGAAAAGCAATATTGATCATTGGATCATGCACTAGAAAGAAACAACTTGAAATTTGACTACTACATTTAGGTTGGTACTTGATATTAATACGAATAAGGTCTAGATAAGCCTAGATGAATGATTTGTGGCTTGAATTTGAGAAGATCAACTATAGAAATTATGGAATGATCTAGATCAAGATCAATTGTGAAATCAATATTAGGATCAAGATCATTGTAAAAAAAAAAAAAAGGTTGATTTGATTAAGAAATGAATAGCATTAAGGTTGCAATTATGGTTTGATGTAATTTTATTTTGCTTGACCTTTAAATTCTCAAAAGGTAGTACTTATGACTTTAACGATGAGTATTGCCTAATCATTTTGGGATGTGATAGTATTCACTATTTTGATATATGTGTATACATACTTTGATTTAAGAGATCACTGTGATTACAATAAGGGGCAAGTGTCCTAAATGTTGAGATTGACTAGGTTTGAGGGTGACTGTTGTTAGGGTGTTGTACAGGTTTGGCCATCCAACCTTTGACTACCTAAGGGTGGCATGATATCTGCTACCATAAAACGGGGCATATTCTCCACTTGAAGTTGGTGACACCCTTTTGAGATTAGTCGTAGGCTCCATGAGGATATGATCAAAGTCATTCTAGGATATCGAAAAGAATACAATGCAGTGATCTGGTCTAGAGAAAAACATGCCCTAGATATTTTTATATTAGAGTTGATATTATGTATGGACCCAATGTATGGTCTATTAATATTACCATATTAGTATATGATGTAATGGAGACCCATATGAATATATGGAGGATGTTGTATTGATAGGATTATTTACCATGGTATTATAAGTACTTATTTATTCGATTCGATATATTGATTGATGATATGATTCTTCCATATATTGATGATATTATTTGTTCATATGTTGATGATATGATATCTTATATATGCATGATTGCGTGTGGAATGATAATGAATCGTGTAAGAAGTCATAATTTCAATAAATTGATAGCATGATTTTTATTAAAATCATATGAGTTGTGGCTACTGTATTATGAGCTTTTCAAATTTATTTGTTAGATATTTGTGGAAATACTGAACCTATGATATTTAGAGATCATGAAGGAAAAGAAAATTTCAAGGTGTTGGCCAACATTCCTAATGACAAGGAGTTAGAGCAAGAGAGAAGATGTCTCACTTTACTTTTATTATAGGCTCTTGTTCTATAATTTCTAACTCATGATGGTTGTAGCTTATTGTGGCGGATGTTACCTTTACATAAATTGCATGTGGATTGTACAAACAAACCTTGGAATATGTTTTTGAAGTTATGATTATGTTCATGTGGTCTAGACATGGGTGTTTTTACTCATGTTTACTACATGAGATCTATATTTTTGTCACTCGATGTTTTTGAATGAAACAGGTGATTTATTGTCATTGTCAATATCATTATCATTACTTTTTAAAAAAGAATTTCACTCACATTTTCTTAGACATTTTTACCTCGAATCCTAGGCTTTGCAATTTTTGGATTTTGTGAAATTATTTTCATTTATAATATTTTGAAAACCAAGGTCGCTACATATGCAACTCCAAAGAGTCATCACAATTTTGATCACATGTTTAAGCACACTCACATAACACTTCTTAAACAAAAAGCACAAAGCTTATATCACAACTCTACTTATAAACAATCCTATAAAGATATGTTTCTAGCAATTCACCCTTTCTCATATTTAATACATAGATACACTCATCATAAATATCTTTATAGCTTGAAAACATCTTAGGATTATGGTTCATGGAATTTTCATGGCAAGGTTAATAAATGCAAAGATTTCACAGTAAGGATGATGTGTGCATGGGACATATAATAGAGTGGGTGATGTGAACATAAAATATATTAGGGTGAGTGACATGAGCATGAAACACCTTGGGGTAGGTGATTTTAGATTAAAAGAGGTGGTATTTGCATGATCCATTATTATTCGATAGATAATATCCTACACGGAATAATTCTAAGAGTAATCATAATAAATCACGAGATTAATAATGAAGTTTGATGTAAAACATACTTAGGTGTGCATTAACCATAACATGTAATGTGACTAAAAGATCATGGATCAACGGATGAGATTCCAACAATATGAAAATGATGCATCCATATCAACATGTATCAATAATGAAGATTGAAACAAAACTAAGATGTGTACATGTATATCAACCATGGAAACTATAAATTGATTAGATCAAACAAAAAAGAGGTGTGTATATAATAGTGAAATAAAACAATATAGATCAAAATCAATGATTTAAAAACAATGTAGCCAAGAGTAACCACATCCCCCACCTTATTGAGGACTTTCTGTGACGACCCGAGTTTTTGTAACATGTTTTGTAAAGTATTTTGAAAGGCAGGGCCCTTAAGAGTGTAAATTTTTTTCGCAAAACAAAGCAGCGGAAATTCTTTTCTTTAGAACTTGTTTTGAAAACGCAAGTCACCACTTCATACATAACATAAGTACAATTTGTGTACAAAATAAAATTCCATTGAAGGAATATACTTTTATTAAATTTCAGGATCCATCCAGTGGTTCACAGTATAGCCAAATCTATTACAGTACTTGTTCGAATTACATAATCCAAAACTCAAGCTCACCATACAATAAAACTGTCAACAAAGAAAAATACATTTCTTCAAGGGTATACCTTGAAGATTATTCTCTTCAAGTCTTCTATCGTCTTCAACTCCTAACTCTCCTTCCCTGTATCTGAGATATTGCAACATTTACAGTATCTCAGCAAACAATGCTTGGTAGGAGATTCAAGAAGCATAATAATTGACAATGTAATTCCAATACTTCATAATCCCATTATCCCTCAACATATTCATGTCTCTACTCTTTGCTTTGTAATTTATGTATATCTATATACATACATATTCTTCATGAGTAAACCAGTTAAATTTATGAAAGTAGTCAAATATCATTCCCAACTAAGCTGATCAATTCTCTCCATTATGAGAATTTAGTATTATAGCTAATCTTATACTGGGAATTTCCCTTCTTAGGAAATATTGGTAATATATAATTACCTAGCATTTCATTATGCTACAACATAAGGCATTTTACTATGCCTATTCCCATATGCATCATAGTGCAAAATAATGAAAAAGGTTGCTATGCTGCAGTCTAATCCGTACTAGCGTGCTCGGATAACTGCCCTGTTCACCACTGATACCACGGTGGAAAATATTATGTCACTGCTCGTATGGGGGGGGCAAGACTTTCACAGTGGTGGCCTTCTCATAATTACCACCACCCTACTTTTAGCCTCTCTTTGGGCAAGGTATCATCATATCATCAAATTTCAAGGAGCGGGTGGCTAAACCCTCATAACTCCTCTCGCAATAGCATCCCCCTAGGCTTATGCCTATTAAAACAAACTCACAAGCCTCCAAGCTTGTATGTAAAATAGATTTCATATGTATCAAACCATATGTCTATTTACTTAGGGCTGAAATATTTTCTAGGTCCCTATTCACTTATAGTTTAGTCCTTAACCATCTTATATGTATTAAACCTCTTAATTATCATGCAATCTGTACATCCATACATATTGTCAATATATAAATTTTGAACAATCCTATTTATCATTAGATCTAATGTTTAGAATGATCTTTAGATCATTCATATCTAAGTATTTTTCTATCTCTAAGTCTTTGTGTTTCCATCTCCTTGATCTTGATCTTTCATAGATCCATTGATTTACAATCTACACATGTTGATAAAGATTAGGGTCCTAGATCTTCTATCATCTAGTTCTTCTTTGATCTAAGTTCAGTTATTGGATCATCCCTAAGGAGGATGATCTTGGTTTTCTTCCTTGAATCATCTTTGATCAAGGGTTTGGATTATCGAAGCTAATGAACTATAACAAGCATACTAATAAACATTCATACTAAGTACAATATAATATTCTATTTCTTATTGTTCTTGATCATCCAAGATCTAATGGATCTTGTTTGATCGTCCTTATCTTACTTACTGTTTTTATTAGGGTTAGGTAATTTACTAACCTTTTATGCTCTTATTATTATTATTCAACCAGTTAATGTGCTAGTTGAAGGTAACTTGCCTAAATCTAGATTGCTCCACTTATTTCCAATTGGCTAAGGCTTACTAGCTGAATGGATGAACACAAAGTGGTTACTTCAATCCTCATGTAAGGAGGTGTTTAGACCTCACAAACGTCAACGGAAGGTAGGCGAAGAGCGAGGCTCTATTAGATAATCCCCTTAACAACTATGTTCATCATTCACTAGAATGACCATAGCTCAACCTTTCATAAGGTTCCTATAAGCATGCTTACCCTAAGTACTTTTTCTAATGGATTTTAATTAAGTCCATGAATATTTATAATGTCATGCATGGGGTTTATTATTCTTTTCCTAATTTGGGCCAAGGATTTGATAATCCTTATATTGTCCTACTAACTATAGCCCTTACTAATTAAGTCCAAAGTACTTCATTCTTATTTGTGTCATGAAACTCTACTTTCTCCTTAGATTACATTTTTGATATTTTATGCTCTTTATCTCATAATTTATCTCATACTTAGATTACAAGTAGATCTACTAATAACATTTAACCATAAATAAATTATAAATTCAAAGCATAAAACTACATAATTTAACATTTAATGATAATGAGGCAAGGTACTTAAAATAATTAAATCTACCACCTTATGATAATTAAGGGGGGTATCTAATAGAGGCTCGCTCTTCCCCTACCTTTCGTTGACATTTGTGAGGTCTAAACACCTCCTTACATGAGGATTGAAGTAACCACTTTATGTTCACCCATTCAACTAGTAAGCTTTAGCCAATTGGAAATAAGAGGAGCAGTCTAGATTTAGGCTTAAATAAGTTACCTTCAACCAGCACATTAACTGGTTGAATAATAGTAGTAAGAGCATAAAAGGTTAGTAAAGTACCTAACCCTAATAAAAACAGTAAGTAAGATAAGGATGATCAAACAAGATCCATTAGATCTTGGATGATCAAGAACCATAAGAATAAGAATACTATATTGTACTTAGTATGCATGTTTATTAGTATGCTTGTTATAGTTCATTAGATTAGATAATCCAAACCATTGATCAAAGATGATTCAAGGAAGAAAACCAAGATCATCCTCCTTAGGGATGATCCAATAACTGAACTTACATCAAATAAGAACTAGATGATAGAAGATCTAGAACCCTGATCTTTATCAATAGGTGTAAATTATAAATCAATGAATCTATGAAAGATCAAGATCAAGGAAATGGACACACAAAGACTTAAAGGTAGAAAAATACTTAGATATGAATGATCTAAAGATCATTCTAAACATCAGATCTAGTGATCAATAGGATTGTTCATAATTTATATATTGACACTACGTATGGATGTACAGATGATATACATCAGTCAGGATCATGAAAGATTTGGGAAAAGAGATCACTCCTTAAAGGTAGGAGGATTTGATGAATGCATTTACATGGGATATACATGATTTAACTCATGATCTTATGTTGAAAAGAGTAATGTTTGTAATGACCCGAATTTTTGTAAATTATTAAGGAAAATTAATAAAGTTTGAATTTTTAGAAATTCTGGGCTAGAATATTAGGTTATTGAAAATTCTCTTTTTATAGAGATTATATTATAAATTAAAACATAGAAATTATGGATGTACTTGGAAACTGATCGAAATAACATTAAGTACGTTCAATTCTGAGTTAAAATGAAAATTCCTTAATTTTTTCATTTGGGGGTAAAATGGTAATTTTACCCATATCCCATATCTAATAAATAAGACCTCAATATTAATGAAGTACTTAGAATACGATTCCAATGCCACTAAGTACGCTCGATTCTGAGTTCGAACAAATATTGCCTATTATTCTCCAATTTTGGAGTTAAAAAGGGCAAAAAGGCCTTTTCACATAAAAGTGGGGCCCACAAAGTGGGCCAACATTCTAGAAGTACCAATAATTGCTTAGTGCATTATTGCTGGTAGTGGAGATTGTAGTGGGAATGGAGAATGCATTAGTAATTAAAAAATTCTAAAGTAATAAAATATCTTATCAAAAGAAATGATAAAAAATTCAAATTTGGCTATAAATATGTCCCAAAAATTTCCAAAAATTTTCACAACCTTAAACACAAAATTTCCAAATCTTCCCTGGAATTTCAGCCCCAAATTCCCCTTCATCCGTTCCCAAACTCTCTTTTCCTTATTTCTCTCTCCTCTTTCTAATTGGAAGAAGAGACCTAAATTCAATTAGGCACTCCATTCCAGGGAGAATCTCATCAATTACACCGTCCATAACATCTTATACTATAGTATATACAAAAGCCCCAAAATCAATTTCAAGATCCAACGGTTCCAACAATAGAAAATCATAAAACGGTGGACAATCGGGCTATATTATCATCAACTGGTAATTCTCTCAAATTGGGCATCAATCATATTGTTTTTCTCCAATCAGGTAGGTGCAACTACTTCCCATACATATTTATTATGGTTTAGCGTAAATTTTATTTTTCTGTAATTTAATTTGAATGAAAAATGGTAAAAATAAAGTAAATACAAGAGCCTTCAATTTATGGCGATAGAGAACTCAGATGGAAATTCTGAGCTTTTCAATCAATCCAGAAGGGTAAAAAACCCCTAGGGTACAATTTTCAAGAAAATCTAACAAGGTTTGGACCCTCAATTGAGAGAGATTAATTCTGGTGGGCCCAGATCAAATCTGGACTTAGGAATGGCTGAAAACTTCAATTTAAGATTGTGAAGTCATATGAACTCCAAATTGAGATTAGAAAGAAGCTATGGAAAGCTTGTAATGTCTAGTTTCTAATGAAGTTATAATATTTCTAAAATTTATTTCTGTATTTTTCTGTATTTTGGAAATAAGTGTCCAATTTCTAAGATCTTCAAGATCTGAGGTGATCAGATCTTGGAAATTTATTTTAGTGATGATATAATAATGTAATAAAGTAATATCTATGGTTAGTTTGGACAGATCTTGGATAAAATAGGGGATCTACCCTTTATGGTAGAAAAACCCTAAAATAAAAATAAAAAAATATAAAAGGACCCACTTGATCAATGAGATCAAGTATGATCAGATCCTTGGGATGGATTAAAGAGATGATATTATGATGGAATCCAGTTAGATCATGGATGAAATGTGACAAAATCAAGTGGATATGATTTTTGGATCCTAATGGATTAAAAGCCCTAAAGGTAATTAAAACCCTTAATCTAAAGGAAAACACCTAAGATCTAATGGTTGGATCATATTTAAAGGTTTATAATAATCTTAATAAAATTAGTTTAATTGTCTTTTATTGGATATAGAAGTGTAAATGTGATTTACGTTCTAAGTTTTAATTGTCTTTTATTGGATATAGAAGTGTAAATGTGATTTATGTTCTAAGTTAGAAAGCATGATAGTGTAATCTTTAAATTTTAGTATGATATGCCCTAAATGAGTAATTTGTTAATAGATTTGATTATCTTAGGATCATGTTAGTGTAAATTAGGATTTAAAAATGATTTCATTATGATAGAAGATGTGTTTCATAACTTAGGATCATATTAGTTTTATTTCACTAGCTTAAGTTACATTCATAGGAAGAATGTTAGTATATAGTTGTTAAACTTATATTTGATTTATGCTTTCAAGTTTATGATTTACTTATTGTCAAATTTTATTCAATTGTTAAGTAATTGTTAAGATATAAGAAGCATAAATCACCAAAAATGTAAACTAATGAAATATAGAAATTCATGGACAACTAAGATGAATGAATGATTTTGACTTAATAAGGGCTATAGTTAGTAGGACAATATAAGGAATGATTTATCATTTCCTTGGCCCAAAGTAGGAAAATAATGAACATCCGTGGATGACATTGTGCATATCCATGGAAATTAATTAAAATCAATTAGAGAAGGGACTTAAGGTAAAGAGCTCATAGGAACCTTGTCAAAGGTTGAGCTAGTACCACTCTAGTGGACTCTGAACATTGTGGTTATAGGGGGTATACAAGAGCCAAGTGCTTTTTCCTCACCTCCCATTGACGTAAGAGAGGTCTAAACGCCTGCTTACATGAGGGTTGTATTAACCACTTTTTGAGCAGACTTTAACTGGTAAGTATTGGTCATCTTGAAATAAGGAGGAGTCGTCTAGTGATAGGAAGAAATAAATTATCTTCAACCAAGTAAGACACTACCTGGTTGAATAGTAATAAGAACATAAAAATATAGCAAATTATCTAACCCTAATAAAAATAGTAAGTGAGATAAGGATGATCAAACAAGATGAGATCTTGTACGATAAAAAACAATAAGGAAAAAGAAACATCAATATAAATTAGATTGTCATGTATGATATAGATAGTATTTGTATAGATGATATTAAACCCATGGATATAGGATATTCAAGGAAGAAAGATTCAGATCATCCTACATAAGGATGACCAAAAGACCATGTAGTATGTACCCTTGATTAGAAAAATGACATTATACATATGATTTGGCAGATATATGTTGATCGAGACTATGACAGATTTCAAGGAGTAAGAATACCTTATTGAGGTAGGTGGATGATTAAGAATGCCTTTACATGAAGATACATGTCTAATACATGATCTTATGTTTTGAAGTATTGACATGTATGATACTAATATATTAAGATAAATACCTCAAATTGAAATATGATCCAACCAAATGATGAGGAAAATAAGTATTAAATGGTCAAGTTGAGAATTGAGAACAACCCTAAGTGAATAGGAAAGTAGAAAATATTCCAGTCCTAGATAAACAGACAGATAGTTTGATATGTATAAGTATTATTTTACATACAAGCTTGGACGCTTGTGGTTTTATTTTAAACAGGCATAGGCCTGGGGATGCTATGCTAGGAGAGTTAAGAGGGTTTGGCCACCCACTCTTTGAAACTTGATGATATTGAATACCAAGCCTAAGAAAGGCTAAAAGTCGGGTGGGGCATTTATGGGAAGGTCACCACTGTGACAGCCATGGTCCTCCCATATGGACATGGATATTATAATTTCCACTGAGAATGGTATAAGTGGATTATTGAACAGTTATCTGGGTGCGCTGTACAGATCAGACTGCAAGCATAGTAGTCCTTGATTATTTTGCATTATGATGCATATGAAATTGGTATAGTGAAATGCCTTAAGGGATGGCATGATGAAATGTCAGGTAATTGTATATTACCAATATTTTTCCCAAGAAGGGAAATTCCCTGTATAGTAACTGGCTGAGATACAAATCTCTTATAATGAAAGGAGTTGATTAGCTTTGTATAGAAATGATTCTTGATTATTTTTACATTTTTAACGGATTTGTCCTTATACAATATGTATGCATAAAGGTGAACACAAATGACAAGGAAATGAGATGTCCTTATAACTAATAGTTATTAATAAATGTGTTTATGATAGAACAAATTATGGGATACTTGAATATTGAGATTATACTGTCAATAACTTACATTCTTATCCCCTACCAAGCATAGCTTGCTAAGATATTGTAAATGTTTGAATGTTTACAATATCTCAGATAGAGAGAAGGAGACTTAGGAGCTCAAGATTTGAAGAACAATTGAAGAATAAGTAATAAGGGTATATCCCTTGAAACATTGTATTAGAACATGTATTGAATTTTGAACTTTGTAATTTGGATTGTATATTTGGACAAGTCTTGTAAGGATACAATGGACTGTGTACTGTGAACCACTGGATGGATCCTGAAGTTTAATAAAAGTATATTCCTTCAATGGAATTTTATCTTATACAAAATTCTACTTATGTTATGTATGAGGGGGTGACTTAGGTTTTACAAAACAAATTCTAAAGAAAAGAATTTTCGCTGCTTTGGTTTGTGAAATTTTTTTACTCTAAGGGCCCTATCTTTACAAAATGTATTATAAAGTGTGTTATAAAAACCTGGGTCGCCACAATGTTAATACTTATATTAGATCTCTTGAAAACCTTATGATCCAACCAAACACATATAAGATGGTTAAGGACTAAACTATAAGTGAATAGGGAACTAGAAAATATTTTAGCCCTAAGTAAATAGACATATGGTATGATACATATGAAATCTATTTTACATACAAGCTTGGAGGCTTGTGAGTTTGTTATAATAGGCATAAGTCTAGGGGAATGCTATTGCTAGAGGAGTTATGAGGGTTTGGCCATTCGCTCCTTGAAAATTGATGATATGATGATACCTTGCCCAAAGAGAGGCTAAAAGTAGGGTGGTGGCAATTATGGGAAGGCCACCACTATGAAAGTCTTGCCCCCCCATACAGGCAGTGACATAATATTTTCCACTGTGGTATCAGTGGTGAATAGGGCAGTTATTCGAGCGCGCTCGTACGGATCAGACTACAGCATAGCAACCTTTTTCATTATTTTGCATTATGATGCATATGAGAATAGGCATAGTAAAATGCCTTATGTTGTAGCATAATGAAATGCTAGGTAATTGTATATTACCACTATTTCCCAAGAAGGGAAATTCCCAGTATAAGATTAGCTGTAATACTAAATTCTCATAATGGAGAGAATTGATCAGCTTAGTTGTGAATGATATTTGAGTACTTTCACAAATTTAACTGGTTTACTCATGAAGAGTATGTATGTATATAGACATACATAACTTACAAAGTAAAGAGTATGTTTAAGGATTATGGGATTATGAAGTATTGGAATTACATTGTCAATGTTATGTTTCTTGAATCCCCTACTAAGCATTGCTTGCTGAGATATTGTAAATGTTGCAATATCTTAGATATAGGGAAGGAGAGTTAGGAGTTGAAGACAATAGAAGACTTGAAGAGAATAATCTTCAAGGTATACCCTTGAAGACATGTATTTTTCTTTGTTGAGAGTTTTATTGTATGGTGAGCTTGAGTTTTGGATTATGTAATTTGGACAAATACTGTAATAGATTTGCCTGTACTATGAACCACTGGATGGATCCTGGAGTTTAATAAAAGTATATTCCATTAATGGAATTTTATTTTGTACATAAATTGTACTTATGTTATGTATGAAGTGGTGACTTGGGTTTTCAAAACAAGTTCTAAAGAAAAGAATTTTCGCTGCTTTGTTTTGTGAAATTTTTTTACACTCTTAAGGGCCCTTCCTTTCAAAATACTTTACAAATCATGTTACAAAAACCCGGGTCATCATAGTTGGTATCAGAGCGATTCATCCAGTCACAGTATAGTACAAATATGTCCAAAGGAGAGATTATAATCCATGTCTAGATTAAGATAGAAGTAGTTGTATAGAGGACTGATAGAATTTTGGTTTATGAGCAGATGCCACCAAAGAGAGTCACAAGGCAGGCAGCTCAAAATACTCTAGTAGACAATATGGAAAGAGTAACAATGAGCAATGTGGAAGAGATGACGACGAGGGTGTTGAAGAACCTTCTTCCTCACCTACAACAAACCCAAGGTTCATCACCTCTGTAGAAATACCAAGTACATAGGCTCAGGTTCAACCTGAAGTGAGTTGATAAGGAGTTATGTGATAAACTCATTAGTTAAGAGATAAGTATAAAAGGAGTTAACTCATTAGTGAAGGATAAGTCTTGAAAGAGTAGCCTCATTTGTTGAAGAGGATGTAAAGAGTTGACTAATTAGTGAGGAAAGAGTTAAACTCATTAGTTGAGGAATATGGAAAGAGTAGACTCAATTGTGAAGAAAGAGTAACTCATTAGTGAAGGATGACTATAGAAAGAGTTAAACTTATTAGTTGAGAATGAGTATAGAAAGAGTTAGTGTAATGAAGGAATAGTATAGTATAAGTAGATATTACTTAGTGAAAGGACTAGAAATACTACTTAACAAATAAGAATCCCAACAGAGAGAATAATAAGATATAGAAATCCATAGGGAAAACATTACAATAGATGTAAGGTATGATGTTCAGGTCTAACCTAAAGTCTTGAGTAAACATACAAAGTACGTTAATACTAGTTTGTATATAACCATTATTAAGTGAAGTATGCATATAACCATTACTAAGTGAAGAAATGGAGATAAAGAGAAAAAAGTGATAAATTCAAAAATAAAATAAAATTCCAACCTTATAGAAAAGGTGAAATGGAGATTTATGAGAAATAGGTGTTAAAGATGAAAACATTAGAAGTATTGTAAAATTCAAAGTTAACATCAAATATATAAAGAAATATAAATGTAGGAATTAGAATTGCTACATGTATAGTATTATGGCAATTAGTTAAATGAAATTAATCATCAAAATAGAGAGGATATGGCTTGAAAGAAATTTAAGGAGATAGGTGAGAAAGTTCAAAATTTGTAAATGAGAATAGTTTGAAATAAATATGAGTAAGGAGTTAAGCAAGTATTTTTCTCCAAAATTAGTGAGGCAAAGGATTTAGTGGAGAAATGATAAAATTTTAGAACATGAAGAGATGATCTTTGATATTAGAATAAAATGAAAAGGAAAAAGAGAGTTAGATATGTTAAAAGGACAAAAATATGATCCGAAACTTATTAAGAAAGACAATTGAACCACGAGAATATATGGTTAACAAAGAAATTATAGCTCTATATATCATACAACAATTATGAAATCACCAAGTTAGAAATTATAAAGGTATGACAAATCATTGTGGAAATTAGCACTAGAGGATTTTCAAGGATTAAAGAATTATTGATATAATAACTTTGGTGGTATTGAAAATAATTTTGGGACTATCAAAAAGAGAAGTACCTTTGGTATAGATGGTAAAATGGTCATGGAACATGAAAACAAAGAGAAATATTGATTAAGAAAATATAGTCATTGATTATCATGGTCATGGAACATGAAAACAAAGAGAAATATTGATTAGGAAAATATAGTCATTGATTATCATGAAGAGGAGTACATACTATTGATCAAGGCAAATGAAGAGCTAAATATGAATAGAGATATTACTTCCAATTACATGATGGAGTTGGTGATATTGAAAGATTTAAGAAATATAGTGAGGGGAAATATATTTTTGGAGGAAAGGTGAAATAAAACACGAGAAATGAAAACAAATATTGTTGGAGAAATAAGTGGTTAGAAATTTTAAGATAGTTTGAAGATTTTCAATCTTACATGAGATTGAATGAGAAAATATCTATAATAGTTGAGGAAAAGAACATCAAATTATATGAATGAGTTGAAAGAACAACTTTTTAAGGATATGGAGTGATTATAGCAATTTACATTATAAGAGTAACAAATTTCTTTTAGGAAAAGAAAAAGGAGGAATCAATATAAGGATGCATAAATGATGTTGAGGAAATTAAGTATCCTTTTTCTCCATAAGGATGAGCATTTTCAAATTTATTATAAATTGGGAATTGGAAATGCAACATCAAAGTAAAAAAATCAAAAACAAAATTTTAAAGTTCTATGAGTTAGTTAACAGATGTTCATGAATTTGAGGAGAATGAAATATATTGAATGAAGTGGTAATGATATATGGAAATAGATTTCAAGAAATCAAGAGCATTCAGGGGATATATGTTAGACACTTACAAAACTTGTCTTGTAAGTGTACATGTGATTAAAGAAAGCAAAGTTTAGGTTATATAAATTTTAAGGATAGCATGGAATTTGACCCAACAAAGGTGGAATATGAGATCAAAATATGAAATGACAATGACAATTAGAGAAATATATCTCTTATTGATTTTATAACATAAGGACATTCTTTTAGTGAAGTTTTGCCATTGGTTACATAAATCCTAAATGAGTTGATAATAGATTGTTGAGAATTAAAGAATAGTTGATAAATTATGGTGTTTGTAAAGACTTGAGAAGGGATGATTACAAAGCCAATATGGACTCTTTTAATTGAAATTATCAAGAATATCGCAAATAAAGAGTTAGTATGATATGATAAAGGCTATGAGGTATGCTTGAAAGAAGCATGAGGAAATGCAAAATCTAGAAATTTTGAAGCCTATGACATATAAATATATATATATATGAAAGGAAAAGAGATAAATATTATCATAGATTGTGAGAATGTTCTGAATATTGTTCTAAATATGAGAAAGAAATAACAAAAGAAGATTAGGAATATATATGCAGAGTTAAATGACACTATCTTGGATGGAAAAATGTAGAAAGTCAAGTATTATGAATAAAATGGCACTCAAAGAGTGTTACAAAAATAATGGATGGGAATGAGGAAAGATTCATTACAAGGAAACTATTATTCAAGGACAGAATTTGACAAGAAGTTGTCAATAGAAGTTAATAGTAAAGAAGTATGAACTGTAGAGAAGAAATAAAGTATACACTTCCAAATAATGGAAGAATAAGAAAAGAGAAAATTACTTCCAAAGATTGGAAGGTTGTTACAAAGAACAATAGTTGAAGTTGAATCTAATCAATATGTATTATAGGAAGTCTAAGGACTATACATAGTAGGAAAGCTATGTCAAAACTTTATATGTTGAAAAAGAATGAGGATGGGCAATAGAAGGTATAATGGAAAATTGTGAAGTATGGAAAGATTGGTGAAAATTACTAGTCAAGTGAAATGGAAGGTTTTTGAAATGAAAGGGATAACTCAATAAGAGTTATTAACACTTTTTGGGAAATTCTAGCAAGAACCAGCTTTAGTAGCATTAGTAAGGTTAGTCATGGATGAGCATTTTAACCTTTAAGAAGAAGGCAGTATAGGAAAGGAACGAAAGGAAATGGGATATCCATAAGTGGCAAGGCCACATGAGTAAGGCTATAAAAGAATTGTGAAAACTTCTAAGTGAGTTGTATTACAAATTTTGAGGACGAAATTATTGTAAGGGGGGAAGATTGTAATAACCCCAATTTTTGTAATTGATTGAGAAAATCAATAAAGTTTGAGTTTCAGATATTTCGGGCTGAAATATTAGGGTTATTTAGAATATACTTTTTATAAAAGTATAATCAAATAATAAGACATGTAAAATTGAAATTAAACTTAGTAAACCCTTCAAAATGACTGTAAGCATGACAAATTCTGAATTTGGATGAAAAATCCTTAAGTTTCTTCATTTCTTGGGCAAAAGGGTAAAATAGTAATTTTACCCAAAAATCAAAATCTCCCAAAAATCAAAATATGAGACATCAAAATTTATAATGTACTAGGAAATACGAATCCAATGCCACTAAGTACACTCAAATCCGAGATCATGAGAATAAAACCCAAAATTTTATACATAAATGGCAAAACAGTCTTTTTACACCATGTGGGGCCCACAAGGTACCCAAAAAAGAATCTTATGAGTAGCCCACATGAAGTCATGGGTCAATAAACACTAGTTGGTCTTGGGAAAGAAAAATGGAGCATGGGAGACTTTCATGCCATTTAATAATAAAAAATTATATATTATAATCATGAAAAAAAGATCAAAATGCCTATAAATACAACCCCAAAAATCCTCCAAAAATACTCCTAAAATCCCCACGAAATTTTCTTCACTCTCCTTGAAATATTAGACCTAGATCCCTCCCCAAAAACCCAAAATTTCCAAGAGATATCTCTCTTTTTAATTTCTTTTTCTTTTGAGATTGGAACAAGAGACCTAAAATCAATTAGGCACTCTATTCCAGATCTAATTTCATCAATTCCACTGTCGAAAACTTTGCATCATATCTTATCTACAAAATCCCCACAGAAATTTCAAGATCCAATGGTTGAAACAATGGTAATTTGCAAGAAAGGTGGATCTTAGGCCATATCTTCATCAACAAGGTATTCTTTTTAAATTGGACACATAAACAACGTTTTTTCTCCAATCAGGTAGGTGGGAATACTTTATATAGATGTTTACTTCTGGTTTATGTAATTTTTAGTTCACTATAATTTATTTTGATAATAAAAAGGTAAAAATAAAGTAAACATCAGAACCCTTAATTCAGGATGATGGAGTGCTCAGATGAAAATTCTGACCTCACCAATCGATCCAGAAGGTCCAAAACCCTAAGGGTATAAGTTTCATAATGATCGGAGACGTTTTGGGCCCTCAATTGAGAGAGGATTGATTAGACGGTCTAGAATGAACTGTTCGATCTCCGGATCTAATAACGCCCAAGACACACACGTGACGCAGCGTCGGAAATGGCACACGCAGAAATGTTCCCCGCGCGCTGTGCATGGAACGTCGTCCCAAGCGAGACAACGGTGTGTTCGTCAAAACGACAAGCAGACGGGCCTGACGAGTGTCCCGCTCGTCCCATGCGCGTCGGTGGACTTCCGAGACAGGTGCTTCCATCACGCCTCTATGGTGGGCGCACCCGACGAGTGGGAGCATTCCGCCCAACTTGGTTTTCCGCCCGAAAAATCTTGGCCGTCCGTTTGTTGGGCTTAGATCAAATCTAAGCCATAGAAAGGACTGTGAACTTCCAGATCAAATTTCGAAGCCATCTGAACTCCAAATTGAGATCGAAAAGAAGCTATGGAAAGCTTGAAACCTCTATTTACTAATGAAATGATAAAATGGACATAATATTTAGTAAAACTTTCTGTATTAAGGAAATAAGTTTCCAATTACCCAGATCTTCAAGATCTGAGATGATCAGATCTTGAAAATATGTTTTAATAATGATATACTATTAAAATAAAGTAATATCTATGGTTTATTTATGCATATCTGAGATATATTAAGGGATTTACCCATTATGGTAGAAAAACCCTAAAAATACAAAGGGACCCATTTGATCAATGAGATCAAGTGTGATCAGATCCTTGGGATGGATAAAATGAATGTTGATATAATGAAATCCAAGAAATCATGGATGCATTATGACAAAAAAAGATCAATATGATCTTTGGACCTTAATAAGGAAAATCCCCTAAATATAACTAATACCCTTAATCAAAGGAAAAGATCTAAGATCTAATGGTTGGATCATAAGTAAAGGTTTCTAAAAATGTTAATGTAATTAGTTTCATTTTATATAATAGCATTTTAAATATGATTATGTTATAAAGCATGCTAGTATAACATTTAGACTTTAGCATGATATGTGATTTCATTGTTATCATAAGGTGCTATATTTAATTATCTTAGGGGGCACTTTAGTATGATTTCATGCCAATCTAACTTAGGACCATGCTAGAATTTCATATAAGTTTATACTATAGTATGAGATTATACCTTAAGTCCATGTTAGTTTAAATTGAGTTATTAAGGTATATTAGTTGGAAATCATGTTAGAGTAATTTTAAGTACCTTGCCTCATTCTCATTAACTGTTAAATTATGTAGTTTTATGCTTTGGATTTATAATTCATTTATGGTTAAATGTTATTAGTAGATCTACATATTATGAGATAAAGAGCACAAAACATAAAACATGTAATCTAATGAGAAAGTAGAGTTTCATGACACAAATAAGAATGGAGTACTTTGGACTTAATTAGTAAGAGTTATAGTTAGTAGGACAATATAAGGATTATCAAATCCTTGGCCCAAACTAGGAAAAGAATAATAAACCCCATGAATGACATTATAAATATTCATGGACTTAATTAAAATCCATTAGAAAGAGTACTTAGGGTAAACATGCTTATAGGAACCTTATGAAAGGTTGAGCTATGGTCATTCTAGTGAATGATGAACGTAGTGGTTAAGGGGGTTATCTAATAGAGCCTCGCTCTTCTCCTACCTTCCGTTGACATTTGTGAGGTCTAAACACCTCCCTACATGAGGATTGAAGTAACCACTTTGTGTTCACCCATTCAGCTAGTAAGCCTTAGCCAATTGGAAATAAGAGGAGCAGTCTAGATTTAGGCTTGAATAAGTTACCTTCAATCAGCACATTAACTGGTTGAATAATAATAATAAGAGCATAAAAGGTTAGTAAATTACCTAACCCTAATCAAAACAGTAAGTAAGATAAGGATGATCAAACAAGATCCATTAGATCTTGAATGATCTAGAATAATAAGAAATAGAATATTATATTGTACTTAGTATGCATGTTTATTAGTATGCTTGTTATAGTTCATTAGGTTAGATAATCCAAACCCTTGATCAAAGATGATTCAAGAAAGAAAACCAAGATAATCCTCCTTAGGGATGATCCAATAATTGAACTTAGATCAAAGAAGAACTATATGATAGAAGATCTAGGACCCTAATCCTTATCAACAGGTGCAGATTGTAAATCAATGGATCTATGAAAGATCAAGATCGAGGAAATGGACACACAAAGACTTAGAGATAGAAAAATACTTAGATATGAATGATCTAAAGATCATTCTAAACATCAGATCTAGTGATCAATAGGATTGCTCATAATTTATATATTGACAATACGTATGGATGTACATATCATATACATCAGTTAAGATCATGGAAGATTTGGGAAAAGAGATCACTCCTTAAAGGTAGGAGGATTTGATGAATGCATTTACATGAGATATACATGATTGTACTCATGATCTTATGTTGACAAGAGTAATGTTAATACTTGTATTAAATCTCTTGAAAACCTTATGATCCAACCAAACACATATAAGATGGTTAAGGACTAAACTATAAGTGAATAGGGAACTAGAAAATATTTCAGCCCTAAGTAAACAGAAATATGGTCTAATATATATGAAATCTATTTTACATATAAGCTTGGAGGCTTGTGAGTTTGTTTTAATAGGCATAAGCCTAGGGAAACGCTATTGCTAGAGGAGTTATGAGGGTTTGGCCACCTGCTCCTTGAAATTTGATGATATGATGATACCTTACCCAATGAAAGGCTAAAAGTCGGGTGGTGGCAATTATGGGAAGGCCACCACTATGAAAGTCTTGCCCCCCCATACAGGCAGTGACATAATATTTTCCACCATGGTATCAGTGGTGAACAGGGCAGTTATTCGAGCATGCTAGTACGGATTAGACTGCAGCATAGCAACCTTTTTGATTATTTTGCATTATGATGCATATGAGAATAGGCATAGTGAAATGCCTTATGTTGTAGCATAATGAAATGCTAGGTAATTGTATATTACCAATATTTCCTAAGAAGGGAAATTCCCAGTATAAGATTAGCTATAATACTAAATTTTCACAATGAAGAGAATTGATCAGCTTAGTTGGGAATGATATTTGACTACTTTTATAAATTTAATTGGTTTACTCATGAAGAGTATGTATGTATATAGATATACATAAATTACAAAGTAAAGAGTAGAGACATGAATATGTTGAGGGATAATGGGATTATGAAGTATTGGAATTACATTGTCAATTATTATGCTTATTGAATCCCCTACCAAGCATTGCTTGCTAATATATTGTAAATGTTGCAATATCTTAGATACAGGGCAGGAGAGTTAGGAGCTGAAGATGACAGAAGACTTGAAGAGAATAATCTTCAAGGTATACCCTTGAAGACGTGTATTTTTCTTTTTTGGGAGTTTTATTGTATGGTGAGCTTGAGTTTTGGATTATGTAATTTGGACAAGTACTGTAATAGATTTGGCTATATTGTGAACCACTGAATGGATCCTAGAGTTTAATAAAAGTATATTCCTTCAATGAAATTTTATTTTGTACACAAATTGTACTTATGTTATGTATGAAGTGGTGACTTGGGTTTTTCAAAACAAGTTCTAAAGAAAAGAATTTCTGCTGCTTTGTTTTGCGAAAAAATTTTACACTCTTAAGGGCCCTGCCTTTCAAAATACATTACAAAACGTGTTACAAAAACCCCGGTCGTCACAATGATGAGAACTGGATGTTCAGAATTTAGTAATTCCACTATTTTCACCTCTTAATAGGAGTGCATATGATTAGTTTTGCATATTATCACTTCTACATAGGGAGATTTTAAAGTTGGTTAAAAGTGATAATCAAAGTCGCTTAATAAGTACTTCAATTACGCTGACTTGAAAAATCAACAAATTTTAAAGTCATTTAGGTAAACAACTTTAAAAATCAGGGACTTTTGAAGTCACTTAACCTAAATGACTTCAAAAGTCTAACACTTTTGAAGTCATTTATCCCTAAGTGACTTCAAAAATTCTTCAAGTAACTTCAAAAGTCCTACACTTTTGAAGCACTATTGAAGTTGCTTAGGCTAAGCAAATTCAAGACTCACAAACTTTCGAAGTCCCATAGCTTAAACAACTTCAAAGGATGTGGCATTTGAAGTTGCTTAGCTTAAATGACTTCAAAAGTTGTGACATTTGAAGTCATTTAGGGCTAAATGACTTTAAAATTTATTTATTTATTTTTCCTTCCAATCACTACCAAGTATATCCATTGAATAACAAACATCCTATACACCCGATACTTCAAACAATATTTATAAACATGAAAAACCAACATCCAATACAACATGCTACTACACCTTTCTTAATACAATACCACATATGTACGTTTTATAATAAACATCATATACACCCGATACTTCAAACAATCTTTATAAACATGAAAAACCAACATCCAATACAACATGCATCCACATATTTCTTAATACAATATCACCTTTATACATTGAATAACAAACATCATATACACTTGATACTTCAATCGTTATAAACATGAAAAACCAACATCCATTATAACATGCATCCATATCTTTCTTGATACACTACAACCAATGTATACATTGAATAGCAAATATCTTATACACCTTATACATCAAACAATCTTTATAAACATGAAAAGCCAACACCCATTACAACACGCACCCACATCTTTCTTGATACACAGAATCATTCTTACAATATAACACCTAATACATCCATAATGGATACAAAACATCCAAACTCATCATTATCCATCCACGTCTATCTTGAAAATAACTTACAAAAGAAACTACAAGCATTCTCTATAACATTCACATTCACTTCATTTGTAAATTCTTACACATTCGCATTTACTTTCACACTCTAAGTAAACCTTTCATTTTCATCTCATAAAAGTTATATAATTCAATGAATATATTGAAAACCCTCCATATTACTCACTTCATGTACAAGTTCCAAATACACTTCATCCATACTTGTTTATTCCCACTCTCCAAGTTTTCAATCAATCATAGCTTAAAAATATATGTATTTCAAAGAAAATAATAAAACTAAAAGAACGCATATAAGTGAATGAAAAAATTACTTTATTATGTATTTCACATTCATGCAATTACTCCAAGTGATCTAATTGAAACTCATTACATACACTTCCCATTTATTTTGTATTTCATTGAGATTTACTCTGGAGTAACTCTTCTTGTTTCCCTCCTCAAAAAGAAAAGTAGCCTATAATATAACATATTTAATTAAGGTCCCATTTTTTAGCTGCATCTATAAAAAGCTATAGAAAAATATAGGATTAAGAAAAGTAAAAAGTGTCTTACATTTCTTAAATAGGAAACAAGAATACTATCAAATGTGAGGGTCTTCATGTATCTCAGGACATAGTACTCGCAATCCCAATCAAACTATTGTTTAGGGCACTATGCAACAAGGATAACAAAAAAGAATACATAAATATCATTTGTAATATTGTGGGTTTAATTAGTGGTAACATAGAATAACTTATTATTTCCATAGAATAATTCACTGTTTCCTACACCTTGACATTCTTCCAAGTAAGTTTTGGTGGTTGTATATTCTCGGTCATATTAGCCCATTTGAACCATACTTTACAAATTTAAATTTAAAATGTATTATAAATGAGTAACAAATTATTTATCTACACATAACGCATGAAAAAAATAAAAATCTTACTTATTTATAATTTCTATGAGGGCAGGACGGATGTGTAATCCATAAGAATAAAAAAAGAAAGCATGCCCACCATGCATATCCAAAATCAGCATCATCCAATGAGACCTACATAAATAGTCATATGAATTGTAATTAAAGTTAACAATCCCTAAGTTTAGAATTAGTTGGCAAGAAAATAAGAAAAATAAAACTTACCTGCTATTGTAGGGAATCATAAAGCCCTGTCCCTAAGATGACAGGGCTTCATCGCTCTAGAAATGATGACAAGGTCAAGGAATTGGTAAAGTATTCCCTCAACCTCAAAAAGGCTAGTCACATCATTTAAGAAATTGCATAAAGACATAATTATTACCTATACATGAAAATATAACTTATAAATTTCAAATATTTTATAAGTATGTGCGAGAAAATGTGAGGGTGCTTGAGTTGATCCCATAGGCAAACTTGTAATAGGTCCTTTACCATAAGTGGCACTTCAATAATGTCCTCGACAAGCGCTCTGTCCTTGATTCATATAGGGTTGATTGCCATATTGTCATTAATGAGAATGTATATTAAAAGTAGGGATCAAGGTATGTTAGGTGGGACTTCCACACTCTCCTTAGACGACTATTATAAAAGATGTAATTTTTTTTAACTAAATAGTATTAATCAATGAAGAAGACCCACTTTATGATGAATAAAAAAACCTAAAGATATATACAAGGTACCGGTTCCATTGGTGTAGTAGCAACAGGTGATATTACAAAGGCGGGCGACCTCGATGTGCCATGTTGTTGTTGATTACCTGTATAAAGTTATTAAACAATTAAGTTGAGGTCTCTAGTTAACAAATATTGATGAGGAAGGTAGTATGATAAGATACATATTGTGGACTTTATGGGAATGACTTGTTCCTCCAACCAAGCAACATGATATGTGATTGCATACCCAATGATTATAATATTTTCCATTTCTAATGGGAATGGCGGGCAGGCATCAGCATTCAAAACCATGGTAATGGAGACACGCTTAGTATGTGGTGGCATACTAATTCTGTGCAAAATAGTTGATTCATGTTCATAACATGAACCAACTACCATGATGTTTTGAACAAATTCAGGGCTAACAGGCATTGACCCACTTGCAAATCAAATATACAATAGAGAGGATGGGATAGAGAATTATTATACAATTACAATAAAAATTTCTAGTTTTGTCTACATATATACCTCCTGGGTTGGAATTTTATTTTCGAGGGTTGCCAAATGTCCTTCATGATCTTCTTTAGTTGGGGAGTTGTAAAGGGGCACTGCGAGAATTATGTGTAGGGGATGAAGTAACTATCATCAAACCTCCCTCATGCAACTAACTAAATATATCTATTTTTATTTTCTAAACTAGCTCATTGTAGGCCTCCTCATCATTTTGAACTATATGTAAACGTCCTTTACCAAAGAATTTAGAAGGAATAATACAACGACCCATGCCCCTAACTCGAGTAGGGTAGTCCTTTTTATTGCTCATTGCCCTATACAAGATGTCCTCATTGGCAATAGTGCTGCTTAGAGTTCCTGTTGTTGTGATTTCTTGGGTAAGAATGTCTAGAAAAATTTAATTAGAAATTATAAATACATGATTATGTCATCTAATTAATTGTTTAAAATTTATAGACAGGTGAAACCACTGACTATGTAGAAGCAATTTATGCAGTACTTTCATTTGTGAACTTGCTATCAGTACGGTCCATTAAATGCATCATCTTCCAAAGGATGGAGTAATCAATGAGTTTTGTAGTCCTAGTTGTTTTTTGATTTCTGGCAAAGACACTATAGTTAGAAAAGAAAATGTATATAACTATAGTAGCATTAATTTGAAAGGGATAAATTGTCACAGATGATTACTTTGTGCTCTTCTAAATCACTACAACCCAACCTGGACAAGTGGTGTTGCATATTTGTTTCATGTACCTTTCTTCCTCTTGCACTCTTTGCTTGCACATTTGTACATACATGATGAACAAATGCCGTAATCAGATCTTCCATGTAATTAATTGAATGATACATCATTTCTGCACATTCCTAAAATTTAGTAGAAGTACAATTCTATAAGAATGCATTCCAAACTTCCTAGTCAATGCCGATAGAGTAAATGGTAGACACTGTGTATAACTTCGACAGATCATTGACACATGGAGCTATGTAATTGTGGACAAGCTAGTTCTTCTATTTTCTCCATTGTTCACCAACCTCTTGCAAAGCACACATCTTCTTCTCATCAAGCATGCCAAAGGTAGTTTGCAAAGTGCACAATAAATAACTATATGTATTTGAAAATAAGGTAACTGATAAATTATATAATACATGTTATTAATTTTTATTTACATTCATTATTTCACATATTGAATCTTTTGTCAAGGATGGAACAAGTCTCCAATCCTCAAATGTGATAGGAACTATGCTTCTTAGTGTAGAGGAGTGGAAACTACTATAAACAGCTACACTCTCACCTATCTCTTGCCTTCTGTTATTGTATTAGACAGTTTCTTTAATTCCCTTCGACTTTCTCTTGATAACCTTTTTTATTGTTGTTTGCCCTCTTTCCTTTCTCTTTTGAGTAGTGTTCATGTTGTCCTCTTATTCGTGCTCTTCATTGTGGTTGTAATCTTCATTTTGATGTTCTTCTCATTCCATCATTACTACAAAGAAGAACACAATGATATTAGAACAATGACATAGAAAAAGGCCATGTAATTCATTTAAAGAAAATAAAATGACATTACATATGTGGCAAACAAACCAAAAGCAAATCAAATAAAACATGCATGAAATTAGTAACTTTTTAATGCATAGATATTTCTAAAATTATACTTTCCTAAAACTAAACCTAGAAACTAATTTGCATGTTTCTAAGTAAAGCAACATTAACTTGCACGATTCTAGGTAAATCAGGATATAGGTAAAGC
Source organism: Warburgia ugandensis (assembly GCA_035236585.1). Taxonomy (NCBI): domain Eukaryota; kingdom Viridiplantae; phylum Streptophyta; class Magnoliopsida; order Canellales; family Canellaceae; genus Warburgia; species Warburgia ugandensis. Next base: position 39,124,396 of record CP141134.1, read on the forward strand.
CATGTTAACTTGAATGATTCTAACCATCACATAGCACATGTATACACATTCATTTACACTATTATAAACATGTTTGAAACAATTTAGCTTTATATAAGCAACTACTACCATTCGAATGTCAAGAGATACATCTTAAAGGATTTGCAAGTAAACTTGCATGTATGCCTTGTTGCATCTTGTTCATGCCCATTTCTAAAAATGCATTATAAGTCATTCTTATCAAAATGTCCATGTGTGTACTAGGACCACCTAATTAGTTACGGGAAACAAGCACATACTTGCTTTAGTTTTAGTCCCTTTTAGTCCATTTATATTCTTGAGAATTTAGTTACCACTTATCCTCAAGCATATACACACATCCATCTTTTGCTCTTACACATGATTAGGTGAAATGTCATTTAAAAATCCTGAGTGTCATGTTTCTTTTCTAAAGATCAAGATTTTCAAAATAATGAACCTTACATTGCTACTGAAAGTTTGGCAGAGTCTCCTCTGTTTTTTGAAATTATGCATTTTATGCATGAGATGTTCCTCATAAAAACAATTTAAGTAAAAAATAAATAAAGGAGACTCCATCTCCAACCATTTACATAAACATACAATATCTAACATATGTGGCAAACAAACTGCAAACAAATCAGATAAAGGATGCATGAAAATATAAGCTTGCTTAATATATATATATATATATGTAAGAGTAAGGGCTACAAATCCCATAGACCTTTCACAATTCTTTAACTAGAGCATTGCATTCACATTTCTTGGTTGGAAAGATGCATCCCACACTGAGTTTGTGAACATAGCTTGCTAATGTTTATTCATAAGATTTCTTAAGGGTTGAACTTCTTAATTCTAAACAACTATATGTATTTGATTGACGCTATGCTTCCAAAATTTACTTGTGCCACAAAATAACATAGAAATAGACCCCTATAGAACTAAAGAAATGTGATAACCAAGGAAGTTAAAAAATAGTAATAATAAAAGACCATTAAGCAATATAAGATGAATAAATTATGTAGTGGGAAAAGTGTGTGTGTGTGTGTGTGTGTGTGTGTGTGTGTGTTAGCTTGTAAGTAAAGGAGAATTCTTTCATCCCCTCCATCCAAAGATAAAACATAACCAACATGTACTTCTTATAGATACTTTGAAAACTTTACAAGAACAAGAGAATTATTATATTCTCTCAAATACCAAGAAGTTTGGCAGAAGAAGAACTCTCTCCAAAGTAATGCACAAATATAAATATTAGATAGAGAAGGTCTTCAATTCAATAGATGGAAAGAATTAGAACCAAATATCTTAGAGCTCCTAGATTGAGAACATACTTGCGAGCTAGATTTTCAATTTTTTCTACAAATTGTTTATGGCTTCTAAAGTCTCTAATTTATTGTGTGGTGGTCAACTAATATACTGTAGATGAGATGCTAGTCATTTGAATGGATATAACTCATCATAAAACAAGATTTCATATTTGAAAGTGACATCTTAACAACTAATCTCATATCATTAATTGCTTGTTTTTAATAGAAAGTTAGTTATTTTGTAAATATTTCAAATAGTTCTAAAGTTTATGCTTAGATTGTTGATTTTTCTTCACGAGCATTAGTTGTCCTTTAACCAAGAATTTATACCCTTCTCAATTTGCATGAAGCAGATTGCCCTTCAAAAAACAATTGACTGGATTCTCCAGAAAACCAAAAATAACTTCAAGTTGTGCTGCCTCGCTCATTCAGTTAGAATTATAATAGTTGCTTATTTTTAGAATAGTTGACTTCAAACATTAGCTACTATATGCCAATAACCTAAATGCCTATGTTGAAAGTGAGTCTAAGAATAATGGATTGTGATTCTTGATGCAAGCGACTAAATTTTGAAAACAATTCCTCACTAGAAATGGTGGTCTTCTCCTTTAGCTATAACCTTTCTAAAAAATTCTTGAAATCATGTCAATCTTATTGATGCTTGATAGCTAACTTAATTGCAAAAATAGTTGATAGGATTTCCCATGGCTCATGAAAATAGTTGAGATCTTTTTAGATAGATGAATGGCTTAATTAGTTAGATCGTGACATGATTATCGTATATTCTTCAAATTTCTTACTAGATAGTAGCCAATCGCTTTGATAAATAGATTATTGCAAATTCATAACTAGAATAGGTTCTTCCAATATAACTAATTTAGTTTCCTAGGTTAATTAGCTAAAATAGTATTGACACACAATATTTGGTCCTTTCACTACAACAGTTGACTATTCTTCATCTCATTCAACTAGAATTTGTTGAACTTGGATATTTTGATCTTGGTTCTTATTCTCTATTAATAATTCTAACTAGTCTTATTTTCTTTGGTTCCTTTTTCTTTCTTTGTGGGTGTGTGTGTTAATCATCATTTACAAGCTAGCTCTGTCTTGAGAGTTATAAGATGTCATGCTTTTGTTAGAGGAAAGTCTATGATATATAATTTATCATCTACTCTAGTCACCATTTAGAAAAAAACAAAAATAAGTGCTCATGGTAGTTGGACTCTATACAAGAATTTGGATATATCAAACTAAGTTTAGAAACATATAGATAATTGTTTAAGATCAAAAGTATGTGTGTCTCTTCCATTGACCTCAGATGGATTCCTTTTAGAAGCTCACCTACTAAAAACATCCCACATCAGACATGCACTCTATACATCATTCAGAAATAAAGCACGTCTTCTTCATTAGAAAGCAAATCAAAGGACACAAAATCAGATTAGTTTATTATCATAAAACATGCTAGGATAGCCTCTTTAGTGTCCTCTTTAGCTAGTCCCTAAGTATATATATCTTTAAATATCCAGGTACAAAATAGAGATGGTCTCTACGTATACCAACAGCAACAAAGCCAAGGATATCAGAGACAAAACATGGGTTATAGGTAGAATGCATCTCATCTTAACAAAATCACATCTCATCTACTAAAATTATGTTCATATATCTAAACAAAATCAGAATCATTCTAATCATACTCATCCAAGCACAAACCCATCAAAATCATGAACTAGTTTCAGAATATCTAAGTGAAAAAGCTTTCCTTTTCCTTTCCTTCTCTTTCTTCTCCCCTTTTTCTGTGAGATCGGCTTTTCTCACCTGTGTGCTAGTTTGGGTGTTGTCTGTGTCCAACGTCGACGGTGGCCTAGTCAGCCCCTCTTTCCGCTCCTCTCTTCCTCTCCTTCTCTCCCTTCCTATCCTTCTCCCTCTTTTTATTCTCCTCTTTCTTCTTCACCTTCTTCTCCCCCTTCCTCTCACCATCATTTTTTTTCTTATCTATGCGCTGGTCTGGGCGTTGTCGGCAACAAAAGGCATAGGCAACCTAGATTGGCCCCTCTTTTTCTCTCCTTCTCCCCTTTCTTCTTATTGATGGTTTTCCTCAATTGCATGCACTGGTTTGGGCATCATTGCCATCAAATGGAGTTTTCCCTTGTCTGCACCAGTCTAGGCATCATCAGCATTCAATGGGCATTGACATCATCAATGCCATTGCTGCTCTTCCTCTTCCCTCTCTTCTCTCTCCTTTCTTCTCTCCAGCCACCTCTTCTAGGCTTCCTCTTATTGAGTTTTTGAGTATAGACCAAGGTCTGCTCTAATTTCGTCAACTAAAGACTTATGTGGGAGGGGGGTGCCATTATCAAAATGGTACCCTCCATTAGTTTATTTAATAATTTAATTTAGGAAACTTTTACACTAGAACATTATATTGTTTTTACTATTTAATTGTTTAGTTTATATAATTATGGTAAAAATATGTATGAAAGCTACTCAAATCTCAAATTTCTACAAGTGAGCCTATTGTGTGAAATTACCAAATTGCCCGTTTCAAGACAAGTAAACACTTATTTGTCTGATTTCCTATTTTAGCAAACTTAGTGTCCAGGGAATTGTTTTTTCAAGTACTTTGCCAATGTTGAGGCTTTAACATCGAATTTGATGTCTATAAAATTTTCACTTTCTTGAACTCCAAAAATTGAGAATTTCAAAATTATTCTCTTTTAGCTCTAATTTCACATAATTCAAAATTTTTGTAAATTGTTATTTAAAAATCAAAGATGGTACATAATAATTAGTGTAAATTTGGTTGATCATTCTTAGTGCTAAATTTGATTGTACATAATGAATTCGTTTAGTGTAAGCAACTTTAATAGTGTCTAATTTTAAAGTCATTTAAACTAAATGAATTTATAAATTACTTTTCAATTCAGAGGATATATATTTTATGCTAGTAACTTATAATATCTAACAATTAATACGCAATGAAACTAATTTTTTATGATAGCCAACATTGATTAATGCATTCTTTGTATACACACATATATATATATATAAACACATGAACAAGGAAATTAAGGTATTTTTTAGAATAACTCCTCATTTTTTATTCTTTTATGATATATATGTTTACATCACATATAGCTCACTTATCAATACATATAGCTCTTAACAAAAGAGGTAATTATAAATATGAAATTACATTGCAACTCACTAATACAATCCATATACCCCCAACTATATAGAGTTTTCAAACACAAGCTCCCTCCTTATCATTGCTACACACATAATCCTCATTCTCACCAAGTACTACTTCAATTGATGGGATTTTTTTGGTAATACAAGGGTCATCTATTTCAATATCTCCTAGGTCATCTTCATCATAAAAATCCATTGGACAAGATGATAAAATAGTTAACCATCTCTTATCATGTTTGTCTTGAATGTAAAATACTTGTTTTTCTTGGGATGCCAAAATAAATTGAACATTTTTATAGCTCATCCTAATGCCAACCAATGTCAATCTAAGGGCATCAATTTTGATGATGTCTTTGTTGTGTTCCATGCTATCATACTTAAACACAACCATAGTTCTGAAAGCATAATCCAAGGCCCATATCCCTTTTATAACCCCATCATAAATATCATCTGTCATTATTGTACTATTATCCTTTGCATTAGAAAAGAATGTAGCATTGGAACCAAAGCTAACCCCACTATTCTATTGCACTCTTGAGTTATTACAGTCTTTTGTGTAAAAGTGATAGCCATTGATGGCATATTTGACATATTATATTACTTCTAGTTGTGGTCCCATTGCCATCCATCCCAAGGATTCATATATATCATTACTTGCTAATTTTCACTAATCTTGAATCTGTGTATATACATATTAAGTAGGATATATGATTATTGCAATTAAGTAAGATTATATATATACATATATACAAAATGTAGTTTATTAATATCAAGTGAGAATTTTTATTTTACCTTCTTGCAAAGCCAAGTATTGAAAGTGTGACATTGCTCAAATTGTAGTCACTTCCATTTCTTTGCATATTCTTTTCCTTAAGGACATCCAAGTGTTCACTACACACACAAATTAATGGGGTGATTAAAGAAAATATAACCATCAACACTTAAATTTTACCTATGTGCATTATCAACTTACTCAATGTATGGTTGGAATTCATCAACATTTTACAACACATAAAGACATGCCTGATATAGTTCTTTATAGTCAGCGGTTAATACATGACAACTTGATAGAGATTCACCATCCTTGGGATCATGAAATGTAATTGATTGTTTCTTTATTAAGATTTTAATTTCATCCACTCCTGTTGAGTACTTTGTGAAAAACTCCACTGCTTCCTCTGCAATATAACATTCAGTTATACCCCCCTTTGTTAGGTTGTGATTACGTGCATACCCTTTTAAAATTTTCATATACCTATCAAATGGGTGATCCATCGTAAGTAAACTGGTCCACAGAGTTTGACCTCATCGATGACATGAACTGTTAAGTGTACTGTGATGTTAAAGAAGAAATGTGGATATATTATCTCAAGCTCACATAATGTTGTCACTAAATGGCCTTGAATTTCTTGTAATTTTGAAACATCCACCACCTCTTACACAAAGCATTAAAAAAGTAGCAGAATTTTGTAATAGCTTGCTTAACTTTGTTCAGTAACATCAAACGTATTGCTATAACAGGAGTTATTACAACAATGCATGGTAACATGGGACTACTTTGCTAACAATTTCACCTCCTCCATGGAGACAGTGTTTTTAAAGTTTGAAGAGTAGTCATCTCTGACATGGAGCTTAGGCAGGGTTTTACACATTATTCTCCTCTCCTATCTATTGAGCATATAATTTTCCTTAGGCAGGTATGTTCCTCGATTGCCCTATCCTCTGGATGCAACCTCCTCTTCAAACCTATCTTCATAAGATCCATTCAAGCTTTAAGTCCGTCCTTTTTCTTTCTTGGGATATTAAGCTTAAGGTACTGGTCAAGCTTTCACACACATTCTTCTCAATATGCATGACATCGAGAACATGGCCTAGATGAAGTGATTTCTAGTATGCTAGCAGAAAGAATATTGATTTCTTCTTCCAACAACTTCTACAATTACTTTCACTTGCATGTTTACTTAATTTCTTCTTTCCCTACAAGACATTAATGTTTTCAACTTGCTCCAATACTTATTATCCTATAACATCTTTGGAGGTATCCTTGTCTCTACACTACTATTAAATTCTTCCTTTTTAAATTGATATGGATTGTCTCTATGCAACCATCTTTTGTACCCAAGGAATTCCATTTTCCTACTATGTTTGAGTCATACAACACATGTTGTATCACTATAGAAAGGACAAGCATTGTATCCTTCCATGGTGCATCTAGACAAATTATCATACATAGGGAAGTCGCTTATCATCCATAATAATATAGTGTTTAGGGTGAACGACTCTTTCCTACATTTGTGTGGGCTTCAACACCTACATCCCATAATGCCTCAAGATCATCAATCAAGGGAGACAAGTACAAATGAATGTCATTCCCTAGCTGCTTTGGACATGATATCAACATAGTTAAAATCATAAACTTCCTCTTCATGCATACAAATGGTGGGAGGCTGTAACAAACTAATATAATGGGCCAACAACTATACTTGCTTCTCATAGAACCATGAGGATTAATCCCATCTCCGAATAATGCAAGTTGTAGGTTTCTAGGTTCTTCATCAAAATTAGGCCACATGATGTCTATGAGCTTCTACACTAGGCTATTTGGTGGATGGCATGAAAAGCTATCAACTGCTCTTTCCTTGGCATGCCATACTAATTTTTTTGCTATTAAAAAACATTCTTTTGAACCTTGTAATAGGTGGGAAGTACCATAGAACCTTTCTAAGAATGTCTCTAATTGTCTCAGTTGAATTCTTCTTTAACTTCCATTTTGACTGTCCACAAGTTGGGCATGTAGTTTTATCCTTGTGCTCCTGCCTATCCAAGATGCAATCGTTAGGACATGCATGTATCTTCTTATCCTTCAACCCTAGTGCAACCAGGGTTTTCTTTGCCTCCCATGTGAACCTCACCAATTTATTATCCTTTGGTAGCATTTTACCCACTACTTTTAAGACTTCTGTATAACCTTGATATGAAAAACTAAATCTTGATTTCATGTTGTAAAGTTCTGCCACTGCCAACAACTTGGTATAATCTTTACACTTAGGGTACAATAGCTCATTGGCTTCCTCTAATGAAGTATGAAATTGTTCAAGGTCATCTTGGAAGTAATCACATGCATCTTAAAACATTGGTACAGCTATATTGTCTCCAAAACTCGCTATAGTGTCTTAAAGCACAAATCCATAGGTGATAGCTTTCATTGATTCCATTGAAGCACAAGTGTTTTCTCAACACCCCTATAGTTAACATTTTTTAAGATTCCACATTTTGAGCATGGATAATGCATGTGATTATGATCAACACCTACCCTAATTGTGAACTCTATGAAATTTTTTATTCCCTCCTCATATTCTTTTGATGTTATTTTCGTAGTCATTAAAACATATTTGTTCATTATCAGAAGAAATTGAAGCACTGTCAAGAGACTTGTTAGACATGAAAGATTAGGTTAGGAATTTTACCAAACATTAGGTATACAAAAATTAGAAGTATTTGAAATAACCACATTATACATTTTCAATTAACAATGATAAAAATCAAAATATGACAAATGCATTCAAAAATAAAATTAAATTTTAAAAGGAAAGTTTATAACCTATAAATACACAATGAAATTCATTTTACACACACACATATATACACATAAATAAACACATGAATAATGAAATCAAATTATATTTTGATTACATCCAATGTTACATATGTCAAATGTTACCTATTCTTAGATCTTATATATTAATACAAGATCAAAGAGCGAATCTACTCTTTTTCATAACAATTTGGGCTCCTAATATTCAACTCACACCATTCTATGGGTAGAGAGAGTGTTCTACAATTTTCTCTGCCAAAAATTGTTGGTATAACCACTTTTTATGAAACCCTAAATTCGGATGAGAACCATAAATCATAATGTTCTTCCTTTCTCCAATAGTGAGGGTTAGTGAGAGAAGGAGTTGTCATTTGTAATGAAATCATATGATTTTTGCTAAATCAGGACGATCTAACATACTTCCTAACCCCATCATCTATAGTGAGAAAACCCACTTGATCTACAAAATGAAAACATAGAGAATTAGTAACAAGAAAGTAATATATGATCGAAAGAAGTTATAGTTTCCTTACAGTGTTTTTCATGACACAAACAATCAAAATATCCAAAATGGAAAGAAAAAAAAGAAAACGAGAGAAGCTTAAGGACCACAGAATGATGCTGTCACGCCACCCATAGAAGGTCGTCTATTGATAAATGAAAAAGGAATTTAGAAGTCATTTCGTACTAAACGACTTCAAAAGTATAAGCAAGAAAGGACTTAAGAAGTCGTTTGTCTCAAGTGACTTCAAAAGTAACTAAATTTCAAAGTCAGTTCATGCTAAACAACTTCTAAAGTAATTGGCATTTGAAGTCATTTAGCATCAAATGACTTCAAATGTCCCTTCTTGTGTAAAATAATCTTAGACATAATCAACTAGATTTTCTAAGGCCACAAACACAATATTAAGATGCAAAAACAATTGACTAAAATCTTTGGCTTTAATTTTTTAATAACATCTCTGTAAGTCTTTGAAATATTCTGAAAAATAATTGATTGATTTTATTTTATTAATCAATGGGATTTTGCAATAGCTATGGTATCAAACACAATCTTTGTTTTCTTGAATACATGAATTATCCACCCTTTGTCACATCAAGGTTGGAAAAGGGTATGTGAGTGTGGCATAGTGGCATATGATTGCCACCAAGCATAAAGGTCATGAAGTTGAGGCTCATCAAATGGGTGTGTGAGCTGTGGGAGTGCATAATTTTAAAAATAAAAATGTTGGAAAAGGAAAAATGAATGAGGGTGAATAAGATAAAGGAAATTTGCACCACAAATATGCCTCCAAAGGTTGAGATCCAATTTGAAAAGTTTGTAGCAAATAATACAAAGGAGATTGTCCCCTCATAGGGTGCTTAGCATAAAAAGAAATACATGTAAGGAAGCATAAAAGAGATAACATGATACATAGTGATAGCAAAAAAGGACAAGTTTCATTAGATATGGATAATATGTACATTTGATTAGAACATTCATTCATGTAATCATCAGTCATGTAATTGGTCTTGACATCCAAGTCAAGAGGTCATAATGACAAGGAAAAACAACTAACACTCATTCACATACAACTTAAAATAGAATTGCTCTCCAACATCTTATCAAGAAAAACTAACTCAAGCTTAGGAACCTATTAGACAAAGGATGAGTTCAGAATTGGTATAGCTAATGAGGTTAGTCTTTTCTCTTCACATACATACCATTTTCAAATTTGTAACCAATATTCCTGAGAGTTGCTTTCTAACAAAACTTGCCTTATTAAAAGTATGTTCTTTAGGTCCACATTGTAGACCAAGTGTTGATAGAAATTTTTCAGATGAAAAATCCATAAGGTAGGGTGTTGTCTTCCATTTTGTAGTTCCACATATGCTCTAAAGCTATCTAACCAAAGATTATTTCTTGTCTATTTTTCATTGGAGTGGATCAGATAGGGTTCTAAGCTAGTATAAGCCTAATTACTAGCTTTTAGTAAGAGAGTTTTTCTGTTGCACATGTGAAGTAGCCTTGCTTCTGAATATGAAAAGCTAACCTTGCATTTAAATAGAAAAAGTAAGCTTAGAAGATCAAGGGCCAAGTAGGTACAAATTGACATTGGTTAGATATTCCAGGCCACACCATTCCAAGTGGTACTCGCCACCTTGACAAAATTGGTGTCAACCAATCTCCCCTAAGATGTAGAGCGGTGTTGATTACTCTTATTCATTCAAATGTGACATTAGTCACTTTCATCCTCTCAACAATGTTGATCGGTCTTGTTCTCCCCCTCATGCAATGTTTGTTGGTTTGCCTTGAGCATCAAACTAGTTTAGGGAAAATGAGAACGTTTGGTGCTGCTTTCTTATAGGTTGGCATTTGGCCAAAGTTAACCATTCCATAGCTACTATAGTTGGGAAAAAACAAAATATCCTTATGGATGCAAAAGATGGTTGCATGAACCTTACCTCATTAGCAAGTCACTACAATTTACTTCCTTCAACTAGTACTAAATAGTTGTAAGGGGTTAGAAGTTACCTTTTTGGTGTTAATAGCTTTTTAGCTACTGAAGATAATTACCAAACAATCAGCAATGGTTTTCTCCTCACATTCATACATCAAGTCTCCCCCAAAGCAACATACTTTCTCTCCTTTAGGCTCTAAATCTCTTAATTTGGAAAGTTTTGAAGTCTCTTTCTCCTAATACTATCAAGGTGAGAAACTTTTATGTTCTCTTATCAGACTTAGGCTGTTCAAGAGAGATATGACCTTAGGTCTAATCATGCACTTGCTTTTTTGAAGATCATTCACTAACATGTTTTCTATCCTCATCATCTAAGCTGTATGATCATGTACCAAGCGATTTTATGTTCTTATTTTCGAAGGTTTGGGCTTTGAATATCTTAGTCCTTGTATATTATAGTAATGCCTATGGCTAGCCATCACATGTCCTAGACCTTTGTGGTCCTAACTGTTGTGTTGTCATTTGAGGTATCAACTAGGAGGCTTAGAACACTTATGTATAGGCTGCCCATTGGCTTAACACTAGACCATGGTTTGTATTGACATGCTATTCACATAATCAATCCTAGAACATAGCCCTAATTCCTTAACATATACTCTACCAAGAAAGGTATAACATATGGGTCATAAATCTCTACTATTTCACACTATGCAAGCTTAGGGCCTTGCTATTTTGGGAACCATTTGATATAGAATATATTGGATATCTCCATAGCTAGCCATATCTACGACAACTTAAATGTTTGTAATAAAAATATTTATTTTACTAAAAATTGACAATAGGAGTAAGCTAGCTCTATTGGTTATAGACTAGGTATGATTAATTTAGGTCCATAGTTCAAGTGTTGAAAATAGCTAAAAGACTGACTTTTTGGAGAAATTTAAGACCATGAACCAAAGGATGTCTAGATGCATTGAACCTCCTAATTTGGACATCTCTCTTTGATTTAGAAACTTAGGTAGATCAAAACAAAATTGAGTTAGGAAAGTGTATAGAAGATATGTAGTGAGAATCCTAAGAATCCCTGGAGTTCACAAAAGTCAACAAATAATTGAAAAAATAAGGGTGTAGATGAAAACAAGATGAAACGCTGGGATTTGAGGATCAACAAGTCAACATATAATAGGATAAGGTTAGAATCTGAGAGATGGAAGAGAGAAAAGAGAGGAGAGACTTGAGCTAGAATAACTAGAAAGGGACATCAGGCCAAATAGGAAACTAGGCAAGTGTTCCCTTAAGAGCAGGATGTCTTAGTTAGGTAGAGAGAGAGAGAGAGAGAGAGGAAGAAGTAGCTGAGGATTAGATTGTAGCAATGATCATCCACACTTTAAATTTTTGGACAAAAAAAATGAAGAAGAAAGTGTAATAACCCCAATTTTTGTAATTGATTGAGAAAATCAATAAAGTTTGAGTTTCAGATATTTCGGGCTGAAATATTAGGGTTATTTAGAATATACTTTTTATAAAATTATAATCAAATAATAAGATGTGTAAAATTTAAATTAAACTTAGCAAACCCTTCAAAATGACTGAAAGCATGACAAATTCTGAATTCGGATGAAAAATCCTTAAGTTTCTTCATTTCTTGGACAAAAGGGTAAAATAGTAATCTTACCCAAAAATCAAAATCTACCAAAAATCAAAATATGAGATATCAAATTTTAGAATGTACTGAGAAATACGAATCCAACGCCACTAAGTACACTCAAATTCGAGATCATGGGAATAAAACCCAAAATTTTATACATAAATGGCAAAACGGTCTTTTTACACCATGTGGGGCCCACATGGGGCCCATAAGGGACCCAAAAACAAATCAGCAACCCATGTGAAGTCATGGGTCAACAAACACCAGCTAGTCTTGGGGAAGAAAAAATGAAGCATGGGAGACTTTCATGCCATTTAATAATAAAAAATTAAATATTATAATCATGAAAGAAGACCAAAATGCCTATAAATACAACCCCAAAAATGCTCATAAAATTGCCACAAAATTTTCTTCACTCTCACTGAAAAATTACACCTAGATCCCTCCCCAAAAACCCAAAATTTCCAAGAGATATCTCTCTTGTCAATTTCTTTTCTTTTTAGATTGGAACAAGAGACCAAAAATCAATTTGGCACTCTGTTCCATATCTAATATCATCAATTTCACCGTCCAAAACTTCCCACCATATCTTAGCTACAAAGCCCCCAAATCAATTTCAAGATCCAACGGTTCAAATAACGGTAATTTGCAAGAAAGGTGGATCTTGGGCTATATCTTCATCAAAGGGTATTTCCTTTAAATTGGACACACAAACAATGTTTTTTCTCCAATCAAGCAGGTGGGAATACTTTATATAGATGCTTACTATTGGTTTATGTAATTTTTAGTTTACTCGAATTTATTTTGGTAATAAAAAGGTAAAAATAAAGTAAACACCAGAACCCTTAATTTAGGATGATGGAGTGCTCAGTGCTCAGATGAAAATTCTGACTACACCAATCGATCCAGAAGGGTCCAAAACCCCTAGGGTAGAAGTCCCAGACAGGCGCTTCCAAAGATCCTCTGTGGCGGATGCACCCGACGAGTGGGGGCATTCCGCCGGGCTTGGTTTTCCACGCAAAAGATCTGGGCCATCCGTGTGACAACCTGGGTTTTTGTAACATGATTTGTAAAGTATTTTGAAAGGTAGGGGCCCTTAAGAGTGTAAAAAAATTTCGCAAAACAATGCAGCGGAAATTCTTCTCTTTAGAACTTGTTTTGAAAACCCAAGTCACCACTTCATACATAACATAAGTACAATTTGTGTACAAAATAAAATTCCATTGAAGGAATATGCTTTTATTAAACTCCAGGATCCATCCAAAGAGTTCACAAGATGCCAAATCTATTACAGTATTTGTCCAAATTACATAATCCAAAACTCAAGCTCACCATACAATAAAACTCTCAACAAAGAAAAATACATGTCCTCAAGGGTATACCTTGAAGATTATTCTCTTCAAGTCTTCTATCGTCTTCAGCTCCTAACTCTCCTTCCCTATATCTGAGATATTGCAACATTTACAATATCTCAGCAAGCAATGCTTGGTAAGGGATTCAAGAAACATAACGTTGACAATGTAATTCCAATACTTCATAATCCCATAATCCTTAAACATACTCTTTACTTTGTAAGTTATGTATATCTATATACATACATACTCTTCATGAGTAAACTAGTTAAATTTGTGAAAGTAGTCAAATATCATTCCCAACTAAGCTGATCAATTCTCTCCATTATGAGAATTTAGTATTACAGCAAATCTTATACTGAGAATTTTCCTTCTTGGGAAATATTGGTAATATACAATTACCTAGCATTTCATTATGCTACAACATAAGGCATTTCACTATGCCTATTCTCGTATGCATCATAATGCAAAATAATAAAAAAAGGTTGCTATGCTACAGTCTGATCCGTACTAGCGCGCTCGGGTAACTGCCTTGTTCACCACTGATACCACGGTGGAAAATATTATGTCGCTGCCCGTATGGGGGGACAAGACTTTCACAGTGGTGGCCTTCCCATAATTGCCACCACCCAACTTTTAGCCTCTCTTTGGACAAGGTATCATCATATCATCAAATTTCAAGGAGCGAGTGGCCAAACCCTCATACCTCCTCTAGCAATAGCATCCCCCTAGGCTTATGCCTATTAAAACAAACTCAAAAGCCTCCAAGCTTGTATGTAAAATAGATTTCATATGTATCAGACCATATGTCTGTTTACTTAGGGCTGAAATATTTTCTAGTTCCCTATTCACTTATAGTTTAGTCCTTAACCATCTTATATGTGTTTCGTTGGATCATAAGGTTTTCAAGAGATCTAATACAAGTATTAACATTACTCTTGTCAACATAAGATCATGAGTTAAATAATGTATATCCCATGTAAATGCATTCATCAAATCCTCTTACCTTTAAGGAGTGATCTCTTTTCCCAAATGTTCTATGATCCTGACTGATGTATATGATATGTATATCCATACGTATTGTCAATATATAAGTTATGAACAATCCTATTGATCACTAGATCTGATGTTTAGAATGATCTTTAGATCATTCATATCTAAGTATTTTTCTATCTCTAAGTCTTTGTGTGTCCATCTCCTTGATCTTGATCTTTCATAGATCCATTGATTTACAATCTACACATGTTGATAAAGATCAGGGTCCTAGATCTTCTATCATCTAGTTCTTCTTTGATCTAATTTCAGTTATTAGATCATCCCTAAGGAGCATGATCTTAGTTTTCTTCCTTGAATCATCTTTGATCAAGGGTTTGGATTATCTAATCTAATGAACTATAACAAGCATACTAATAAACATGCATACTAAGTACAATATAGTATTCTTATTCTTATAGTTCTTGATCATCCAAGATCTAATGGATCTTGTTTGATCATCCTTATCTTACTTATTGTTTTTATTAGGGTTAGGTAATTTACTAACCTTTTATGCTCTTATTATTATTATTCAACGAGTTAATGCGCTGGTTGAAGGTAACTTATTTAAGCCTAAATCTAGACTGCTCCTCTTATTTCCAATCGGCTAAGGCTTACTAGCTGAATGGGTGAACACAAAGTGGGTACTTCAATCCTCATGTAAGGAGCCGTTTAGACCTCACAAACATCAACAGAAGGTAGGGGAAGAACGAGGCTCTATTAGATAACCCCCTTAACCACTATGTTTTACATTCACTAGAATGACCATAGCTCAACCTTTCATAAGGTTCGTATAAACATGTTGACCCTAAGTACTCTTTCTAATAGATTTTAATTTAGTCCATGAATATTTATAATGTCATTCATGGGGTTTATTATTCTTCTCCTAGTTTGGGCCAAGGATTTGATAATTCTTATATTGTCCTACTAACTATAGCCCTTACTAATTAAGTCCAAAGTACTCCATTCTTAGTTGTGTCATGAAACTCTACTTTCTCATTAGATTACATTTTTGATGTTTTATGCTCTTTATCTCATAACAAGTAGATCTACTAATAGCATTTAACCATAAATGAATTATAAATTCAAAGCATAAAACTACATAATTTAACACTTAATGATAATGAGGCAAGGTACTTAAAATTACTATAACATGATTTCCAACTAATATACCTTAATAACTCAATTTAAACTAACATGGACTTAAGGTATAATCTCATACTATAGTGTAAACCTATATGAAATTCTAGCATGGTCTTAAGTTAGAATGGCATGAAATCATACTAAAGTGCCCCCTAAGATAATTAAATTTAGCACCTTATGATAACAATGAAATCACATATCATGCTAAAGTCTAAATGTTATACTAGCATGCTTTATAACATAATCATATTTAAAATGCTATTATATAAAATAAAATTAATTACATTAATATTTTTAGAAACCTTTACTTATGATCCAACCATTAGATCTTAGATCTTTTCCTTTGATTAAGGGTATTAGTTATATTTAGGGGATTTTCCTCATTAAGGTCCAAAGATCATATTGATCCATTTTTGTCATAATCCATCCATGATTTCTTGAATTTCATTATATCAACATTCATTTTATCCATCCCAAGGATCTGATCACACTTGATCTCATTGATCAAGTGGGTCCCTTTGTATTTTTAGGGTTTTTCTACCATAATGGGTAGATCCCTTAATATATCTCAGATATATTCAAATAAACCATAGATATCACTTTATTTCAATAGTATATCATTAGTAAAACATATTTTCAAGATCTTATCATCTCAGATCTTGAAGATCTAGGTAATTGAAAACTTGTTTCTTTAATACAGAAAGTTTTACTGAATATTATATTCATTTTATCATTTCATTAGAAAATAGAGGTTTCAAGCTTTCCATAGCTTGTTTCCGATCTCAATTTGGAGTTCAGATGACTCCAGAATGTGATCTGGAAGTTCATAGTCCTTCCTAGGGCCTGGATTGGATCTAGGCCCAAGGAATAGACGGCCCAAATTAGTCGGGCGAAATGTGCTCAGTTTGTCGGGCGTGTCTGCTGCGATGAACGTCAGAAGCACCCTCAATCCTCTCTCAATTGAGGGCCCAAAACGTCTCCGATAATTATGAAAATTCTACCCTAGGGGTTTTAGACCCTTCTAGATCTATTGGTGTAGTCAGAATTTTCATCTGAGTACTCTGTAATCCTAAATTAAGGGTTCTGTTATTACTTTATTTTTACCTTTTTTATCATCAAAATAAATTACAGTAAACTAAAAATTACATAAACCAATATTGAACATCTATAGAAAGTATTTCCACCTACCTGATTGGAGAAAAAACCTTGGTTACATGCCCAATTTAAAAAGAATACCTTGTTGATGAAGATATGGCCTAAGATCCACCTTTCTTGCAAATTCTTGTTGTTTGAACCATTGGATCTTGAAATTGATTTGGTGTTTTTGTAGAATAGATATGGTGGGAAGTTTTGGACGGTGAAATTGATGATATGAGATCTGGAACAGAGTGGCTAATTGATTTTAGGCCTCTTGTTCCAATCTAAAAAGAAAAAGAAATTGAAAAGAGAGATATCTCTTGGAAATTTTGGGTTTTTGGGGAGGGATCTAGGTCTAATTTTTTAGGGAGAGTGAAGAACATTTCGTGGGGATTTTATGAGCATTTTTGGAGGATTTTTGGGGTTGTATTTATAGGCATTTTGGTCTTTTTTTCATGATTATAATATTTAATTTTTTATTATTAAATGGCATGAAAGTCTCCCATTTTTTCTTCCCAATGCTCCATTTTTCTTCTGCAAGACCAGCTGATGTTTGTTGACCCATGGCATCATATGGGCTGCTCATAAGATTCGTTTTTGGGTCCCTTGTGGGCCCCATGTGGTGTAAAATGACCATTTTTCCATTTATGTATAAAATTTTGGGTTTTATTCCCATGATCTCGGATTTGAGTGTACTTAGTGGCATTGGATTCATATTTTTTAGTATATTCTAAATTTTGATGTCTCATATTTTTATTTTTGGGAGATTTAGATTTTTGGGTTAAATTAATATTTTACCCTTTTGTCCAAGAAATGAAGAAACTTAAGGATTTCTCATCCGAATTCAGAATTTGTCATGCTTATAGTCATTTTGAAGGATTTGCTAAGTTCAATTTCAATTTTACATGTCTTATTATTTGATTAAAATTTTATAAAAATTATATTCTAAATAACCCTAATATTTCAGCTCGAAATATCTGAAACTCAAACTTTATTGATTTTCTCAATCAATTACAAAAATTGGGGTTAGTACAATCTTCCCCCCTTACAATAATTTCGTCCTCGAAATTTGTAATACAACTCACTTAGGAGTTTTCACAATTCTTTCATAACCTTACACATGTGGCCTTGCCACTTATGGAAATCCTATTTCCTTTCATTCCCTTCTCATACTACCTTCTTCTCAAAGGTTAAAATGCTCATCCATGACTAACCTTACTAATGCACTATATACTAAAGCTGGTTCTTGCTAGAATTTCCCAAAAAGTGTTAATAACTCTTATTAAGTTATCCCTTTCATTTCAAAAACCTTCCATTTCACTTGACTGGTAATTTTTACCAATCTTTCCATACTTCACAATTTTCCATTATACCTTCTATTGCTCATCCTCATTCTTTTTCAACATATAAAGTTTTGACATAGCTTTGCTACTATGTATAGTCCTTAGACTTCTTATAATACATATTGATTAGATTCTATAACTTCAACTACTGTTCTTTGTAACAACCTTCCAATCTTTGGAAGTAATTTTCTCTTTTCTTATTCTTCCATTATTTGGAAGTGTATACTTTATTTCTTCTCTATAGTTCATACTTCTTTACTATTTCCTTTTATTGACAACTTCTTGTCAAATTCTGTCCTTGAATAATAGTTTCCTTGTAATGAATCTTTCCTCATTCCCATCCACTATTTTTGTAACACTCTTTGAGTGCCATTTTATTCATAATACTTGACTTTCTACATTTTTCCTTCCAAGATAGTGTCATTTAACTCTGCATATATATTCCTAATCCTATTTTGTTATTTCTTTCTCATATTTAGAACAATATTCAGAACATTCTCACAATCTATGATGCTATTTATCTCTTTTCCTCTCATATATATATATATATATATTTATATGTCATAGGCTTCAAAATTTCTAGATTTTGCATTTCGTCATGCTTCTTTCAAGCGTACCTCATAGCCTTTATCATATCAAACTAACTCTTTATTTGTGATATTCTTGATAATTCCAATTAAAAGAGTCCATATTGGCTTTGTAATCATCCCTTCTCAAGTCTTTACAAACACCATAATTTATCAACTATTCTTTAATTCTCAACAATCTATTATCAACTCATTTAGGATTTATGTAACCAATGGCAAAACTTCACAAAAAGAATGTCCTTATGTTATAAAATCAATAAGAGATATATTTCTCTAATTGTCATTGTCATTTCATATTTTGATCTCATATTCCACCTTTGTTGGGTCAAATTCCATGCTATCCTTAAAATTTATATAACCTAAACTTTGCTTTCTTTAATCACATGTACACTCACAAGACAAGTTTTCTAAGTGTCTAACATATATCCCCTGAATGCTCTTGATTTCTTGAAATCTATTTCCATATATCATTACCACTTCATTCAATATTATTCATTCTCCTCAAATTCATGAACATCTGTTAGCTAACTCATAGAACTTTAAAATTTGTTTTTGATTTTATACTTTGATGTTGCATTTCTAATTGCCAATTAATAATAAATTTGAAAATGCTCATCCTTATAGAGAAAAAGGATACTTAATTTCCTCAACATCATTTATGCATCCTTATATTGATTCCTCCTTTTTCTTTTCCCAAAAGAAATTTGTTACTCTCATAATGTAAATTGCTATAATCACTCCATATCCTTAAAAAGTTGTTCTTTCAACTCATTCATATAATTTGATGTTCTTTTCCTCAACTATTATAGATATTTTCTCATTCAATCTCATGTAAGATTGAAAATCTTCAAACTATCTTAAAATTTCTAACCACTAATTTCTCCAACAATTTGGATTCATAACTCATTCACAATCATCTTTAAACTTAAATTTAACAACCAATATTTGTTTTCGTTTCTCATATTTTATTTCACCTTTCCTTCAAAAATATATTTCCCCTTACTATATTTCTTAAATCTTTCAATATCACCAACTCCATCATGTAATTGGAAGTAATATCTCTATTCATATTTAGCTCTTCATTTGCCTTGATCAATAGTATGTACTCCTCTTCATGATAATCAATGACTATATTTTCCTAATCAATATTTCTCTTTGTTTTCATGTTCCATGACCATGATAATCAATGACTATATTTTCTTAATCAATATTTCTCTTTGTTTTCATGTTCCATGACCATTTTACCATCTATACCAAAGGTACTTCTCTTTTTGATAGTCCCAAAATTATTTTCAATACCACCAAAATTATTATATCAATAATTCTTTAATCCTTGAAAATCCTCTAATGCTAATTTCCACAATGATTTGTCATACCTTTATAATTTCTAACTTGGTGATTTCATAATTGTTGTACGATATATAGAGCTATAATTTCTTTGTTAACCATATATCCTCGTGGTTTAATTGTCTTCCTTAATAAGTTTCGGATCATATTTTTGTCCTTTTAACATATCTAACTCTCTTTTTCCTTTTCATTTTATTCTAATATCAAAGATCATCTCTTCATGTTCTAAAATTTTATCATTTCTCCACTAAATCCTTTGCCTCACTAATTTTGGAGAAAAACACTTGCTTAACTCCTTACTTATATTTATTTCAAACTATTCTCATTTACA
Source organism: Warburgia ugandensis (assembly GCA_035236585.1). Lineage (NCBI taxonomy): Eukaryota > Viridiplantae > Streptophyta > Magnoliopsida > Canellales > Canellaceae > Warburgia > Warburgia ugandensis. The sequence continues at coordinate 39,144,848 of CP141134.1, forward strand.
AATTTTGAACTTTCTCACCTATCTCAAATTTCTTTCAAGCCATATCCTCTCTATTTTGATGATTAATTTCATTTAACTAATTGCCATAATACTATACTTGTAGCAATTCTAATTCTTACATTTATATTTCTTTATATATTTAATGTTAACTTTGAATTTTACAATACTTCTAATGTTTTCATCTTTAACACCTATTTCTCATAAATCTCCATTTCTCCTTTTCTAAGGTTGGAATTTCTTATTTTTATTTTTTTCATCTTATTTTCCAATTTATCACTTTTTTCTCTTTATCTCCATTTCTTCACTTAGTAATGGTTATATACATACTTCACTTAATAATGGTTATATACATACTAGTATTAACGTACTTTGTATGTTTACTCAAGACTTTAGGTTAGACCTGAACATCATACCTTACATCTATTGTAATGTTTTCCCTATGGATTTCTATATCTTATTATTCCCTCTATTGGAATTCTTATTTGCTAAGTAGTATTTCTAGTCCTTTCACTAAGTAATGTCTACTTATACTATACTATTCCTTCATTACACTAACTCTTTCTATACTCATTCTCAACTAATGAGTTTAACTCTTTCTATAGTCATCCTTCACTAATGAGTTACTCTTTCTTCACAATTGAGTCTACTCTTTCCATATTCCTCAACTAATGAATTTAACTCTTTCCTCACTGATGAGTCAACTCTTTACATCCTCTTCAACAAATGAGGCTACTCTTTCAAGACTTATCCTTCACTAATGAGTTAACTCCTTTTATACTTATCTCTTAACTAATGAGTTTATCACATAACTCCTTCTCATCAACTAATAACTTATCTCTTATTCACTCACTTCAGGTTGAACCTGAGCCTGCGTACATGGTATTTCTATAGAGGTGATGAACCTTGGGTTTGTTGTAGGTGAGGAAGGTTCTTCAACACCCTTGTCATCATCTCTTCCACATTGCTCATTGTTACTCTTTTCATATTGTCTACTGGAGTATTTTGAGTTGCCTGTCTTGTGACTCCCTTTGGTGGCATTTGTTCATAATTTCTATCAATCCTCTATACAACTACTTCTATCTTAATCTAGACTAGGATTATAATCTCCCTTGTGGACATATTTATACTGTACTGTGACTAGATGAATCGCTCTGATACCGACCCGGGTTTTTGTAACATGTTTTGTAATATATTTTGAAAGGCAGGGCCCTTAAGAGTGTAAAAAAAATTCACAAAACAAAGCAGCGGAAATTCTTTTCTTTGGAACTTGTTTTGAAAAACCCAAGTCACCACTTCATACATAACATAAGTACAATTTGTGTAAAAAATAAAATTCTATTGAAGGAATATGCTTTTATTAAACTCCAGGATCCATCCAGTAGTTCACAGTACAGCCAAATCTATTATAGTACTTGTCCAAATTACATAATCCAAAACTCAAGCTCACCATACAATAAAACTCTCAAAAAAGAAAAATACATGTCTTCAAGGGTATACCATGAAGATTATTCTCTTCAAGTCTTCTATCCTCTTCAGCTCCTAACTCTCTTGCCCTGTATCTGAGATATTGCAACATTTAGAATATCTCAGTAAGCAATGCTTGGTAGGGGATTCAAGAAGCATAATAATTGACAATGTAATTCCAATACTTCATAATCCCATTATCCCTCAACATATTCATGTGTCTACTCTTTACTTTGTAATTTATGTATATCTATATACTTACATACTCTTCATGAGTAAACCAGTTAAATTTATGAAAGTACTCAAATATCATTCCCAACTAAGCTGATCAATTCTCTTCATTGTCAGAATTTAGTATTACAGCTAATCTTATACTGGGAATTTCCCTTCTTGGGAAATATTGGTAATATACAATTACCTAGCATTTCATTATGCTACAACATAAAGCATTTCACTATGCCTATTCTCATATGCATCATAATGCAAAATAATCAAAAAGGTTGCTATGTTGTAGTCTGATCCGTACTAGCACGCTAGGATAACTACCCTGTTCAACACTGATACCACGATGGAAAATATTATGTCACTGCCCGTATGGGGGGGCAAGATTTTCACAGTGGTGGCATTTCCCATAATTGCCACCACCCAACTTTTAGCCTCTCTTTGGACAAGGTATCATCATATCTCAAATTTCAAGAAGCGGGTGGCCAAACCCTCATAAGTCCTCTAGCAATAGCATTCCCCTAGGCTTATGCCTGTTAAAACAAACTCACAAGCCTCCAAGCTTATATGTAAAATAGATTTCATATATATCAGACCATCTGTCTGTTTACTTAGGGCTGAAATATTTTCTAGTTCCCTATTCACTTATAGTTTAGTCCTTAACCATCTTATATGTGTTTGGTTGGATCATAAAGTTTTCAAGAGATTTAATACAAGTATTAGCATTACTCTTGTCAACATAAGATCATGAGTACAATCATGTATATCTCATGTAAATGCATTCATCAAATCCTCCTACCATTAAGGAGTGATCTCTTTTCCCAAATCTTCCATGATCCTGACTGATGTATATGATCTGTACATCCATACGTATTCTTAATATAAAAATTATGAACAATCCTATTGATCACTAGATCTAATGTTTAGAATGATCTTTAGATCATTCATATCTAAGTATTTTTCTATCTCTAAGTCTTTGTGTGTCCATCTCCTCGATCTTGATCTTTCATAGATCCATTGATTTACATTCTACACCTGTTGATAAAGATTAGGGTCCTAGATCTTCTATCATCTAGTTCTTCTTTGATCTAAGTTCAGTTATTGGATCATCTCTAAGGAGGATGATCTTGGTTTTCTTCCTATACTTATGATCCAACCATTAGATCTTAGATCTTTTCCTTCGATTAAAGGTATTAGTTATATTTAGGGGATTTTCCTTATTAAGGTCCAAAGATCATATTGATCCATTTTTATCATAATCCATCCATGATTTCTTGGATTTCATTATATCAACATTCATTTTATCCATCCCAAGGATCTGATCACACTTGATCTCATTGATTAAGTGGGTCCCTTTGTATTTTTAGGGTTTTTCTACCATAATAAGTAGATCCCTTAATATATCTCAGATATGGACAAATAAACCATAGATATTACTTTATTTCAATAGTATATCATTATTAAAATATATTTTCAATATCTGATTATCTCAGATCTTGAAGATCTAGGTAATTGGAAACTTGTTTCTTCAATACAGAAAGTTTTACTGAATATTATGTCCATTTTATTATTTCATCAGAAAATAGAGGTTTCAAGCTTTCCATAGCTTCTTTTCGATCTCAATTTGTGGTTCAAATGGCTCCAAAATTTGATCTGGAAGTTCACAGTTCTTTCTAGGGCTTAGATTTGATCTGGGCCTAAGGAATGGACGACCCAGATTTTTCGGGCTTAAAACCAAGTCGAGCGGAACACTCCCGCTCGTCGGGCGTGTCCGCCGCAGAGGCGCAATGGAAGCGCCTGTCTGGGAAGTCCACCGATGCGCACGGGATGAGCGGGACACTCATCGTCCGTGCGCCCATAAGCGGGACACTCGTTGGGCGCGTTTGCTTGTTGGTTTGACGGACACGCCGTTGTCTTGCTTGGGACGACATCCCACGTGCAGCGCAGGTGTGAAATGTTTCTGCATGCACCATTTCGGACGCTGCGTCACGTGTGTGTCTTGGGCATTGTTAGATCCAGAGATCGGATAGTCCATTCCAGACCGTCCAATCAATCCTCTCTCAATTGAGGGCCCAAAATGTCTTCGATCATTGTGAAAGTTATACCCTAGGGGTTTTGGATCCTTCTAGATCGATTGGTGCTTTCAGAATTTTCATCTGAGCACTCCATCATCCTGAATTAAGGGTTCTGGTGTTTACTTTTTTTTTACCTTTTTATTATCAAAATAAATTACAGTAAACTAAAAATTACATAAACCATAAGTAAACATCTATATAAAGTATTCCCACCTACCTGATTCGAGAAAAAACGTTGTTTATGTGTCCAATTTAAAAAGAATACTTTGTGGGTTTTGTAGATAAGATATGGTGGGAAGTTTTGGATGGTGGAATTGATGAAATTAGATCTGGAACAGAGTGCCTAATTGATTTTAGGTCTCTTATTTCAATCTAAAAAGAAAAAGAAATTGAAAAGAGAGATATCTCTTAAAAATTTTGGGTTTTGGGGAGGGATCTAGGTCTAATTTTTCAGGGAGTGAATAAAATTTTGTGGGGATTTTAGGATTATTTTTTTGAGGATTTTTGGGGTTATATTTATAGGCATTTTGGTCTTTTTTTCATGATTATAATATTTAATTTTTTATTATTAAATGGCATGAAAGTCTCCCATGCTCCACTTTTTATTTTCCATGCTCCATTTTTCTTCCCCAAGACCAGCTGGTGTTTGTTGACCCGTGACTTCATGTGGGCTGCTCATAAGATTCATTTTTGGGTCCCTTGTGGGCCCCACATGGTGTAAAAAGATTGTTTTGCCATTTATGTATAAAATTTTGGGTTTTATTCCCATGATCTCAGATTTGAATGTACTTAGTGGCATTGGATTCGTATTTCTCAGTACATTCTTAATTTTGATATCTCATATTTTGATTTTTGGGAGATTTTGATTTTTTGGGTAAAATTACTATTTTACCCTTTTGTCCATGTAATGAAGAAACTTAAGGATTTTTCATCCGAATTTAGAATTTGTCATGCTTACAGTCATTTTGAAGGGTTTGCTAAGCTTAATTTCAATTTTACATGTCTTATTATTTGATTATACTTTTATAAAAAGTATATTCTAAATAACCCTAATATTTCAGCTCAAAATATCTGAAACTCAAACTTTATTAATTTTCTCAATCAATTACAAAAATTGGGGTTATTGCAATCATAGTAAGGGAACTCTTCCAAAAATGTTCCTTTTTTTTAAAACTCAAGAAAATCAAAATCCCTATGTGCATCTACTCTCCCCAACCTAAATGAAACATTGTCCCTAATGTTTGAAAACATTGGACTCTATATGAAAAGATGTAGAAGATGGAGATTTTTTTAAAAACATCTGGGTTGCCACCTTAGTAGCACTAAGTTTTATGTCTTTAGCTAGACATAATGATGAGTGCTACGTTGATAACCTGCAAAGGTTCCTCAAAAATTCTAAGGTGGATCATGATAATTAGGTGCCACTAAAAGTGTTTCATCAATCTTTATGTTAGGCATTTCTAAAAAATGTTTTAACCTTTGGCCATTAACTTTTTGGATCTCCCCATCCTTCTCAATCTCGATGGCCCCATGAGGATAGATTGTGTGCACTATGTAAGGTTCGATCCATCTATATCTAAGTTTGCCTGGGAAGAGCTGTAATATATAGTTGCACAATAAGACCTTTCGTCCAGGTATTGAGGATTTTCTTAAGATTTGTAGATCATGTGTAGAGTCTATGCTGAAATTGAGCTTTTTGATAGCCTAAGATGCCTTGTGCTCTAACTCTACTAGTAGGTGGTAGGCCTTTTCATAGACCAATCGATAGGGTGACATTCCCATAGGAGTTTTATCAGCTATATGATGAGCCCACAAAGCATTGTTAAGTTTCATAGACTGACCTTGCCTACTTGGATTGATTGCCTTTTCTAATATCTGCATGATCTCTCTAACCCATACCTCCACTTGGCCTATCCTATGGTTGACACCATACTTTTTCATTAAATTCTCAAATCTTTATTACAAAAGCGTTTTCCCCTATCACTTATTATGGCCCTTAGAGTACCAAACGTGCAAAGATATTTTCTTTTAAGAATTGTAACACAACTTTGTGGTCATTGGTTTTGTAAGGTATAGCCTCTACCAACTTGGAGATGTAGTCCACTCCCACTAAAATGTAAAGATTCACAAAAGAATTAGAAAAGGGTTCCATGAAATCTATGCCCCAAATATTGAATGGCTCTAGACAGGGATTGGGTTTAAGAGCATCATATGTCTCCTTCCTCCACTATCTAATCTTTGACACCTCACACATGATGTGCAGTAAGCATGTGATCACTAGTATTCTCCATCACCAATCTTGATAAGTTGTATGCTATGACATTTTTGAAACCTTTCTTGTCCTAAATTTCTATGTCAAACTCTTGTAGTAGTAGTAACCAACTGATGAACTTTAACGTTGTGTGATCTGAGTACACTATAACTTTAAACCCTAACTAATAAGATCTAAACTTATCTAGAGCAATCATTCCATTTGAGTTACTCAAAACAGATTTAGTCGCATAATTCGATGCATCACACATTATCTCAAATGGTTCATTCCAATCTAGTGGTTGGATAATGGGTGAAGAGGTCAACTCAGCATTGAGTCACTCAAATGCTTTCTTACAATCCTCGTCAAAGTAAAAAATGGCCTCCTCTGAAAGTAAATTACACAATGGCATGGAAATTTTGTTAAAATCTTTGATGAATAGTCTGTAAAAGCTCGCATGTCCTTAAAAGGATAGGATATCTTTTTTCGTCCTTTGTGGAGGAAGGTTCGATACCAAATCAACTTTTTCCTTATCAAATTCTATACCTTAAGTGATATTATGGCTTGAAACTATCCCATGTTGTACTATAAAATGACACTTTTTCTAATTTAAAACAAGGCTCTTCACCTAACACATTGCAAGTACTGACTTCAAATGGTACAGACATTCATCAAATAATCACCCAAATACTAAGAAGTCTTCCATAAACACGTTTCAACCATATCAGAGAAAATTCTCAACATACACCTTTGAAATGTAGCATGAGCATTACAAAGTCCGAAAGGCATACATCGATAAGCAAAGGTTGAAGGTGATCTTCTTCTGATCCTCAGGTGCTATAAGAATTTTGTTGTAAATAGAGTATCCAACCAGAAAGTAGTAATAACTATGTCCAGCCAACCTCTCTAGCATTTTGTTGATACAAGCTGAAATGGGCTAATCCAAGTGTTGTTAGAGATATGGTATATTAGGTCAACATCTAGAAGCTTTAGAACTTCATCTCTGACCACGTCCTTCATGTGGGGATTTAAAGGCCTTCATGTTTCCCTAAAAGGTTTTGCATTTTCTTCTAAGTGTATCCTATAAATGCATATGGCCGGACTAATCCCTTTTATGTCTGCCATGGTCCACCTTAAACTAGTTTTATGTTCCTTAGGAATATATAAAAGCTTACCCTCCTATTTATTATCTAAATATGATGTGATTATATTAGATAAGGTTTCATCTGGACCTACATATGAATATTTGAGATTGTTAGTAAGGGTATTAGGGCCAGAGAATGGTTGCTCTATCGAGGGTATGAGGACAGACTCTAAAGGTAGGAGTGGTTCCACATAAGGGTCGCACTTGCAGGTATCCATGATTGGAGTAGTCTCTAAAAGATTGTATACCTCTCAATATACTTGTTACATCAAAATCTCCATTAAAGTGCATGAGACAAGCCTCCAATGGGTCAAATATGTATAATTGTGGATGAATTTCATGAATTAGGCTCTCAATCAAATTGACAATGCAAGAATGATCGAGGTCTAAATGTTGTTGATCAGAATTAAAGTCATTTAGCTTAACTTTAATGTTGTTGAACAACAATTTCACTACACCATTCTTGTAGTTAATAATGGTGTTGGACATCAGCAAGAATGAATGTCCAAGGATGACCAAAATCTAACTACCGGGATCAAATACAGATTGGGTGTCCAGTACAATGAAATTAACTGGGTAAGAAAATTGGTCCACTTATATTAATATATCTTCAACAAACCATAGGTTATCTTGATATATCTATCAACTAATTATAGCGTGTTAGTGGTTGGTTTTAACTAACCGAATCTTACTTGCTAAAAGATAGAGTATGGCAATAGGTTAACATTAGCCCCAAGGTCAAGAAGTGCCTTATCTATAACATGGTCTCGAAGAATGAAGGAAATGGTAGGACATCTTAGATCTCTAAATTTCAGTGGGGTCTTGTGTTCAATGAAAGAGCTCACTTGCTTGGTGAGGAAAGCCTTTTTCTAGACATTAAACCTTTTTTTTCTTTTCTAGTGTAGAGCTCTTTCAAGAACTTGTCATAGCTAAGGGCATCTTTGATTACATTGAACAATTGAATATTGATTTGAACATGTTTAAATACATCCATTAACTCATTGACATTTGTTCCCTTCCTAGCCTTCTTCAGTAGTAGAGTAAATGGGGATTTGAGCACATGGGGTGCCTCCACTATATGTTCTATAAGGGTTTTCTATCTTTTCTCTTTCTACTCTATTTTGGTTGCCTATGTTTCCTCAACAGTTTCCTTAGCTAGCCCTACTTTGTTATCGATTTGACGACCATTCCTATTGGTGGTTATAGACTTGGCAAGCTCATGAGGGTTTTGAATTTGGGAACTTAGCATATCTAAAATTGACCCTTAGGGTTATGGATAGATTAACTAGGGAACTAACCCTTAATTCCATAGTTTAGCTAATAAATGGCTACCATGCATCTCTAGCTTGGCTATAGCTTGAGAATTGATATTCTAGAATTGGCTCAAAGACCTTTTTGTTTCTTCATTTTGTTTTTCAAACATGCTCTAAATCTTGCCCTTTAAAGATGGTTTCTTTGGTTGTGGAGGTTTTTAGAAGCTAGGTGGTTGCTGAGGAACTATAGCTCTAGGAAGAAAGTTTTGGAGAGGGGGTTTCATAGATGGTCCCCCTTGGCAATTATTCTTTGACTAGGAAAAGTTGGGATGCCAAGCCCAGCCATGGTTGTAGGTCTTAGAATATGGGTTGTTAGGTTGGTAATATGATTTCAATGCATTCGCATGGTCAACGAGATAGTTTTTTAGTACTCTATTTGATGGACAATACATGGTGATGTGGCCTAGGCTAGTTTCAAGCTTGTCCGCTCTACCATTGTACTTGTTCATTCTTGTTAGTATGGAGTCAAGTTTATGAATATATCAATATGCACTCCTATCTTATAGAGACTCCCTTTTTAGGTAGACTTGTTGTTTCTCTCTCTTCTATTTGAATAAACCCATTGCTGGGAACTATCTGCTAGTGTTTGAAAGAACTCCTAGGCCTCACTCTCATCTTTTAACATGAGAGCCACTCCACTTGATACGTCTACCATTTGCCTATTCTGAGGCGTCAATGCCTTGTAGAAGTATTGAACCTACTACCATTTCTCAAATATATGATGAGGGCATTTATGTAGTTGTTTATTCCACCATTCCCATATTCATAATATTGTTCTTCATCCCTTTGTTGAAAATTGATAATTTCATGATGAAGGGCATTTGCTTTATGAACGGGGAAGAATTTGTTCAAAGATTTCCTAGACAATTGGTCCCATGTATTTATGGAACCTAACTCTCAGGAATTAAGCCCTGTTTTGAATTTGTCCTTGAGTGAAAATGGGAACAACCAAAGCCTGATAGAATGATACAAAAAAATTTAGAATCAAAATGTACACAAATATCAAGGAATTCCTTGATATGGTAGTAAAGCTATGTTGGATGGGGTGCTGAGTTGTAGTGGCACATAGAAGTCTCTATTAGCTTTACACTCAACTTCTGTTGGTGGCTTGACCATGGGGATAGAAACATGGTTTCTTTCCCCTTGTTAAGGTAGTATTGAATCTCTGGGATGAAAGGTGCTAACTCTAAGTTCTTAGATCAATGCCCTTGCATAAACTATCTTAGTCTAAATGCTAACACTAACTCTACGTGATGCACAATCAAACCTAGTATCCACTAATCGAGGACTATCTTAATTATCTTTGCTTGATGATAGGCGGTAGCTTCTTAGACCTAGATCTAGATAACTCCTCCTATCCAAATTTGACTACTACTTACTAGTTAGGTTCTACTCGAAAGTGATTAATACAATCCTCATGTTAGGAGGCATTTAGACTTCGACTAATGTCAATGGAAGGCATGGGAAAATCACTTGAATTTTAAGACACCCACTATAACCATAGTACTTAGAAGCCACTGGAGTGATAATAGGTCTTGTCCTTCTAAAAGGGTCCTATGAGCTCGATACCCTAAGTCTCTTTATACTTTCTTTTAAATTAAAATTCAAGGGTTGAGATCGTGACATACAAGGATATTGATTGATTCCTAGGTGGGACAAGGAGCTAGGGATGAAATCAAATCCTTATCTTAAAAGGTCCCTATGGGTCCCTTATTATCCTTAATTCTATTCCATAAGAAAGCTATAAAAGTGCAATTCAAATAGAAAGGAAACTAATGCCTACCTATATGCTACTTAACAAAGGGTTAGGCGCCTTAATAGACAGGATACTATAACCATGTAGCCTTTGCTTTGGTTATAGCCAAGCTCAGGCTAACCTTTGTTAAATATGTGCATAATTAATGCAACAATCTTAAGTAAAGCTGCAACAATTAAAGTAAATGATCCTAATTTATATGAATTATACTACCATCCAAATGCAAAATTATACTAAAATGCAAATTATCCTAAAAATTAAAATTTGAGTGAGAGATGCTTGTAGTAAGGGGTCCAATGATGATCAAATGTGGGCCACCAAACCCCACACTTGCTCTGTGTTATTATAACCCATTTAAAATTGAATAGTAAAGAAATTAAAATTATAAATGGGCCTCACCACAAGTTCCTCTCAAATCCTCTATGAAAGCAATGAAACCATAATCTAAGATGATGAAGCCTTAGCCCACAGGATCACTGCCACTCTTTTTCCACTTTTCCTTGCATAAAAATCAAAGAAATATGGTCAACATGAGGAAAATAACAAATATATACAAAAATAAATCAAAAACCCTAATCTAATGCACCCTAAATCTATATTAGAGGAAGATAACCTGAAGTATGGAACACTACACTAAATGTTGTGACTCCCTGGTAACGGCACCCAAATCTTGTTGTTTATTTAATCAAGACTCACAAGCACATGAATCATTTGCAATATAGCATACAGTGAGGGCGATCACATGAGGAGTTGAACTAATGTGATGCTAGTGGTCCCTACTTTAAACTATCTAACCTAGCCAAAATTTAAGAGATATTTCTTCTAATCTAACTATGGAAATAAAACATGGAAATTAAAAAAGAAATTATGCACAAATTAGAAACATACTAGAATTGAAAAATTTCCTAAACATGCACTTTCTAAAAATAAACATTCCTGAATGAGACTTTCTAAAAATTAAGGACTATTTAAAATTGCAAACAAGCAACTTTCCTAAAGTTCAATTTTAACAAATTTCCTAAATTAACTTTCCTAAGCATAAAATTAACAACTAACCTAAGGGAAATATGCTTTAAACAACCACTTTTCTAATCATGCAACTACTAAAGTAAGCAATCAATATTATGGGAAAGGAAACTTTAACAACTACAATCTGAGCAACAACATGTAAACAAATTAATCAAGATTAACACTACTAAACTACTTTCCCATCATGACTGAGGGCAACAAATTGGATCTAATTAATCAACAACTCACTTAACATTAGGCTTGGTTGAATGAACAATGAAATTAGTGGAGGAACAGTCTCTTGATTTAATTGACTGATGAATTGAACACAAGACAACACTAATTCAAGTTATCAACAATATGCAATAGGAAAGAAGTAAACATGTTTCATTCATCAACAAAGTAAGATTACATTAATCTTTAGTGAGTTGCATACAGATGAATACATGAAGTGTGTATTAACTTTTAATGAAAGTATAGCGCCTTCGTCTCCAACTTAACTCCAAAACTAAAGATTAAAGATGATTCCTCCTTCAATAAGCTTGAACTCCAAGGGTACTCTTATGGCATATATGAAAAACTCAAAGGAACTTAAGTAAACAAGGCCAAAACTCAATGGAAACTAAAAAAAACAGAGCTAGAATTCAATGGAAGGTACAAGAGAATCAAGATCCAATGAAAGGTGAAGGGGAAAACTAGATTTAGGATGACTTCCCTTAGTTTTCACTTCAAGGGAAAACCATCTGTGAATCTAAGCATTTAAGGCAAGGAAAGAACAAAGGAAATCAAGTAAAAGCTAGCATAAAAAGCACTTAGATCAAACAATAAGGAAATTAAAATGAACCAACCTTGAATGAAGAATCAAATATCCTAAAACCAGATGTGAAATAGCTTGAAGAGATGCCTCACACCTTAGGAAAAGAAGTAGTGTCACCCAAGCAAAGAAAATCCAAAGCAAAGAGGAGAGAATGGGAAGCTAGGAAGATGATGTCTCCTTCCCTAATGGAGGAGGCATCTTTTTCCTTTTGAGAATAGGTCCCTTTTTTTCTTAGGTTTGTGCTGGTTTTATAAATATTTTCCCATTTTTTATAGAGTACTCTAATAACAAGGCCTGGTGGGGTTGAAATCTTCTCATTTTGGAAGACTAGGATAGGGGAAAGACTATGGTGTTCAAATAAGAAACGAGGGGTGAGAGGTAGCTATTTTTAGAGGTGGATTAGGTGGGAGACGCCACCTTTTTAGGAAGGGGCATCTCCCCCTTCAAAAATTGTTGGTGCTCCTCTAATTAGGAAGGTGTATGAGGTGATACAATAGGAAAGAGATGGGAAGAGGGAAAGAAGGTGGGAGGAAAGTGGGGTGTAGGAAAGACTTAGGAAAGTGAGGTCAGATGGATGTTTTTGATTGGCTAATTGAATTCTTAAGGACTTGGGATTGGTTGGGTGGTTACGATGGTAGTTTAGAAAGGTGGAAGAGTTATGAAATGAAAGGACTCTTGAATGGAAAGTCAAATTCGTGGTGGCATTTGTTGGTGAGGTGGAAATTGATAATAAAAAAAAGAAGAAAAAAGTAAAAAAAGGTGGGAAAGTTAGGAAAAACATCAAAAATGAAGTCTCTCATCCTATTGGTCCATATGCCAACTTATCCCAATAATATTTCCCTTAATTATCTTCAAAATATTCCTTAAAATCTTATGGACAATCCTTTTGAATTTCAACCAATCCAAGCCTTCCATTTAACTTAGCCTAGATGGCTAACTTTGAAGGCTCCATTGGCTAGGCTTTGGAAGCTTTCTTATCTCGGCTTCATGACACCATCTCTTGGTTTGAATGTCTTGAATGTTTTGGCTTGGATTCCTTAGCTTGTCACCTTTTCCCTTGGCTTATATGGCTAAGGTGGCTTAAGTGGCTTCCATGCAAAGGTGGAGGGAATAAGTGTCTTACTTCACAGGCCTACTTTGGCCATCTTTAGCTCCTTTAAATGCATCCATTGTTGGTGCACAAGATGATCTTGCCCTTTGGTTTCATGTTGGATTAACGATTCTTATTTTTTTACTAGATCTTTTGATCTAGATGTTTAATGTTCATCTCAATAGATCTCGACCATTGGATCATCATCTTTCTTTCTATAAAAGGAAAAAAAATTCCAAGTAAATCTTTTAAAAACATGATTAATCACATAGTTCATAAGTGTTTGATTTTGCATAAAAATAACCAATGGATTGAGGTAGGCCTCATCCCTCTTTCCCTCTTCCATTTACAGCATATGCGTGAGTCTTTGCATTAGTAGTTGCTGAAAAAGAACATGGGTTCGTAGTTCTTCTAGTAACCCTATATACCCTATTGTGTCATGGGAATAGAAATAGTGTCAAATTAAGGATCAGAATAGTTCATCTTATGTGTAATGAAGCCAAGAACAAACCTTTAAATTTTAGAGAAATCCAACTGCTAGTGACTCCAAAAATCAAGAAAAATAGTACGTAGGAGAAATTTGGGAACATGCTTCAACCTACATTAAGGACACCTCAAATGGTAGATCTGAGCCATTCATATTGATCTTTGGACCCAAAAACCCTAGAAACGGTGAAAATAGATAAAAAATCAAAGCTTTTAGGGCTTCGATCAAGCCAAAACAAGGTGAACAGCTTAGGTTCATCATCCCCAATGGATGGTGTGCCCAAGATGCCCACCAACATGAACAAGAGCAAACACATGCATGCGGGTGCTCTCTCACATGCTGTCATGGATGACCAAAACGTGCTGTGCATCCTGGAGCACGTATGCGCATTGGACGTTGGTTTGCGCCAATGTAAACCAGTGCAAACACCCATCCACCAGTGTAAATTTGTGTAAAACACCGTCCGTTGGTGTAAACTGATGTAAACATTGTTTGCTTATGTAAACCAATGCAAATACCTCGCCCGACCCCCTATAAATTAATATATTAATTTATGAACTCTTTTCACTAAATTCTTTATTTTGGGAGTTATAGAGGTCCAAATCATGATCGAAAACATCCGTTGTGATCATCTTGATGAAGTAAGCCTAGATTTGACTTGAAAACTTGCATTTGACCACTTTTAAATTAGTCAAATTATAAATTATTATTCAATAACTTAGAGCCAACTAATCAAAGGGTGATTAGGCCCTAGGACTTAAAACAACTAGAAAATGTATAACAATAAATAAGGGTTCTAAAGATCATATTAGGTATAATTACTCTAAAAATTGATCTAGACCCCTAGTCAAAACTAGATCTTGGGAAATTATTGATTTGAGGATGATCTGACCATCAGATCAAGGTATAAATGTTAGATACACACAAAAAAGAACAGATGAACATGAGATAGGACTAAATTATAACAAGTAAAGTTGGGAGTAAGGACCAAATTATAAATAGAGATCTTAGAGAACAATCTAACGGTTGGATCACCATAGATAGAGATCTTAGAGAACAATCTAACGGTTGGATCGTCGTAGATTTCACTATGACGAAATAAATAACACAAAATAGTACTATGATATTGACAGGTACATCTGAGCGTGCAAGTTAAGAGGATTGCACGCTTGAATTGGGTGATCTCACATTGAGGTAGGTGACGACATTTAATGTTATGTTTTGATTTAAAAACATTGCATTATCATAGCATCAGGGTTGATTATGATTTAATTGCACTTATTTATTTAGCTTGTGATTTTGTGAAACTCAAAGTTTTATGCTATGATCGATATTTGATTTCAATAATGAATTGAATGGGTTTATGTTTGATTGTTTTATGAGATTAATGCTGCATATCTTATATATGATTAGTAATTATCTTTCTTTATTGCACCACTGAAATTGATGGATTTTCATAAGGACGATAATGGAGGCTTGGTGACTAGTCCTTTGGGAGCCTAAACCATGGATGAGGGGCGTGCCTTGGGGATTGTGAGCCACAAGTGCTCCTATTTTTTTTTTAGATACGTAATTTCTGTGTTTTATGATTTATGACGAGTGCTCTCACCCGGTGGATGTCATGCTAGGAGGGAGTTTGGCCGGTCACCCACCCTTAGAAATTATGATGTGATAGACACCTACCCATAAATGGCTTTCAGTAGGGGTTTGGTAACATTGATATTCCACACTACCAGTCCGGGCCTTTCCATGGGGATGAACGTTAAGTCACCTATTATGATGTTGACAGGGAGCAGCAGTGGTTGAGACCCTGGAGGGGTTGCCACTACGGCATGACGATCCATACTCTTATTCTATATGCTTTCATGATGATTAAAATTTTATTGTATGCTTGGGTGTGACTGCACTCAGAGGTTTGATATGAGTATACGAGCATATATGACACTCATGGGACCCACATACCTGGGGGTGCCCTGTTGTTATTGCATGCTCATTTATATTAGATCATATAATGTTTTAAATCCATAAGATGCATTTTTTATCGTACATGATTTTTTGAGATTTTATTGGCATTGCTGATAATAATTATATTTTCATGGATAATCGATCTACTCATTATATCAGCACTGTTACTCGATTTTGCTCCATTGTTATTACATTAAATGTCTACGTACCTACACAAGTAATAGCTTGCTGAGGCATTGCTTTGTTTTGCAATGCCTTATATCTTGAGTGCAACAACAGGAAGGGCAAGATTGTAGAGAGACAGTGATATCCATGAGGATTCTTTACTTTGACTAATAGACAGCTCGACGTGAGTTATTAAAAGGACTACGATTTGAACTTACTTTATGGACTGCAACCTTTCATTTTATGGAATTGATTATGATAGTTATACATATGATGGACATTGATTTAAGAACGGTGGGATGTTATGATGGATAGGCCCTAGGCCACATTATTATGTTTTTGGATATTTAATGTTTTGAAAATAAAAGCACTGATGATTTTGATGTTGGATTCGATATGTGTATTGTCTTAAATGTATTATTGCATATTTATATTTATATTTAAAATCATAGTTGTGATGTTTTGAAAAAAGGAAATAACACTCGAAGGTTTTTAGAAAATGTTCTAATAAAATAATTAATAGAATCTTTTTACTTTGGGATCCTGACTATTATTATAAAAAGAAAAAATATAGTTTATAAAAACCCGGGGTGTTACAGTTGGTATCAGAGCCTAGTCTATTCCATCATAATCCTTACAAATGTCCACGCATATGTAGGTGACAGTCCATAAGTTGTATTTAAAGAGGAACTAGGAGAGAGGAACTTACACTTAGTGATATTTAAATCCTTGACAGATGGCTCCTTAAAAAAGGACAAGGTCTACTCCTGCTACGCTAGTTGCTCCACCTGCTAAGTCCCCTGATCAAGTGGATCGCGAAGCTGAGTTGGTTAATAGGGTGATGCTAGGGCTGATACCCCTCATACACCAGAAGATTAGGACTGTGATTTAGGTTGTGAACCCTAACCATATGACACTGCCTCCAGTGGCACTAGTGGATTCGTCTGTTTATTCCACCCACCCAGTGTAGGCACCACTAGTACCTAAGACTACTGAGGGAGATGCTATGAGTGATTCCAAGAAGACAGATGAACTATTAGAACAATTCTAAAAGATGGTGCCACTTTATATGGTGATGGTGATACTGAGGAGGCTGAGTGATGGTTATTTGAGGCAAAGAGGACATTTAGCGCGATGAAGATTGCACTAAAGGATCAAGTCTAGGTAGTTGCCTACCTACTGAAGGGTGAGGTAAGCTTTTGGTGGCAAACTTTTACACTTACGTGACCAGATCTTGCAGAAACGATGACATGGGAGACCTTTAAGAAAGCTTTTGATACTCAGTACTTTCCACCTCATGCATTGCAATCACTGAAGAAAGAGTTTACCACCTTGGAGTAGAGAGGCATGATGGTTAAGTAGTACTTGAACCGATTTACCCAACTCAGGAGGTTTACGCCTGAGACACTTGCCTCATATAAGGAGGCAATGGATAGATTCATGGATGGAATGACATGTTGGCTTACTTCATAACCCACTACTATGCAAGATGAAGCTAACATGGTCTCCATGCTGGAAAAGAATTCTCTTAGGACTAGAGGGAGCGCATACCAGCCCCTCAAGGGCAAGAGACCTTTTAGTGCTATGCAGACACATAGAGCACTAGGTTACCAGTAGCAGACCAAGCCTAAGAGAGACACAGAGAAGAAGAGATGTGGCAAGTTCAAGGTTGGTACCCTAGATGAGGGTGTAATAGATTTGACAGGCCACACCATCAAAGGCAGCCTCAACAACGGCGACAACACTAGCCACCTTTCCAAAGATTCATACAAGTGCTTTAACTGTGGAGAAGTGGACCATTTCATTAAAGACTATCCTAAGGGACAGAGGGAGAAGCAGACCCAGATGGGTGCAGAGACAGCTGCCATGCCATGTAGTTAGGGACATGTGTTTGCCATCACATCAGGGCAGGCATAGGCATCGCACCAGGTTGTTAACTCTTTTAGTCTCAAACTAACATGCCACGGCCCTTTATGACATAGGGTCCACTCATTCTTTTATTTCATGCATTTTTGCATCCTGCCTCGATGTATGCGTGCACAAATTAGCATTTGGGTTGGATATTATAACACCCATGGGAGAGACAGTAGAGACTACTAAGTATCTCTAGGAGATACCCGTAGAGATATTAGGCGTGAGGATGGACTCAAACTTCATTTTATTAAACATGGGAGACTATGATTTTATGTTTGGGATGGATTGGTTAGCTAACTACTGGACTACCATAAAGTGCCAAAAGAAACGAGTCATTTTTCATATACCTAGGCAACCAGCAATAGTGTTCCAGGGTAAAAAGAGAAAGGCAAGCACATGCATCATCTCTGCTATGAAAGCAGCACAATTTTATTCATGATGGTGCATAGCATTTCTCATGTATGTGACCATTGAGGACAAGAGGCAGGCACTGCTTAACGATATTGATGTTGTTCGTGAGTTTGTAGATGTTTTCCCTGAGGACTTGCCAGGATTACCACCGAGTAGAGAGATTGACTTTACCATTGAATTAGTGCCAGGTACATCGCCTATCTCTAAGGAACCATACAAAATGACCCCAGTAGAGTTGAGAAAGCTTAAAGTACAGCTACAAGAGTTGCTAGATAAGGGCTTCATCAGGCCAAGTGGATCACCATGGGGAGCACCAGCCCTTTTTATGAAGAAAAAGGACGAATCACTAAAATTATGCATTGACTATCAGCTGCTGAATAGCATCACTGTAAAGAACCGATACCCTTTTCCATGCATAGATGACTTATTTGCCAGCTCTAATTAGCACAAGTATTCTCCAAGATAGACCTGAGATCAAGATATCATCAGTTGAGGGTTAGAGAAGAGGACATCCCAAAGACTGCTTTTAGGAGTCGCTATGGCCACTATGAGTTTTTGGTGATGCTGTTTGGATTAACAAACACACCTGCAGTGTTCATGGACTTAATGACCCATGTCTTTCGAGCTTACTTGGGTAAGTTCATGATTATCTTTGTTGATGACATCTTAATTTACTTGCTTAGCCATGAGACACATAGGGAGCATCTTCACACGGTATTGACCACACTTCGTCAACATAAGTTGTATGCCACATTTAGTAAATGTGATTTTTAGTTAGATCAGGTACAATTCTTATGTCACGTGGTATCTAAAGATGGAGTGGCCATAGACCCAACGAAGGTTGAGGAAGTACTACATTGGGAAAGTCCTAAGAAATGACAGAGATACGCAGTTTTCTCAGTTTGGCAGGATATTATCGTCAGTTCATAGAGGGATTCTCGAAGATTGCGTTACCTTACACTAACTTAGAAAGACACTCAGTTTGTTTGGACCGATGCATGCAAGGAGAGCTTCCAGGAGCTTAAGAGGAGACTTACTACTACCCTAGTGTTGACATTACCATCAAGTGTAGGTGTTTATGTGGTTTGTTGTGATGCCTTGAGTAAAGGACTAGGAGTGGTGTTGATGCAGCATGGAAAGGTAATTGCCTATGCGTCAAGATAGCTTAAGAAACATGAGGTAAATTACCCAACACATAATCTGGAGTTAGCAGTAGTAGTATTTGCATTGAAGTCCTGGAGACATTATCTATATGGCGAGAATTTTGAGGTATTCACTGATCATAAGAGCCTTAAGTATTTCTTTACTCAGAGTGATTTGAACATGAGGCAGGGTAGATGGATGGAATACCTCAAGGACTTGAACTTCACCATAGAGTAATGATTGCCAATTCGTCGATGTGGTCAAAGTTCTTCAATAGGATTTTAGAGGCTTAAGGCAAAGATAAAGAGACACAAGATTGGTAGATAAGGCAGATTTTATGAGAGGACTGGATGGAGGAGTCAGATTCAAGGTAGGTTGGTAGTACCAACAGATGATGATTTGAAGCGTGAGTTACTTCAAGAGGCACACCAATCCCAGTATATGATCCATCCTAGAGGTACGAAAATGTATCAGGACCTCAGGAGACATTTTTGGTGGAACGGAATTAAGAAGGATGTTGGAGAGTGTGTAGCATAGTGTTTGACCTATCAGCAGGTCAAGGCAGAGCATTAGCGACCATCAGGACTACTTCAAACATTGGATCTTCTTGAGTGGAAGTGGGATCATATTACTATGGATTTCATTATGGGACTTTCAAGGACTATTAACGAGCATGACATGATATGGGTCATTGTGGACAGATTGACCAAGTCTACCCATTTCCTTCCTATCAGATAGAATCAGATGGTGGACAGCCTAGTGAAATTGTATGTTAAGGAGATCGTTAGTCTACATGGAGTTCCCTTGACGATTATATCTTATGGCGACACTTGGTTTACCTCGAAGTACTGGAAGAGCATGTAAGAGGCTCTAGGATCGAGGCTAAAATTTAACACAAAATTCCACCCTCAAACAGATAGTTAGTATAAGAGGACCATCCAGAGACTTGAGGAAATGCTACAGGCTTGTGTTATGGATTGGAAGGGTAGCCAGGAGGATCATTTACCATTGGTAGAGTTTGCTTATAATAACAGTTATCAGCAAGTATTAGCATGGCTCCATACGAGGCACTTTATGGCAGACCTTGTCGGTCACCTTTATGTTAGAGTGATGTAAGAGAGAGACACATAGTGAAGTCTGAATTGGGGGAAGAGTGTGCAGAGAAAGTTTAACTTGTTTGAAAGAGATTGTTGACAGCTCACAGCCGACAGAAGAGTTATGCTGACAAGAGGTGGAAAGGCCAAGAGTTCTCCTAAGATGAGCACGTATTCTTAAAGGTTTATCCTATGAAAGGAGTGATGAGGTTTGGGAATAAAGGAAAACATAGCGCCAGGTACATTGGACCTTTTGAGATTTTACACATAGTTGGGCTAGTAGCATACCAGCTAGCCTTATTTCCATGGTTGGAAAATGTACACGATGTCTTCTATGTATATATGCTGAGGAAGTACATGCCAAACCCATCAGATATGCTGGAGCAGATGTTAGGAGAGTTACAACCTAATATGACATTTGAGGCGAGACCTGTGTGTATACTAGATATGAAAGTCAAGGAGTTGAGGACTAAAACAATTTCATTAGTCAAAGTCCTTTAGCACCATCATTCACTATTGGAGAGCACATGGGAGACAGAAGAGGAGATGAAGAGGATCCACCCAGAGTTATTTACATAGAGGTATGTACTGAAATTTTGATAAGGTGGGAAGGATGTAAAATCCTCAATTTTAAATCTTAAGTTAGTCATAAATTAAATTAAAAATTTTATGCTTAGAAATTGGTTTTGAGGAATTGAACGGTAAAAAGAATGAAAAAAACGGAGCTCAAATGGAGAAGTTATGAACTGCTGAAGATAGAGGGCATTTTAGTAATTTTGAGAGGCCCAAAATACATGGGCTATTTTTTATAACAACCATCCCCTATTAGATCTGACTAGTTTGCCGAAAAAATTAAAGGGTGACTGAGAAAAATGGATCATTGGCAATAAAAGTCACCTCCTTCTTGTTCAATCACTCCATGCAAGCTCTCTTGCCTCTAGAGATTGAGTTTTCTAGAGATCCCTAGAAAAATTGCAACGCTAAGAAAAGCTCAAAAAAAGTCTCTCTCATAGTGTCAATGGCTGTCGACTGACTGAGGTAGGCCTCATCCCTCTTTCCCCCTTCCATTTACAGCGTATGCATGAGTCTTTGCATCAGTAGTTGCCAAAAAATGGTGTGGGTTCATCGTTCTTCCAGTAACCCTGTATACCCTACTGTGTCATGGGAATATGTTGATGAAATAGTGTCAAACTAAGGATCAGAATAGTTCATCTTGTGTGTAATGAACCTACGAAAAAATCCTTTAAATTTTAGAGAAATCCAACAGCTAGTGACTCCGAAATCAAGAAAAATAGTACATAGGAGAAATTTAGGGACATGCTTTAAACCTATGTTAAGGACACCTCAAATGGTAGATTTGAGTCAGTCATTGTGGTCTTTGGACCCGAAAACCCTAAGAACGGTGAAAACAGATAAAAAATCAAAGCTTCTAGGGCTCCAATCAAGCCAAAGCAAGGTGGATGGCTCGGGTTCATGTCCCCGATGAACGATGTGCCCAAGACGACTACCGGGATGCATAAGAGCGAACGTGCACAAGCGGCGCTATGTCGCTTGCACGCATCGCACACGTGCATGCGGGATGCTCACACAAGTTGTCCCAAATGACTAAAACACGTCATGCGTCCTGGAGCACATACGCGCAGTAGGATGTCGGTTTGCGCCAATGTAAACCGATGCAAACACCTCGCTCAGCCCCTATAAATTAATCTATTAATTTATGAAGTCTTTTTACAAAAGGCTTTATTTTGGGAGCTACAGAGGTCCAAATCATGATTGAAAACATCTATTGCAATCGTCTTGATGATGTAGACCTAGATTTGACTTGAAAACTTATATTTGACCACTTTAAAATTTCTCAAATCATAAAATATTATTCAATAACTTAGAGCCAACTGATTAAAGGGTGATTAGGCCACAACAGTTAAATAACTAGATAATGTATGACAATAAATAAGGGTTCTAAGGATCATATTAGGTGTAATTACTCTAGAAATTGATCCAGACACAATCATCTTGATGATGTAGACCTAGATTTGACTTGAAAACTTATATTTGACCACTTTAAAATTTCTCAAATCATAAAATATTATTCAATAACTTAGAGGCAACTGATCAAAGGGTGATCAGGCCACAGGAGTTAAATAACTAGATAATGTATGACAATAAATAAGGGTTCTAAGGATCATATTAGGTGTAATTACTCTAGAAATTGATCCAGACGCAATCGTCTTGATGATGTAGACATAGATTTGACTTGAAAACTTATATTTGACCACTTTAAAATTGCTCAAATCATAAAATATTATTCAATAACTTAGAGCCAACTGATCAAAGGGTGATCAGGAGACAGGAGTTAAATAACTAAATAATGTATGACAATAAATAGGGGTTCTAAGGATCATATTAGGTGTAATTACTCTAAAAATTGATCCAGACCATTGGTTTGAACTAGATCTTGGGAAATTATTGATCTGAGGATGATTTGACTGTTAGATCAAGGTATAAATGTTAGATACACACAAAATTGAACAGATGAAAATGAGATAGGAATAAATTATAACAAGTAAAGTTGGGATTAAGGATCAAATCATAAATGGAGATCTTAGAGAATAATCTAACGATTGGATCACCATAGATTTCACTGTGATGAAATAAATAACACAAAATAGTACTGTGATACTAATAGGTACATATGAGCGTGCAAGTTAAGAGGATTACACACTTGAATTGGGTGATATCACATTTAGGCAGGTGACGACATTTAATGTTATGTTTTGATTTAAAAACCTTGCATTATCATAACATCATGGTTGATTGTGATTTAATTGCACTTGTTTATTTAGCCTATGATTTTGTGAAACTCAAAGTTTTATGATATGATTGATATTTGCTTTCAATAATGTATTGAATGGGTTTATGAGCAATTTTTTTATGTGATTAATACCATGTATCTTATATATCATTAGTAATTATCTGTCTTTATTGCACCATTGAAACTGGTGGGTTTTCATAAGGACAATAGTGGAGGCTTGATGGCTAGTCCTTTGAGAGGTTAACCCTAGGATGAGGGGCATGCCTTGGGGATTGTGAGCCACGAGTGTTCCTATTTTTTAGAAGATACATAGTTTTCATGTTCTGTGATTTATGATAGGTGCTCTCACCCAATGGATGTCATGCTAGGAGGGAGTAGGGTCGGCCACCCACCCTCCAAAATTGCGATGTGATTGTGATGC
Organism: Warburgia ugandensis; assembly: GCA_035236585.1. NCBI lineage: Eukaryota > Viridiplantae > Streptophyta > Magnoliopsida > Canellales > Canellaceae > Warburgia > Warburgia ugandensis. Next base: position 39,168,400 of record CP141134.1, read on the forward strand.
GATACACACTTGCCCACAAATGGCTTTTGGTAGGGGTTTGGTAACATGGATTGTCCACACTAGCAGTCTAGGCCTTTCCATGGGGACGAATGTTAAGTCTCATGTTATGGTGTCGATAGGGAGCAGAAGTGGTTGAGACCACGGAGGGGTTGCCACTATGGCATAACGATCCATACTCTTATTCTGTGTGTTTGCATGATAAGCATGGAGATGTCATTGTATGCCTGGGTGTGATGACACTCAAAGGTTTGATATGAGGACTCATGATCTATGATACGAGTGTATAGGACACTCGTGGGACCCACGTACCTTGGGGTGCCTTATTGTTATTGCATGCTCATTTAGATTAGATCATATAATGTTTTAAATCCATAAGATGCATATTTTATCGTACATGATGTTTTGAGATTTTATTGGCATTGCTTATAATAATTATATTTTCATGGATAATAGATCTACTCAATATATCAGCATTGTTACTCGATTTTGTTATATTGTTATTACATTAAATGTCTTTGTACCTACACAAGCTATAACACCCCTAATTTTTTATAAAGAAATTAAATAAATATTAAAATTAAGAATTTCAATGAAAATCAGGCTGGAATATTAGGGTTATGAAATATGCACTTCTCATAGAAGTGAAATCAAGGTATGAGAGATGTATAATTGAAAGACAAATGCTTCAAAATGACTGTAAGCACAACAATTTCTCAATACGGATGAAAAATCTGTATTTTTCTCCATTTTAATGAATGAAAGGGAAAAATGGTAATTTTACGTATAACCAAGACTTGAGACCTCAAAATCTAGAATGTACTCAGAAATACAAATCCAACGCCACTAAGTACGCTCAATTCCAAGCTCGGGAGAATGAAACAAATTTTTCTCCATAAAAGGGCAATTTGGTCTTTTCACACTCATGTGGGGCCGACATGGGGCCCACAAGGGACCCACAAAGGGATCCAACGTTTTGAAAACATGCAATCATTAGTCAAACCACTACCACCTACTAGTGAAGAAGGAGGTGGTAGTGGTAATCCAATGGCATTAAAAAAATCAAAAGAAATCAATGTGATGATTTCAAGTAATCATGAAAATTTTTAAAAACCTCTATAAATAGATCAGAAAAATCCAAAAAATTTCCATAATGATCCTCACGAGGTTCCCTATCATGCTGCAAAATTTCAACTCCAGAAACATCCCCCATCTCCCCCAAATTTCTTCTTCTTTCTTCTCTTATGTTTTTATTTTTTCACTCGGGGCGCGTCCACAGATGCACCCGTCTCTCTAGACTCAATGGAGATGTCGGGCGCGTCCTAGGACACGTCGTCCCCTATGAACTGGGTTTTCATCTGGAAACCCTATTTCAATTAGTCATCAATTTTCACCCGTTTAAACTTCATCTTTACCATTGGATATGTTCGTACAAGGGCTCTTTACAAAATACCCTTGATTTGATGAAGATCCAGCTCTCAGATTTCTGGAAAAAGAAAAATGAAAGTTAACCCAGTTAGGGTTACCGTCTCCGGCTGTGTCTTCACCAAATTCTGGCCAATCATGCTGGTGAATGGAGATATTACCCCCATTTATATCTTCATAATAGTGTTTTCTTCAAAAACCCCATGGTACCTCACAATCTCCGGCAACGGCAACGGAGAATTTTTCGTCTGTATATTTTTTCGAAAGCTAGGGTTTTCTCTACATTTCTTCGGCTTGTTTCTCAATCTCCGATGAGCTCCTCCCCTCCAGACCGGCACAGGTAGGTGCACTAGCACCCCCTCTTTCATTCCCGGTTGATAGGCAAGGTTTTCCGGCCACTTGGAGAACTCCCCTGCCGTTGATCCGTCGAGAATGACGGATCTGACATTGACAGTTGAGATCTCCTCATCCCTGGCTCATATCCATATTTTGAACCGTTGGATGACTTCCTGGGGTCCCAAAACCCCAGGAGATGAAATATGGGCCTTTGATGTTAACAGATGGAGGAGATCGGGTCATAGGCGATCCGACGGTCCAGATCGGACAGTCTCGCCTGTAGTTGGTCACCTCTACCCAAACACCTAGAATGGGCAGTCACAGGTGCGGGACGCTGGTCGTCTCATACCCGTTCCTGCACCCGCACCCAGATTAGATCTGGGCCGTTCTCTTTTAAACTGAGATCTTATTCTCTAATTCAGAGCTGAATTCCATCTTTACTGTTTTTGATCAATTCATTCATATATAAGAACATAAATCATACTGTGAACATGATCCTAAGGTATTAGAGTATCTCTTAAGACATCCATAGGTTCAGATTTGTCTCTTAAAGTTATCTGGTCCATGATCTAAGATCATGGATACTAATTTTAACAAATAACATATAAAATAAAAAATTGAAGCATGGATATAATACATTCAATATCTAGATCAAGTGACAAGGAATATGTAGAAACTTTCTGATCTACATGATCTATTTAATCAAATCCGTGCGATTGATTTGGATCATGGCCCACATGACCCCAAAAATCAAATCTGAACTGTTGAATGCATTAATAAGGTCTCAAAACCTTATGATCTATGTTTACTATATAAATTAATTAATCATAGATTAGTCAAATTGAGCAAAAATAGTAAGGTGAAATTCAGCCCTTAAAAAGGGTTGAAATCTTAAAATTTCAATTTCGATCTCAATTGAGATCCAAACTGAGATCAGAAAGCTTTTATGGATTCCTTGTTATAATCCAAATGGACTGAACCTATAAAATTTTAATTTTAATAAATTAAAATTTTTCTAATTAAGTCGATAATTAACTAACATCCTTGATCTACAAGATCTAGGATGATCAGACCACTAATAACTTGTTGGATGATGATTTTATAATATAATAAATAATATCAGTGGATTAAATGGTATTTATTAGGTAGATCTTAAGATATCTAGCCTTAAGAGTTACTAAAATCCCTAAAAATGAATAGTATCTCCTAGATCAAGATGATCCAGGACGATTGGACAACATGGATATATTTTGATGATGATCTTGAGATAAGATCATAGGGATTTAATGAATGGATGATGTGGATTTGGGCTAGATCATGATCTATGCCCTTAAATGATACAAAGTAACCTAAGATCTCCTTGATCGGGTAGATCAAGGAAGATCAAATCAATGGATGAGATAAATCCATGATTTAATAATTAAATTACATCAATATAATATGTTGGATCTAAAATAAAATGAAGGATCAAGATCTAAACCCTAAAGAGATGAAAAATAAATATGGATCAATTAAGACCCTTGGATCATGATAGCATGTTAGATTGCTATTTCAATTATTGAACATTATTGAATTTCATTTCTTAGTTGAATTAATTAATTATTTTTTATTTAATTGTTTATTTATGTTATTTATGCTTTACATTGATGCTATGCTTAAGTAATGAAAATATCATGGAAGTTGTAATTGAATGAAATTAGAATGGAAGGACATGGACATGGATATATGACATGGACTTAATAAGGACCATAGTTAGTAGGATAATATAAGGAATATAAATTCCTTAGTCCAACTTAGGAGAATAATAAATCTCCATGAATGACATTTTAGTTCATGGATTGAATTAAAAACAATTAGAAAGAGTACTTAGGATTAAATGCTCATAGGAACCTTATGAAGGGTTGAGTTAGGGTCAAGCTACTGAATGATGGACATAGTGGTTAAAGGGGTTGTCTAATAGAGCCACGCTCTCCCCCGACCTTCCGTTGACGTTTGTGAGGTTTAAACGCCTCCTTACATGAGGATTGAAGTAGCCATTTTGTGTTCAACCATTCAACTAGTAAGCCTTAGCCAATTTGACATAAGAGGAGCAATCTAGACTTAGAATGAAATAAGCTACCCTCAACCAATAAAACATTAATTGGTTGAGTAATAATAATGAGAGCATAAAATGTAGTAAATCATCTAATCTTGATAAAAATTGGAAATCAAGATAAGGATGATCAAACAAGATTCATAGGATCTTAGATGATAGAAAACAAATACTAATATTGTATTGTATAGTATGTATGTATATGTAGAAGAACATAGATAGAGAATCCCAAACCCTTGATCAAATTTGATTCAAGGAAAATTAGGGTATCATCTATAGGAATACATACTTGAATAGGGAAATAACCTTATATATATGGTATGACAGATGGATGAATTCAGACCATGATGGACATTGTAGAAGAATACACTGGAGATGTATGAATCAAGATACTACTTTGAAATAGGTGGATGTATAAGAATGTATTAAGGATTCATGTGTATACATACATGATCTTAGTCTATAATTATAGACCTTCATGATGTAATTATGCTTAGTACCTTAGCATAGTCATGATCCAACACATATGATCCAACTAAGTGATCCAACACCTATGATCCAACTAAGTAATCCAACACATATGATCCAATTAAGTGATCCAAAACATGGATCTAACCAAATGATCAAACTAAGTGATCCATAACATATGATCCAACTAAGTGATCCAAAACATGTGATCCAATTAAGGGATCCAAAACATGTGATCCAATTAAGGGATCCAAAACATATGATCCAAATAAGTGATCCAAAAACATATGATCAAATTAAGTGATCTAACCAAAGGATCAAACAAAGTGATCCAAAACATGTGATCTAACCACATGATCAAACAAAGTGATCTAACCTCATAATCTAATCCACTTGATCTAATATATTGATCAAGTCTAATGAGGTGAAAGTAATGACATATGGAGACTAAGGAAACCCTAAAAATAGGGTATGTATAATATTCTAGCCTTAGTTAAACAAACAGATCGTATGATATGTACAATATATTTTCCATACAAGTATGGAGGCTTGTGATTTTGTTTTACACAGAGATAGAGACTGGGGATGCTATGCTAGGGAAGTTATGAGGGTTTGGCCACCCGCTTCTTGAAATTTATATGATAGATACCATGCCCAAAAAATCTCCGCCAATGCCGGTCCCAAGCCTAGATATAAAAGGAGGGTCTTGCGTCAGGTGCCAACCGGCAAGGGGGAAGTTGAAGATGATTCTATTATTTCTTTCTTACAAATGAATATGCATTTGTATATTAGTTTGTGAGGAAGAAATGAGAATCATCTCCAGCTTCTTAAAAGATGGCAACCCTTGCGTCAAGTAGTCAGCCAGCAAGAGGCAAGTTGAAGATGATTCTATTATTTCTTTCCTACAAATAAATATGCATTTTGTATATTAGTTTGTGAGGGAGAAATGAAAATCATCTTCAGCTTCTTAAAATATGGCCACCCTTGTGTCAGGTAGCTAGCCGGCAAGGGTGAAGCTGAAGATGATTTTAATGATTTTTGTGAAAATCATCTTCAGCTTTTTAAAACTATGGCAACCCCAACATGACATGAATCGAAATCTGAAATTTGCTCAAGCTAGGGCGTTCCCTATAAGCGATGCACTGCATCGGATCCCGGATGCAGTGAAAAATAGGCAAGGGTTGCTAGGGCGTTCTCCCGGAAGCGACGCGCTACATCGGATCCTGGGTGTAGTGAAAAATGGGCAAGGGCTGCTAGAGTGTCCCTTCAGAAGCGACGTTCTGCATCAGAACCCAGGTGCAGTGAAAAGTGGGCATGGGTTCATACCATGGAGGTCGAGAAAGGCGATAGTAAATAGGGTATCTCCAAAACATAAGATTTGCATCGCTACATGGAATATAGGGACACTGACAGGTAAGAGTTTGGAGTTAGTAGACACGATGAAACGTAGGAGAGTCAACATCGCTTGTATCTAATAAACCAAGTGGAAAGAGGCTAAAGCTAGAGAAATAGATGGGTATAAATTATGGTATGTAGGAAAGGAAAATAATAGAAATGGCGTAGGAATAATAGTGGATAAGGAATTAAAGGATAAAGTTGTGGATGTTAAAAGAATCAGTGATAGAATTATAATAATAAAAATGATTCTAGGAGAGCAGATTATAAATATTATAAGTGCATATGCACCACAAGTAGGGCTACAAGATATAATTAAGAGACAGTTTTGGGAAGATATGGAGGGAGTCATGCAAGAAATTCCCAATACTGAGGGGATATTTATAGGAGCAGACTTAAATGGCCATGTAGGAAAAGATAAGGAAGGATATGATAGAATACACGGAGGGTATGGTATAGGTGAACGAAATGAGATGGGGGAGAATATCCTCGATTTTGCTTTGTCATATAACCTATCCATTGCAAATACACTCTTTAAGAAGAGGGATGAACACTTAATAACCTTTAAAAGTGGACTTCATAAAAGCCAAATAGACTTTTTTCTACTTAGGAATAATGAACGATCTATATGTAAGGATTGTAAGGTGATACCTGGTGAGAGTTTAACCTCACAACATAGGTTAATGGTTATGGATATTCATATCAAAAGATGGAGTAAAAGAACTGAACTTAATACACATCCAAAAACTAAGTGGTGGAACTTAAAAGGAGAGAAAATAACCTCATTCAAAAATAAGTTGATGGTAAAAGGAAATTGGAACTATGAAACAAAAGTAAATACCATGTGGACTAATATGGTTGAGTCCATTAAGAAAGTGGCAAAAGATGTCTTAGGAGTATCTAAAGGTAAAAGGCTATTAGCAAAGGAAACATGGTGGTGGAATGAAATAGTGCAAAAAGCTATTAAAGAAAAACGAATGCATTTTAAAGCATGGCAGAAGATTAGAAATAATGAAAACTATGAACAATATAAGAACGCTAAAAACGTTGCTAAGAGAATAGTAAGTGAGGCTAAACTTAAAGCATATGATGAGCTCTATAATAAACTAGGAACAAGAGAAGGTGAGAAAGATGTGTTTAAACTTGCAAAAGTAAGAGAACAGAAGGGTAAGGACTTAGAGCATGTTAGGTGCATTAGAAGCGATGATCAAAGGGTATTAGTCAAAGATGATGAGATCAAACAAAGGTAAGAAATATACTTTCAAAAATTGTTAAATGACAATGGCCCTGAGAATATAGGGATTGAAAATACTATAAATCTAAATAACACTGGATATTATAGATATGAACATAGGATTAGAATGCTTGAAGTAAAAGAGGCCTTAAGAAAGATGAAATCAGGAAAGGCCATGGGGCCTGATGGTATACCAATAGAGGTTTGGAAGCATATGGGAGATATTGGGGTAGTTTGGTTGACCAAGTTGTTTAACAAGATTATAAAATCAAAGAAAATGCCTGATGAGTGGAGGAAAAGCTCTATTATACCAATCTATAAGAATAAAGGAGACATTCAGAGCTGCACTAATTATCAAGGGATCAAACTTATGAACCACACCATGAAACTTTTTGAAAGAGTGATTGAGAAGAGGCTACAACATGAAACAAGTGCATCGGACAATCAGTTTGGTTTCATGCCTGGGAGGTCTAGCATGGAAGCTATTTTCTTACTAAGACAATTAGTAGAGAAATATAGGGAGAGGAGAAAAGACCTACACGTGGTCTTTATTGACTTAGAGAAAGCTTATGATAGAGTCCCTAGAGAGTTAATATGGAGGGTGTTGGGTGTTAAAGGGGTTTCGCAGGGGTACATAGACATAATTAAAGATATGTATGAGGGAGCAGTAACAAATGTTAAGACCATTAGTGGCGTGACTGGTGATTTTCCTGTCACTGTCGGATTGCACCAAGGATCCACATTGAGTCCATACCTTTTCACATTAGTTATGGATGAATTAACAAAACATTTGCATGAGGAGATTCCCTGGTGCATGCTATTTGTAGACAATATAGTCCTACTTGATGAGACAAGGGAGGGTGTAAACATAAAGCTAGAGCTATAGAGAGAAGCATTAGAATCGAAAGGATTTAAAATTCGCCGAACTAAGATAGAATATATGGAATGTAATTTTAGCAAGGAGAGTAGGAGTGGAGCACCAGTCAAGATTGATAACCAAGAGGTCCCCAAGAGAGACCACTTCTGATACTTAGGATCATTGATCCATGAGAGTGGAGAGATTGAGCAGGAGGTTACCCAGAGAATCCAAGCGGGTTGGAACAAATGGAGATGTGCATCGGGTGTTTTATGTGATTGGCGGGTGCCACTCAAACTAAAGGAAAAATTCTATAGGATGGCTATAAGGCCGGCCATGCTCTATGGATCAGAGTGTTGGGCAGTTAAGGAACATCATACTCATAGGATGAGTGTTGCAGAAATGAGGATGTTGAGATGGATGAGTGGTAAGACAAGAAAGGATAAAATTAGAAATGAAAATATTAGAGGAAATTTAGGGATAGCACCAATAGGTAACAAGATAGGGAGATTAGACTTAGATGGTTTGGACATGTTCAAAGGAGGCCAACAACGGCACCAGTTAGAAGGAGTGAGGCAATACAAGTTGAAGGTTCTAAAAGGGCAAGGGGAAGGCCCAAGAGAATGTGGACAGAAGTGGTGAGGAAAGATTTAAAAACTTTGGGACTAAATGAAGCCATGGTATTTAATAGAGTGGAATGGAGGAATAAGATTCATGTGGCCAACCCCTAATTGGGATAAGGTCTTGATGATGATGATGATACCATGCCCAAAAAGAGGCTAAATGTTGGGTGGGGCAATAATGGGAAGGCCCCACTGTAACAGTCATGGTCCACCCCATGAGGGCATGGATTGATTATTCCACAGTTGGTATTAGTGGAAGATTATACAGTTATCCGGGCGTACTATACAGATTGAGGCTGTAAGCATAGTAGTCCTAATGTATTTTGCATTATGATGCACATATTGTAGGCATAGTATGATGCCATAGCATGATGATATGCCATTATATGAGTTCTTAGAATGAACACCCCATATGATAATTGGCTAGGTATTGCTTTCCTAAGTGGGATTATAGTCAGGGGAAAGAACAAGTATGGCATGATGATATGCCATTACACGAGTTCCTAGAATGAACACCCCATATGATAATTGGCTAGGTATTGCTCTCCTAAGTGGGAGTATAGCCAGGGGAAGGAACAAGTATGGCATGATAATATGCCATTACATGAGTTCCTAGAATGAACACCCCATATGATAATTGGCTAGGTAATGCTCTCCTAAGTGGGAGTATAGCCAGGGGAAGGAACAAGTATGGCATGATGATATACTATTACATGAGTTCCTAAAATGAAAACCCCGTATGAGGATTGGCTAGGCATTGCTCTTCTAAGTGGGAGTATAGCCAGGGGAAGGAACAAGTGTTGAGTAATCTTTGGCTAGGTATTGCTCTCCTAAGTGGGTGCATAGCCAGGGGAAGTAACAAGCTTTGAGCAATCTTCACTATATTAACTAATTTGTCATGTACTACTTAAATAATGTATATACTCTATGTGGAGAGTACTCAGGAATGGATGACTATGATGAAATAAGGATTGAGGTATGTATTCTTATATTGATGAAGTAGCATGTTTTTGTATTCCCCTACCAAGCATAGCTTGCTAAGGTATTGTATATGTTTCCATGTTTACAATACCTCAAATACAGAGAAGGAGGGTTAGAAGCTCAAGACTGTAGAAGACTTAAGAAGATGTGGATGAATAATCAATCAAGATACATCCTTTTGAAGACATGTATTTTATTTGAGGGGATTGTATTGTATTAAGAGTTTTAATGTATGGTGAGGTTTGTATATTTTGGATTATGTAATTTAGACAAGTATTGTATTGATACTGTGCTGTACTGTGAACCACTGGATGGATCCTGGAAGTTTAATAAAATCATATTCCTTCAATGAAATTTTATTTTGTACACAAATTGTACTTATTTTAAGTATGAAGTGGTGACTTGGTTTTTCAAAACAAGTTTAAAAAGAAAAGAATTTCCGCTGCTTTGTTTTGTGAAATTTTTTTACTGAGGGGACGCCCTTGCCTTTGAAAAATATATTATAAAACATATTTCAAAAACCCGGGTCGTCACACAAGCAATAGCTTCCTGAGGCATTGCTTTGTTTTGCAATGCCTTAGATCTTAAGCACGATAGCAGGAAGGGCAAGACCATAGAGAGACAGTGATAGTAATGAGGAATCTTTACTTTGATTAATGATAGCTCGATATGAGTTATTAGAAGGACTACAATTTGAACTTACTTTGTGGACTGTATACTTTCATTTTATGAAATTGATTATGACAGTTATACATATGATGGACATTGATTTAAATATGGTGGGATGTTATGATGGATAGACCTTGGGTGACGTTATTATGTTTTTGGATATTTAATGTTTTGAAAATAAAGGCACTAATGATTTTGACATTGGATTCAATATGTGTATTGTCTTAAATGTATTACTACATATTTATATTTTAAATCATAGTTGTGATGTTTTGGAAAAAGGAAATAACACGCATTTTCAAAAAATGGTCTAATAAAATAATTATTAAAATCTTTTTATTTTGGGATCCCAACTATTATTATAAAAAAAAAGGTTATAAAAACTTGGGGTGCTACAGAAATGAAATGGGTTTCACTTCTCAGCTGAAAGTAGCTAAAATGAAAAGCTATTAATAAATAAAAAATCAAATATTAAGGGCATTCTTAAACTATTTTATTATTTCTAGCAAACACATAACTGCTTGAGGAAAACAATATGTTGTTTTAGTGGACATAAAGTTGGGTTATTAGTTTTAAACTTTAAATTATCCCTTGATGTACTATATTCATTTCCAACTACTAGATTTTCATCTCCAATGAATCAATTGACTACATAACTACAAATTGGAGACTTTGAAAGTCCTAAATGGATTTTAGAAGACTTTTAAAAAATTGACTATCTATTTCTCATGCTCACACTCAAAAAATCAATTACAAGCTCTCATAATCTTAATTCTTTCCATTTGTGGTCGTAGCATCCTCTTTCTCTAATAATTTTATTTCATGAATAGTAACCTCAATGAGAGAATCCTTCTTCTATAAAACCTTCCTATACATTTTAGGTCTTTTGTTCTTGGAGAACTTTCAAAATATTTGTGAAAAGTTTAGTTGGCAGCAAACACAAGTCCGCATTTGTGTGTAGGTACGGTGTCAACTAGTGTGTACAATCTTACAAGCATTAGTGAAACTCAATGTAGGTTCTACCTTGAGAGTGTTGAAGTAGGTGCCTCAGTTGACTAGCTGAACAACTATAAAAATCTTCATATGTAACTTTTTGTGTGCCACTACTTTATTAGTTCAAAATTATGCTTGTCTTTTGAGTAGTTTAAAAGAGTTTTTAAAATTTTGATTCTGGGGCTAGTTGACGTTCCCTCTTAGGACCTCACAAGGTGGTTTTCTAGTAAGGAATGTGTCTTTCATTTTGTATACAAGTTGTTATATAAAAAGTAATTTTCAATTGAGAAAATCTATGTATACGAGGAATTAACATATCTTTAACTGAGAGCTGTTTCTTGAAAGTTTAACTAGAGGACTTCTTCGATAAATAAGGAGCTGCATTTAGGAGCCTTATAAGAGTCTTTTAGTCTAACATGATCAAGTCCCCTATTAAGTACTATCATTACCTCTACAAATGATCAGTTTATTGAGCTTATTGCAGTGGAAATGGGATGCATGATGAGAACCCTCTTATACTAAAGAAGAGTTCAAATTGCAACTAAGAGGGAGGTTTATCAGTGTGCTTTTGGATGAGCAAAAGTAGATGAAAAAATAAATAAATTAATGTTAGCTACTAATGCCTGAAGCAATGATAGTCTGACCCTAACTCCAAAACATGGAGCATAAACACATGTTACTAATCTTAAGCTATACTTGATCCACAGAATCCTAAGTGGAAGAAAAAAACCAATTCATTGCTACTCGGCTTATATTGGATCCCATGTGGGATTGACAAGCTAAAGACAGAAGTTCCTTAATCTATGCAATTTTTATCTTTGACCTTCTATATGAAATTGCTGAGTATGGAGATGAATCTTCTACTCCTTTCACTAAGAATAACCTTATTAAGGCATCATCGTTGCACAACATTGGCTATATGATGGAGAGTGGATCTTGGATGGAAAGGAATTGAATCTTCAACTACAAACATTCATACCCAACCCATTTTACTGTTGACCCTATATGCTCTTATGATTATAGTTTAGGTCGTAGAAGAGTAATATAAGGAATGAAAAATTAATTTTATTCATTCAAATTTTATTTTATTTATGTCTAATAATTTAGTATTTGGAGAACCTGTATAATTGTCATTCGTCTCTATTAAGTTGATAAAACTAGTAGAGCAGTAATGGATAAGGATTCTCTAGGATGACTCAATCTTTTAAAATTTAGTGTCTATTCACCACAAACCCTCAAGAGGCTTAACTCATCCACTAGGAGCAACCTAAGGGTTTAAGGGCTTGTTGCATGTGCTAAATACAATCATGAGTACTTATGAAAGCGGAAATTTATATCTATTTTGAAAAATGATTTTACACATGTTTTACTTAGGACTAGCAAAATACTAGTTAGGGGGTGCGATAAGTATCCAAAATTGTATAAAAATCACCCAATTAGTTGCCTTGTTATAACTTATCAGTATAAATTAGGTTTTTTGGCCAAAAATTATAACACGTGCACTTTTGACCTAATAAACCAAATATTTGATAATTTACATGTTTAGAGGCTAATCAAGGATAATATGTAAATAATCATATATTTTTAGGATTTAATTAGAGTTTTTGACTTTTTGTTGGAAGGGAGATGATGATTCAATTACCAAGATTGATCAAGATGAAAATTGAAGATCAAGATTATAAGATTGAGTCAAGGCCAAAATGTCATCAATCCAACATGAGATGAAGGATCAAGATCACCTTAAAGCATGCAAAATATGGAATTGGGGAAATCAAAGATGGCTAAAGTAGGCTCATGGACAAGTTATGCAAAGTCCATCACCTTTGCATAGGATGCACTCAAGTCACCCAAGCCATGTAAGTCATGATGAAGAGGACATGCTAAGGAGCCTAGCCAATCATCAAAGCCAAGGGATTGAACCACCATCCCAAGCCAAAAGATCTCCTAAGGCCAGCCATGATGCCAAAACAAATGAGCTCTCAAAGCAAGCCATGAAGAAACATGAGCCAAGCTACACCAAAGGCTATGATTGGGGGGAAATCTAATGTGATATCCATGACATTCTAAGGAATATTTTGAAGATATTTGAGGGAAAATTCAATTGGTTAAGGTAACACATGAACTAATAGGATGAACCCACTTCATTTTTCTTGTTTTTTCATGATTTTCTCATCTCTCTCTCTCTCTCTCTCTCTCTCTCTCTCTCTCTCTCTCTCTCTCTCTCTCTCTCTCTCTCTCTCTCTCTCTCTCTCTCTCCACATCAACATAAAGTAGCACTATGAATTTCACTTTGCACCTAAGAGTCCTACCTTTATAAATCTCTCCCACCTTTCTAGTTCCACCTTAGACCAGCCAATCATCTTTTCCCATCTCAATCTTTCCTTCTTATCAATCTTATCATCCTCATTATCTAATTTTAATCCAAGGGCTACCATTGTCTCATGGGAATTAAACATGAAAGCCAAAGGGGTAGGTGCCTCTTTCCTACAAAAATGGCACCTCCAACTAATGGTTGGACCAGTCCCATGTTGCCACATCCCCGCTTCCGTATCATGCTTTATTCTCTTTCCTCTTCATCGCTTAAATCCTTTCCATGATTTTCACCTTTACCTTACCTTTTGTCCACGTGAAGTGAAACTCTTCAAGGAAAGGAGCTCCATTCATAAATCCTACAAGGTAGGAACCCCCTTCCCCTTTCCATTCTCTAAGATGGCCAATCCTTGCATGCCACCTCCATTATTTGATCTCTTTTTCCACTCTCACATTCTATCTCTTTCACCACTTCTTTCTTTCTTTCCTAACCACTTTAGCTATCATTTAATCCCCACCTTAGATTTACTTCCCACCTCATTTCCTCCTTAAGATCATAGACTAACCAACATACAAGGTCAGCCGCCTTAAAAAAAGTCTTATGGTTCTCAATATGGGATCATCTTTGGGTGGAGAGAGGAGACTCCTAAAAAAGAGGTGCCTCCCTCTTACTTAAAGAGTTCCACAACTTTCACTTTTTGTGTGTTCAAATTTGATGCATCCTCCATCTCTTACATGTCTTCACTTTGAAGTTCAAGCCTTCTCCCTTTGAAGTTCAAGCCTTCTCCCTTTTGGATTGCCTTGCCTTTATGTTCCACACAAGTTACCTTAACAAAAGGTAGGCTCTTTTTCCCTTGTCTTTCACTTGTTTGTTTAGCCTTGATTCCATTAAGTTCTAGTGTAATTTACCTTGTTTTCCATTGGAATTTTCCATTTTCCCTTATGCTAGTTGGAGTAGGAGGGATTAGAGGAGTTTAGTTTAGGTTTATATTGTAAATCATGGTGCGCACCACATTTGTATTGATTTTAAAATTAATATAACAGTGCCTACCACATTTGTATTGCTTTTTCACTTGATAAAGTGGATTGTTACCTTATGATCTGTGGATGTTTAAGTTTTTGAATCTTGATTATGTTGCTTGATTGAATGGCATGTGCACTCTTAGACCTATTTACATTTCACTCACTCTAAAAAGCATACCATTTTAGGCTCATTTTGCATGAGTTTCATAAGCATATCACCTTCAACCATCATGTGCACCACTCCTAGGAGTTTTTCATATGATCATGATGGTTGTTACTCTGATTAAGTAGCCAATTCATGCTAATGTTTGTTCAAGTTCCATGCAACTTTAACTTAAGAAATCATCATGTTAAACATGATATTTTGATACTCTTGTATCATAGCCCATTGGGCTTTTCTTATGAAGCACAAGCTCACACCTAGGCACCATGCGCATGGACCTTGGATCATGTGGATGGTTCTAAGATATCCCCCTAGATTTGTACTTGTTTAATCATGCATGTTGTTTAGATAGTGATTTAAGGCTACATTAGAATCAATTATATCTCAACCTTTGCATCTTGTACTCTTTCTCACCATGAACTATGCACTCCACCATCTAGGGTTATGTGCATAGTAAGTGGATTGAATTGTTACTTATTTTTTATTGTTCAATGTATTTAGTTTTCAATAGTTCTATAATTTCTAAATTTCATTATTAGAAAGTTTTATTTTAGTAAAGTTCTAGTTTTAGAAAGTTTTACATTTGGGAAAGTTTTATTTTCTTAGGAAGTATATTTTTAGGAAAGTTTTAAGATTAGCGTGCTTTTAACATCTTTACATATATATATATATATGTTTTACATTTATGTCAAGTTTCTAATAATAGATTAGGACAAATATCTCCATATTTTTGTTAGGTTAATAGTTTAAGTAAGGATCACCAATCTCATAAAATTGATTGATTTCTCAACGCATTGACCTCCATTGCATGAATTACTACAACCGTTTCCTGTGCTAGCGAGATTAACTTAAAAAATCACAAAATTTTTTTTGGTGCCATTGCTGGGAAATCACAATGGCATGTGTGGTGAACCATACCTTAGATTATTTACCTCTAATCTATGTTTAGGGTGCATTAATTAGATGAACTTTAAAATCATAACTTTTTGGCACCGTTGCCAGGGAATCACAATGGTTTTTAGGTGGACCATACCTTAGATTATTTACTTCTAGTCTAGGTTTAGGGTGCATTAGTTAGGATTTTTCATCATTTTCTTGCATTTATGCTATTTTTCCTTATCAAACATATTTGTTTGATTTTTGGGTGAGTGAAATTGGAAAAGGAGATTAGGGTTAAGATTTGAGTGAAATTGTAGTGAAGCCTATTGTATGTTTAAATGGGTTGTAATAATATAGGGCAAGTGTGAGGTATGGTGGCTCACACTTGATCATCATCGAAACCTATAAAGTACATTTAGTGTAAAATTGCATTTGTAATGTTAGTATAAATCATATAGATTAGGGTCATGCATTAATATATTTTGCATGCTACTTAGGATTGTTGCACCAGCAAGCACCTATTCAAACAAAGGCTAGCCTAAGCTTGGCTATAACCAAGGCTGTTGTTTTAAATGAAACTCACAAGTACATGAATCAATTGTACTATTGTCATATGAAGAGGTCAATCCCATGAGGAATCAAATGAATGTGATGCTAGTAATCCCTACTTTAAATTATTGAACCTAGCAAAGACAATGTGATTTTAACCTAAACTAATAATGGAAATAAAAAATGTATGCAATTAGAAACATTCTAAATTTAGAAATTTCTAAACCTAAACATGGAAAATTTCTTAACTATCCTAGCATGGAAGTTAAACCTGAAACAATGATCTAACTAATAAATCAAAACATGTAATACTTATGAAAACAAGTAAGCTAGAGAGAATGCAACTTAGGCTAGCATCGAATGCATCAAACCTAAAGCATGGAACTAAGATGTAAACTAATTATTAATGGAATCAAAACTAAGATAAAACTATATTTTAACAAGAAGACTAAATAAAGACAATAGCGATCTAAGTATCATGAGCACGATTCATGGAGTAAACATAGATTGAAAATGATGGACCTATAGCTGACTATCATGCAATCTAATCTAAGAATTAACTTAACATTTCTAAAAGTCTAACTAAATCCCTTGAGAATCAAGCAAACCAGCAATAACAAATACTAACATCAAGCACAAATCATTCATGATTACTATGTTGGTGGAAATTCCAACAACATGTTATTTTTAATATCCAAGTAGTTAGCACATGAAATCAAGCACTTTAAATACCATAAAATATTCAAAACTAAAGTAATTAGCTACTTCAAACATTCAGCATTGATAACCCTCAGAGAACTTTATTGAATGAATGTCAAATTACATTCAAAATAGAACTCATGAACATGTATGTAATTGCTGGACTTTGCATACTTATTCAAGACATGGAACCTGATTCAAATTACATATGAAACACCTTTTAACAATAGTAAATCAAGTTTTCCTAACATGTAATTATAATCCAAAAGAAACACAAGAGAAGAAAATCTAGGAAGATGGAACTATTCTAAGACAAAGATAGCCTCAAACTAGAGCTAAAAATACACAAAACCCACATAGAAGATGGGGGGAACTTGAAAGATTTGAGCTACTATTTCTCTTAGCTGTCACTACCAGAGAAACAATAACTTAGATCTTAAGAGAATGGAACAAGAAAATATGAGTATTGCATAGATAGATTCAAGGGAAGCAACGGCATTGAAACAAGTGCATGAAGGTAAGGAAGACAAGAACAAGAAAGCAAGGAATCAAAGAGGATATCTAACCCAAACTTTGAACAAGAAAACAAGGGAGGAATATCCAATGGAAGAGGTGTGGAAGCATGGAGAAAATGGCTGCCATGGAGGGAAAGACATTGAAGAATCAAGAGGAGGGAAGAAGGATGTAGAATGCCTCCTTCTTAGAAGGAGGCAATCTCCTCTTCTCCAAGAGTTCTTTCACATTTTTTTTCTTCTTCCATGTTTTATTTGTTTTGGGTACATCCTAACCTAGATCATAGGTGATCCTGCAGTGGATAAAAAAGATAGGAAATCTAAGTGTTAAGGACACATAGACCTAAGCAACTATATAAGAGTTATAAGTAAAATCAAGGTGGGAGACACCACTTTTTTAGTAAGGGACATTCTCCCCATCAAAAATCATGGAACCCCTTGAAATCAGCAAGTTAGATAGATGGGATGAGGTAAGAACAAGAGAGGAAGGACGGACGAAAGGGATGCATAGAAAAAATTTAGGAAAGTAAGATGAGGTGGAAAAGTATGATTGGCTAGGTGATTTCCTAGGAAGTGGGGATTGGTTGGGTGGTAGGGATGAGAGTTTAGGAAGGTAGAGGATTCTTGGAATAATAGGACTCTTACATGGAAAGTTAAATTCTAGGTGTTACTTGGTGATCAAGTGGAAAGTGAATAAAAGGTGGGTAAAACATAGAATTTCCCCTTAATTTCCTTCAAAATATCCCTTAGAATCTCATCAATAATCCTCTTGATTTTCCTCCAATCTTAGCCTTCCATTTAGCTTTGCTTGATGGCTTAGATGGTTAACTTTGAAGACTCCATTGGCTAGACTTCTTGGCTTGCTTAGTTGGCTCTCTTAGCTTGGCTTCATGGCTCAATCCCTTGACTTGTGTGGCTTGAATAGTTTGACTTGAATTCTTTAATATGTCACCTTCTTTCATGGCTTATATAGTTAAGGTGGCTTGAATGGCTCCCATTCAAAGGTGGTGGAAATACATGGCTTGCTTCATGGGTCCACTTTGCCCACCTTTAGCTCCTTTGATTTCATCCATTGCTGGACCTAAAGATGATCATCATCCTTGATCTTCAGTGCTCATCTTGATCCATCTTGGCCATTGGATCACCATCTCGTTTCCTATAAAAAGTAAAAACTCTATTGAAATCCTAGAAAAATATGATTAATCACATTACTTACCTTGGATTGTCCTTTGGACCTACAACATATCAAAATTTTGGGTTGTTAGGTAAAAAATACATGTTTTATGAATTTTGGTCGCAAACCCTAGTTTACCCCTATAAGTTATAACACAAGGATAACAAATTACACAGTTTTTATGCAAAATTAGATACTTATCAAAGGCATATAAGCTACATGGTTATAGTGACCACTCTATTGAGGTGTCAGACCCTTTATTAAATAGCATATAGGTAGGCATTAGTTTAATTTTTGTTCTACATTACACGTTTAAAGAATTGTGGTGGAATGGAACATAATGCTAGTAAGGACCCCATAGGAACCCTTATAAGATAAGGATTGGCTTTCATCACTAGATCCTTAGCCCACCTAGGAATCAATCAAATTCCTTGTATGTTACTATCCTATTTCTAAACATTAATTTCAAATCAGAGAAAGAGACTCTAGGTTGTTGAGATCACAAGACCCTTTTACAAGGACGTGATTTATTGCCACTCTAATGGCTTCTGAACAGTATGGTAATTGTGGGTGTCTTAAAATCCAAGTGATTTTCCCACACTTCTATTGACATCAGTTGAGGTCTAAATGCCATCTAGCATTAGGATTTTATTAATCACTTTAAAACAAAAACCAACTAATAAGCAATAGTCAAATCTGGATAAAAGGAGGCGCTATCTAGATTTAGGCCTAAGAAGCTACCACATGTGTAGTAATAAAAGATAATAAAAAAATTTCTCCATTAGTGATTACTAGGATTGATTGTGCATCACATAGAGTTAGAGTTAGCATACAGTTAGGACATTTATTTAAGAATTAGGGTAGTTTATGCAAGGGCATTAATCTTAGAAATTGGAGATAGTACCTTTTGACCTAGAGGTTGAACACAAACTTAGCCAATGGATAAGAAATGAAGTTCCTATCCCCATGGCCACACCACCAGTAGAAGTGGAGTGCAAATCTATTAGAGATTTCTTTCCTCCACTCCATCTTAACACCCCATTCTATATAACTTTACCTCCAACAAACACATACCAGATTGAATTAAAGCAAGGAGTCATATAGTTCTCCCCACTTTTTATGGTCAAGAGCTAGTGGATTCATACCTACATATCAAGGAGTTCCTTGATATTTGTGCCACATTTGAGTTCCAAAATTTTTTGAATGACTCATTTAGGCTTAGGTTATTCTTATTCTCACTTAAGGATAAAGCTAAGTCATGGCTAAATTCTTTGGAGGTAGTTTCCATAAACACATGGGTATTTATTTTACTGGGTCTTTTTGGGTTAAGGTAGATGCGGTTAAGAAAGAAAAGGCTTAATAATAGGCTCAAGGGTCTAACTAGTGGTGTGATGTATTGGGTAGGTTCTCTGTCTTTGGGCTAAACAAGGATGGCCTATATCATTCCCTAGTTTTCTTAAGGCCTATCAGATTCAATAAATTTAGAAAGAAAGCTATTACTCCTATTTATTCTTTGTAATTAACCAAAATAAGGATAACAAGATCATATTAAAATTATGTACGCTGAAGAAAATGTGGAATTCTTTTTACAACTCCTAGAAAAAGGATAATTTTTAAAACTTACTAAGTTATAGGTCTCCACTAATTTTCCTTAGGATCTCTAAGTCATACCCTCTATTAGTCTAGACTATATGTTGTATGTAATTATTTTTTAGGAATTGAATTTCATAAGAATGCTTCATTACATGAACAACATGCAAAACTAGCCATATGCATTTCCATTAAGAGGTTAAAATAGTATAATTACTTAGTTTTTGAAAATCCAGTTCTCATCAAAGTAAAGAAACTCTACCTTTTTCTTTCACTCAAAATTTTTTGAAAACATAAAAGAAAATTGAAAGGTCAAAATCTCTACATACATTGACACACTCCAACCTGAACTTAACATTGTCCTTAATATTTAGAAACATAGGACCCTATATGATGATGGAATGATGTAGAATAATGATATTGGAAAAACTTCTAGGTTGCCTCCCAATGAGTGCTATGTTTTATGTCTTCAACCAGACATGATGATGAATGCAATGTATGTGATTTGTAGGGTGCACTGGATCATGCCAAGGTGGATCGTGGTATTTTGGTGCCTTTAACAATTTATCTTTGGCCTCGAGGTTAATCAACTCCTGGAAAGCTTTAAGCCTTTGTCCATTAACTTTGAAGATTTCACCATCCTTCTCTATCTCGATGGGCCCATGAGGATATACAATGCATAGTGCATATAGTCCAATCCATTGAGATTTGAGTTTCCCTAGAAATAGAAGCAATCTAGAATTGTATAATAAAAACCTTTGTCCCCATGTAAAGAATTTTCTTAAGATTTGTGTATCATGGTTAACCTTCATCCGGTCCTTATACAAATGTGCAAATTAGTATGCATCTTTTCTTAATTCATCCAACTCATTGAGTTGAAGTTATTGATTGGTCCTAACAACATCTAACTCAAAATTGAGCTTTTTGATAGCCCAATATGCCTTATGTTCCAAGTTTGCTGGTAAGTCACAAGCCTTTCCACAAACCAGATGATAGGGTAACATGCTTATACGAGTTTTATAGGCAGTGTGACAGGCCCATAAAGTAATGGTGCATCTCACAAACCAATCTTTCTTATTGAGATTGACAATCTTCTTTAGAATATACTTAATTTCCCTATTAGATACCTCTAGTTCCCCACTAGTCTAGGAGTGATGACACCATACTTCTTCATTAAAATTTCCAACACTTTATTACAAAAGTGTTAGACCCCATCACTAATTATAACACATGGAGTACCAAGCCTTGCAAATACATTTTCCATTAAAAATTTAGCCATCACCTTATGATCATTAGTTTTGCAGGACATTGCCTTCACCTATTTGGACATGTAATCTATTCCCACTAAAATGTACAAGTACCTAAAAGAATTGGGAAAGGGCCCCATGAAATCTATGCATCAAACATCAAAAGACTCTGCAACAAGGATGAGGTTTAAGGGCATCATGTCTCTCCTCCTAAGACTTCTTAACATTTGGAACATAGCACATGTTGTGTAGTAAGCACATAAATCTTTAAAATTGTGGGTCAGTAAAAGCCACACCACAAAATTTTTGTAGCTATCTTTCTAAAGCTAAAGTTGCCCCATCAAGCATGATAATGACAGAAGAAAATGATTTTATGATGCTCACTATTTGCTATGCATCTCCTTCTTGCCTTATCGGGGAGATACTTGAATAAGAATGGGTTGTCCTAAGTAAAGTATTTAACCTTAGTCATAAATCTTTTTATATCTTGTTTGGTCCACTAATTAGGCATTTGTCCTACAATAAGATAGTTCACTATATATTGATGCCATGATAACTGGGAAATGTACTAAATTGTTCATCTGAAAAGGATTCAGTTATAGGCACAATGTCCCTAGTGTGCTCCACCAATAACCTAGATAAGTGGCCTGCTACAACATTTTTTAAACCTTTCTTGTCCCAAATTTCCAAGTCAAATTTTTGTAGTAGTATTATCCAATAGATTAGCCTAGGTTTTGCATCCTTTTTAGAAAAGAGATATTTCAGAGCCACATGATCTGAGTATACTATGACTTTAGACCCTAATAAATAAGATCTAAACTTATCCAAAAAAAACATGGCCACCAACAACTCTTTTTCTGTGGTAGGATAGTTGAGTTGTGTATCATTTAGTGTTTTGTTAGTGTAATATATCACATGGGAATGTTTGTGAATGCGCTACCCCAAAACAACTCCAATCGCATAGTCCAAAGTGTCACACATTATCTTAAATGATGCCCTCTAGTTAGGTGGTCCAATAATAGGTGCATAGGTCAATTCAGCCTTTAGCCACTCAAATGCTTTTTTATAGTCCTCATTATAAAGTCAAAAGAAGCCTCCTTTGTAAGTAAATTACTAAGGGGCTTGGCAATCTTGCTGCAATCCTTTATAAATCTCCTATAGAATCTAGCATGACCTAGAAAAAGAAAATTTATTTTGCCATCTTTAGTGGAGCAAGGTTATCTACTAAATCCACTTTGGCCATATCTACATCTATACAATTATGTTATTTTATGTGGCCTAAAATGATATAATTTTGTACCATAAAATGGAACTTTTCCTAGTTCAATACCGAGTTTTTCTCCTAACACCTTACAAGAACTAATTTCAAGTGGTGTAAGCACTCGTCAAAGGAAGACCCAAATACAAAGAAGTCATTCATGAGAACCTCTAGAAACCTTTCTACCATATTAGAAAATATGCGCAACATACAACTTTAGAAAGTTGCTAGAGCATTGCATAGTCCGAAAGGTAGACATTGGTAAGCAAAGATCCCAAAAGGGTAAGTGAAGGTGGTTTTCTCCTAATCCTCAATTGTTATAGGATTCTAGCTGGAAAAACCATCTAGAAAACAATAATAACTATGGACGACTAACCTCTCAAGCATTTGGTCAATAAAAGGGAGAGAAAAGTGCTCTTTTCTATCAGCCATTTTCAATTTCTAGTAATCAATGAAAACTCCCCATCTGGTGGTCATGCGAGTGGGTACTAACTCATTATCCTCATTCTTGATTATCGCGACACTAGATTTCATGGGTACAACTTGAATGGGGCTTACCCAATTGCTGTCAAAGATGGGTAAATCATGCTAATATCTAAAAGCTTAAGGACTTCATCTCTGACCGCGTCCTTCATATGGGGATTTAATGTTCTTTTGGTTGCCCTAGAGGATTTAGCATTTTCTTCCAAGTGGATCCTGTGCATACACAAAGCTAGACTAATACCCTTGATGTCTGCTATACTCCAACCTAGAGCAATCTTATGATCCTTGAGAACATCATGTAATTTTCCTTCCTCTTCTTAATCTAAATTTGATACTATTATTATAGGCAATGATTCATCCAGTCCTAGATAGGGTATTCGAGATTATCAGAAAGGGGCTTTTAGGATGAGAGAAGGTGGTTGCTCTATAGAGGGCAGGGGAACAGACTTTGATGGTGAAGTGGCTTCACATGAGAGCTCCATTTGGAGGTTTCCATGATTGGAGTAGCTTCCAAAAGGTTGTTTACCTCCTCAATGGACCTATCTAAATCAAAATCCTCTCATTAAAGTTCATTAGACAGGCCTTAAGGGGGTCAGAGATGGATGATGTTGGATGATGCCTTAAATTAGACTCTTGATCAAATTCACTTCACAAGAATCATCAAGGTCTAAATGTTGTTGGTAGGCATTAAAGACATTGAGTTTAACTTTCTTGTTGCTAGACGATAGTTTCATCACACCATTCCTGCAATTTATAATGGTGTTGGATGTTGCCAAGAATGGATGTCCAAGTATAAATGGAATTTGACTACAAGGATCTGATACAGGCTAGGTGTCCAATATGAAGAAGTTGACCAGGTAGTAAAACTAGTCCAATCTTAGCAAAACATTTTCAACCAAAAAATGAGGCATCTTCACTGATCTATTAGCCAATTGTAGTGTGGTAGCAGTTGGTTTCAACTCACCAAGCCTCAGTTGCTCATTGGTAGAGTATGGAAACAAGTTAACACTAGCCCATAGGTCAAGCATTGCCCTATCTATGATATGATCTCCAATAATGTAAGAAATTGTAGGGCACCTTGGGTTTCTAAACTTTGGTGGGGTCTTGTGGTGAATTGAAGAACTCACCTGCTAGGTAACGAAAGCTTTCTTTTATACATTGAGCTTTCTCTTTTTGGTGCAACACTCTTTCAAGAACTTGGCATAAGTGAGAACATCTTTTATTGCCTTGAGAAATGGAATGTTAATTTGCACATATTTAAATACATCCATAAACTTGTTGAAGTTTGTGCCCTTCCTAGCCTTGTTTAGTAACTAAGGAAATAGGGCTTTGGGCACATAAGGGTGCCTCCACTATAGGTTAAGTAGGAGTTTCTGTCTTTTGTCTTTCTCCTATGGTTTGGCAGTCTCATTTTCCTCTTCAATTTTCTTAGGCTACCGTACTTTGTTATTGAATTGACAACCACTCCTAGGGGTGGTTATAGACTTGGCTTGCTCATGAGAATCATGAGTTTAAGAACTTGGCTCTATCTCAAATTGGCCCTTATGGTTAGGAATGGGATGACTAGGGAACTGACCCTTTTCTCTATCTTGTAGTGCAACAAACAACTAGTTTACCTGCATTTTTAACTTGGCTATGGCTTGAGAGTTGACATGGGCTAAATGTTGACTATAATTTTATAATTGGTACAGGGTCTTATTAATTTCTTCATTTTACTTCAAAAATCGTTAAATAAGGGCCTGTATATTTTCCTCAAAAGATGGTTTCTTTAGTTGCAAAGGTTGTTTGAAGCCATGTGGTTGCTGGGAAACTATAGCTATAGGAATGTTTTGGGTATGGGGGTTCATAGATGGTCCCCCCTAGTAGTTACTCTTTGCCCATGACCATCCAAGATTATAAGTCTCAGAATATGGGTTGTTGCTAGGATTACGATATGTGTTTAACACATTTGGTTGTTCCAACATATATTCGCTAAGTGCTCTATTTGATGGACAAGTTGTAGTTATGTGGGTTGGACTAGAATGGAGACCACAAACCACTTGTGGAGGTTTAATAGATGTGGCAGCCTTGAGAGATTGAAACATAGTTTAAAGTTTGTCTACTCTCTCATCATACATGTCCATTCTTTCTAATACACAGTGGAGCTTGAATGTTACATATGTACACAGTCATATCTCATATAAGACCCCATTTTTTGGAGGCTAGTTGTTTCTGTCCTTCCTATTACAATAATCCCATTGTGGGAATTATTTACTAATGTCTAGAAAAACTCCAAAGCCTCTCTCTCATCTTTTGGCATAAGGGCCTCTCCACTCGCTGCATCAACTGTTTGTCTATCTAAGGCATCAATGCCTCATAGAAGTATTTAACCTACTGCCATTTCTCAAATGATGTGGGCATTTCTACAGTAGTATGTTCCAATATTTCTAGCATTTGTAATACTGATCATCATCCTTTTGTTAGAAATTTATAATTTCATTACGAAGAACATTTTTCTAATGAATGGAGAAGAATTTGTTCAAAAACTTCCTAGACAATTGGTCCCATGTATTTATAGAACCTACCTAAAAGGAATTTAACCATGACTTGGCTTTATCCTTTAGTGAGAATGAGAACAACCTAAGCTTAATTGAGTCATTCAAAAAATTTTAGAACTTGAGTGTGGTACAAATATCAAGGAACTCATTGAAAAGCAGGTATGGATCCTCTCACTCTTGACCATAAAAAGTAGGGAGTAACTCTATGACTTCCGACTTTAATTCAAAGTTATTGGCATTTGTTAGAGGTAAAGCTATACAAAATGGGATATTAAGCTACAATGGCACATAGAAATTCCTAATAGATTTGCACTTGAATTCTGCAAGTGGTGTGGCCATGGGAATAGGAACTTTGCTTCTTATCACTTGCCTAAGGTTGCGTTCAATCCCTAGGTCAAAAGGTATTAGCTTTAATTTCTAAGATTGACACACTTGCATAAACTACCCTAATTCCTAACTAAATGCCCTAACTATATGTTGACTCTAACTCTATGTGATGCACAATCAATCCTAGTAATCACTAATCAAGCAGTATTTTGATTATCTTTTATTACTATATAGGTGGTAGCTTCTTAGACCTAGATCTAGACAACTCCTCCTTTTATCCAAATTTGACTACTGCTTACTAGTTGGGTTCTGCTCTAAATGCTTAATACAATCCTCATGTAAAGTGGTGTTTAGACCTCAATTGTTCTCTTCGAAGGTGTGAAAAAATCACTTAGATTTTAAGACATCTACTATAACCACATTGCTCAGAAGACATTACATTAACAATAGATCACGTACTTCTAAAAGTGTCCTATGAGCTCGATAACCCTAAGTCTCTTTCTACTTAATTTTAAATTAATTTTCAAGGGTTGGGATCATGACATACAATGAAGTTGATTGATTCCTAGGCGGGCCAAGGACCTGATGATGAAATTCAGCCCTTATCTTATAAGGGTTCCTGTGGAACCCTTACTAGCATTATGTTCCATTCCACCACAAAGCTTCAAAGATGTAATGAAGAAAAAAAATTGAACTAAATATCTACCTATATTCTATTTAACAAAGGGTCAACTACCTCAACAAACGGGACACTATACCCATGCAGTCTATGCCTTGGTTATACCCAAACTCAAGCTAGACTTTATTAAGTGCTTGCTAGTGCAACAATGCTAAGTACTACGCAACATATATTAATGTATGACCATAATCTATATGATTTATACTACCATTACAAATGTAATTTTACACCAAATGTACTTTATACTGGAAAATAAAAATATAGGTGAAGATTGCTCATAGTATGGGTTTGGATAATGATCAAGTTTGGGCTACCATACCCCACCTTGCCCTATATTATTACAACCCATTTAAACATACAATAGGCCTCACTACAATTTCACTCAAATCCTAATCTAGGAAGTCAATAAAACCTTAATGTATGTTGACGATGCCATGGCCCATAGGATCACCTCCACTCCTTTGATGATTTCCCTCACACAAAAATCATACAAATATGGCCAATAAGGGAAAATAGCATAAAATGTAACAAAATGATAAAAAAATCCTAACTCATGCACTCTAAACCTAGACTAGAGGTAAATAGTCTAAGGTGAAGTCCACCACACAAACCATTGTGATTCCTGAGTAACATCGCAAAAACTTGTGATTTTCATGTTAAACTTGCAACCGCATGAATCAATTATTGTAATTCACGCAATGTTAGTTGATCCCACTAGGAATTGAATGGTTTTATGAGATTAATGATCCTTACTTAAATTATTTAACCTAGCCAAAATAAGGAGATTTTTTTCCTATTATATTATTGGGAACTTGAATTAAATGTAAAACATAGAAATATGTAAACATGCTATAAACAAGCAAAACTTAAAACTATCATAAAAGCATACTTTCTAAGGAAATAAAACTTTCCTAAATGTAAAAATTTCTAAAATTAGAAATTTCCTAAATAAAAACATTCCAACAATGAAATTTAGAAAATATCTAACTAAAGAAAAACTAAATACATGGAACATGCAAAAATAAGTAACAATTCAATCCACTTACCATGCACATAACCTGGAAGGGTGGTGCACAAAGTTCATGGTGTGAAAAGAGTGCAAGATACATACGTTGAAATATAATTGACTCTAATGAATCCTTAAATCACTTTCTAAACAAGATGCATGATTAAACAAGTGCAAATATAAGGATACAAGTCTTAGAACCATGCACATGATCCAAGGTCCATGAGCATTGTGCCAAGGTGTAAGCTTTTGATTCTTAATCAAAAGCACTATGGACTATGATGCAAGAGTATGAAAATAGCATGACTAACATGCTGATTTCTTATGTTAAAGTTTCACGGAACCATTGTAATAATCCTAATTTTTGTAAATTGATTGAGAAAATCAATTTAGTTTGAATTTTTAGAAATTCTAGGCTGGAATATTAGGTTATTGGAAATTCTCTTTTTATAAATATTAAAACAGGATTTAAAACTTATAAATTATGAATGTACTAAAAAAACGAATCGAAATGACACTAAGTACGTACAATTCCGAGTTAAAATAAAAAATTCCTAATTTTCTCTAAGACTTAAATATTTAGATTGTACTAAAAAATATGATTCCAATGCCACTAAGTATGCACAATTTTGTGTTTGAGAGAATAAAATAGATTTTTCTCCACAAAAGGGCAAAATGATCCTTTTACACTTCTTTTGGGCCCACTAAGGGCCGACAAATGAATCCAACGACCAAAAAACATGTAATGAGTGGTCAAAAAACTACCATCTAATAGTGGAGAAGGAGGTGGTAGTGGAGGATCCAATGTTAATTTAATATTCAAAAGAATTGAAACATAATTACTACAAGTAATTATGAAAAATTCAGAAACATCTATAAATACACCCCCAAAAATCCTCCAAAAATGTTCATAAAATTTACCATGAAATTATCTTGCTTCCGCTACAAAAACATATCTCGATTCATTTCCAAATTTCCAAAACTCAGAAAAATCTCTTTTCTTTCATTTTCTCTATCCTCTCTCTAATTGGAACATGAGACCTAAATTCCATTAAGCACTTTGTTCCAAACCAAATCTCACAAATCCCACCATTCAGATTGTCCTAGACTACCTTATCAACAAAACCACAAAATAAATTTCAAGATCCAATGGTTGAAACAATGGGAAATCACAAGACAAGTAGTTTTTGGGCAATCTTATCATCAAGTGGATATTCTTTTAAATTGGCCTACAAAACTTATGTTTTTCTCCAATTAAGTAGGTGGAAATTCTTTCCACACTTATTCATGTTAATTTATATAATTTTTATTTTTCTAAAATTAGTTTTAGGTTAAAAATAATAAAAATCAAGTAAGGATAAGAACCCTAAAATTCTGGATGATGGAGTGCTTAGATGGAAAATCTGAGCCATCCAATCGATCCAGAAGGGTCCAAAACTCCTAGGATATAATTTTCATGCAATTTAATCAAGTTTTGAGCCTTTTATTGGAAAGGACTGTCCAATCTTCCTAAAAAGATCGGATCTTAGGACGCTGCTGTGGGACACTGCACGAAAATGTACCCTGCGAGAGCGTCTCTGTGTGCATACTCCACGTGTGACGCCGTCCCGTGGGAATGACTGCGTGATAATGCTGGTCCTAAGAACATGTTACGGTGTGCGTCCCAGTGACAGGAGCGCGCTGACCATTCTGCCCGGCCAACTCGCTCGGCCCAAGTAATCACAAGCATCCTTTCTGTTGAGCCCAAATTAAATCTAGACCCTTAAACAACTGTAAACTTTGGACCTTAATTGTGGAGTCATCTAAGCTCCAAATTAATATTAGAAAGAAGCTATGGAAAGCTTTTACTATCTATTTTCTTCTGAAATTGTAAAATTGATAAAATACCAAGAAACTTGATGTTTTTAGGAATTAGGTTTCTAATTTTCATGATCTTCAAGATCTAAGATGATCAGATCTTTGGGATCTAATCCAATGATGATATAATGTTGTAATCAAGTAATATTCATGATTTATTTTGACAGATCTAACATAAAATGAGAAATCTACCCTTTATAGTAGAAAATTCCTAAAAATTCAAAGGTACCCACTTGATCAATAAGATCAAGCATCATCAGACCCTTTAGATAGGTTGTATGAATGGGATTGTGATGAAATTCAGTTAGATCATGAATTAAAAGTGACAAAAACAAGTGGATATGATCTTTGGATCTTAATGGAGTAAAATCCCTAAATGTAATTAAAACCCTTGATTAAAAGGAAAGGATTTAAGATTTAATGGTTGGATCATAAGTAAAATATTCTAATAATCTTAATCTAATTAGTTTACTTGTCTTTTATTTGATAATAGAATTGCAAATGTGATTTATCTTATAAATTAGGAAGCATGATAGTACAATTCTTAAATGTTAGCATGATATGCTCTATATGTTATTATATTATTATAATAGGTTGTTTGATTTAATTATCTTAGGGCCATGATAGTTTAAATTTGAGATTTTAGCATGATTCCATTTGATTAGTAGTAAATTTCATGTATTTCATAACTTAAGATCATGCTAGTTTAAGTATATTTTTATTTCATTAGGTCAAGTTACATTCATAAGAAGTGTGTTAGTATAAATAATTGTTAATTTTATATTGGATTTATGCTTTAAAGTTTATGATTTATTTATTGTCAATTTTTTTTAGTAGATTCAAATTTTAAGTAGTTGTTGAGATATATTGAGCATAATCACAAAAAATGAAAACTAATGGAATATAGAGATCCATGGATAATTAAAATGAGTGAATGACTTTGACTTAATATTAGTAAGGGCTATAGTTAGTAGGACAATATAAGGATTATAAAATCCTTAGTCCAAACTTGGAGAATAATAAACCCCATGACTGACATTTTAAATGTTCATAGATTTAATTAAAATCAATTTGAAAGACTACTTAGGGTTAAAATGCCCATAAGAACCTTATGAAAGGTTGAGCTAAGGTCACTCTAATGAATGCTGAACATGGTGGTTAAGAGGGTTCTCTAATAGAGCCTCGCTCTTCCCTTACCTTCCATTAACATTTGTGAGGTCTAAATGATTCCTTATATGAGGATTGAAGTAACCACTTTGTCTTCTACCATTCAGCTAGTAAGCCTTAACCAATTAGAAATAAGAGAAGCAATCTAGAGTTAGGATGGAATAAGCTATCTTCAACCAGTAAAACATTTACTGGTTGAATAATAATAATAAGAGCATAAAAGATTAGTAAATTATCTAATCCTAATAAAAATTGTAAGATAAGGATGATCAAATAAGAACCATAGGATCTTGAATGATCAAGAACAATAAAAATCCTAATGTTGTATTTTATTATGTATCCATGTATGTATGTTGTAGACAAATCTAGAGAAAATCTAAACCCATGATCAAATATGATTCAAGGAAGAGAACTAAGATCATCCTCCTTAGGGATGATCAAACAACTGAACTTAGATCAAAGAAGAACTAGATAATAAAGATCTAAGCCCTTGATCTTTATCAACAAGTATAAATTGTTGATCAAAGGATTCCTTCAATGTGAAAGACATGTATCCCTTGAAGACATGTATTTTATTTGAGAGCATTGTATTGTATTGAGAATTTTTATTGTATGGTGAGCTTTGATATTTGGATTATGTAATTTGGACAAGTATTGTACTGATACCTGAGTTATATTGTGAACCACTAGATGGATTCTGGAATTTAATAAAAGTATATTCCTTCAATGGAATTTTATCTTGTATAAAAATTCTACTTATGTTATGTATGAAGTGATGACTTGAATTTTTCAAAACAAGTTCTAAAGAAAAGAACTTCTGCTTCTTTGTTTTGCAAAAAAAAATTACTACTAAGAGCCCTGCCTTTGAAAAATGTATTACAAAATGTGTTACAAAAACCCGGGTCGTCACAACCATGAACAAACATTAGCATGAATTGACTACTTAATCAATGTAACAACCATCACTATCATGCACATGATTCTTAGGAGTGGTATGCCTTATTGTTGAAGGTGATATGCTTATGAAACTCATGCAAAATGAACCTAAAATGGTATACTTTCAAGAGTGAATGAAATGTGTATAGATCTAAGCATGCACATGAAATTCAATTGAGCAACATAATCAAGATTCAAAACACTTATACACCCATAGGACGTAATGGAATCAAGGCTAAGCAAACAAGTGAAAGATAAGGGAAAAGAAACCCACATTTTCTTGAAATAACATGCATGGAACATAAAGGCAAGGAAACTCAAAATAAATAAGGCTTGAACTCCAATGTGTAGACATGTAAGAGATGGAGGCTGCAACATAGTTGAATGCACAAAAAGAGAAAGTTGTGGAACTCTTTAAGGAGCCTCCTCACTCCATCCAAAGATTATCCCGCGTTGTGATCCCTAGGACTTTTTATAGGTTGGTTGACCTTCCAAGTTGGTTAGTCCATGATCCTAAGGTGGGAATGAGTTTGAGCTTAGATCTATGGTGGGGATTAAATGATTGTTAAAGTGGTTAGGAAGAATATGTAAAGATCTTAGTGGTTAGGAAAGAAAAAAATAAGTGGGGAAAGTTATAGAATGTGAGAGTGGAAAGCAAGATCAAATAGTGTAGGTGACATGCAAGGATTGGCCATCGTAGAAAATGGAATGGGAAGGGGGCTTCTACCTTGTAGGATCTAGGTGTGGAGCTCCTTTCCTTGAAGAGTTTCACTTCACGTAGAGAAAAGGTAAGGTAATAGGGAAACTTGTTGAAAGGATTTGGGTGGTGAAGAGGAAAGAGAATAAAGGATGAGATGGAGGGGGATGTGGTAACATGGGATTGGTCCAACCATTGGTACGAGACACCATTTTTCTAGGAAAGAGGAAACTCCCCATTTGGTTTTCACATTGAATTCCTATGGGAGTGAGAGAGGAAAGAGGGTGGTAGCCCTTGGATTAAAAGTAGATAGTGAGGATGATGAGAGATAAGAAAGAAAGATTGAGATGGAAAAAGATGATTGGTTGACCTAGGATAGACTTAGGAAGGTGGGAAAGTTTTAGAAAGGTAGGACTCTTAGGTGGAAAGTGAAATTTGTAGTGCTCCTTTATGGTGAGGTAGAAAGAGAGAGAG
This sequence comes from Warburgia ugandensis, assembly GCA_035236585.1. Lineage (NCBI taxonomy): Eukaryota > Viridiplantae > Streptophyta > Magnoliopsida > Canellales > Canellaceae > Warburgia > Warburgia ugandensis. The sequence goes on from CP141134.1 coordinate 39,201,036, forward strand.
CATAATGAGAAAAACAAGGAAAAACAAGAAAAAAAATTGGCTTCTTCCTATTGGTTTGTATCCCACCTTAACCAATTGGATTTTCTTCAAATATCTTCAAAATAGCCCTTAGAATCGCTTGTATTTTCCTCAAATTATAGCCTTCCATGTAGATTATCTCATGTGATTTGATGGCTTGCTTTGACAACTCATTTGGTTTGGCCTTATGGCTGGGTTTAGGGGCTCTTTTTGCTTGGATTAGTGGCTAAACCCCTTGGATTTGATGGCTAGCTAAGCTCCTTAGCTTGTCCTCTTTATCATGGCTTACACAGCTTGGATGACTTAAGCACATCCCATGCAAAGGTGGTGGCCTTTGCATGGCTTGTGCATGGGCCTACTTTGCCTACCTTTGACTTCTCAAATTTTATCTTTTGCATGTCTTAAGGTAATCCTGATCCTTCATCTCATATTATAATGATGACATTTGGGCCTAGACTTGATTTTTCAATCTTAATCATCAATTATCATCTCAATCAATCTAGGCCGTCAGATCATCGTCTTGCTTCCTACCAAAAGTAAAAAACCCTAACTAAATCGTAGATAAAATGAGATTATTCACATTTTTATCTTGGATTGGCCTTTGAATCAATAAATTATTAAACATTTGGTTTATTAGGTTAAAAATGCATGTGTTATAATTTGTGGCCTAAAATTCTAATTTACCCCTGTAAGTTATAACACATGGGTAACTAATTAGATGATTTTTATACAATTCTGGATGCTTCTAAAATTATACAAGGATTAGCATTGAGAATCATACTTCAAAAGGTCAAATTTCTCAAGTTCATAAGAATAATTAACTATAAAATGAAGTCAGTCAGCTATTTTGAAGAAATGACAACATTCACAACATGTTAGCTTACTCAGTTGAAAAATTATTCAATTGTTTCTAGAAAGGCCTCAAGATTCAAAATCTAGTCAATTTTTTGTATGAATAGTTAGCTATATGGACTAGTAAGTTCGAAGAATTTAGAGAAGCTCATGAAAAATTTTAGCTAATCAAAACAACTAACTTTTTTTTAAGGATTCAACTATTAGGGACATCAGCTACAAAAAAAGGTACCTATGGAGTACTTGTAAGATTGATAGTTTTCTAAAAAATCTATGGTGGATTCTACCTAAAATACAAATTTAACTACTTTTGGAATAATGAACTAATTTAGAGTACAATTAACTATTTTGGCCAATCAATCAACTATTTTTTAGATACCTTGAAGAAAAACCTGTGTTAATTATTCATCTTTGGCCAAAATACCCTAGTTTAGCATTTAATTAGATCATCTAACTAATTAATTTGGTAATTTTTAGGAAGAACATGAATTTTAGCTTAAATTGGTCATCAACTATTAATTTATCAAATTTAATGGCCAGATGATCATCAAAGCTAAGCAAATGCTTAATGTATGGTTTAGCTGACTCTAATCTAGTCTTATATTTTGTAGATCAAATAGATCATGTTTTGGATAGCTAATTCTATAGTTGGATTAAGTATTAGATGGCTTGAATTGTGCTGATTCAACCAATAGTACAAATTATCCAAAAGAGCATGCAATAAACCAGATCACTCAAAAAGCAAGATGGGATGGTTTCCTAAAAGAAAAATAGTTCTAATTAGAGGAAAGGGCATCATGGATAAGATTTCCTAAATATCAGATCAACTTTGAAATGAAGAGGCATAATAAAAGGGGGTAGAAGTTTCCTAGTGGGAAACTAACTCTTCACCGTAGGGAAAGTGTAAGAGAAGCTGGAGAACAAAATTAGAAAGGAATGAAGGCTTTAAAAGGAGGAGAACACTATTGGACCAGGATGATTTTTCTTTTACTATTTTCAACTTTCCATACCATTCCTTTTGTTCATCGCTTCTTTTGTTTCCTATTTTTTACTGCATTCCTCTTCTCCTTCTCTCAATCTCCATTGCTCTCTTTCTTGTTTCCTCCCTTTCCCATTTTTATTTTCTCCACATCCCATCTCTTGCCTACCTTTATTTCACTAGTGTTGTCTACCCCACAATTTTTTGTCCTCTGTTCACTTCCTAAACTAGTAGCTTTAAGCTCCCTTGTCTCCATTTCTTTTCACCAAAAACATTAGGCAATTTCCACCTTGTCATCTCCTATCCACCCAAAGTTGACCTCCACATCTCTCCATCTTTTAAACTCTCTATTCTTCATTGCCCCTAGTCGTCTGCCCTTCTTTTGTTGCCACCTCACTGTGTCAATCCATCGTCTCCTTTTCTTTTTCCACACACCACTTTTCTCCCTCTCAACTTACTCATTTCTCTGTTCTGACTCCACCTATAGCACTGGCTCAACTTTGCTCCACTGCCCTACTCTAAAACCATCTCCTCTCTCAAACTCTCTCTGTTTCATCCCAACCCATCATCATTTCACCTGAGTAGCACCACAAGCCCAACTCCTCTCTTTCCCATCTTCTTCTCACTTGCCCTTTCCCACATCGCCTACTAGTAACCTAAAGTAGCTCCATCTCCCTCTCTTTCCTCACCTCTCTCTCCCTCTATTTTCTTAATACAATAGCTCCACCAGCCTACTTCTATTTCACTAACTTTGCCTGCACCACTGGTGACATTCAGCATCGACTCCACCTCTAATTATAGACGCCAGACAACATACCATCTATCCACCTCTATTTGCTCCACTGGCCATGCCCCATCCACTCCGAAAATTCCCAGCATAGCACAGATTAGCAAAGAAGGAACTTTTAGTGAAAAATCCAAATTTGCCCATAGCACAATAAATTCAATTACATTATCATCCTATTACAATTCGTATTCATGTTCTAATTTATTCTTATTTTTCTTATCTCTGTTCTGCATTATTCCATGATTAATCCAAGAATATTTTCTCAATCCTTGTTTTAAATAAAGTCTAATCCAATCAACAATTCTACTTTAATAAATAGGATTTCTTCTAATTCACATTTTTTTCACATACAATTTTCAATCAATTTCTAGATCATGTTTTTAGGACATTTTTTTAGCTTATTTATCATTCCTGACCTTCAATCTAAGATTCAAAAATTAGATCTAAGATGTTAAAACCCAAAATATTTATTTAGACCAGATCTTTGAATTTTTGGAGAATCTACCTCATCCATCCATTAGATAATTAATTAGAAGCACTAGAAAGAGATTGATGAAGGTCGATTGAGATTAAAGATATCATATTTGAAGAAATGATGTGATTAAGCTAAGGAAGTAGACTTCTCTTATTTTTTTCAGTTAATTTCTTGTCTTTTTGAGTTGGACCTCTGTTATTTTCATTGATTAAATATATCTAAAGTTTAATTGCGCTTTAATTTTTTTTTGAATAATTAAATTTTATTTAAACTCCAAATTATTTAAGTAAGTCCCTGTGGGATCGACCCATACTTGCATACACTACACTACAATAGATTGTCCACTTGTGGTTAAATAACAAGTTTTTGGCACTGTTGAAACTTGTAGTGAGGCCCCATTGTAATTTGCAATTATTTCAATTTTAATTTTAAATGGGTTATAATAATTCAGGGTAAGTGTGGGGTATGGTGGCCCACACTTGATCTTCATCAAAAACCCTACTATAAGTATTCCTTAACTTTCCTTTTAGTTTATTTTGCATTTAGTTTAGTTTTTCTTTTGGATGATAGTATAGATCATATATTAGGATCATTCATTGATAAAATTGTTACATCTTTACTTAAGATTGTTGCATTAGAGCACCTATCTAATAGTGATCTGATAGCATATAGGTTGCATTAGTTTTCTTTTGTTTCGAATTACACATTTATTTGCTTTATGGTGGAATGGAATTAATGATAGTAAGGGCCCCACAGGAAACCTTATAAGATAAGAACTGCATTTCATGATCAACTCCTTGGCCCACCTAAGAATCAATCAACATACTTGTAGGCTATGATCACAAACCTTGAACATTACTTTAAAATCAAGGAAAGAGACTTAGGGTGTCGAGCTCATATGACTCATTTAGAAAGACATGATCTATTGTTAGTCTAGTGGCTTTCTGAGCACTGTAGTTCTGTGGGTGTCTTAAAATCCAAGTAATTTTTCCATGCCTTCCATTGACATTAGTTGAGGTCTAAACACCTCCTAACATAAGGATTGTATTAACCACTTTTGAGTAGAACCTAACTGGAAGGCAGTAATCAAATCTGGATAGAAGGAAGAGTTGTCTAGATCTAGGTCTAAGATTTCACCAATGTATTGAGCAAAGATAATCAAGACATTGCTTGATTAGTTAATACTATGATTCAATTGTGCATCATTTAGCATAGGAATAGCATTTAGGTTTCATATAGTTAGGTTTTTTTCAATTCAAACATGATTAAAAAAACAAAAACAAAAAACTCAACATTCTATATAACGATTTGCTTCATTGTATACAAAGTTGAGAACATGTGCCTACTAAGAAGGGAATAGATTTCATAGATTAGCTACATCAATGGATAGGTTAAATATTATGGAAAGTCAATTGCTTAGGATCATAGCTTCTAGGCAAGTTGTGCCACAACCTTAATCCCATAATGACTGTACCTATTATGAGGATCCCCATCCCACTCCTTCGTGGCCAACAAGCTCCACATATAATAGTTATTATTAGGAGTTAGTGGATGCACCTAATGCATTCACACACCCTAGCAATTATTATCTTAAGACAAATTACCAAGACTACAATGGATGGGCTAGGCATCACGAACAACCATGGTCTTGGGATTACCAATATCAGGAAAAACCATGATGGTCCCACCCTAGTCAACACTACCATGATTATTTAGATTATCAAGGACATCCATTATGGATTCAACCTACTTAGTCTTTTTTTAGTACTCAATGCCACAACAATACTAATCCTATGAATCATTTCCTTTACAGCATGAAGAACCACCATTAGAAGAGAATATACAACAATTTTTTGAGAGAATGGAACAAAAAATGACTACCCTTGAAAAGGAGATTGAGGAAATGAAATGAGAGAGGGATGAATGGATTGTAGAAATGAAACCAATATGGGATAATACTCACAGAAATATTGACAAACAGATTGATAAAATAAAACAAATTAGGAACACTAAAGAGCCATTTATCACTAATAATAGGTTGGGAATTTCTTATGATCCTTTTGAGCCACAAAGTCCACAACCATCCTTAGAAACCTGCAACTTATATCTACTTGAGCCATGTCCTACTCCTTATTATGATTATGATGCAGACACATCCATTGAGGAGGTGAATGAGCAATTGGATACTGTGCATTTAATGGACACTTCTCAATGGAAAGCTAGAGTAAATCCCCTATAAAGTTAAAAATTTATATTGAACCTTATAGTATAGAAGATGAATCTGATTGAGACTTACTGACCTTATTTGAAAATTCACAATATAGTCATGTAGGCCCATTTGACACCTTACCTATGCACATATAATAGGAAGAAAAAGAGTCAGTTGATGTACATCAACCTACTTTAGGTTACACATTAGAAGATAATAAGGGTTTAAGCCAAACCTTGTCCCCACCTTTAGTAATGCAAGAAAAACCTTTTTTGGGAAAGCCAGAGTCAACTTATACCCTATCTTTGGACAATGTCAAGGAAATAGAGGAAAACGTTAACTTGAATATAATGGTCATTATTGTTCCTCAATTTGGTCAAGTTCATCTCCAAATGGTCCAACAAAATGTACGATAGTACACGAAGTCATTGTATTACCATCAGCTTGATTTTTGAGGTGGAGAAATTATATTGACTACCATGAAATTTTGAATATGGGAGATCATCAATATGATTCCCCCAATTAAAAATCATGGTGATCTTCATTGTCTTAATCTTACCACCACCAAATATTTTAGGGTGGAGACAATATATAGATTACCATGAGAATTTAAAGTGACGTGAGAAATCTAGCCATTTCATTTTATAGTTAGGATTAGGACAAATAAGATGACCTAGTTATCTCTAGGTTTAAAAAGTTAGGTTAGGCCATGTCTGGCTAAAGACATAAAACTTAGCGCTTACTAGGAGGCAACCTAAATGTTATTCTTGAAATTTCAATCTGCTACATTCTTCCTTTATCATATAGATCCTATGTTTTCCAACATTGCGGACAATGTTTCATTCAGGTTGGGGGGTATAGATGCATATAGGGATTTTAAAATTGCTTGAGTTTTTCTAAAAAAAAGATGAAAAAGAAAGTTTTTAAGGAAGCGTTCCCTGACTGTGATGAGAACTGGATATTCAGAATTTAGTAATTCCACTATTTTCACCTCTTAATAGGAATGCATATAATTAGTTTTGAATATTATTCATGTGTTGAAGTACTTTATGAAATTTAATTCTCGGGAACCAATTGCACACAGCACATAGTCAAAAATAAGACTTAGAGACCTAGAGAAAAATAAGTGGATATCTATAACCTATTGAAAATTTGAGACTATTTACTGTCAAGAGAGTGACAAGTAATTTCATAACTTCTTTAGCATATATAAATTAGTGTGATCCTATTACCCTTGTTTTGGTTAAACATTAAGAATAAATAAGAGTAATAGCTTTATTTCCATAAAATTTAATAAATCTGTTAGGCTTTAGGAAACCTAGGAAATGATATAGGTTATTCTTGCTTAGCTTAGAGATATAAAGCCACCCAATATATCATACCACTAGTTAGCCCTATTGAGCCTATTATTAAGCCTTTTCTTTCTTGACCCTTAATGCAGAACAAGCCAATAAAATAAATATCCATTATCCATTGTCACAATGAGTAGAGTTAATAGAAAAAATTCAAAGAAGTGTGAAAGTTAGCCATCTTTCATCCAAAGTAGCCAAAAAAAAAAAAAAAAAACTTGAAAGAGAAAGAAAAAGATATTTACTTCAAGTACAACCAAAAGAAAAGTTGTCCTAACAGATATTCATTGAAGACCTCCACTCAATTTTGATCCTTTGAAATCCTTATACCCTTCTTTTCTGAACCTATCCTAGGCCTCTGTTTCATCCTATTTGAAAACCCATGGATCTTGGGTGGAACATAGCCGTAAAGAGGAAATAAAAATAAGGAATTAAGGTAAACTACTAATAATATTCTTGGTAAGAACATTCACTCTTAGGGTTCACTTCCCTTTGTCTCATAAGCATTTAAAAGATTGATGTGAACCATTAGCTTATTAGATTGGGTCATATAATGAGAGAAATATGTTTAAACCCTTATCTAAGAGTTTTATTTCTGAGAGTATATCTTTGAGGATTTGAGGTCAAGACATATTTCTAACGGAATTTAAGCATATCCAATTAGAAGTCAAGATTTATGTGGCTATACACACATGCACACTGAGAAATAACTCAAATAAAACATATTTCATATGTGTTGATTTGTAAAATTGTCAAATCTTCTCCATTAAGTTGTGAAAAACTAAAAAAATACTAATGAATGAGGATTCTCTAAGATAAAGTAGGGATTCAACCTTATTGAATTTTGTGCATATATTTACTACAAACCCTCACGAAGCATAACTCGTCCACTAGGGATAACCTAAGGGTTCAAGGGCTTGTTGCATGTGCTAAATGCAATTAAGAGTACTTACAAAAGTGGCATCTTGTATTAGTTTTAAAAAAATAATTTTTTGCATGTTTTGCTCGAGACTAGCAAAATGCACGTTGGGGGGTTGTTAAGTATTCAATTTTTGTTAAAATACACCTAATTTAGCATTTAATTAGACCATATAACTAATTAATTTGGTAATTTTTGGAAAGAATGTGAATTTTAACTTAAATTGTTCATTCAACCATCAATTTATCAAATTTAATAATTAGATGATTAATCGAGCTAAGTAGATGCTTAATGTATGGTTTAGATGACTCAATCTAGTCTTATATTTTATAGACTAAATAGATCATTGTTTGCACGGCTAATTCTATGGTTGGATTGGGTATTAGATGTCTCGAATTGTGCTAATTAGTGTCAAATAAAAATCAACAGTTTAGATTATCCAAAAGGGCATTGAATGAACCAAATCACTCACAAAGCAAGATGGGATGGTTTCCTAAAAGAAAAAGAGTTATAATTAATGGAAAGGATGTCATGGATAAGATTTCCTAAATATGAGATCAACTTTGGAATGAAGAGGCATAATAAAAGGTGGTAGAAGTTTCCTAGTGGGAAACAAACTCTTCACCGTAAAAAAAGTGTAAGGGAAGTTGGAGAACAAAATTAGAAAGGCATGAAAGCTTTAAAAGGAGGAGGGCACTACTAGACCGTGACAATTTTTCTTTTATTGTTTTCATATTTCCATTCCATCCTTTTCTTCGTCATTTCTTTTGTTGCTTGTTTTTTACTATATTCTTCTTCTCTCTCTCAATCTCAATCTCCATCTCCATCTCTCTCTTTCTCATTTTCTCCCTCTCCTATTTCTATTTTCTCCAAGCCCCACCTCTTCCCTATCTCTATTTCATCGTCATTGTTAGACCCCCAACGTCTCTGTTCTGTCCTCTGTTCACCACCTAAACCAGTAGCTTTAGGCTCCCTCATCTCCATTTCGATTCACCAACAACTCCGATCAATTTCAACCTTGTCATCTCCTCTCCACCAAAATCCAACCTCCACATCTCCACCTCTCTCAAACTTCCGGTTCTTCATCATTGCAAGTCATCTCTCCCTTTTCTATTCCCACCTCACCTCACCTCACCTCACCACGCCAGTCCATCGTCTCCTCTTCTCTGTCCATGCACCACTTTTCTCCCTCTCGGCTTCCTCCTTTCTCTGTTCCGACTCCACCCACAGTACTGGCTCAACTCCACTCCACTACCCTACTCCAGTATCATCTCCTCCCATCCACAGCCTCTCTCTGACTCTCTCTATTTCGTCCTAGTCCACCATCGTTCCACCCGAGCAGCACCACACAGCCCAGCTCCTCTCTTTCCCATCTTCTTCTCATTCTTCCTTTCTAGCATGGCCTTTCAGTCACCTGAAGCAGCTCCGTCTCCCTCTCTTTGCTCACCTCTCTCTCCCTCTATTTGCTCAATATGGTAGCTTCTCCCACCTGCTTTTGTTTCACTGCCTCTACCCACAGCATTGGCGACATCTAGCATCGGCTCCACCTCTATTTACAGACGCTAGATGACGTCCTATCTATCCACTTCTATCTATTTCATAGGCCACATCCCATCCACTTTGACAATTCCCATCATTGCATAGATTGGTCGACTGTCTCCGTTTTCCTCGGTTCCATCAGTTCATTTTATTTTATTTGCGGGAAAAAGAAGGAACTTTTAGTATAAATTCCAAATTTGCCCATAGCACAATAAATTCAATTACATTTTGATCCTATTACTATTCTTATTCATGTTGTGGGTTATTCCCATTTTTCCTATCTATGTTCTATGTTATTCTATGATTAATCCAGGAATTGCTTTATCAATCCCTATTTTAAATAAATTCTAACCAAATCAATAGTTCTACTTTAATAAACAAGATTTCTTCAATTTCTCATTTGTTTCACATATGATTTTCAATCAACTTCTAGTTCTTCTTTTAGGATATTTTATTGCTTATTTATCATTCCTGATCTTCAATCTGAGATTCAAAAATCAAATCTAAGCCATTAAAACCTAAAATCATTATGTAGACCAAATTTTTGAATTTTTGGAGAATCTGCCTAATTCATGCTTTAGATCATTAATTAGAAGCACTATAAAGCAATTGAAGATATCATACTTGAAGAAAATGATGTGATCAAGCTAGGGAAGTAGATTTGTCTTTTTTTTAGTTAATTTCCTATCTTTTTTAGTTGGACCTCTACAATTCTCATTGATTAAATATATCTAAAGTTTGATTGCACTTTCTTTTAATTTCTGTTATTTGTTTTTAATTTTTGAATAATTAAATTTTATTTAAACTCTAGATTATTCAGGTGAGTCTCTGTGGGATCGACCCGTACTTGATTACACTACACTATAATAGTCCATGCAACCTGTATGTTGAAGCTGAAAAAATAAAATCTAGGCAACTATTTTTGAAAACTAGTCAACTGACTAAAGATGACATAGGTTTCATTTTTGGGCTGATGAATAGCTATAGAAAATAACTAATGCACATGAAATCAATCAACTCTCAAATAGGACAAATTTAAATATTCAAATTTTTAGTTAACTATGTTGCAAAATTAGTTAGCTATTTTCTATTTGACAAGTTATTGAGATGCATGTCACTATTATGTTTTTAACATTTTCTCTTGATAAATTGTATTTAACTCTAATAGTTATAATTTCTTTACCATTGGATCTATTGTCTATCACACCATAAATTGGAGACCTTTGATGCCCCAACAAAACTTTTAGATCATATTAAACAACTTGTTCTAAAACTTTGAAGCTCACATTCAAGAAATTAGCTCCAAGCTTTTATCATGTTAGATCTTTTTTATCTTTTGATTGTAAAAGTCCTTTCTCTCTCTTATTTTTGTATTTTATTTTATGTTTTGAGAGACAACATTCTTCTTCATATTTAATATATAGTTAATAGAGTATTGTAGCTATCTTGTTTTTGGATACTAGTCTAAGCGTTTGCAATAATTGAGCTTGCTACAAGTGCTCAAGTCCATTATTTGTGTGCCAGCATAATGTGAGTTGGTGGTGTAAAATCTTCTACGAATATAGTGGAATTACCTTCAGAGAGTGGATGTAGGACCTGGGTTGGTTGATTAAACTACTATAAAAGTCTTTGTATTCATGTTGTTATCACAACATTGTTTCATTAGTGGAACACTTTGAACTAAAAATTGCAAAAGTTTTTAAAATTTAGATATAGCCCAATTGAACCCCCATCTTGGGACCTCACAAGAGTGAGATGCTAGTAAAAAATTAGGCTCAATCCAACTTTTGCATCATTCTGTTAAACACCTCTCCAACTCATATGAACAAGTAGGGAGACAGTGGGTCTCCTTGCTTGAGATCCATCAAGCTACCAAAGTATCCTCTTGTAGATTCATTTATAAGCATTGAAATCTAAGATGATTTCTATCATACTCTCATCTAGGGCCTCCATCTTTCTCAAAATCCCATTTTATGAAGCATATGATCCACCACACTCCATTGAACTCTATCTATGCTTTCTCCCTCACCAACTTATAGAGAAAGCCTATCACTCTCGATTTGTTATGCTCATAAGCACATTTATATGCCAAAATCACTGTCAAGGATTTGCCTACCTTCATCAAAAGTAGACTAGTCCATTGATTTCAGCTTTCCATTGCTTTATATATCCTATGAGCAAAGACTAATGAGAATAACTTAAAAATGCAACCCAAGAAGCAAATTGGTACAAAATCCTTCAAACCTTAATTAGTTTTTGGAAATGAATCCCAAAAATCAAGAGACAATAATGGAATTATTGTGGGAATTATCATATAACTGATTGAAAAAGAGAAGATAACACACAAAGCTCGAACAAGCTAGAATAAGTTTAAAGCCAAACAGGTTAATTGGTCGTTCTCTATTGAGAGAATAGTAAAGAAATTAAAATCATCAAGGATATTAACATTAGGATCTTTTGAACTGTACAAGTTAGTAAGAATACTATTTTGCTAGCTATCTCCACCTCATTCTAAGTTCTAGTGCCATTGGATATAACAACCAAGTTAGTGTTGCTCTCTTTCTAGACTTTGCCACTGTGTGAAAATACACAATGTGTCTATCTCTTGTTTTTAACCACTTGATTCTTGAGCATTGCCTCTATTTTCTTTTGTCCTTGATCTCAAAAGCTCTAATCGTATTTTTACATCTTGTTTTTTCCATGAACTCCTCATTAGATAGGGGAGCATGCTCCTTTCTCTTGATCAGTTGATTTAGATAAAGCTTGCTTTGGCTCATGATAGAGTTATTATTCACTTTTAGGTCCTTGGACTAAATTTAAGCTTATTCTTCATTAAGTTGAGTTTGTAGCAAAGTTTGTTTGCTGGAAGTCATTAAGCATACAATGATCTATGGGGATATACTTAATCCTCTGATTGGTTAATGCTTTATCTATATAGTTTTGAAACTTTTTGAGTTATGCATTGGAGCAAGAAGAAAACCCAAGGGGTGCTTAGCAAATGATAATGCCCAGCCTTGAACATCTTGTTCTATCATATAGTTAAATAATTGCTCTTAAGCAACAATATAGAATAAGAAAATTTGAGGGTAAAACTGGAAATTAACTAATAGGTACAACGCAGTATCTCTAAAATTAGAATACTCGATTGGAGCAGGTCCTTCGATCATGCTCTATCTAAGAAAATCACAAAATACTATCAGTTCAGATCACCAATCTCTAGGTTAGCAAAGGTCCCACTTTCGCCTTGATTATTCCAATTCACAAAGGGATATTTCTTTTGAGGAAGAATATTTCTTTCTATTTTTTTTCCCCCCCTTTGGTAAGCAATAATATTTCCTTCTATTAGTTTCCAACAAAACCTAATATTTTATGGCATATAAGTTCCTTTCATCTGATAGCCATGATTAAAAGAGGAATTCTAGTGACTCGCATCACAATAGATGAAGAAAATGCATGTATGCTTACATCTTAATCATTTGATAGAAAACATAGCCCTTTCGCTGGCTCGTACTTGGCTCTTTCATATAACTCTAGTGCCCTTAAACTACGCAAACAATTTTGGCCATTCCATTGATGAAAAACCTACTAGCGTTGGTTCAACAACAAACTAAATTAAGTAATAATGAATTTAGCGCTGGTCCCCGTAACCAATACAAATCATATGAGCATCAAAATGTGGTATGTGAATGTGGTTTGGATCCCTCAAAGAATAAAACCAGGTGAAGACCCGGACAGTCGTGAAATTTAATGTGTGTAAGAACGATGATAAATAGCACAAGGATGAAGCTCAACAGTTGCAACTATTTTATATATGCTTTTGTTTCTCTCTTACTATCGTAAACAAGGAACATAAAGATTAAATAACTTGAAATGAATTTTAGTCCACTAGAACTCCAATCAGTCGTAGAAAAGAAAAGGCAGGTGTTTCACACTTTATATAGCTGAAACATCGGCTAAAACCCAGCTCACATGAAAAATAACACTGCATCTTTTGACATTTGGAACTTAATGATCCAATCTCATGAACTCTAGGGATGGTTGATACACGAGACTAAGATATGCAAACTAATATGACACTGAAGATTGATTTGGTAAGGAACATGTCTACCCTGTAAGGCCTAGTACTTTCTCCTGTCTGAGTCGATCCGCTCCAGCCTGAACCGCTCCTGAACAACGGAGATGTAAACTGCAGCTTTATTGTCAACGTTTTCATCATTAAAGGTGCCGACACCATTGGTGGCATCAATATGACCACCCATGCTACTGCCTCCTCCAGTTTTCACTGAGGAAGTCATCGGCTTTGGATAAGGAATAGCGAATTCCTCATTCACATGGAATCCCATTGATGCAGTGGAAGAAGGCGGGCTTGGATTAACCTTGCCAGTAAATTGCGTTGAAGCTAAAGGCTTAGGCGCTCTAGAGAAGGACATTACTAACTTCCCTTTGATGAAACTTCTTTTCTTGCGAATCGACTCCATTGTCGTTGTGTGCTTCCTTCGACGTTTGTCTCTCACTCTGACTAGTTGTGTGTTTCCTTCGACGTTTGTCTCTCACACTGACAAATATTGGACGAAGGCAGGTACATTTATAGTGCTTGCATATGAATGTTAGTGGTACGAAGATAGACATAAAGCTCAAGAAGGATCATGGACCCCATCTAAAATATTCATAATCCTTAACTCTTATTATCCTAATATGTGTATGGATTATTATTGTGACAGATATATTCCCATTTGGCATTTTAATTTGAGCTTGTCAGGATCTGATTGTTAAGATCATGAAAGTAGGCTCAAAACTCTGGGTGGATTATTGGTCCCATCTAAAATATCCATAATCTTGATCTCTTAGGATCCTAAAATACGTATCATTTATTGAGGCAGTTAGATATATTCCCTTCTGTGGTTCTCTATTATCTTTTTGAGATTTGGATAAAACTATTGCTGATACTTCCAGAGCCAAAGAGATTTAGCTTTCAATTATCATATTGCTCAATCATTCATCTCTTTCTCATTAGGTTTGTTCGTAGTAGCTTTAATTTTCGCATGAAAATGAAGGCTAGCCTCGGGGTTATATAGAGGAAATAAAAATATCAAAGGAAGGAGAATAACAGATAACGACAATGTCTCTTTCCAATCAGCCTACCATGGGATAGAATACCCAATAAAGGTCCAGCTTTTTCTTATCCAATAACATGACGAATGCAACCAAAGAGTGCCACAGCGTGGAAAGAAGCTGTAGCGTCTCTCTTTGCATGAAAGGTTCCACCTTGCGATGATCCTGCCCGTTCATTTGATTGTTCCAGGACTTAGACTAGTCCAAAAAAGTAGGGATCGGAAATCCTACAATCCGAAAAGTGGTCGTTTCGATAGCAGGAAAAAAACCGAGAAACTCTATAAACAACAGACAACAGACAACTTTCAACGACCATGAAGAAAATTTTCAAGAGCCTATATATTTAATCGCCGTGATTTTCTGTTTACAAAATATCTGGAGTTGGAGAAATTAGATGAACGGGAAAGATCATTCAAAGAGGAGCTCCCTCAAGCAAAAGAAGTCACCTACATGGCAACTTGACATGTCATTCCCCCAATAACATCAACGTGGTTACATTGCATTAGCATAAAGTAGAGAGATTGGTCCAATAATCTAGTGCGTCTTCCTCTTCTTCTGTCTTCGTGGGAACCGCAGTTAAGGATGCCATGCCTACCAAAAGAGAGAGACTTGCAACTTGTTCCTTGTTGCTTTAGGTGGACAACTAGAAGTCACTATATCTGGAGGGCCCATGTGAATATAAAATGGGTTTTGTCTGAACGATTTGTCAGATATCATTGCGACAAGTTGGAGTGCCTAGATTCCTAAAGAGAGGATTTTCCCACCTAAATGAGCCCTGGTTGCCTCGGAGAACGTCAACTTTGCTGTCAATCTTCTCCTTCCTTTAATCTTCTTCAATAGCTTGTGATGTGTAAAGCGAGAATGCTTCTTTCTATAGAGTGACAAATTGCGTCCACTTTAGTTCCCTTATATCCTAGGTTTCGGTAACAGTATAACATTACCGATGTGCTCAACATGAATGGGGATAATGGCTGGTAGCTAGGTTCTATTTCCATTGTGTAGGTGGCATGTGTATGGTGATTAATACAGCTCTTGTACTGGGTCTATTAAGGGTGGTAACAATTCCGTAAGTGAGTGATCACACAATTTGGCTATCAGAAAGTCATTCTCTATTGAATGATAAACTTGTTCCTAAAAGCCCAAGTCCATTAAGAGTCCAACCTAGAGAAGATTCTAATATTAAGTAGGTTATAGCAGGTATGAGTGTGGTTGTTGTGTATGTTATTAATTATTATAGTAGGTATCAGTGTGGTTGTTGTGTATATTATTAATTGTGTACTAGGTAGACATCCTACACTGTATATACCTATTCCCTTTCATTGTAAGAGTATAACATAAGAAGAAGAAACATACTTCTTAGTGAGTGACCAACAAAGCTCTTAGTTGGGAGTGTTCTTTCAAGTGTTGTTTTGAATGATCTTGTGAGTGTCTTTGTATCAAATTGTTTGTGAAATACAAATAGTGAGTTTCCACTTAGGTTTTTCCCAACAATGTGGTATCAGAGCTATGGCCAATAGCATTATTGCACCCGTCCAAGTCCTTATGCCCAACAAGAGCAACTATGACAATTGGAGTATCAAAATGAAAGTAGTCCTTGGAGCACAAGACGTGCGGGATGTCGTGGAAAATGGCTATAGTGAGCCAAGAGATGACACCATCCTCACACAAGATCCCAAGACTACTTTGAAAGATTTAAGGAAGAGAGACAAGACGGCCCTCATTCTCATCTATCAAGCATGGGATGATGATGCCTTTGAGAAGACCTCAAGTGTGATCTCCTCCAAAGAAGCATGGGAAGAGCTTCAAATTTCTTTCAAAGGAGCTGAGCAAGTTAAGAAGGTATGACTCAAAGCACTAATAGGTGAATTCACATCTTTGTATACGAAAGAATACAAGTTTATTGCTAACTACTTCTCTAGAGTTTTATCTATTTCTAATCAATTAAAAAGAAATGGTGAAACTTTAGATGATGAAAGGATAATTCAAAAGATACGTCATTCACTAGATTCAAAATTTGAGCACATTGCTGTGACATATCAAGAAACCAAAAATCAAAAAGAAATTACCATCGAGCAACTCAGGGGTTTGTTACAAGCATATGAAGAGATGTAGAAGAAGAAGCAAGCTATGACAGAACTACTTCTCAAGATGCAATTCAATCTTAATGAAAAAGAAGAACACATTGGCAATGAATGAAGCCAATGCGGAAGAGACCGTGGAAAAGTATAAGGTCATGGATAAGAAAGAGAATTGAAAGAAGGATATCATGACAACAACAATGAATAAAGAGAAAGCTCGACAAGAGGACGTGGGAGAGGCAACTAAAAATCACAGTGTGACAAATCTCAAATTAAATGCTACAATTGCCAACAATTTGGTCATTATGTTGCTAAATGTAGAGTTCCCAACTATAGATTTAATGAGAAGGCCAACTATGTCGAGAGTAAGAGTTATGAAATAGGATATTGTTGCTAGCATGCAATGACAACGAAACTGGCAACAACAGCATTGGGTATCTTGATACAGGTGCTAGTAATCATATGTACAAAAACAAAAGTATTTTTGTGGAGCTTGATGAATCGATAAACGAAAACATCTCATTTGGAGATAATTCAAAAATATCAGTGAAAGGAAAAAGTAGCATCCTTATTCGCTTGAAAGATGGAAGGCATCAATTCATTTCATGTGTTTATTATGTCCCCAACATAAGAAATAATATCTTGA
Organism: Warburgia ugandensis; assembly: GCA_035236585.1. Taxonomy (NCBI): domain Eukaryota; kingdom Viridiplantae; phylum Streptophyta; class Magnoliopsida; order Canellales; family Canellaceae; genus Warburgia; species Warburgia ugandensis. Next base: position 39,217,999 of record CP141134.1, read on the forward strand.
GTCTAGGACAACTCTTAGAAAGAGGATATGATATTCACATGAAAGATTGTAACCGTTCTATAAGAGACGACGAAAATAGTTTGATCCTAGAATATCAATGTCAAGAAATAGAACGTTCTCATTGAATATTCAAACTAATGTTGGAAAGTGTCCCAAGACATATTACAAAGATAGATCATGGATTTGGCATCTTCGATATGAGGAACTTAACTTTGGAGTATTGAAGTTATTATCAAAGAAGAAGATGGTGAGAGGTCTACCTTAGATCAATGGACCAAACTAGTTATGTGAAGGATGCTTACTTGGGAAGCAATTCGGACAATTTTTTTCCAAAAGAATCAACCTCAAGGGCTTAGAAGCCACTCAAGCTCATACACATCACTATCTGTGGCCCAATTAAACTAAGTTCCATTAATAAAAGAAATTATTTCTTACTTTTTATTGACGATTTTCTAGAAAAACATGGGTGTATTTTTTTAAGCAAAAATCAAAAGCATTTGGAACATTCAAGAAGTTAAAAGCAACTGTGGAGAAAAAATTGAATGCAAAATCAAGGCCATAAGATCATATCATAGAGGAGAATTCACTTCCAAAGAAACTAGAATTCATCAACAATTAACGGTTCTAAGATCTCCTCAACAAAATGGTGTAGCCAAAAAAGAGAATAGAACTATCCTCCACATGGTTCAAAGTATGCTCAAAAGTAAAAGAATACCAAAAGAATTTTGGGCAAAAGCTATATCATGTGCAGTCTTATGACGACCCGGGTTTCTATGATGCAATTTTATAATAACAGCAATATCGATCTCTATTTTAAAGCACATAAAATACAAAAAGGATGCAGTGAAAGTTTTCTTTTAATTAAAACTTTTGTATAAAAACCCTGACTATCATTAACAAATCTCGGTGAACAAATAATGCATAAGGCCATGACACTCGTTAGGAAAAACATATAAATGAATAATTACTACTCCCAAGATTGTTAATCACAGCCCAAGTTACAAATAAGCACCTACAACCAAGTTTACATCAAATACAAAAAGGGTTACTAGATAAGTTCTCAACCTTACCTGTGCTCACTTGATTGTGGCCCTAATGTTCTTTGATGCTACTTCTAATTATACTTTGTTTAATCTGAAAAAAAAAAATGGATTGGGTTGAGTATTCATCATACTTAGTAGGTGATCTGATACTACTATTTTGAAAACAAGGAATGCAACATGTATAAATTTAAGGAGCTTTCCATGTAAAACATCAGTAATTCCTTCTTCTTCTTTTTTTTATGTAAACATGTGTAAAACGTAAGCCCATTTATACATTTTCAGCCATGGAATTCTTTACCGAAATCTAGTATTCAACAATATTGATATGACTCAAATTATAAAGTAAAAATCAATAGATCCAAGTAATAAGATTGCAACAAACACATCAAATCAATGAGTCAAATATAATAATCATGAAACTCTTAAAATAGTAATCATTCAAAGCAGATGCTAGCATCACTATAAGTATCATGCACATGAGTCTCTCGGTGAACACATCACACCAGCTAGTCACAAGTACTCATATACGACTATCTCAATGCTATACGCATATCAATAACATTGAAATCATATGGTCACTATGCTCACAATCAGCACACAGTTGGAATCGTGTGTCTTCGATATCTAGAGACTAACCCACCATAGCCTTCCATAGCGACTATGGATATGTCCCCAAAAGGATGCTGTGAACACCTCCAGTGGTCGTCCCTGTTTACCACAGCAGTCGAGGAAGGGACAATACCATTTTGGCAGCAATACCATCCACTTTTTGTGATAGTGGCAGGGAGGCCAACCCCATACATAATAACCTCTTAGCATAGTGCCCACCAAGCTCAATAGCCCAAAAGCATATATATAATTAATCCAAATTTCAATCATTGTAATTCATGCAATCTATGTAATGCGTTACAAAATATGCGAGAAATGCATATAATATGCATATATTCCGAATCTCAATAATCACAAATCATGCAATTTATGCAACCATGTATGCAGTGCTTATATAAAGCCTATTTACAAATAAGCAATTGTATGCAAGATCATAAGAAAAATCTGCATACTCATTATGAGAATATCAAATCTCAAAAGCATACTAAACATGGTCATCAGGATTAAATAAATCAATTAGAGTTTCAAATGCATTTGAAAACTTAGCAGTATCAGACTACCTACCTTGATAGTTGTCACTTAGCTCGTGTCCTTCTTCAATTCGAACCTTAGAGTACCCTTGGTGAGTCCTTGGATGTTATAAAATCCAAGTATTATTTCTAAATTCATAGGACAATGGCTAGATCTATATGATTTGTGGGTTTCTAGGGTTTGATTTATGAAATTCTTAGTTGATCTTGGACTAAGAATGTCTTAAAATGTCTATTAGATCAAATAATGAGATCTGATCATAGTTGATCTTGTAGATTCATGAAATCTTTATGGTTTTTAGTCTATAGTTGCATATAATAGTCTCTTGATCCTAAATGCTATTGTATGATTAGGTCCATGTCGAAATAACAAATGCAATAGTTCTTTCGAATCATCGATCAGAGTTATATAGCCTCCTTAATTGCATTTTTAGCATCGCACATCAATGGGCAAAATAGATTTGTCCACATAGGGCCCATGCGTCACGGTTCCCACGACGCATGTGCATCCTAGTTGAACCGAGACCGCATTCGCATGTGTGCACATGCCTGAATGACGCTTCAGGGAGTGCGTCCCAAATGGCATCTTGCGGAGGTGTCTTCAACGTGGTGGCAGTGTGTGTTACAGTTCCTAGGACGCTCACGCATCTCGGTCAAACTGTGACCCAGTCCACACGCCACGCACACCTAAAGACTGTCCCAGGGGACGCATTATGTGCTGAATCCCTAGGACGCATCTAGTTCAATGGGTCAGTAGACCCATCGAACCAGGGTTTTTCTCTATCGATCTTTTGGCCGAAAAACACCAAATTCGGCATGGATCTAGTCTGGAAAGGAGAGAAAATCAAAAAGAGGAAAAGGGTCTTACCGGGCAGCTAGAGATGACTCCTTTTTAGGTGGTGCGGTTTCCTCTATGCCTGTCGAAAAACCCTTGTTGTCGGAAAAATCGAGGGAAGTTGTAGTGGCTAGAGGAGGGAGAAAGAGAAAATTAGAAGAAATGGGAGGGGGGTCATCGTCAGGAAGGGGCTTCCCTACGAGTGTGGGTTTGTTCATGCCCCCTTGAATCCTAGTCTGCCGGATTTTGTGAAGGCAGCCGAAATGCAGAGAGAAGGGTTTGGAGTGGGGAAAACGCATTAATGGGAGGGGGGAGTGGAGGAAATTTATAGAGGGGAGAGGGCGGTGCCGCCATTTTTTTTTACGCTGAGCAGTGCAGTGCGACAACTGGAAGGCAATGGTAGAGGAGTGCTCGGTGAGGAAGAATATGGGGCGTCGTTATCAAAATGACCCCCTGCATTTTTAAGCCATTCTAAATTAAATACAATTTACAAAAGTACCCTCAATCTTCAAAAGCCCATAACTTGGTCATACGAACTCCATTTTCAACGTTCTTTGAGGCGTTGGATTCCATTTTGAGCATAGAATCTAATGCTATGGACATTCTTCACAAATTCCTTTGTTTCATATTTTAATTAAACTAAAATGTTTAACCACATATTAAGATAATGAAACATATATTAATTCCCAAAATAAACAAGCCATAACTAATTGACAAACATCATGATTGGTTATGGTTGTAAAAGTGATACAAAATATCAAAAGAAACTTGAGTCATTACAAGTCTACTTGTCCAATCGCTCTCTAACAAGAAGTGTGTGGGGAAAAACACCACAAGAAGCATGGAGTGGAAGAAATCCTGGTATCTCCCACCTTTGAGTGTTTGAAAGCATTGCCTATGCACATGTACCTAATGAAAAAAGATCTAAGCTTGACGACAAAAGTGAAAGATTCATATTCAATGGATGTGATACAAACTCTAAAGGATACAAGTTGTACAATCCTAACACTTGAAATGTCATGATAAGTCAATACATGAAGTTTGACGAAGAAGGTGAATGGGATTGGGGTTCAAGTGATGGAGATTAAATTTTCATTCCCTATATTGAAGAAGAAGAAGAGCAATCAGGTGTAGGACAAATAGGAGAAGAACAACAAGAGCCCACTATTTCATCTACCTCCACATCAACGGCACATGGAGTTTCACCACCATCCTTTTTAAATGAAAGAGTTGTGCCATGCATAAAGACTCTACAAGAACTTTATGAGGTAACAGAAAGATTAGCAAATCTCAAACATTTTTGTCTCTTTGCAATTGTGAACCATTAAACTTTGAAGAAGCTATACAAGACAAGAAGTAGAAGATGCAATGGATGAAGAGATCAAAATGAAGAGATGAAAATGATTGTGAAGAATAATACACGGGAGCTTGCTTCACATGTTAAAGGACATATGCAAATTGTTGTTAAATGATCTCACAAAGAAAAGAACATTTTCAAAAAAGATTAGTTCCAAAGAGCTATAGTAAAAAACTGGCACTGACTAAAATGAGGTATTTGCTCTTGTTTCTCACTTGTAAACTATAAGACTAATCATTTCCTTGGCAACTCAAAACTAGTGGAGGATCTTTCAAATGGATGTGAAGTCTACTTTCTTAAATGGATTCCTTGAAGAGGAAGTTTACATCAAACAACCACTAGGTTATAAAGTGAAAGGACAAGAAGACAAAGTCCTAAAATTGAAGAAAGCTTTCTATGGGTTAACGCAAGCACCAAGAGAATGGAATAGTTGAATCAATAGGTATCTATAACAAAGTCCAAGACGGTGATTTACTAATCATATGCCTGCACATTGATGACTTAACTTTTACAGGGAACAATCCAAGTGTGTTCAAAGACTTCAAGAAAGTAGTGATGAAATAATTTGAAATGTCTCACATTGGGCTCATGGTATACTATCTTGGTATCAAAGTAAAGTAAGACAAAGATGGAATTTTCATCTCTCAATAAAGTTATGCAAAGGAAATACTCAAGAAATTCAAGATGAATGATTACAAGCCCATAAACATGGTAATAGAATGTGGAGTCAAGCTACCCAAGTACTATGAAGTAGAAAAGGTAGATTCAACATTTTTCAAGAGTTTGATTAGAAGTTTGTGTTACTTAACATGTACAAGACCAAATATTCTTTATGCCATTGGACTAGTTAGTTGCTATATGCAGACAAAAACTACCACCCACTTGAAAACTACTAAGAGAATCTTTCGTTACATCAAAGATATAGCCAACTTTGGCTTGTTATATTCATTTTCTAATGACTACAAGCTTGTTGGATATAGTGAGAGCGATTGGGGTGGAGATACAAATGATAGAAAGAGTACCATAGGATTTGTGTTCGTCATAGGAAACACCACTTTCACATGGATGTCAAAGAAGTAACCAATTATCACACTCTCAACTAGTGAAGCTAAGTACATAGCTACTACATTGTGTGGTTGTCATGTAATTTGGTTAAAAATATTATTAAAAGAATTAAGGATGCCACAAGAACAGCCAATCAGAATTTGTGTCGATAACAAGTTAGAAATGGCCTAAACAAAAATCCTATTTTTCATGATCAAAGCAAACACATTGATACCCACTATCATTTCATCAAAGAGTGTATTACAAGAAAAGATGTACAAGTGGAGTGTGTAAAGTCACAAGATCAAGTCGCTGACATCATCACCAAGCCACTCAAGTATGAAAATTTTTCCAAATTGAGAAATTTACTTGGAGTTACAAAACAAGTTTAAAGGGGGATGTTGAATGATAAACTTGTTCCTAAAAGCCCAAGTCCATTTAAGGTTGTTCTAAAGGCCCAAGTCCATTAGGAGTCCAACCCATAGAAGATTCTAATATTAGGTAGGTTGTAGTAGGTATCAGTGCGGTTGTTGTGTATGTTATTAATTGGTGTAGTAGGTATGAGTGTGGTTATGTTGTATATTATTAATTGTGTAATAGGCAGACATCCTACAGTATATACCCCTCTTCTCTTTCATTGTAATAATATCAAATAAGAAGAAGAAACATACGTCTTACTAAGTGATCAACAAAGATCTTAGTTGGGAGTGTTCTTTCAAGTGTTGTTTTGAATGATCTTGTGGGTGTTTTTGTATCAAATTCTTTATGAAATACAAATAGTGAGTTTGTACTTTTTTCCCCAAAATTCTATGCCTTAACCAATGTGTACAAATTCTTATTACTTGCTTTGGTTCAAGGTATCCTTCTTTCAAGTTATATTTAAGTAAGCTCAACACTAGCATCATTCTCCTACATTGATGCCATTGTTACTGATACGGTGACTAGTGTAGAACTACAAGCTTCATGAATGAATGAGCTCACACTTGGTGCATGGTTTATAGAAGAGGGAAAGTTACCTTCCAAACACACAATAAAGCACAATTAAAACCATGAAAAGCTTACTTGAAAGCACTTTGGGTAGAGTTGAATTGAAAACTTGATAGAAGCTCAAAAATACTCAAGGACAAATAAAAATAAAGACTTGATAAATTATAATTTACAGTGTTAATTCTAAAATTTGAATAAAGAGCTTCCGAGGAAAACTAAGTCATTTTTTTCTTCAAACTCGAATAAAATTTCAACATTACTTCAAATAGATTGCCGCATAAGCTATTGTAACCCATTATTTAATAGAGCATGATTATAATTTCGTGGAAAATTGCACTAGAAAACCTCAAATTTGTTTATCAAATAATATACACTACTAAATTTTGGGTTTTAAAGTTAGTAAAAAGAAGATTGCTTTTAGCAAACCATCTTTAAAAACAACACTTAAAAAGATGGTCCTACTCATGTCAAACATCTTCTTTAGTTTTGCAGTTTTCTCATGAGAAGCACTTTTAAAGATAGTTGCACAAAATCTCCATAAAAAGGTGGACTTTTAAAGAGATCAGAGAAAACCATCTTTAAAAGCATAACTTTTAAAGACCATTTGTAGAAACTATCTTTAAAAATAAGTTTTGAAGATGGTGTTGTATGATTATCTTCAAAAGTCCTGCAACTTTTGGTTTTCTTCTATTTTACTACATAAATAGATTGAATCTCATCTTTAGATTAGTGCAAAAAGAAATTTTTTCATGGGAAAGGACTTTTGAAGTTATTTGACATTTCTTGGGAAAGGACTTTTCAAGTCATTTGACTCAAACAACTTAAAAAATATGCATTTTTAAAGTTGCTTATACTTAAATGACTTTAAAAGTGATTGACTTTTAAAGTCATTTAGTCCTAAACAACTTTAAAGTACAACCTTTTGAACTCATTTGAGTCAAATGACTTCAAAAGCATGCACATGAGTTTGGTGTCAAGAGGAATTATAATGCAAAAAATGACTTTTAAAGTTGTTTGGCTCGAACAACTTCAAAAGTGATTGAATTTTAAAGTTGTTTAGGTCCAAACAACTTTAAAAATTACTTTTGAAGTGGGAGAGACCTAAACAACTTTAAAATCCAATCACTTTTGAAGTCATTTTACTCAAATGACTTCAAAAGGTTATACTTTTAAAGTTATTTAAACCTAAACAAATTTAAAAGTCAATCACTTTTGAAGTGATTGGAGCCAAATGACTTTAAAAGTCATTTTTTGTGTAATAATTCATCTTCATGCCAAACTCATGTGTATACTTTTCAAGTCATTTGACTCAAATGACTTCAAAAGGTCATACTTTTAAAGTTGTTTAGGATTAAATGACTTCCAAATTCCTTGTTCATCTATAAAAATGCCGAAGTTATCTCATTTTTTCTTGTATCCTGTCGCATGACGATGTCCTCTTTTGGTCCTTGTGCCTCTATGTTTTCCTTCTTGCTTTCCATTTTAGATATTTTGATTGTTTGTGCCATGAAAAACACTATAAGTAAATCCTAACCTTTTTTTTCAATTCATTACTTTCTTGTTACCAACTCTCATTATTTTCATTTTTTAGATCAAGTGGGTTTTCTCACTATAGATAATGGAGTTAAGAACTATGTTAGATCATCCTGATTTCACAAGAATTGTATGATTTCATTGCAAATGACAATTGCTTCTCTCTCTAACCCTCACTATTGGAGAAAGGGAGAACATTACAATTTGTGGTTCTCATCCAAAATTAGGGTTTGATGAAGAGTAGTGGTTATACCATCAAGTTTTCTCTCCCCATAGAGTGGTATCAGCTAAATACTACCATGCTAGATTTTGATGAAACATAGCAGATTCACTCTTTCATCTTGATATTGTATTAATAAGATATAATAATATGTAACATTTGATATATGTAAGTATGTGTGTGTGTGTAAAGAATGCATGACTCAATGCTGAGTATCATAAAAAAATCAGTTTCATTGTGTATTTATGTAAGATATTGTAAAGTACAAAAATCAAATATATATTTATTTATTTATTTGAAGTGAAAATATATTAGTTTTTAAAATTGTTTACTATAAACAACTTTAAAAGTCTAGACTATTGAAGTGTTTAAGTCAAACGCATTTAAAAGTCCAGACTTTTAAAGTCATTTATAGTAAACAACATTAAAAAACCACACTTTCAAAGTCATTTATGGAAAATGACATTACAATTTTGTGACTTTTAAAGTCATTTAATGCAAATGACTTTAAATTTACAAGTCCGTTTTAAGAGTTCTTTCATCATCATTCACCGTGCCTTTTCTAACTATGTTCATCTATACCCAAAAACTAAGCCGAATTTTGTTGTGACTATCCTCAACCAATTTCCAACTATGAATTGGAACTACATTCACAAATTCATAGTCAATATCAATTTTTGAGTGTTGGTTAGTATCTATTTGTTTGTCTCATATGTATTATGCATATTTGAAGAATGTTTACAAGGTTATAGTTAGAAGCTTTCCTTTTTAAACATAAATTTCTTTTTGAATGCATCTTTCATATATATATTTTCTTTGTTAATTGAAAATTTCCACATGTGTGCATGCATGTAATTTAGTTATTTTGAATACTTCTAATTATTGTATACCTTGTATTTGGTTAAATTTCTAACCTAATCTTTTCATGTCTGACAAGTCTCCACACACAAATTTGCTTTAATTTCTTGAAATAATGGACAAATATGCTTTGATTACTATGATAAGAACATTAAAAGAATATGAGGAGGGAAAAGAAAATTTAATAGAGTTGGCACTTAAGGCAAGTGTTGATCGTAATTTCATGCATTGTCCATGCTCAAAACATAGAAACTTGAAAAAAGTAACTATAGGGTGTTGAGAGAACACTTGTGCTTCAATGGAATCAATGAAAGCTATCACCCATGGATTTGGCATGGAGAAGAACTTTTGCATGGGCCCTCGTCATGGCCTAGAAGATATGATGAAGATAATGTAGGAAGTGTTATAGACAATACAACTGTATTGATATTTCAAGATGCATATGATGACTTTCACAATGACCCTCAACAATTTCATATTATATTAGAGGAAGTTGATGAGTAGTTGTACCCTGAGTCTAAACATTGTACTAGTTGTTTGCAAGGGTAGAACTTTATAACGTGAAATCAAGATTTGTTTCTCAGATTAAGGATTTATGGAAGTCTTGAAAGCAGTGGGTAAGATCCAACTGAAGGATAATAAATTGACAAGGTTCACATGGGAGGCAAAGAAAACCCTAGCTACACTAGGGTTGAAGTATGAGAAGATACATGCATGTTCCAATGATTGCATCTTGTATAAGGAAGCAGTACAAGCATAAACTACATGCCCAACTTCTAAACAGTCAAGATGGAAGTTAAAGAAGAATTCAACTTAGACAATTATAGATGTTCCTACAAAGGTTCTATGGTACTTCCCCCTATTCCAAGGTTCAAAAAAATGTTTTGTATGACAGAAACAATGAAGAAATTAGTTTTAGCTTGCTAAGGATAGAGTAGCTGATAGCATTTCACGCCATCTAGCAAATAACTTAGCATGGAATCTCATAAACTTTATGTGGCCTAATTTTGGCAAAAAACATAGAAACCTACGACTTGCATTATCTACAGATGGGATTAATCCTTATGGTTCTATGAGCAACAACTATAGTTGTTGACCTATCATATTAGTTTGCTACAACCTCCCACCCTTTGTATGGATGAAGAGGAAGTTCATGATGTTAACTATGTTGATATCGGCTCCAAAGCGGCCAAGGACTAACATTGATGTTTACTTGCTCCCTTGATTGATGATCTTGAGAAGTTATGGGACGTAGGCGTTGAAGCATATGATGTAAAAAGGAAAGAGTTGTTCACCCTAAAGGCTATAATTTTGTGTGTAATAAGCGACCTCCTCGCATATGGTAATTTGTTTGGAAGCACCATGAAGGGATACAATGCTTGTCCTATCTGAAATGATCAAACATGTACTATATAACTTAAACATGGTAGGAAAATGGCATTCCTTGGCCACAGAAGATGGTTGAGCATAGACCATCCATACTGTTTTAAGAAAGGGGAATTTAATGATAGTGTAGAGATAAGGATGCCTCCAAATATGTTGGTATGATGACAAGAATTGGAGCAAGTTGATAACATTAATGTCTTGTGGGGAAAGAAGAAATCAAGTAAACGTGTAGGTGAAAGCAATTGTAGAAGTCATTGCAAGAAAAAAATCAATATTCTTTCACTTGCACACTAGAAATCACTACATCTATGGCATTTTCTTGATGTTGTGCACATTAAGAAGAATGTATGTGAAAGCTTAACTAGTACCTTGCTTGATATCAGGGGAAAAACAAAGGATAGACTTGTATCTTGAATGGATCTCATGAAGATGGGTTTGAAGATGAGGTTGTATCCATAAGATAAGGGCAGTCGAGGAACATACCTGCCTAAGGCAAATTATACACTTGATATAAAAGAGAGGAGAATAGTGTGTAAAACCTTATCTGAGCTCAAAGTCCTAAACGACTACTCTTTACACTTTAAAAACATTGTCTCCATGGAAGAGCTGAAATTGTCAAGGATGAAGTCCCACGTGTTCCATGCATTGATGCAATAACTTCTGTCTATAGTAATAAGTTCGGTGTTACTAGACAAAGTTAGTGGATCTATTGCAAAATTCTACTACTTCTTTAGTGCTTTGTGAAACAAGTCATGGATGTTTCAAAATTGGAAGAAATTCAACGATATCTAGTGACAACTTTATGTAAGCTTGAGATAATCTTCCCACCATTCTTCTTTAACATAATGGTACACTTAACAATGCACTACATTGATGAGGTTATACGTTATGGGCCACTCTACTTGTGATGGATTTACCCATTTGAGAGGTACATGAAAATTTTAAAAGGGAATGTACGAAATCATAACCAGCCAAAAGGGTGTATAGTCAAATATTATATTGTAGAGGAAGTAATGGAGTTTTGCACTAAGTGATTATCAAGAGTGGATGCGATTGGAATCCTAAGAAAGAAACAATTGGTTGCATTTGATGATCCTAAGGTTAGAGAACCTCTATCGAGTGCTAATATATCGATCATTGACTATAAAGAATGGGACCATGCACATCCTTATGTGTTGCAAAAGATTGATGAACTCCAACCATACATTGAGTAAGTTGATCATGCACCTAGGTAAAAATTAATTATTGATGATTATATTTTCTTTGATCACTCCATTAATTTGTTTGTATGTGTGTCTGTATGTGTAGTGAGCACGTGGATGTTATCGAGTCAAAGAATCCATGTTACACAAAGAAATAGAAGTAGCTACAATTTGAGCATTATCGAACTTTCAATACTTAGCTACGTTAATAGGTTAAATGAAAGAATTCACACTTAATGAATAAAATAGATTTTGTATATATGCATATATATAATCTTGCATAATTGCAACAATCATATATCTTACATAATATGTGTACACAAATTCAAGATCAATGAGAAGTAGCATGCACTGGTAGGGCTGGATAGAGATAAGACCACGACCAAAAGTAATATAATATGTTGGATATGCAATCAATGGTTATTGCCTTTACACAAAACCCCATGATAACTCAAGAGTGCAACTGAATAGTGGGATTAGCTTAGTTGTCAATGCTACATTCTTTTCCAATTCAAAGGATAATAGGCCAATAATGGCTGATGATATTTATTATGGGGTTATAAGAGAGATATGGGCCTTGGATTATACTTTTAGAACTATGGTTATTTTTAAGTGTGATTGGGTAGAAAGCAAAACAAGTATTTTATGTACAAGATGGATGTGATAAGAGATGTTCAACTATTTTATCATCCTATCCAAGGGATTTTTATGATGAACATGACCTAGGAGGTACTGAAATAGATTATCCTTGTATTACCAAAAAAATCCTATCAATCGAAGTAGTTCTTGGTAAAAATGAGGATTATATACATGATAATGGTGAGGAGAGTGCTTGGGTATGAAAACAATATAGTTGGGGGTATATAAATGGATTGTATTAATGAGTTGCAATATAATTCTAGATTTATGATGAGCTATTTTGTCATGAGCTCTATGGAATGAGGTGAGATGAATACTATATATATATATATATATCATAAAAGGAGGATAAATGAGGAGTTGTTCTAAAAAATACTTTGATTTCCTTATTCACGTATTTATATATATGTGTGTGTGTACAAAGAATGCATGAATCAATGTTGACTATCATAAAAAATCAATTCCATTGTGTATTTGTGTTAAATATTGTAAAGTATTAATATATAATATATAATATTTGAAATGAAAAATAGTATATAAAGTCTTACTATTGAAGTTGTTTATGAATAAATGACTTTAAAAGTACAGAATTTTAAAGTCATTTGCACTAAACAACTTTATAAATTATTTTTCATTTCAAATAATATATATTTTATCTTAGCATACAATATCTAACTCAAAAGTAGTAAGCATTGATTCATGCATTCTTTGTACACACACACACACACACACAAACACATGAACAAGGAAATAAAAGTATTTTTTATAATAACTCCTCATTTATCATCCTTTTATGATATACATATATATGTGTATATTTATAGTCACATATATAGTATTCATCTCACCTCAATCCATAAAGCTCATGACAAAGTACCTAATTACAAATATGGAATTATATTGCAACTCATTAATACAATCCATATACTCTCAATTATATTGTTTTCAAACCCAACCACCCTCCTCACCATTATCACACACATAATCCTCATTCTCACCAGTACTACTTCGATTGATGGGATTGTTTTGGTAATACAAGGGTAATCCTAACTATGAATTGGGACCACATTCACATATTCGTAGACACTATTGATTTTTGAGTGTTGGTAATTAGTATCTCTTTGTTTGTCTCATGTATATATAATATATATTATATTATTATATGCATGTTTGAATTTTTTTAATGATTACAATGATGCAAAAATTATGAAAATAGTACTAGTGATGCCTAATCGAAGATATGCTTGCTCAAAAAGAAAATATCCAGTAATGAAATAGATCAAACAATCATTGCAGTCCCCATATCATATTTAAAATAGTGACTTTGGATGGTAAGAAAAATATGAATGTGACCATCAAGAACAATCAACCAAATTTACACTAATCATTATATAACATCTTTGATTTTTAAATAACAATTTACAAAAAATTTGAATTATGTAAAATTGAAGTGAAAAGAGAATAATTTTGAAATTCTCAATTTTTTGAGTTCTAGAAAGTGAAAATCTATAGACATCAAATCAAATGTTAACACCTTGATATTGGGATTGTACTCGAAAAAGAAATTTCAACCACACTATGTTTGCTAAAATTGGAATTTGGACGAATAAGTTTTGATTTTTCTCATAAAGGGCAATTTGGTAATTTCACATAGTGGCCCCACTTACAGAAATTTGAGATTTGAGTAGCATTCATCTATCATTTCTTATTATAATTAACTATATATATTTACAAAATAGTAAAAAAATTATAATTTTCAAGTTTTAAATTTTCCAAAATGAAATTATTAAATAACTAAAGGAGGGTGCCATTTTGATAATGGCACCCACTTCCCACTTAAGTTAGTCAACAAAAAGGGAATAGACCAAGGTCTGTTCTCGAAAACCTAATAGGAGGAAACCTAGAAGAGTTAGTAGAAGAGAATCAAGGAGAGAGAAGAGAGGGGAGAGGGGAGAGGAAGAGAAAGGAGGAGAAAGAAGAGGGGGAGAAAGAGAGGAAGAAAAGAGGAGAAAGAGGGGGAATTTTCCATTGGTGACACTCCATGCTGATGATGCCCAAACCCTCCTGACAGTGGGAGAAGAAAGAGGAGAAGAAAAAGAGGAAGAAGAAGAAGAGAGAGATGGAGAGGAGAAGAAAAAGAGGAGGAAGAAGAAAGGGGAGAAGGAGAGGAAGTGAAAGGAGGAGAGAAAGGTGGTTTACGACTGTCGGAATTTGTGAGCCATCCTTGGAGAAGACAATGGCTCAGATCAATAATTTGAACCTATCAAAATCTTCTATGCACGAGCATGAACCAAGCCCTAAGTTTATTGGGTAATCTGTACTATTTTTTGCCAGTCAACATGAGAAGGGACTAACTCTTGAAGGATAGGTAATGTGTTGTTTTTTACGGACTCAGGAATTTAATGCTTGAAGAAAGTCGTTTGGACATACATTGTTGAGGTAGAATCTATGGAACCCATGTGATGAATTGATTTCTTTTGTTTGATCTAAGAAGTTCCAAAAGATAAAATAATTTGGCTCAATTGCAATGAAACATTTGGACCTAAGCTAGGCACTTAACTTTAACTAAGTTTGATATGATATTTAAAGTTCTTATTAACATGTAGAACTTGATTACTAAATAATGACATTTTGTATTGATCAAATAAAATATTTGAATGACTAAATGTTTGCTTGAAAATTTTAATGTTACACTAGTTGTAAGACTTAAAGAAGAGAGCGTGGATAGCTCTTTTTGACTGAAGGTTATACATACACTTAGTTGATGTTAAAGCACTTAGAACATGATGCGAGATGAGTTTGTATATCTAACATTTATAACATTTAAAGAGTCTAAATAGCATAGAACATCCCTAGTTACATTAGTAACAGGATGAAAGCTGGTAGCATAACTATAAAGGCTTCAAACTATAGGCAAGACATAGGTAAATGGTTACATTGTACTATGCCTTTAGCCATTGATGGAAGTAGTTTGAACACCTTTTATGTTACTTGAGAATGCTTAATGTTATCTAAGAAAAGTTTGCTTAATAATATGAACAACTGCTATGAGTTCCATATGATCATGGTTTAGAAAGGAAACATATTGATTTATATCAACTAAGAACCTACTTCATGAACTCTATGGTGAACAATTATGATTTGAATTACTATAAGCATTCTTCCTTCATGATCTTTGAATTGAGACTTTGTTGAATGTGGCATGAAAAGGTGGGACTCTTGTTGTATTGGTTTGTTTATGGGTGCATGTTCAATGTGATGAAGTTCATTATAAAGTCAACATAGAAGAGATAGAAAGATATAGAGTCATCTTGTTGAAGCTTTTTTTACTTAAAAAGTAACCTTGAGGAGAACAAGTCACCAAAATAGAGAAATATGGAGTGTTAATGCATTTAGTAATCCATTGAAGACAAGTATCATCAAAACCTTATTTCTACAAAAGTTTCTAAAGAGCATCCCTATGAATGCAGTATAAAACCTTTCTTCTATCAACCTTAATAAACATACCAGCCCTAGTATCCTTTTGGCAGAAATTGTGCAACATGTCATGAGAAGGTGGAATGTTATAAAAACTTGGAGAGCTCTATCTCAGATGAGTAGTGTAGACAGTTTAACTAAATTTGTAAAATTGGATTAGTATATTCGTAATCTTTACATGATGTAATGTTGTTAGTATTGATGATTTTCACTGAATATGTGTTTAAACCTTTTCTTATGAATGTATTAGAAACATCATTGAATAACTGCATTTCACCTAGCCAATTTTAAGAACAAAAGATGGGTGTCTGTATGATGCTTGTATGAGTGGTACAGAAATGATGGATCTTTTACATTGTGTTTTGAAATTTAGAAATAATTCAAATTTATTGTTTTCTATGATACATGCATCACATTTGAACTCATCTTAAGTTTTAATTGCATGCTTTATTTGTATTGTTAGTCCATATTTAGAGGTTTCCCTTCACTGATAAGTTTAATTGCATGGTTTGATAGGTTTATGTTTCATTGCTTAAAGATGTTGCATCTTTTGAATAGTACATTAGTTAGTTTCTAGGTTTAGCTTTAGAAAGTTTAATTTTAGAAATATCTATACTAAGCAGGTTTCTATTTTCATGCATCTTTTATCTAATTTGTTTTCGGTTTGTTTGTCATATATGTCATGCTAGTTTGTTTTCTTTAAATGACTTGCATGGATTTTTTTATGTCATTGTTCTAATATCATTGTGTTCTTGTTTGTAGTAATGATGGAATAAAAGCAACATCAAAATGAATAACATGGCCATAATGAAGAGCCCAAACAAGAGGCCAACACGAGCACTACTCAAAAGAGAAATGGCGAAGGGTAAATAATAATGGAAAAGGTTATCAAGAGAAAGTCTAAGGGAATTAAAGAAATTATCCAATACAACAATAGGGGGTAAGAGATAGGTGAGAGTGCAGCCTCTTATAGTAGTTTCCTATGCTTTACAGTAAGAAGCATGGTTCTTATCACATTTGAGGACTTGAGAGTTGTGCCATCCTTGACAAAAGATTTAATATGGAAAATGGTGAAGGTAGGTAAACATTAATAACATGTATTATGTAATTTATAACATACCTTACTTTTAAATATAGCAATTTAAGGTGTACTTTGTAAACTGCCTTTGATTTGCCTAATCAGAAGAAGATGCATGCTTTGCAAGAAACTGGTGAGCAATGGAGAAAATGGAAGAACTATCTTGTTTGTAATTGCATAGCTCCATATGTTAATGATTCATTGAGGTTGTACGTAGTGTCTACCATTTACTTTGACGTCATTGACTAGGATGTGTGGAATGCATTTGTATAGAATTGCATGTGCGTTGAATTTAAGGTATGTGCAAAAATAATGTTTCATTTAATTAATTACATGTAACATTCAATTATTGCACTTGATTATGCATGTACAAATGTGCAAGCAAAGAGTGCAAGAGGAAGAAAGGTGCATGAAACTAGTATGTAGCACCACCTATCTAGGTTGGTCTATGCTCGTTTAGAGGAGCATGAAGTAAGCATTTCTGATAATTTTGTAATAACCCAAATTTTTTTTGTAAATTGATTGAAAAAATCAATAAAGTTTGATTTTTCAGAAATTTTGGGCTAGAACATTAGGTTATTGGAAATTCTCTTTTTATAGAAATTAAAACATGATTTAGAACTTATAAATGATGAATGTACTAAAAAACCAATCGAAATGACACTAAGTACTTTCAATTTCGTGTTAAAATAAAAAATCCCTAATTTTCTTCATTTTTATGAATAAGTACGTTCAATTCTAAGTCAATATTTAGAATTTAATTGAAAATACAATTCCAACTCCACTAAGTACACTCAATTTTGAGCTCGGGAGAATAAAATGGATTTTTCTCCATAAAAGGGCAAAATGGTCCTTTCACACCCCGTGTGGCCCACAAGGGGCCCAAACGAATCCAACGACTAGAAAACATGTAATGAGTGGTCAAACCACTACCAGCTGCTAGTGGAGAAGGAGGTGGTAGTGGAGGATCCAATGTTAATTTAATATTTAAAAGAATTAAAACATAATTATTACAAGTAATTATGAAAAATGAAAAACACTTATAAATACCCCTCCAAAATTGTTCATTAAAATTCCCATGAAATCATCTTGCTTACTTTAAAAAACCAGACTAGATTCCTTCCCAAAATTCCAAAACTCCCAAAAATCTCCCTTCTTGCACTTTCTCTCTCTCCTCTCTCTAATTGGAACAAGAGACTTATATTCAATTAGGCCCTTTGTTCCAAAAATGAATCTCACAAATCCCACCATCCATACAATTTGAGACTACCTTATCTACAAAACCCCCAACTCAATTTCAAGATCCAACAATGCAATCAATTGGAAATCACAAAATAAGGGACTATCGGGCTATCTTATCATCAAAGGGTATTTATTTCAAATTGGGCTTCAAATCTACGTGTTTTCTCCAATCAGGTAGGTGAAACCATTTCTTATAATTATTTCATGTTGTTTGATGTAATTTTAATTTTTCTATAATTAGTTTTAGGTAAAATTTATAAAAATAAAGTAAGGAACATAACCCTTCAATTCTGGATGATAGAGTGCTCAAATGGAAAATCTAAGCCATCCAATCGATATAGAAGGGTCCAAAACCCCTATGGTAGAAGTTTCATGAAATTTTATAGAGTTTTGAACCTTTGATTAAAGAGGATTGATTGGACAGTCCAAAATAAACTATCTGATCTCCAAATCAGATCAGGATTTGTAGGACCCACTACACAATACCATACGGAGACGTGCCCTGCGGCAGCATCTCTACGAACGTGCCTCGCATGTGACACCGTCCTGACAGGACGACCATGCGACAGCGCCGGTCTTGGGGGATTGAATCATGCTTGCATCTCGGTGGTGGGAGTAGTGTCAACCCTTCCACCCGACTGGCCTACTTTGCCCGATCAATCTGGGTTGTCTGTTCTATTGGGCCCAGATCAAATTTGGACCCTAGGAATAGCTATGAACTTCACAGTTCAATTGTGGAGTCATCTGAACTCCAAATTGAGATTGGAAAGAAGCTATGGTAAGCTTATAACTTCTATTTTCTTTTAAAATCATAACATTTAAAAAATTCTTCATGAAACTTTCTATATTTAAGAATTAAGCTTCTAATTTTCATGATCTTTAAGATATGAGATGATCAGATCTTTAGGATCTGATTTACTGATGATATAATGTTGAAATAAAGTGATATCCATGACTTATTTGGATAAATCTAAGATAAATTGAGGGATCTACCCTTTATGGTAGAAAAATCCTAAAAATACAAAGGGACCCACTTGATCAATAAGATCAAGTATGATCAGACCCTTGGGATGGATTGAATGAATGATATTATGATGGAATTTATTGAGATTATGGATTGAATATGACCAAAAATAAAGGGATATGATCTTGGACCTTAATGGAGTAAAAGGCCTAACCTAAGATCTAATGGTTGGATCATAAGCAAAAGCTTTAATAATGAGAAATGGCTTAGCTTGAGTTATGCATTGATTTCATTTGATTTATTTCTTAAATATAGGATCCATGATAGATTATTTTAGTATAACTTCATTTCAAATGTCCATAAAATTATTCATGAATGATGAATTGTAACTTAAGACCATGTTGTTATGATTTCATGCAATTGTAACTTAGGACCATGCTAGGATTTCATGTTAGATTACACTATGGTATGAGATGGTACCTTAGGTCCCTGATAGTTTAATTTGAGTTGATTAGATAAAGTACATTAGTTAGAAATCATGCTAGTGTAATCCTAAGTACCTTGTACCATTATCTCTAGGCTGTTCAATTATGTAGTTTTATGCTTTAAATTTATAATTCATTTATGGTTAAATTTTATCAATAGATTTAATTGTTAAAGTAGTTATGAGATAAAGAGCATAAAACACCAAAAAAGGAATCTAATGAGAAAGTAGAGTTTCATGCCACAAATAAGAGTGAATTATTTGACTTGGACTTAATTAGTAAGGGCTATAGTTAATAGGACAATATAAGGATTATCAAATCCTTGACCCAAACTAGGAGAATAATAAACCCCATGAATGACATTTTAAATGTTCATGGACTTAATTAAAATCAATGAGAAAGAGTACTTAGGGCTAACATGCTCATAGGAACTTTATGAAAGGTTGAGCTAAGGTCACTCTAGTGAATGTTGAACATGATGGTTAAGGGGGTTTTCTAATAGAGCCTCACTCTTTCCCTACCTTCTATTGATGTTTGTGAGGTCTAAACACCTCCTTAGGTGAGGATTGAAGTAACCACTTTGTGTTCATCCATTCAGCTAGTAAACTTTAGCCAATTAGAAATAAGAGGAGCAGTCTAGACTTAGGCTGAAATAAGTTATCTTCAACTAGTAAAACATTGACTGGTTGAATAATAATAATAAGAGCATAAAAGGTTAGTAAATTATCTAACCCTAATAAAAATTGTAAGAAAGATAAGGATGATCAAACAAGATCCGTTGGATCTTGAATGATCAAGAACAATAAAAATAAATAAATATTTCTTGATGATGATGATGATGATATATATTGCTTGCAACTTAGATAAAATAGAATAAAAGATCTTATATCAAATAGAAGATCTGAACCCTTGATCAAATATGATTCAAGGAAGAGAACCAAGATCATTCTCCTTAAGGATAATCAAACAACTAAACTTAGATCAAAGGAGAACCAAATGATAGAAGATCCAAGTTCTTGATCTTTATCAACAAGTATAAATTGTTGATCAAAGGATCTATGAATGATTGAGATCAAAGAAATGAATACACAAAGACTTAGGATAGAAAATACTTAGATCTGAAAGATTAGAGGATCATTCTAATAATCAGATCTATTAATCAATAGGATAGATTCTCTCTAAGGAAGATAAATCGTGATCGGACATAAGATAATGAAGAGATGGATCACTATTTGAAGGTAGGAGGATTTTATGAATGCACCTACATGGGATATACATGTTGAACACATGACCTTATGTTGACAAGTGTAATGTTAATACTTGTATTACATCCCTTAAAACCCTTATGATCTAACCAAACACATGTGAAATGGTTAAGTTAGAATTGAGGACTAGAATCTAAGTGAATATGGAACTAGAAGATATTTTAACCCTGAGTAAATAGACAGATTGTCTGATACATATGAAACCTATTTTACATACAAGCATAGAGGCTTGTGGTTTTGTTTTAAATAGGCATAAGCTTGAGGGTGCTATGCTAGGGGAGTTATTAGGGTTTAGCCACCTGCTTCCTAAAATTTGATGATTTGAAGATACATTGCCCTATGAGAGACTAAAAGTCAGGTGGGGCAATTATGGGAAGGCCACCACTGTGAAAGTCTTGTCTCCCCATATGGGCAGTGACATAATATTTTCTACCGTGATATTAGTGGTAAACAGGGCAATTATCCAAGTGTACTAGTATGGATCAAACTGTAGCATGGTAGTCCTTTGATTATTTTTCCTTATGATGCATATGAGATAGGCATAGTGAAATGCCTTATGTTTTGGCATGATGAAATGCTAGGTAGTTGTATATTACCAGCATTTCCCAAGAAGGAAAATTCCCAACATAGGACTAGCTGAAATACTAATTTCTCATAGTAGAAAGAATTGATCAGCTTAGTTGAAATGATATTTGACTTCTTTCATAAATTTGACGGATTTATCCATGTATAGTATGTATGTATAAGGATGTACATATATTACAAAGTAAAGAGTTAGATATATGAGTATGTTTTTGAATAACGGGATTGTGAAGTATTAGAATTGTACTGTCAATTATTATGCTTCTTGAATCCTCTACCAAGCATAGCTTGCTGAGATATTGTAAATGTTTCGATGTTTACAATATCTCAAATATAGAGAAGGAGAGTTAGGAGCTCAAGACTATAGAAGACTTGAAGAGAATAATCATCAAGGTATACCCCTTGAAGACATGTATTTTGTTCTATTTGAGAGTGTTGTATTGTAATGAGACTTTCATTGTATGGTGAGCTTTGAGTTTTGGATTATGTAATTTGGAAAAGTATTGTAATGGATTTGGGTTGTATTGTGAACCACTGGATGGATTCTGGAATTTAATAAAAATATATTCCTTCAATGGAATTTTGTCTTGTACAAAAAGTCTACTTATGTTATGTATGAAGTACTGACTTGGGTTTTTCAAAACAAGTTCTAAAGAAAAGAATTTCTACTACTTTGTTTTGCTAAAATTTTTTACTACTAAGGGCCCTTGCCTTTGAAAATGTATTACAAAATGTGTTCCAAAAACCCAGGTCATCACAAATTTATCCCTTCCAAATTAATGCTATTATAGTTATAAACATTTTGTTCTCCAATTATGGTGTCTTACTTGATAGCAAAAGAAAGTTGGAACTACGAAACCCATTGATCGCTCCATTCTCTAGAAGATGGGGCATTTGGTGGCCATATTGGCAACAAGTTCTAAGATGAAAGTACTACACACATTACTTCTCGCATTGTAAATGGTTCCACCTATTTATAAATTTTATAGAATTAATTAGATGACATGATCATTTCTTTCTAATTAAATTTTGTATGACATTCTTACCCATGAATGCACAACTATAGGAACTCTAAGCAGTATTGCTGCCAGTGAAGACATCTTGTATAGGGTAATAAGCAATACGAATGACCACCCTAGTCAAGTTGGGGGCATAGGGCATAGTATTGTTCCATCTAAATTCTTTGGTAAAGGACATTTACCTATAGTTCAAGGTGAGGAGGCCTATAATGAGTTGGTTGAGAAAATTAAAATGAATATATTTAGTCAGTTACATGAAGGAGGTTTAATAATAGTTTCTCCATCCCTTGCACATAATTCTCATAGTGACCCTGTACTGTCAAATGCTAGCTGCAAATCTCCAGTTGAAGAACATCATGAAGGACATTCAACACACCTCAAAAAGAAATTGCAGCCGAGAAGTTATATATATATACATGTATAGACAAAACTAGAAATTTTCATTATCCTATAATAATTCTCTATCTCAACCTCTCTATTGTATATTTTATTTGTAGGTGGGTCAATTCCTGTTGGCCCTAAATTCTTATCAAAGCATCATGGCAGCTGGTTCATGCTACGAGCATGAATCAATTGTTTTGTGTGGAATTAGTATGCCACTCCATACTAAGCAAGTGTCTATTACCATGGCTTTGAATGCCAATGCTTGCTTACCATTCCCTCTAAGAATGGAAAATATTATAACTGTTGGGCAGGAAGTTGCATATCACATTGCTTGGCCAGAGCCATTAGTCATTCCCATAGAGTTCATAGTATGTATCTTATCATACTACCTTCCTCATCAATATTTTTAGCTAAATACCTTAATTTAATTGTTTATTAAATTTACATGGTTAATCAGCAACAACATGCAACATCGAGGTTGCTCGCCGTTGAACTAGTACCTATTAATATTTCGCTAATGGAACAGGTACTTGTGTATATCTTGGTTTTTTTTTCATCATAAATTAGGTCCTCTTCATTGATTAATATTATTTAGATAATTTTTTTTTTACATCTTTTATAGCAGTAGTCTAAGGATCATTTGGAAGTCCTACCTAACATGCCTCGATCCCTAAGGTTAATCTGCAATCTCTTCAACAAAGATATGGCAATCAACCCCATACAAATTAAGGAGGGAGTGCTTGCTAAGGACGTTGTTGAAGTGCCACTTATGGTAGCAGACCTATTACGAGTTTTCGTATGGGATCAACTCGAGCACTCTGGCATTGTCTCCTTCATGAGGTATATGCACATGCTTGCTTATAAAATATTTGAAATTACATGTTATATTTTCATGGTATAGGTAATGATTATTTCTTTTATGTAGCTTCTTGAATGATGCAACTAGCCTTTTCGAGAGTGAGGATATACATTACCAATTCCTTGACCCTGACATCATTTGTGGAGTGGTAGAGCAATGGCCAATAAAGAAGTGTGTTCATGATATTTTACTCGCTTCTTCTAGTACTCTCAAGGGCAAGGCTTAATGATTCCCTACAATAGCAAGTATGTTTTAATTTTCTAATTTTCTTACAAACTTATTCTATACTTAGGGACTGTCAACATTAATTACAATATATATATATCACTTTCTATGTAGGGTTGATTGGATGCTGCTCATTTTGGAAGTACACGGTGGCCATGCTTTATCTTTTGATTCTTGTGGAGTGCACATTTATCTCGCCTCGTAGAAATTATAAATAAGTAAGCTTTTATCCTTTTCATTTATTATGTGTAGATAAATAATTTTTTATTCATTTGTCATATATTTAAAATTTAAATTTGTAGAGTATGGTATGAATGAGCTAATCTGACTAAGACTATACAACCACTAAAACCTACTTGGAAGAAAGTCAAGGTAGAGAAAATAATTAAGTACTCAATTTTACCTCTAATTATACTTACAATAGTACAAATGATATTTATGAATTCTTTTTGTTGTCATTGTTGCATAGTGCCCTAAACAATAGTTTGATTCAGAGTGTAGGTACCATGTCTTGAGATACATCAAGACCCTCATATTTGATAGTGTTCCTATCTCCTATTTAAGAAAGGTAAGACACTTTTTACATTTCATAATCTTATATATTTTTTATAGTTTTTTATGGATCTAACTAAAAAATGTGACCTTAATTAAATATGTTGTATTATAGGCTATTGCGCTTTCTGAGTGGGTAAACAAGAAGAGTTACTTCAAAGTAAATCTCAATGAAATATAAACTGAATGGGCTGAGTATGCAATGCGTTTCTTTAAAAAATAGATATTTTTTGAGTGATGAAAGAGTGAAACTTGGAGTGTGGGAATAAATGAGTATGGATGAAGTGAATTTAGAGCTTGTAGATAAAGTGAATATTTGGCTATTGGTTTTCAATATATTCATTGAATTATATAACTTTTATTAGATGATAAATGAGGGTTACTTAGAGTGTAAAAGTAAATATGAATGCATATAGATTCATAAATGAAGTCAATGTGGATGCTATAGTGAATGCATGCATTGTGGTTTCTTTCATTAAGCATTTTCAAGATAGATGTGGATGGATGATGATGAATTTGGTTGTTTTGTACCCAATGTGGAAGTGAATGTATTAGGTGTTATATTATAAGAAGTATTGGGTGTATCAAGAAAGATGTGGATGCATGTTGTGGTGGATGTTTATTTTTCATGTGTATAAAGATTGTTAGAAGTATCACATGTATTGAGATAGATGTAGATGTTGTAGTAGACATTTGTTTTTCATGTGTATATGCATTGTAAGAAGTATGATATATTCAATGTATACAGGTGGTAGTGCTCGAAATGTCAACAATGAAAAAAGAAAAAAGTCTTTTGAAGTCGTTTAGCCCTTCACTTAAGTAAATGACTTCAAATTTTGAGACTTTTAATGTCCCTTATGTAAATGACTTCCAAAGTGTGAGACTTTTGAAGTCGTTTGTTTAAATGACTTTTAAAGTTATCGACTTTCCAACTCAATAGAAGTCATTTTTTAAGCGACTTCTATTATCATTTTCAATTGACTTACAAAGGTCCTCTATAGTAGTGTTACATTATTGTCAATAGAATGTTCCTTCCGTTATTAAAGTTTCTTTTCCCTTCCTATGTATGGATTTTTCATGTTTATTAATTACATTCTTCTTTCCTATTAATTAAAAAATCTATAATAATTTAGTTTCTTCCAACATTTATAATTTGCACTCCTTGTGTTTGGTAAAATACCTAACCAAGTTTATTAATTTATTCATGTTTGAAAAGTCTTAAAATACAGTGGAGCTTCAATTATTTTTAAAAATGAACAAATATGCATGAATGACCTTGGTTAGAACATCAAGAGAGTATAAGGAGGGAATAAAAAAGTTTGTAGATTTGACACTTAGGGCAGGTGTGATTGTAATCACATACATCTTTCATGGTCAAGATGTGAAAACCTGAAAAGTTAAATGTAGGCAACTTTAGAGAATGTTTATATTTTAAAGGAGTCAATGAAACTATCTCCCCCTAATGATGTCAGTCTATGTGGGCTAGTTTACATGTGAATTGATTAACTCATTAAGAGGTACAAAAAAGTTTTAAAATGGTATGTAAGATACCACAATGGGCGAGAGGGGTGTACAATCAAACTTTACATTGTAGAAGAAGCTATGGAGTTTTACATAGATTATTTATCACTAGCTCATGTATTGACCATTGAAGTTAAAGAATGGGACTAGGTGCACTTTTATGATCTACGAAATAACAATGATGAAGTGCATCCATACAATATGAGCACTATCATACAATACACTTTATTTCCTTTGTTTTATATTTATATTTGGGTAAAAATTAACAAAGGGTAATAATTTGATTCACATCTCTTTATTAGTATAGCGAGCATGTGGATTTCTTTAAAGTGAAGTATTGAAGTTATGCAAAGAAGAATAAGTGACTACAATATGAGCACTGTCATACTTTAACTACTTGGCTCTATCAAAAAGTAAAATGAATTAATTCACTTCTAATTAAATGCATGTTGAATATATACTTACAACAATCGTCCTACTTAATATATGTATGTATACATACATACAATCATACATATACATACATACATATATATACAGGTTCTAAGTAATTGTATATCTGAATCCTTATGCTAGATGATAATGGGATCATGAAAAGAAGTAATAAAGTATGTTAAACATGCCATCAATAGTTGTTACTTTTACACAAAAGATTGTGATAAATCAAGAGCACAGCAAAATAGAGCGGTCATCTCGTTTTCCAATGCTACTTTCTTTTCCAATTCAAAGGATAACAACCCAATTTTGGGAAATCATACTTATTACAAGGTTTTAACAGTGATATGGGTGTTGGATTATACATGCATAACAATGGTTGTGTTTAAGTGTGATTAAGTGGAACATAACAAGGGCCGCATCAAAACTAATGCCCTTGGATTAACATTGCCTGACCTCAATAAAATTGCTTATAAAAATTACTAATTTATTTTAGAATCTCAAGGGTAGCAAGAATTTTATGCGTAAGATGGACATGGTAAGAGATGGTCAACTATTTCAACACCCTCCTTAAGGGATTTCCACGATGAAGGTGACCAAGGTGATACTATAATAGATTACCTTATATTACCAAAACAATCACATCAATTAATGGATTATATGGATGATAATGGTGAAGTTCATGGGTTGAAAAAAACATATATGATGGGACAAATTAACATGTAAATATTTGAAATGCAATTGAAGGATATCCCAAAATTTTGATGTGCATGCATTTGAGTTAGTTGTGTGTGTGTGTGTGTATAGATATATGATGCATGCATATGAGGACCAATCCAACCCCATAATATAAGCACGTTGCATTTCAAAACATTCTATGATAGTGTTTTTAAAGTTAGTTTAGGAAAACTTACTTTAAAAGCCAAAACTTGGTCATAAAAGCATGACTTTGCATCTCTTTTTTTTCTTCACTTCCCAATAATCAGCTGTTGTTTCTTCTTTATCTCTCTCTCTCTCTCTCTCTGTCCCTCTCCCTCTCTCTCTCTTTTCTATTGCTTGCTGCCATTTCAGTCACTGATTTTTATTATTTGTGATGGAAAAAACATAATAAGAAGAGTAAATCCCCTTGTTGTCGACGAAGTTGGTTTTGTGAGTGTAAAAGTTGGGGTTAAGATCTGCATTAGATTATCATGACTCTAACAAAACTATGCAATTTCAATGAAAAAGGGCTTTGCAATCTAGCCCTCATAAGAGAAAGGGTGAAGTGTGAATAAAAAGGGAAAGGATTAATAACCAAGCTGCCTAGAATGAATTTGTAATGTAATGTTTTTACTTGTACACTTTGCAATCTAAGATTATTTTTACACTTTTAAATGTAATGTTTTTACTTATACAGAAAACATGGAACGTAAAGAAAATCCACAACATGAAGAATAATCCAGCCCAAGTACCCATCTATAGAGAAAGGGTAGAGGGACAAAAAAATGCAGCATATTATTAAGAGAAAGTCAAAGGTTGTGATGACCCGGGTTTTTGAAACATGATTTGTAAAGTATTTTGAAAGGCAGGGCCCTTAAGAGTGTAAAATTTTTTCGCAAAACAAAGTAGCAGAAATTCTTTTCTTTAGAACTTGTTTTGAAAACCCAAGTTACCACTTCATACATAACATAAGTACAATTTGTGTACAAAATAAAATTCCATTGAAGGAATATACTTTTATTAAACTCCAGGATCCATCCAGTGGTTCACAAGATCTGACCAAATCTAGTACAATACTTGTCCAAATTACATAATCCAAAACTCAAACTCACCATACAATAAAACTCTCAACAAAGAAAAATACATGTCTTCAAGGGTATACCTTGAAGATTATTCTCTTCAAGTCTTCTATAGTCTTCAGCTCCTAACTCTCCTTCCCTGTATCTAAGATATTGCAACAATTACAATATCTCAGCAAGCAATGCTTGGTAGGGGATTCAAGAAACATAACATTGACAATGTAATTCCAATACTTCATAATCCCATTATCCTTAAACATACTCTTTACTTTGTAAGTTATGTATATCTATATACATACATACCCTTCATGGGTAAACCAGTTAAATTCATGAAAATAGTCAAATATCATTCCCAACTAAGCTGATCAATTCTCTTCATTTTGAGAATTTAGTATTACAGCTAATCTTATACTAGGAATTTCCCTTCTTGGGAAATATTGGTAATATACAATTATCTAGCATTTCATTATGCTATAACATAAGGCATTTCACTATGCCTATTCTCATATGCATCATAGTGCAAAATAATCAGAAAGGAAGCTATGCTGCAGTCTGATCCGTACTAGCGCGCTCGGATAACTGCCCTGTTCACCATTGATACCACGGTGGAAAATATTATGTCACTGCCCATATGAGGGGACAAGACTTTCATAGTGGTGGCCTTCCCATAATTGCCACCACCCGACTTTTAGCCTCTCTTAGGGCAAGTTATCATCACATCATCAAATTTTAAGGAGCGGGTGGCCAAACCCTCATAACTCCTCTAGCAATAGCATTCCCCTAGGTTTATGCCTATTAAAACCAACTCACAAGCCTCCAAGCTTGTATGTAAAATAGATTTCATATATATCAGACCATATGTCTATTTACTTAGGGCTGAAATATTTCTTAGTTCCCTATTCACTTATAGTTTAGTCCTTAACCATCATATATGTGTTTGGTTGGATCATAAGGTTTTCAAGAGATTTAATACAAGTATTATCATTACTCTTATCAACATAAGATCATGAGTACAATCATGAATATCTCATGTAAATGCATTCATCAAATCCTCCTACCTTTAAGGAGTGATCTCTTTTCCCCAAATCTTCCATGATCCTGACTGATGTATATGATCTGTACATCCATACGTATTGTCAATATATAAATTATAAACCATCCTATTGATCATTAGATCTGATGTTTAGAATGATCTTTAGATCATTCATATCTAAGTATTTTTCTATCTCTAAGTCTTTGTATGTCCATCTCCTCGATCTTGATCTTTCATAGATTCATTGATTTACAAGCTTCACATGATAATAAAGATCAGGGTCCTAGATCTTCTATCATCTAGTTCTTCTTTGATCTAAGTTCAGTTATTGGATCATCCCTATGGAGGATGATCTTGGTTTTCTTCCTTGAATCATCTTTGATCAAGGGTTTGGATTACCTAATCTAATGAACTAGCTCAATGGGTGAACACAAAGTGGTTACTTCAATCCTCATGTAAGGAGGCGTTTAGACCTCACAAACGTCAATGGAAGGTAGGGGAAGAGTGAGGCTCTATTAGATAACCCCCTTAACCACTATGTTCATCATTCACTAGAATGACCATAGGTTAACCTTTCATAAGGTTCCTATGAGCATGTTTACCCTAAGTACTTTTTCTAATGGATTTTCATTAAGTCCATGAATATTTATAATGTTATTCATGAGGTTTATTATTCTTTTCCTAATTTGGGCCAAGGATTTGATAATCCTTATATTGTCCTACTAACTATAGCCATTACTAATTAAGTCCAAAGTACTCCATTCTTATTTGTGTCATGAAACTCTACTTTCTCATTAGAATACATTTTTGATGTTTTATGCTCTTTATCTCATAACAAGTAAATTTACTAATAACATTTAATCATAAATGAATTATAAATTCAAAGCATAAAACTACATAATTTAAAATTTAATGATAATGAGGCAAGTACTTAAAATAATTAAATCTAGCACCTTATGATAACAATGAAATCACATATCATGCTAATGTCTAAATGTTATACTAGCATGCTTTATAACATAATCATATTTAAAATGCTATTATATAAAATGAAACTAATTACATTAACATTTTTAGAAACCTTTACTTATGATCCAACCATTTGATCTTAGAACTTTTCCTTTGATTAAGGATTTTAGTTCTATTTAGGGAATTTTCTTTATTAAGGTCGAAAGATCATATTGATCTATTTTTGTCATAATCCATCCATGATTTCCTTGGATTTCATCACATTAACATTTATTCTTTCCATCCCAAGGATCTGATCACACTTGATCTCATTGATCAAGTGGGTCCCTTTGTATTTTTAGGGTTTTTCTACCATAATGGGTAGATCCCTTAATATATCTCATATATATCCAATTAAACCATAGATCTCACTTTATTTCAATAGTATATCATTATTAAAACATATTTTTAAGATCTGATCATCTCAGATCTTGAAGATCTAGGTAATTGGAAACTTATTTCTTTAATACAGAAAGCTTTTACTGAATAGTATGTCCATTTTATCATTTCATCAAAAAATAGAGGTTTCAAGCTTTTCATAACTTCTTTCTGATCTCAATTTGGAGTTCACATGACTCTGGAATTGGATTTGGAAGTTCACAGTCTTTCCTAGGGCCTGGATTTGATCTGGGCCCAAGGAACAAATGGCCCAGATTAGTTGGGTGGAATGAACTAGGCGGAACGCACTCGGTTCGTCGGGCACGTCCGCTGCGACGAAATACCGAAGCGCCCGCACGGGGCTTCCATGGACGCACACAAAACGCGTTCGGTTCGTCGAGCACGTCCGCTGCGATGAGACGTGAAAGCACTCACATGTGGCATCCATGGATGCGCACGGAACGTTGTCCGTCCGATCAGGAGATCGAACAGTCCATTTGGACCGTTTAATCATTCCCCTCTCAATTGAGGCCCCAAAACATCTCAGATCTTTGTGAAAATTCTACCCTAGGGGTTTTGGACCCTTCTGGATCGATTGGTGTGGTCAGAATTTTCATTTGAGCACTCTATCATCCAGAATTAAGGGTTCTAGTGTTTACTTTAATTTTTACCTTTTTATTACCAAAATAAATTATAGTAAAGTAAAAATTACATAAAACATTATTAAACATCTATGGAAAGTATTTCCACCTACCTGATTGGAGAAAAAACCTTGATTATATGCCCAATTTAAAAAAATACCTTGTTGATGAAGATATGGCCTAAGATCCACCTTTCTTGCAAATTTCCATTGTTTGAACCGTTGGATCTTGAAATTTCTTTGGGGGTTTTGTAGAATAGATATGTTGGGAAGTTTTGGATTGTAGAATTGATCAAATTAGATCTGGCACAAAGTGCCTAATTGATTTTAGGTCTCTTGTTCCAATCTAAAAAGAAAAACAACTTGAAAAGAGAGATGTCTTTTGGAAATTTTGCGTTTTTGGGGAGGGATCTAGGTCTAATTTTTTAGGTAAAGTGAAGAAAATTTCGTGGGGATTTTATGAGGATTTTTGGGGTTGTATTTATAGGCATTTTGGGTCTTTTTTCATGATTATAATATTTTATTTTTTATTATTAAATGGCATGAAAGTCTCCCATGCTCCATTTTTTCTTCCCCATGCCCCATTTTTCTTCCCCAAGACCAGCTGATGTTTGTTGACCCATGACTTCACGTGGGCTACTGATAAGATTGGTTTTTGGGTCCCTTGTGGGCCCCGTGTGGGCCCCACATGGTGTAAAAAGACCGTTTTGCCATTTATGTATAAAATTTTGGGTTTTATTCCCATGATCTCGAATTTGAGTGTACTTAGTGGCGTTGGATTCATATTTCTCAGTACATTCTAAATTTTGATGTCTCATATTTTGATTTTTGGGAGATTTTGATTTTTTTGGGTAAAATAGTAATTTTACCCCTTCTGTCCAAGAAATGAAGAAACGTAAGGATTTCTTATCCGAATTAGGAATTTGTCATGCTTACAGTCATTTTAAAGGGTTTGCTAAGTTTAATTTCAATTTTACATGTCTTATGATTTGATTATACTTTTATAAAAAGTATATTCTAAATAACCCTAATATTTCAGCCTGAAATATCTGAAACTCAAACTTTATTGATTTTCTCAATCAATTACAAAAATTGAGGTTATTACAAAGGTAATAAAAGATACTGTGTAGTTCAACCATAGGGGGCAAGTGATAGGTGACCGTGTAATATCTTATGCTAGTTTCATTTGTTGCACTATAAGAAGCTTGGTGCCAATCTCAATTAATGATTGGAGACATGTGTCACCATCAATCAAATATGCAATATGGGAGATGATGAAGGTATGGGAATGCTTCTTACATATAACATATTATATGCCTTATCTTATTATTTTCAAATGGATAAATGTGATTGTTTTGTTTTTGTGGTCTACCCTTGATGTTCTTGAGGAGTGCAAGAAGAATGCTCAATAAGGAGCTAGTGAAAAATGGAGAAAATGAAAGAATGAACTTGCAAAGAGGTACATATTTTCACTAATCCATTACAGCTACACACTATCCTTGAGTTGTATTCTAACATCATTGTCTAGGATGCGTGGAATGAATTTGTACATAACTATTTGTTTGCTCATTTGGAAGTAAGTAATAACTCAAGATTTGATTCCTGTAATTACAAAATTCAATTGTTCTTAATTACATTCCTTTTATATCAACAAATGGGTAGCCAAAGTGTATGAAAGAGAAATGGTGGATGCAACTAATCATATGCAGCACCACCTCTCCGGGATTGGTTATGCTAGGTTAGAATAACAAGAAGTATATGCGAGAGTTCATTTTTGTCTTACCTTTGATTTAGTGTCTCTTTTGACAGCGAAAGAAGGGTGGGACTATGAACCTCATCAATTGCACCATCCTTTGGAAAATGGTGCATTCAAAAGAGTGTAACACCCATTTACTTCACAAATTGTAACTGGTTCAATGTGTCTACCTTTGTATTGCTTGAATAATAAAATTAATCATGTTCTGATAGCTAAATTGTGTTGGATGAGTTGACCCAAAAACGTGCAACTACAGGGACTCTAAGTAGCATTGCTGCAAAGGAAGTCATCCTATATAGGGCTATGACCAATAAGGATGAGCACCCTAGCCGAGTAAGGGCCAAAGGCCATGGTGTTGTTTCCTCCAAATTCTTCTCTAAAAAAGTATCTATAGCAAAGGACTTGGACAAATGGAAAACAAAAACCAAAGATTAGCTCGTCAAGGAGTTAAAGGAGGATCTACATTGGGATTTTTGTAGTTTCAAAGGTCCATGTCCAGATGTTGCTCCTAGACTCCATCACACTGCAATGCTCCAACTGAAGAATACCTAGAACAACAACCCCTAGAAGGAGATATGCTAGTCAAAGAGGTATATATATGTAGACATGTTTACTTTTTCAATGTCCAATTATTTAATAATCCTCAATCATTCTTGTATATCTAGTATTTCTTATTTCCAGTCTGGTCAATGCATGCTGGAGCTACATACAACTAAGAACTACATTGTTATTGCTACACTGTATGAGATTCTCTCTGTGATATTGCATGGATTGATGATGTAACCACATGCTAATCATTTATATACTATTGCTTCCCTACAACCGAATGCCTTCCTACCATTTCCAATAAAAGCACATGAAATTCATACTACTGGGGATGCCATTAAATGTCATGTCACTGGGCTTAAGAAATATATCAAGCCCATGTTATCCAAAGTATATATGTGGTATCATATCATCATCTTCAACAACATTTTATGAGACTGTAGCTTAATTTTTTAATAACATCTCCATCTAATATTAACCAAAAGTAGTAGAAGGTGCCATCAAGGCTAACCTCCTGTATAACAACTCATTCTGCCATAATGATTGCCCTTGTACTAGTATTTATGTCTATTTTCATAATAAAGTTAAATGTCTTCAATGAACATTCTTATATTCATTACTAATTTCTACAACTTTGTATCCACAGGCTAGGGATTAGATGGTGGTTCTACTTAACACACCACCATTCCTGAGGGGACACTATAGACTCTTCAATTAATATAAGAGAATCAACCCCTTGTAGATAGAGCCTAAAGTACTTGCTAATAACAAAGTTGAAGTACCACGCATGGAAGGGGAACACTTATTTGTATGTAATATGAAGTAGCTGTAGGTGTTTGCACAATAAATTGTAAATATTAGAGATCAAGGATGTTTACAAATTCCTTGACCCTATTATCTTCTCCAGACGAAAGGAGTAATGACCCATGGAGAAATAAATAGAAGATATTCTACCAGGGTCCATGCACTATTCAAAGAGGAAGGCCTCAATGATTCCATACAATAATAAGTATTTTTTAATATATATTGCTAAATTATGTTATATAATTCACATACTCACATCTATATAATTCAAGTATTGTAAACTTCAATGATAATTTTGTGTATTGGTCTCAATGGATGCTACTAGTTTTGGATGTGCATGGAGCGAATGCAATTTTTTTATTCTTGTGGATAGCACATTCGTGGCTTGTTGATAGAAATCGTCAACAAGTAAGTCTTTATTCTTCATTTATTATAATAGCTAGCTAGTTGATAACTATTATGCTCTTGACATGTAATGCTTTTGACTTATAAATATGAAATGCATGGTGTAATGGGATGACCTCAAAGATATTAAGAACACACCAAAACTCATGTAGAAGAAGGTCAAGGTATGGTTTTCTAATTAATTACACTATTTTGTAACCTAATGTGACAATTAGACATGAAATTTGAACCTTTCTGTTTTCTTTGTTGTGTAGTGCTCTAGACAACAATCTAATTAAGAATGTGAATATTATGTTCTCAAATACATGAGAACCCTCATTGATGATGGTTTTATAATCTCACAATTGAGAAAAGTAAGGCAGTTAATTTAATGATCATCATCTTATAGTTTTCTGCAATTTATGAATGAATCCATGATTAAATGTCTCAACTGATTTAATATATGTTGTCTTGCACATGGATTTGTGAAGCAAGAGTTCCTCTCAAATAAATCTTGATGACATAAGAATGGAATGGACTGAGTATGTATTGACTTTTAATTTGTAGATGATTGATCTTCTTCAATTTACAATTTTTATAAATGAACTACAACTAAACATCATCTATGTGAATGACTCCATTTTTCATTTGTTAGAAGTCTATTCGTGGTATCTTTATTTCAATGAGGGGAAGTTGGTGTGTCAAACCAAACATATATGTGTGTATGGAGAAGTGTGAATGTGCATACTTGTCACATTTTTTTTTTCATGTCTTTGAAATTTTGAAGTTCCATATGGATATTGAAAGTGAATACATGTTGTAGTGAAGGTCACAAATGAGGAATGTGGATGTTGAAGTTAATAAATTTTGAACATAGAGGATTCCAAGAATAGACAGGGGAGAAAAAAAAGGGTTGTTTGGGTACTGCAAATTTTCAAGAGGCACACGTATAAGGGTCAATTCTTTTAAATGTGAAAGTTGAATTGTATTTTAAGATTGTAGAAAGACTTTAGCCAAAGTAGTCTGGTTGTCATGAAGTTGAAGTGAATGTGAATTCTTTTGACTGTTAAATGTTTCATGTATTTGAACCACAAAAACTACAAGAAAAATCAATGTAAAAACAGAAACCAACAAAAGAAGACAGTTTCCAAAAAATCATTTTTCAATATTTGAAAATTAAGACGGTTCACAATAAACCATCTTATTTTGTTCAACCCAAAATAGGATGGTTTACATGAAACCATCTTATTTTTATTATAGAAAATAGGGTAGTTTTAGAAAACTGTATTATTTTGTTTAGAAAAAATAAGAAAGTTCTCTAAACCATCTTATTTTTTGTTAAAAAAAAAGAAGAAGATGATTTTCTGAATCATCTTATTTTATGTAAGAAAGAAGATGGTTTAGAAATTGTCTTATTTTGGTTGTGATTTTCTAAAACATCTAAGTAGAAGAAGGTTTGTTAACTATCTTCTATCTAAATTTTTAACAGTCCTAAAAACCATTTGTTGTAATAGTGCTTTCTCAGTCCAGCTGTCAAAAATTGAAAAAGCTGATGCTCCCCTCCATCTTTCCTCCCCCCCCCCCCCCTCTCTCTCTCTCTCTCCCTCAATTCAACCAGTCAGAAACCCTAGTAGCATACATGTTGGTGAATAACATGATTTTGATAGCATTACATTCAATAGCATACATGCTAGTATCGAATTCATGTGATTCAACCTATGGAACAATACTTAGAAAGATTATTCTCCTTTTGTTGAATTGTATATGAAATTCAACTTGATGATCTTTCTCATTTACTAATCAATGTAAAAAAAGAAGAGTCTCACATTTGCAATTGAGCATATTTTCGTTCACTTGTTTGATAATGTTTGTTCCATTTTCTTTCTTTTGTTTCCAATTTACATTTTCTGTTATATATTATGGAAGAAATAGCAATGCATCAATACTAAAAAAAATTCTTTCAAATGCAAAGTATGCAGTCACATGTCAAACTCACAAATCATTTTCATTCCCTGATACTAGTTTTTGCTCTTGCGAGCCATTTCACATATCAAATACCAACACATTATTGTATGTATTAGAATGTACACCAAACATTGTTATCCTCTTTGGGCCCCTCTACAAGGTCACCTTATTCGGTACCCACCTCACTTGGTCTAACCCTTAAGGTTTCATTTCCCTCTGCAAGGTCACCTCATTCGATACCCACCTCACTCGGGACGCGTCATTATGAACAAACAAATGAATTGAAATATCACAATGTGCAACATGAGCTTACACACGAGCAGTCAAATCATGATTAAATGTCAGCATGCACATTTGAAATAATCTCTATTTTTAAATTTTAGAATATTTAATTTTGTGAAATTATGGAAATTTGAGAATTTGAGAAATTTGGAGATAGAATCTTAAGTTAAAACCTCAATATTTGAAATCTGCTTGAAAAATGGAATCCAACATCAGTAAAAATGATAAAATCAGAGATTGAAGTAAAAATGGCTAATTTTTTAATTTCTTTATTTTTAAGCAAAATTCACACAAGCAGTAGAATAGTCTTTTCACGAGTGGGTCCTACGAAATCGGCCCTAAAACATATGACAGGATGAGCATTAAATGGGTAAGGTGATGATTACTAACAATAATTGCTGGTAATCTTATCACCATAATTGTAAATTCAAAATTAGATAATAAAAAAAGAAAACATAATAATGGAGTGGGCTTAAATGCGCCTCCCCCCACCATTAATGCAGGCCCTATTTTCAAACTCCAATTACTCCACCATCATTTTCCATGTCTCTGGTAACGACATCACTTGCAACTAAGTTTCATGGCAACGACATCGTTGATTGTTCCCTCCCATGCGAGCACTTGTGATGGAAAGCAACTAGGAGTGGTTGACTTGACTCAGGTAGGCCATCCTCAATTCTCTCCCCAGTATTTTCATTTTCTTTTTGTTGTTTTTAGCACCGAAAAATGGCGTGGATTGCCATTTTCTGGTGAAGTGATATGCGTTACCATTTTTCTCAAAATAAACCAATGAAAAGGTATCAGATACATGATTTGAACTGTTCACCTTGTACATAATGACACAAAGAACAAACCCATGAATTTTCTTACTAATCGGATGGCTAAGGATGCTAAAAAATTTAGAAAATAGTAATAGGGAGACTTTTAGAAATGTCATAAAAATCATGTAAATACATGAGGAAATGATAAAACCCCTTGATGGGAAGCTTAAAAATAGGATGTATGTGAAAAACTGAGCAAAATGTGCAAAAATTGCAAGATTTGGGCAACTGGGAGTCACTGGTATCTGCTCGCGGGACGTAATGGAGATGCATGCCAAGCGGACCACATGCGAGTGTGCATCGGGCTGCATGCCAGTGAACGTCACGCGTGGCACAATTAAAATCTAATTTATTTATTTTTTGAATTTTTTGAGTCATTCATTCACAAAAAAATTGATTTTTGGAGCTACAGAGGTCCAGATCACAATCTGAAAGAGGTGTTGCGATTGTCTCAATGGTGCAAACCTAAATTTGACTTAAAAATCTTGATTTGAAGACCTTTTAAATGGTTAAACTACTAAATACCATTAGATAACCTAGATCAAGCTGATCAATGGATGATCAAGCCTTAGACCTTGATTATATGCAACACATATAAGAAGATCTAGAGGATTAGCATGGTAGATTTCACATGATTGTTAAGAAAAGTGATCTTGATCATTGATCTGATTAGGTGTCTTAGGCTAATTAGAGAGCGATCTTACCGTCAGATCGAGGTATAATTATAGAGACATGTTTAAATTACTAAATAAACACTAAAATTAGAGGGATCATGATAAGAATAGTTAGAATTGATGATCATATGTCAATTATGAATGTTATTGACCGATCCAATAGTTACATCGTCTCCAAATTTAACCTTATGTTAAGGATTGACCCTTCACTGATTAAGGAGTATAAATTAAGTGGATCGTGACCTAGATTGTTGATCAAAGACCATAAATAATTGTCTAGAGGTTAGAAAACCTACATCTAGTACAGGATTGACCTAATAAGGGTCAATCAAACAATCTGGGTGGTTGATCGGGGATTAACAGCCATAGCAATGAAGTTATCACTTGGATTTGTTTTACTTTTATATGTGAGAACGCCAAGTGATAGATGACTTATGAGTGGTACAAGGCCAGGTACATAGGTGGTGGTATCGTGGGTAGTCCCCCTATGAGTTCATTCCTCCCCATAGGGACTGAGAAAGTCTCTTCTTTAGGTGTCGCCCGGGAGTGGTAGCGGTTCAGATCCTGGTGGGGTTGTCATTGTAGCATAGTAGCCCATACTATTATTCTGTATGCTCATGTGGATTTATGTGGGGTGAATCGGGGCAAGTGGGGCTTAGGCTGTGACTCTAGGGGCTAATGCCGGTTGCACGGGAGGGACCCAGGGTTGGTATGAGCACTCATCACTGATGATTGAGTATCGTGGGGCACTCTTGAGGTTTGTTTTTGGTGCAGTGTCCTATTTATCATGGCTTGCTTGCATATTATTCTTTGATCAGGGGCTTGTATTGTTTTAATGGACGCACATCCATATGTTGATCATGCCTTGCATGTTATCATGATTTGACTTCTTGAGGCATTGCTTTATTTTGCAATGCCTCAGATTTAAAGCATGATAGCTTGAAAGGAAAGTGGGTGGAGTAGCATTGATGTGGGTGAGAACTTGAGGACCATTTACTTTTTGTATTTGGAGACATATTAGTGTACATCTCTTAGAAATGTATTAGACTTTTGGGACTCTACTTGGATGTTTGTATATTTGGATAGATTGGGCCCATACCATTGTATAATGTGCATATACTTACATGTGGATGATGTGATGATCATGAATGGAACCTGGGGCTTTTTTACTTGTATCATCATTGTCTTTTTACAGCTTGTGTAATTTATTGTGGTCTTAAATTTGAGCATGCTCAGAGTATCTTAATTTGATTTTGTTAATCATCGTACTTTTTGGGATGTGGATGACCCTTGAGGTTTCCTTTTTTTGGGTATTTCTCCTTGACGATGTGTAAAATTTATGAGTTTTAAGTTTTATTTTTAGAGATCCCATCTATTTTATAAAAATAATATATTTAATTTATTATATGAATTGGAAAAAGATTTAAAAAAGTCGAGGTGTCATAGTTGGTATCAGAGCCGAGGTTCATTCCATCATCACCACTTTAAGGGTCCAATTTGAGTAATAGTAAATGAGTTCTTGACTAAGATGGAGATAGGAGGATTACTTACACTATGTGATATTGAAACATTGACAAATGCTCCTCGATGGAAGACAAGGTCCACCCCTACTCGACAAGTTGCTACACCTGTTGCAACATCAGGGCAAGGGGATCAAGAGGCAGATATAGTGGCCCGTGTAGGTCAGGATCTTATGCCACATTTCACTCAGCAGATTACATGACAGGTTTGAGCAGCAGTGCAGGTTATTCACTCTGCCCACCTGGCAATGACTGCAATAGCCCAAGGGGACACATTAGTGCAGTCATCCCACCAAGTACTTACAGCTCCTATGCTAGGAGTTACAGAGGGAGGATCCTCGAGCGCACATGATCCATCGGCAAAGCAGCTCGAGAGGTTTTAGAGGATGGTACCCTCTTTTCGTGGGGAAGGAGATACAGCAATGGCAGAGAGATGGTTATTTAAGATCGAGAAGGGCTTCGAGGGGTTGAGGGTCCTACCGAAGGACCAATTGAGATTAGTGACCTACTTATTGACTAGAGAGGCTAGGTTTTGGTGGAAGGCTTAGTAGGAGATGTGCCCCCCATCCTCAGCACCATTATCATGGGAGGACTTGTGGAAGACCTTCGATGAGCAGTACTTCCCTCCTCATGCCCTACATGCTATGAAGAGGGAGTTCGCCATATTAGCATAGGGGAGTATGATGATTTAGTAGTATCTATATTGATGCCAACGGGAGAGACAGTGGAGGCTATAAAGTGCCTTGAGAGGATACCAATAGAGATATTAGGGGTTAGGATGGATGCTGATCTCATTCTCTTGGATATGATGGACTTTGATGTTATCTTGGCGATGGACTAGTTAGCGATGTTTTGGATTACCATAGACTATTGTAAGAAGCAGATTATATGTAGGGTACCAAATCGACTAGTGGTCGTAGTCCAGGGTAGGAGGAGTGTTAGTGGCCCTTATGTTATCTTAGCCTTGAGAGCAGCTCAATGTTACGCTCAAGGTTGTCGGGTGTTTTTTGGCTTGCGTCACAACGATTGATAGTGAGCAGCCATGATTGAGGAGATAGATGTGGTGCAAGATTTCACTGATGTATTTCCAAACAAGCTACCAGGACTAACCCACACAGGGAAATCGATTTTACCATAGACTTAGTGCCGGGTACAACTCCTATATCTAAGGCGCCCTACATGATGGCCCCTACAGAGTTGAGAGTGCTCCAGGTACAATTGTAGGAGCTTTTGGATAAGGGTTTCATCGAGTCGAGTGGATCTCCTTGGGGAGCACCAGTCCTCTTCATTAAGAAGAAGGATGGGTCATTGAGGCCGTGCATAGACTACCGGTTGCTGAACAATGTTACTATGAAGAACCGGTATCCTTTGCCTTGTATTGATGTCTTATTTGACCAGTTGTAGTTGGCACGGGTGTTCTCTAAAATTCACTTAGGATCAAGGTATCACTAGTTGAGGATTAGGGAGGAGGACATCCTTAAGACTATGTTTAGGAGTCAATATGGCCACTATGAGTTTTTGGTGATGCCCTTTGGATTAACGAATGCACTAACAATGTTCATGGACATGATGAATAGGGTATTCTGAGCTTATTTAGATAAGTTTGTGATCGTCTTTGTGGATGATATTCTGATCTATGCTCCTAACCATGAGGCCCATAGGGAGCATCTTCACACTGTGTTGGACATGCTTCACCATCATTACTTGTATGCAAAGCTTAGTAAGTGTGACTTCTGGTTAAGATAGGTGCAGTTTTTAGGGCATCCAATGCCTAAGGATAGTGTGGTCATGGACCCGGCCAAGGTAGAGGCAGTTTTGCATTGGAAGAGGCCTACGACAGTGATAGAGATTCATAGTTTTCTTGGTTTGGCTGGTTACTATCGATGATTCATTGAAGGGTTCTCGAGGTTCGCCTTACCCATGACCACCTTGATTAGGAAGGATACCAAGTTCATTTGGACTAATGCTTATGAGGAGAGCTTTGAAGAGCTCAAGAGGAGGTTGACTATAGCGCCAGCACTAGCCCTGCCTCCAGGTTCGAGTGGCTAGTGGTGTTTGGTAATGCATTAGGCAGATGTTTAGGAGCAGTGTTGATGCAGCAAGAGAGGGTTATTGCCTATGTGTCGAGATAGCTAACGATGCATGAGGTGAACTACCCAACCCATGATTTAGAGTTAGCAACATTGGTGTTGCGTTGAAGTCCTGGAGACATTATTTATACGACAAGAAATTTGAGGACCACAAGAGCCTCAAGTATTTCTTCATGCAGAGCAATCTAAACATGAGGTAGCAGATATGGATGGAGTACCTTAAGGACTTTGACTTTACCATATAGTACCACCCAAGGAAGGCCAACGTTGTAGCTGATGCCTTGAGCAGAAAGTCGAGGGTAAATGATCGCTAACCTCTCGACTCGATTTAGGTTCCTTGACAGGATCCTTTAGGCACAAAGTAGTGATGTTGAGATACAGGACAAGGCTGATAAGGCCGATTTTTCCAAAGGGCTAGATGGGGGTGTCAAGTATAGGGGAAGATTGGTGGTGCCTGCAGATAATCAGTTGAGGCACAACTTGCTCTAGGAGGCATACTAGTCCCCATATTCTATTCATCCCAGAGGTACGAAGATGTACCAGGACCTTTGATGACACTTTTGGTGGAATGGGATGAAGAGGGATATTGGTGAGTGCGTGGAACGATGTTTGACCTATTAGCAGATTAAGGTGGAGCATCAGTGACCAGCTAGGTTATTGCAAACATTAGACCTTCCAGAGTGGAAGTGGGACCACCTCACTATGGATTTTATAGTGGGCCTATTAAGGACTGCTAGTGGGCATGACATGATATGGGTCATAGTCGACAAATTGATGAAGTTCGCCCATTTCCTCCCCATTAGATAGACTTTGACCATGGACAGCTTGGTGAAGTTGTATGTCAAGGAGATCATGAGCCTACATGGGGTGCCATTGATGATTATCTCAGATTGAGACACACGATTCACCTTGATGTATTGGCAAAGTGTACAGGAGTCTCTAGGGTCGAGGTTGAGATTTAGTACGGCGTTCCATCCCCTGACAGATGACCAGACTGAGAGGACCATCCAGATAGTGGAGGACATGTTGAAGGCTTGCGTTATGGATTGGAGAGGTAGCTGGGATGGGCATTTGCCACTCATAGAGTTTCCATATAATAACAGCTACCATACGAGTATCAGCATGGTGCCTTATGAGGGGCTTTATGGAAGGCCCTGTTTGTCTCCCTTATGCTGGAGTGATGTGGGAGAGAAACGGGTCATGAGGTCAGAGTTGATTGAGTAGTGTGCAGAGAAAGTTTAACTCATTTAAAGATGATTACTTGCAGCTCACAACCACCAGAAGAGCTATGGTGACAGGAGACGGAAGGACTTGGAGTTCGAGGTTGGAGAGCATGTATTTTTGAGAGTTTCCCCTATGAAGTGCATGATGAGAATTGGTGTCAGGGAAAAACTCAGTCCCAAATACATTGGTCCTTTCTAGATCTTGCACAAAGTCGGACTAGTAGCATATCAGTTAGCCTTACCCCTGCATGTGGCTGGAGTGCATGGCATTTTTCACATTTCTATGTTGAGGAAGTATGTGCTAGATCCATCCCACATACTAGAGCAGATCCCAAGGGAGGTACAACTTGACTTGACATTCAAGGAACGCCCTATACGGATCTTAGATAGTAAGATCTAGGCATTGAGGACTAAGACCATTTCTCTAGTGAAGGTCCTTTGGCAGCACCATTCAACACAGGAGGCTACTTGGGAGTCGGAGGACGAGATGAGGCATACCCATCTAGAGCTCTTCTCTTAACGTACAAATATTTTAAATTTCGAGGACGAAATTTTCTATAAGGTGGGTAGGATGTAATATTCTCTATTTTTAAATTCTAGAATATTTAATTTTGTGAAATTAACAATAATTGAGAATTTGAGAAATTTGGAGATAGAATCTTGAGTTAAAACCTCAATATTTGAAATGTGCTCAAAGAATGGAATCCAACGCCACTAAAAATGCTAAAATCGGAGTAAAAATGACCAATTATTTT
This sequence comes from Warburgia ugandensis, assembly GCA_035236585.1. NCBI lineage: Eukaryota > Viridiplantae > Streptophyta > Magnoliopsida > Canellales > Canellaceae > Warburgia > Warburgia ugandensis. Next base: position 39,261,987 of record CP141134.1, read on the forward strand.
AATTTTTGTATTTTAAAGAAAAATTCACACAAGGGGTAGAATAGTCTTTTCACAAGTGGGCCTTGCAAAATTCGCCCTAAAACCTATGATAGGATGGGCATTAAATGGGCAAGGTGATGATTACCAATAATAAATGTTAGTAATCATAACTATAAATTCAAATTCGGATACAAAAAAAGAACATAATAATGGGGTGGGCTTAAATGCACCTCCCCCACCATTAATGTAAACCCAGTTTTCGAACTGCAATTACTCCACCATCATTTTCTGCCTTTCCGGCAATGACATCACCACCAACGAAGTTTCATGGCGAGGACGTCATTGATTGTTCCCTCCCGTAGGTGCACTTGTGACAGAAAGCAACTGGGAGTGGCTAACTTGACTATGGTAGGCCATCCTCCATTATCTCCCTAGTCTTTCCATTTTCTTTTCATTGTTTTTAATGCTAGAAAATGGCGTGGATTACTATTTTCTAGTGAAGTGATATGCCTTACCATTTTTTTCAAAATAAACTGATGAAATGGTATCAGATGCATGATTTGAATTGTTCATCTTGTACACGATGACACAAAGAACAAACCCATGAAATTTCATGGTTATAGGATAGCTAGGGACACTGAAAAACTCAAAAAATAGTAATAAGAAGATTTTTAGAAACGTGGTAAAAATCATGTAAAAACATGAGAAAATGATAAAATCCCTTGATGGGAAGCTTAAAAATGGAATGTACGTGAAAAATTGAGCAAAAATCATAAGATTTTGGCACCTTAGGGTTGTTGGCAGTGACTAGAGTCCGACCGTCATCTCCGACGACTGTGCACCAGTCTAGTTGTCATCCCTGATGGCGGCAAGGTGGGTGGCTACTCACGGGATGCAGCAGAGACGCACTCTAGGCAACACACGCAGATGAGACACCAGTGGCATGTGCGCACACACGCAAGCTGCATGCAAGCGAGGGTCACATGCAGTGCAATTAAAATCTTTTTTTTTTTTTTTAAGCCATTAATTCACCAAAAAAGTTAATTTTGGAGCTATAGAGGTCCAAATCGCAATTTGAAAGAGGCGTTGTGATTGTCTTGATGGCGCATACCTAAATTTGACTTAAAAAATTTAGATTTGAACACATTTTAAATGGTTAAACTTCTAAATACCATTAGATAACCTAGATCAGGCCAATCAATAGATGATCAGGCCTTAGACCTTGATTATATAAATCAAATTTAAGATGATCTAGTGGATTAGCAAGGCAAATTTCACATGATGGTTAAGAAAAATGATCTTGACTGTTGACCTGACCAGGTGTCTTGGATTGGCTGATCAGAGAGCGTTCTGACCGTCAGAGCAAGGTAAAATTGTAGAGGCATGTTTAATTTACTAAATAAACACTGAAATTAGTGGGATCATCATAAGAATAGTTAGAATTGACGATCATATATCAATTATGAATGTTATGGAGTGATCCAACGGTCAAGTTGTCTTCAAATTTCATAAGATGTTAGGGACTGACCCTTCATTGATTAAGGAGCATAAATTAAGCGGATCATGACCTAGATTGATGATCAAAGACCACAAATAATTGTTTAGAGGTTAGAAAAACTAACATCTAGTACAGGATTGACCCAATAGGGGGTTAATTAAATGATCTGGGATTAACGGCTAGATAAATGAAATTATCACTTGGATTTGTTTACTTTTGGATGTAAGAATGCTACGTGATAGATGACTTATGATGTGATAGGTACGTCAGAGCATACGACGTGACATTGATCACGCACCTGATTAAAGTACCACATTTATTGAGGTAGGTCATTTCATTCAAAATTTCTCCATGATTTCAGTAACCATGACCTGCTCTTTGCAGTTCTTGAGGCATGTGTTTTTGCATCTTATCATGATCACATAGATATGTTCCTACTTCTTGTTGGTAGCATGACATTCTATTTTTGCGAATAACCATGTTTTACATGTGATGGACTGTATTTATCATGGGCTTTGATCATACTTATTGAATTTATTTTATAAAGTTTTCCCATGATTTATGACAGGTGCTTCCACCCAATGGGTACTATGCTAGGAGGGTTGTAGGGTTGCCTACCCACTCTCTGACCTTGTGATGATGATGATGATTAGACACTGCGCTTGAGTGGTACAAGGCCAGGTACATAGGTGGTGGTATCATGGGTAGTCCCTCCTACAGGTCCGTTCCTCCCCATGGGCATAGATAAAGTCTCCCATTTAGGTGTCGATTAGGAGTTGTGGTGGTTCAAATCCTGGTGGGGTTGCCACTATAGCATAGTAGCCCATACTGTTATTCTGTATGCTCATGTGGATTTATATATGGGGTGAACTGGGGCAAGCCAGGCCTAGGCCGTGATAGACTCTAGGGACTGATGTGGGCTACACGGGAGCGACCCAGGGTTGGTATGAACACTCATCACCGGTGATTGGGCATTGTGGGATACACTTGGGGTTTGTTTTTGGTGCAGTGTCCTATTTATCATGACTTGCATGCATATTATTATGTGATCAGGGGCTTGTATTGTTTTAATGGACACACATCCATATGTTGATCATGCCTTGCATGTTATCATGATTTGACTTGTTATCTATTTGTGCAGATTTATGATTTTCATATGTTATTTCATTATAGGCATCTGATTATTGTTGTGCCTTATACATGTTTATTTTATAAGATTCACCATGATATTGATACTTTGCACCACGTGATTTCATTAAGTTTTAATTGAATGTGATCACCTACACAAGTATGCCTTGCTGAGGCATTGTTTTGTTTTGCAATGCCTCATATTTAGAGCATGATAACCCGAAAGGAAAGCGAGTGGAGTAGCTTTGATTTAGGCGAGGACTTGAGGATCGTCTACTTTTTGTATTCGCAGATAGATTAGTGCGTCTCTTAGACAAGTATTAGACTTTTGGGACTCTACTTGGATGTTTGTATATTTGGATAGATTGGACCCATACCATTGTATAGTGTGCATATACTTACACATGGATGATGTGGTGATCATGGATGGAACCCGGGGCTTTTGGACTTGTATCGTTATTGTCTATTTATAGCTCGTGTAATTTATCGTGGTTTTAAATTTGAGCATGCTCAGAGTATCTGAATTTGATTTTGTTCATCGTCATACTTTTTGGGATGTGGATGACCCTTGGGGTTTTCTTTTTTTAGGTATTTCTCCTTGACATTACGTAAAATTTATAATTTTCAAATTTTATTTTTAGGGATCCCATTTATTTTATAAAAAAAATTATTTCCATGATTATATGTATTGGGAAATGATTTAGAAAACCTGGGGTGTCATAACATTTATCTTAGCTTTCACATAAACTGAAAAGACATGTTTCAATGCTTGAAACTCATCTACAAATGCATATATATCAAAAATCTTAGCAATCAATTCCACCTACCTCAAATGGAGATCTTCTAGTTCAATGACATGAATACTTCATTCAGTTTGCATACGCACTCCCGATCAATCATACCTCTGTAACAATACAAACACATATTCAGTTATACAATTCTAGAATTGCTCCTAGCTTCCCTAGCATTATTTGGCACAAGGCAAAGTGATAGTGTTTATTACTGTGCTGAAGGTGTTTCATTAACTGTTAATTGATAGCTAATTTAATGACAAACAATTATTGGATTTTCAATCAATGCCATTGGCCTTGGATTGACTATCCATTACTCTTCTTAAGTGACTGCAAGTAACTTTCCCTGTTCAGTGGTCTTAACCCTTGATTCCTATCTAGATCAACTCTCAGGTTGGAGCTAGGTGTTATTTTCCATGCTACAGTCCTCAATACAACCTATAATTGTATTCCTAAATCAGATTGATATAATGAGCATCATGAATAGTTCATATCACCCAATTTTCAATATATGTTTATCCAAATTCAAAAAATTATATTATATCTAAGCCAATTCAAGGTTCAGGAGTCCATCATTGGCATCTAATCATTGATTCGACATCATAAGGTCTTTGTTTGAATAGTGACAGATCGGACAGCTTAGATCATTCAATCAATTTTACTTCAAATTCATATAATTCTAGGCATCATATCATTTTTAAGGATGGGGAACTTATCTGTGGTGTCTAATCGTCAATCATATATCAAAAAGTTTCTATGTGAATGTACCCAATCGGACGGCTGAGATTGTCTGATTAGTTTTCAGCCTAAATAGATAATCTCAGTTGATTTTAGGATTTATCAAGTACTTACTTACGTAATCCTAGGTTGGATTAAGAAATGGATGGTTAGATCATTCCTAAACCTAGATCTAGTATAAAAATGCATGGATTTAATAAAATTCATCAAATTAAAAGTTAGGTTTTGTAGATCTCACCTTCTAGATACATTTTAGTGATTTTTCCTCTCTAGCTTGTGAGCAATGGAGAAAATGGAAGCACTACCTTGTTTATGACTACATAGGCCTAAATGTAGATGATCCTTTGAGGTTGTACAAAGTGCTTGGCATTTATTCCGATGTCATTGATTAGGATGTAAGGAATAAATTTGTAAAGTTCCACATGTCTCTTGAATTTGATGTATGTGTCATACCAATTAATTATAACCTAATTACTATTAATTACCTAAACATCAAATGCATAAGAAAAGTGTGTGAAAGAAAGAAAGGTGCATGATACCAATCATATGCAAAACCAGCTCTCTAGGTTGGGCTACACTAGATTGGAAGAACATGAAGTAAGTATATATGAGAGTTTATTTCTTTCAAATTATACCATAATTATGTATGTTTCATTTTCTAACTACAATGTCTTGCTTAATAACAAAAGAAGGCTAGGAATATGGATCCCATCGACTAGCCTTCCTCTAGAAGATGATGCATTTGTCAAGTCATAATGCCCAAAGCTTTAAGAAAGAAGTTGTTGTAGAAGTTGCTTGTCAAATTGTCAGTGGTTGCAAGTGTCTACTACTTTTATATCACTTGAATTTTATGGATTAATTAATGGAAATGATAACATGCTTATAATTAAATTTTGTAGGAAAAAATTATCAGAGAAAGCACATTTATAAGAACTCTATGTAATGCTATTGTGAAGGAGGACATCCTCTATAGGTATAATAGCCCGAGTTTTTATAACATTTTTTTATAATAATAATTATAGTCGGGATCCCAAAATCAAAAGATTCTATTAATTATTTTTTTAGAACATTTACTGAAAAACCTGCGGTGTTATCTCCTTCTTCCAAAAACATCACGACCACAATTAAAAGATAAATATAAGTACGCAGCAATACATTTAAGACAATACTAATATCAAATCCAACATCAAAATCAATGACGCCTTTATTTTTAAAATAATAAATATCCAAAAATCACAATAATGTGGCCTAGGGTCTATCCATCATAATATTCCATCATACTTAAAGATATGTCCATAATCTATATAAGGTCATAATCAAATCCACCTAATAAAGATATACAATCCATAAAATAGGTGTTTATCACATCACAATTTTAGAGCGTGTGTGGCCGGCCCTCTTCCTCCTAGCATGACATCCATTAGGAGAGAGCACTCCTCATAAATCATAAAACATGAAAAATGCATATTTCATAAAACCAGGAGCACTTGTGGCTCACAATCCCCAAGGCACACCCCTCATCCCAAGGTTAGCCTCTTAAAGGACTAGCTACTAAGCCTCCACCATCAATTTTATGAAAACTCACCAATCTGAATGATGCAATAAATAAAGATAAATTATTAATCATATCGTAGATATGCGGTATCAATATCATAAAATAATTGATTATGAAAACCCATTCAATACACTATCAAAATCTCATATCGATCATAGCATAAAACTTTGAATCTCACAAAATCACAGACTAAATAAATAAGTGTCGATCAATCACAATCAACCATGATGCTATGATAATGCAAGGTTTTAGAAATCAAAACATAATATTAAATGTTGTCACCTACCTCAATAAGAGATAACCCCATTCAAGTGTGTAATCCTCTTAGGTCACATGCTTTGATGTACCTTTCAGTATCATGATACAATTTTTTGTTATTTACATAGATTCAAAATTGAATCTATGGTGATTCAACCTTTGGATCATTCTCTAAGATCTGTATTTACTATTTGGTCCTTAATCCCAACATCACTTGATATTTATTAGTCCTATCTCATGTTCATCTGCTCATTTTTGCGTATATAAAGTTTACCCCGTGATTTAACAGTCAGATCATCCTTAGATCAGTAATTTCCCAAGATCTAATTAGATCAATGGTCTAGATCAATTACTAGAGTAATTACACCTAATTTGATCCTTAGGACCCTCAATTATTACTATATATTATCTAGTTGTCCAAGTCCTGGGGCCTGATCACCCTTTAATCGGCCGGATCTAAGTGATTTGGTACTATTTTATGAATTTGACCTAACTAGATGTGATTAGATCAAGATTCTAATGCTACATTCATGTCTGCATCATTGACATGCTCCAACGAACCTTTCGAATTGAAGATCAGGCTTCTATGGCATTTAGAATCTCATAAAAACCATTCTAGATAAAAAATTAGATAAAAAAATTTTAATTTTACACCAGTGGAAAGGGGTTTGCACTGGCAGAAAGAGGTTTACACCGGCGAAATGATGTTTACAACAATTTACACTTGCATAAAATGACGTTCCGGAGTGCTCATTTCCCAAGACGTGCAACGCGGTCGCGCGTGTGTGCTAAACGGAGTGCTCGCATGTGCGTTCACTCTAACACATCTTAGTTGGTGTCCTGGGAGCATCGTCCATCAGGGACAATGAGCCCAAGCCGTCCGATTTCTTTTAGCTTGATCGAAGCCCTAAATGCTTTGATTTTTTATCTGTTTTTGTCATTCTTAAGGTTTTTGGGTCCAAAGATCACAATCAATAGCTTAGATATCTCATTGGAGGTGTCTTTAATGTAGGTATAACCATGCTCCATGGTTTTGATTTCCTAGGCCATCCAACGGCTGTTCAGCCCAGATCCAACCTAGATCTGTGAGGTGAAAGTTGAAAAATAAGCAAAGGAGAAGGATAGAGGGTTTAGCTTACCTTATTAAAGCTAGAGAGTGGATATCAGGGTCCTCTAATGCATGAGAAGGTTGGTCCAAGCTTGGAGGAGAACGAAGTGAAGATGGTATGATCCTAGAGTTATTTTGTGAATGAACAAGAAACTCGTTTTTGTAGGTTGGGATCTAGTTTTCTCCAAAGGAAAGGCAGATCGCCGCCTTCCTCCATTGAAGCTGGAATGGGAATGGAAAGGGGTGTCATTATCAAAACGACCCCCTCTAATTCTCTCCCTGACAATTTACTAAATTACCCTTGTAACTTAAAATGGTCATATCTCACTCATCTGAGCTCTGTTTTTGACATTCTTTATACTGTTCAATTCCTATCAGCATGTACTTTCTAAATTTAGTGGTTTAAAAACCAAATTCTATGCATAAAAGTTTTAATTAATTTATCTTATTTTGTTACTAATTTAGAGTTAAAAATTGAGGATATTACAATAGGTTACCTCCTAGTACTATTTACCACAAGGTAAAGTGATAGTGCTTACTACTGTGCTAAGGGCATGTCATTAGCTATTAGCTGATAGCTAATTGAATGACCAATAATTTCTAGATTTCTAATCTACATCATTGGCCCTGAATTGGCTATACACCATTCATCATAAGTAACTACAAGTTGCTTTCATTGTTCAATGGCCTTAAATTTTCTAAGTATCTTAACTTAATAAAGGTTAAGGTACATAGTGGTGGCGTCTGATCAACAATCAGAAGTGATCAAGTCCTTATTACTCTACTGTCTGATTGGATAATTTAGGTTTTTCGATCAATTTCAATCTAGATTCTTCAATTTGTACCGTATCCTAACAATTTCAATGCTTTAGAACTCATTTGTGGTGTCTGATCGTCAATCAGACATCATGAAGTTACTGTACAAATAGTACTTGATTGGATTATTGAGATTGTTCAAATGGTTTCTAACATTGATCTGCAAATTTTATGTAATGTGATCTACATGATGTCCTTAATTACCTATCCTTAAGTTTGGATTAGGAATTCAACTATTGGATCATCCATAATTCTAGATGTAGGATGTAAACACACTGATTTAGGAATATACATCAAATCAATAGTTGGGTTTTGTAGATCTTGCCTTATGGTAGTGTTACCATGCTTTATTCTCTCTAGAATGAGCTAGATTGACTCCAATCTATCTTAAAATCCTTCAACCTAGTCGTGCATTGATCTCCCCTTATATTCATAGTCCAACAAAGCATGGATTGCCCCAAAACCATGGGGCTTTGGTTTGTGCTCATGCCCTGAGAAGATTAGTCGGCTCGAATTGATGATCCAAGCTGTTGTCTTCTTTGGGGACACCTGTAAAATTTGGCGAGCCCATAACCCTCAAAACCTTTCTTATTCTCTGGCATGGGTGGGTTTCTTGGTGTGCAAATCCTAGCTCCCATCCTCTTCTGTCCCTTCTCCTCTCTTCTTCTTCCCTTCTCTTCTTCTCCTCGATTTTCCTCTTCGTTGTTCTTCTTTCTTCTTCTTTTCTTCTCTTGATTTTGGGATAAATAGACCCAATGTTGTGTCAGATTCCCGTAAGTGAAGAGGGGTGCTAATATTAAATCTAGTCCCCTTCATTTAAATAGTTAATTTTTTTCCCTTAATCTTTGGAAAGTCATATCTTCTTCATTTTGACTCTGATTTTAGTGTTCTTAGTGTGATTTTTTTTTCGAGCACTAAAATTTTGAGTTTTCATAATCGATTTTAACACAATACCATTATCCCCAAAAGAATTAAAATTGTGGGCTATTACATTCTTACCCCCTTAAAGAAAATTTCATCCTCGAAATTACCTTTATATCATTTGTCGAAAAGCTCTAGGTGTGTTCTCCTCATCCCATCCTCGATTTCCTAAGTGGCCTCTTCCCATGAATGATGTTTCCAAAGTACTTTGACCAATGGAATGGTATTCATTCTAAGCTTCTATTCCTTCTTGCCTATAATTCGTATTGCACGCTCCTAGAACCTCAGATAGTTGAGGAGGCAAGGTAAGTTGGTAGGCAACACAACCCACTCTCTCTAATATCTCAAAGGGTCCCACTTACCTTGGACTCAACTTCCCTTTCACTCCAAACCTCATCACTCCTTTTGTGGGTGAGATTCACAGAAAAACATGATTACCAACCTGAAACTCAAGGTTCCAATGCCTTTGATCTGCATAGTTCTTCTCTCAATTGAGTGCTGCCACTAGCCAGTTTTGAATCAATTTGATCTTTTGGCGCATTGCACAATGAGTTCTGATTTAACAAACTGTCATTCTCCTACGTCACTCTAGCAAGTAGGCATGCGATGTGGTCTACCATACAATGCTTCATAAGGTGCCATCCCATTGTTGGAATGATAACTGTTACTGTATGCGAACTCCACTAGAGGAAGGAGTTCGTCCCAACTACCCTTCCACTCGAGTGTACAAGCCCTCAATAGATCCTCAAGGGTTTGGATGGTCCTCTCTGATTGACCATCTGTTTGAGGATGAAATGCTATACTAAAATATGGAGAAGTACCTAATCCTTTCTGCACACTCTGCTAGAAATGACATGTGAATCTAGTGCCTCTATCTGATATGATCGAAATTGGCACACCATGCAAACTCACTATTTACTTGACGTATAATTTGGCCAAACTCTCTAGTGACTACTTCTGCTATATTGGTAGAAAATAAGTTGACTTGGTCAGCTGATCCATGATAATCCATATCATATCATGGTCACTGGACATTCTCGACACCCAACCATATAATCCATGGTGATGTGATCCCATGTCCACTTTGAAAGCTCCAGAGTCTGTAGTAAACCTACTGGTCTCTAGTGTTCTACTTTCACTCCTTATTAGGTGATGCACCATGCAATACACTCTCCAATATCCCACTTCTTTCTTGGCCACCAGAAGTTCCTTTCAGATCTTGGTACATCTTTGTACCACCTCAGTGTATGGTAAAACTTCGAATCATGCACTTCCTTCAACAATTTTTGTTTCAACTCTAGATTTGCTAATACCACGTCTCCCATGAAATCTCACACTACCATTAGATCCCATATGAAACCCTTTCTTTTCACTCAAGGCTTAAGTCTCCTCACACAACTACTGTGCTTGCAATACTTGAGATATTGACAATTATACCTTTCGACTTTTTCTTAAGTGCATCAGCAACTACATTAACCTTGCCTAGATGATATTGAATGATGAAGTCAAAATCTTTGAGGTACTCAACCCAACATCTTTGTCTCATGTTAAGGTCACTTTGAGAGAAGATATATTTAAGACTTTTGTGGTTAGTAAATACTTCAAATTTCTCACCATATAGTTAGTGCCTCTATATCTTCAAGGCAAAAACTACGGTGATAAGCTCCAGGTCATGCATAGGATAGTTCTACTCATGATTTTTCAATTGTCTAGATGCACAAGCTATCACCTTGATATTTTGCATAAGCGCACATCCATGTGCCTTTCCAAAAGCATCACTGTATACATTGAATCCTCCATTTCCTTTGGGTAGAGATAAAATAGGCACAGAAGTTTGTCTTCTCCTCAATTCATGGAAACTCCTCTCACAGTCATCAGTCCAAATGAATTTCTACTCCTTCTTGGTCAATCTCATCAATGGTTGTGCAATACGAGAGAAACCTTCAATAAAACGTCAATAATATCTAGCTAAACTAAGAAAATTGTGTATCTTAGTCACGGTCTTAGATCTTTCCCAATTAGTAATTACTTCAATCTTCTTGGGATCAACTATAACACTGTCTTTAGGTATAATATGACCAAGAAATTGGACTTGTTCCTGCCAAAATTCATACTTTGAGAATTTGGCATGTAACTGGTGAGTTGGAAGATTATTTAACACAATCTTTAGGTGTTCTCTATGCTCTTCCATGCTATTGGAGTAAACGAGAATGTCATCCACAAATATGATGACAAACTTATCAAGATATTCTTTAAACACTCGGTTTATCAAGTCCATAAATGTTGTAGGTGCATTTGTCAACCCAAATGGCATCACAAGAAATTCAACATTGCGAGTTCAAAATTCAGTCTTAGGAACATCTTCATCTCAAATCCTAAGTTGGTGATAGCATGATCTCAAGACAATCTTAAAGAATACTTTTGTTGATTACAATTGATCAAATAGGTCATCAATACAGGGTAGTGGATACTTGTTCTTTGCGGTGACCCCATTTAATAATATGTAATCAATACACAATTACATATAACCATCCTTCTTCTTCACATACAAACTGGAGCTCCCCATGGTGACACATGAGGGCGTATAAACCCTCGACCTAATAATTCCTGCAACTGGACCTTCAACTCTTTTAATACTGTAGGAGCCATGCGATACGGTGCTTTAGAAATGGAAGATGTTCTAGGTAACAACTCCATGGTAAATTCCATTTTGCCACCTCAGAGGAAGTCCAGGTAATTCTTCAAGAAAAAGCTTATGTAAATCATGTACTATGTCTACTTCCTCAACATGAGGTCCTAAAGTCGCCTAAGCCATAATAATAGCCACGTATGCCTGACATTCTCTAGACATTAGATGCGTTGCTTAAATAGCAGAGATTATGCTAACACCTGATGTGTCCAATTGCCCCTTAAATACAAAGAACTCCCCATTTGAGCCCAATAGTGTCACTCGTTTCTTTGTGCAATTTAACAATGCTCCAAGTTCAGCCAACCAGTCCATGCCAAAAATGTTGTCAAAATCAATCATACTTAAGAGGATTAAGTTGGAACTAAGTTCTCTACCTAAAATCACTACAGGTACGTCGCATAAGAACTCTCGTGCAACAACCATTTTACCGACCAAGGTGCTAACTTGTAGACAAAATCTCAATCTATGTACAATAATATCCATACATGATGCAAAGTCACATGACATGATTGAATGAGTGGAACCAGGTTCAATCAAAATATGTGCATGCTTGTCAAATATTAATAGTGTACCTTCAACCATAGCATTAGAGGTGTGGGCTTCGTTGGTAGTCAAAGCAAAAACTCTCCCTTGACTCTTAGGCAACTACTTTGCTCTAACACTTGAGTTTATTTGACATTGTCTCTTAGGATAGTCCTTAATTATGTATCCCTGTTTGCCATAATGAAAACATCTCTAATCATGATAATAACACATCTTGCCATCGTGGAATTTCATGCGATGTGGGTACAGTCTAAAATCCCCTTTCATGTCTGACTTATGGAATTGTTGTTTTTGGGACTTTTGAGATCTTGAAGGGAAATTGAACCTCCTCCTATCCCTACAAAATCCTCCGCTGTTACCATCCCCAAATCATCCTTTTTTCCTTGTGTCTCATTGCAGTTTGCATCTTTTGTTGTTCCTCCTCAACAATAGAAGCCATCTCCACTCCCTTAGCCACACTACTAGGCTATGTTCATGAACCTTACCCCTCAATCGGAGGTTCAACCCTTCCACAAACATTTGGGTTGCTTTTTCCTCTTTAGCGCACACATCTGGCACCATCCTCTTAAACTAAGTGGACCTATCTTCAAACACAAGAACAATCATGCTTCCTTGTTTGAATTCTAGAAATTCTCACTCTTTCTTCTCCATAATTTGTGGAGGGAAATATTTTTTATTGAAGGCATTCATAAATTCTTCCCAAGAAACATCACTTTTGTCCAAAGAAAATGTTCTCCTTGCAAAAGACCCCCAAAAAGAAGTTGATCCTATTAAGACAAATGTTACCACCTTCACCTTTCATTCATCTAGAATATCCATGCACTCAAATATCTTCTCTAACCCATGTATCCACTGTTCTGTAGCTTCTAGCTCATCATTGCCAGTAAATGTAGGTGAAATCCTCTTAAACCTCTCAAGTAGGTTATCCACCTTATTCTGATCCCCACATGAACTTCCCTTGCCAATGTTAGGCATAGACAACATTTGAGGCTGTGCTTGGGGCTGCTATTGCTGTTGTTTTTGTTGTTGTTGTTACTGTTGTAACTATTGTTGTAGCTATAGTTGCATCTGTTGTTGCTGCTGCATCAGTTGACTGAGGTTTTGCATCATGTTGGCCATGAAGTCCATTATCTAACTCCCTTGGTCAAATGGCTCAGTAAAGGGGTTTGTTGTCCTCTTACTTGTCCTCTTAGGTGGCGTCCTTCCCTTTATCACAAGATCCTTTTATGAGTTACTCTCAACTCATCAATCAAAACATCTTACTTTTGATACTACTTAGGACTTTGCTCAATGTAACTGGCTGTGAGTGAACTGAATCTAGGATCTGATACCAGCTATGATAACCTAGGTTTTCATATGTATTTTTAACTAGAAAATTAATTCCTAATGTTGGATCTGTGACGACCCGGGTTTTTGAAACACATTTTATAATATATTTTTCAAAGGCAAGGGCGTCCCCTTAATATAAAAAATTTCGTAAAACAAAGCAATGAAAATTCTTTTCTTTTTCAACTTGTTTTGAAAACCCAACTCACCACTTTATACATAACATAAGTACAATTTGTGTACAAAATAAAATTCCATTGAAGGAATATAATTTTATGAAACTTCTAGGATCCATCCAGTGGTTCACAGTATAGCATGGTGTCAGTACAACACCTATCCAAATTACATCATCCAAAATTTGTAAACCTCACCATACCTTAAAATCTCTCAATACAATACAATTCCCTCAAATAAGATAGAATGTCTTCAAGAGGATGTATCTTGTTTGATTATTCATCCACATCTTCTTAACTCTTCTATAGTCTTGAGCTTCTAACCCTCCTCTGTATCTGAGGTATTCTAAACATGGAAACATGTACAATACCTCAGCAAGCTATGCTTGGCAGGGGAATACAAAAACATACTACTTCATCAACATAAGAATACATACCTCAGTACTTATTTTGTCATAGTTATCCATTCATAAGTTATCTCCACATAGGGTACATACGTTATTTATGTAGTACATAACAAATTAATTAATATAGTGAAGATTACTCAAAACTTGTTACTTCCCTAGCTATACTCCCACTTAGGAGAGTAATACCTAGCCAAAGATTATTCAACCCTTGTTCCTTCCCCTGGCTATACTCCCACTTAGGAGAGCAATACCTAGTCAAAGATTATTCAACCCTTATTCCTTACCCTAGCTATACTACTACTTAAGAGAGTAATACCTAGCCAATTATCATATGGGGTTTTCATTCTAGGAACTCATGTAATAGTATATCATCATGCCATGGCATCATATTATGCCTATCATATGTGCATCATAATGCAAAATACATTAGGACTACTATGTTCACAGTCTCAATTTGTACAGCTTGCTCGGATAACTGTATAATCGTCCACTGACACCAACTATGGAATAATCAATCCATGTCCTCATAGGGTGGACCATGGTTGTCATAGTGGGGCCTTCCCATTATTGCCCCACCCGACATTTAGCCTCTCTTTGGGCATGGTATCATCATTTAAGTTTTGGGAAGCGGGTGGCCAAACCCTCATAACTTTCCTAGCATAGCATCCCCAATCTCTATCTCTATGTAAAACAAAACCACAAGCCTCCATACTTGTATGGAAAATATATTGTACATATCAGACGATCTGTCTGTTTAACTAAGGCTAGAATATTATACATACCCTATTCTTAGGGTTTCTTTAATCTTCATATCTCAGTACTTTCACCTCATTATACTTGATCATTAAATTCGATCAACTGGGTTAGATTATGAAGTTAGATCTCTTTGTTTGATCATTTGGTTAGATCCCATGTTTTGGATCACTTTGTTTATTCATTTGATTAGAGCCCCTATTTTAGATCACTTTGTTTTACAATTCGTTTTGGATCACTTATTTGGATCATGTGTATTGGATCAATTAATTGGATTATATGTTTTGGATTCCTCAATCAGATCATATGTTTGGATCCCTCAATTGGATCATATGTTTTGGATCCCTTAATTGGATCACATGTTTTGGATAACTTAATTGATCATATGTTTTTGGATCATTTATTTGGATCATGTATGTTGGATCACTTAGTTGGATCATATGTTTTGGATCATAAGTTTTGGACCACTTGTTTGGATCATGACTATGCTAAGGTACTAAGCATACTGATACAATGAAGGTCTATAGTTTTAGACAGATAATCATGTATATCTATACATGAATCTCTAATATATCTTTGTATATCCACCTACCTCAAAGTAGTATCTTGATTCATACATCTACAGTGTATTCTTTCACAATGTCCATCATGGTCTGGATTCATCCATCTGTCAAACCATATGTATAAGGTTATTTCCCTATTCAAGTATGTATTCCTATAGATGATACCCTAATTTTCCTTGAATCAAATTTGATCAAGGGTTTGGGATTCTCTATCTATGTTCTTCTGCATACGCATACATACTATACAGATACACATGTAATACAATACTACATTAGTATTTGTTTTTTATCATCCAAGATCCTATGGCTCTTGTTTGATCATCCTTATCTTGATTACCATTTTTATTAAGATTAGATGATTTACTACATTTTATGCTCTCATTATTATTACTCAACCAATTAATGTTTTATTGGTTGAGGGTAGCTTATTTCATTCTAAGTCTAGATTGATCCTCTTATGTCAAATTGGCTGAGGCTTACTAATTAAATGGTTGAACACAAAGTGGCTACTTCAATCCTCATGTAAGGAGGTGTTTAAACTTCACAAACGTCAACAGAAGGTGGGGGGAGAGCGTGGCTCTATTAGATAACCCCCTTAACCACTATGTCCATCATTCACTAGCTTGACCCTAACTCAACCCTTCATAAGGTTCCTATGAGCATTTAATCCGAAGTACTCTTTCTACTTGTTTTTAATTAAATCCATGAACTAAAATGTCATTCATGGAGATTTATTATTCTCCTAAGTTGGACCAAGGAAATTATATTCCTTATATTATCCTACTAACTATGGTCCTTAGTAACATTAAGTCCATGTCATATATCCATGTCCATGTCCTTCCATTCTAATTTCATTTAATTACAACTTCCATGATATTTTCATTACTTAAGCATAGCATCAATATAAATTTAAAGCATAAAAGCATAATTAAACAATTAATTAAACAATTAAATAAACAATTCTATAATTAACTCAACTAAGAAATGAAAGACAATAATGTTCAATAATTCAAATAACAATGTAACATGCTATCATGATCCAAGGGTCTTAATTGATCCATATTCATTTTTCATCTCTTTAGGGTTTAGATCTTGATCCTTCATTTTATTTTAGATCCAACATTTTATATTAATGTAATTTAATTAATAACTCCTTGATTTATCTTATCCATTGATTTGATCTTCCTTGATTTACCCGATCAAGGAGATCTTAGGTAACTTTGTACCATTTAAGGGCATGGATCTTGATCTAGCCCAAATCCACATCATCCAATTATTAAATCCATATGATCTTATCTTAAGATCATCATCAAAATATACCCATACAGTCCAATCATCCTGGATCATCTTGATCTAGGAGATACTATTCATTTTTAAGGATTTTAGTAACTCTTAAGGCTAAATCTCTTAAGATCTACCTAATAAATACCATTTAAGCTACTAATTTTATTTATTATGTTATAAAATAATCATCCAATAAGGTATTAGTGGTTTGATCATCCTAGATTTTGTAGATCAAGGATGTTAGTTGCTTATCCACTTAATTACAAAAATTTTAATTAATTAAAATTAAATTTTATAGGTTCAGTCCATTATGATTATAACAAGGAATCCATAAAACCTTTCAGATCTCAATTTGGGTCTCAATTGAGATCGTAATTGAGATTTTAAGATTTCAGCCCGTTTTAAGGGATGAATTTAACCTTACTGTTTTTTACCAAGAGATACACAATTCCTACTATGAACAAGGTTCATAAGGTTTTGGCACCTTATGAACACATCAAACGGTTCAGATTTCAAGTTTAAGATTATCTTAGCCATGATCCAAGATCAATGGGCCAGATTTTACCAAAAAGATCATGTAAATACTACTTCAAGACACGATTTAACAATTTCAGTGGATTATTAACATAAACATGATTCTAAGGAATGTTTTTAATCTAATTTTTTAGTTCAATTAATGTAATGACCCCAATTTTTGTAATATTAAAAGCCCATAAAAAGTTCATTTTTAAAGATAAGGGCATTTTTCTCATTTCACTAGTTTCCTTAACTAAACCTAGTAATTTGGTCCTAAAATTGGTTTCATTAGATGCGTCTCGGAAAAAGGAATCCAACAAGACCAAAATCACCCAAAACGGAGTTAAAATGAGCAAGATATGGACCTTTGAAGTGTAGGGGCAAAATTTTAAATTTCACAAAACGACTTAACCTGAAAAACACAGGTGCCCGTTTTGATACGGGCACCCCGTCGTCTTCAAGCTCCTAGAGGCTTCTGGAACGGCGGTGTTTCAAGGAGAAACCACCGCCATTCTGGAGGTTTCCCCACCGCCATTCAAAGGCGGTTAGAACCCCTCTAGAACCCTCTTTAAAAGCTCTATAAATAGAGCTCTTGAGTGCCTCTAATGGCAGCCCAAAACCTTGGAGAAAACGCATCGTGGAGCAGTGACCAAGAGGGGAAAACGTGGAGAGAAAACCACCCACGAAGCAGGTATGCTCAAAAACTCCCCAAACCCATCTCACCCATAGTCCTAGGCTCAATTCCCCTAAGTTTTTGCATGAAAAACCATGCAAAACGGAGCCTGGGAGAGCCACCAAGGACCCTGGGACGTCCCCAGGGCCGCACTGCCGCTAAAGGGACAGACGGGCGGAGTTGTCGCGTGCGTCTGCAGACGCGCCGCAAATGTGCAATGTGCTAGCGCACGTCGAATTTTTGTTACTTGAGGAAGCAGGGCGCATGACGCTGACGCGCAGCGCCCTAGCATTCCGACTTTTTGTCTTTAAATACTCTATGTACATACAACACTAAAACGCTTATAACTTGAGATCTAGAGCTCCAATTGAGGCGCCGCAAAAGGCGTTGTGTCTGTATCGATGACACGGACACATCCAAACCATAAAATCCCTGATCAAGGCCCAATCAAAGTAGGGCATGACCCTTAGAATAGGATGGTGGCGCGTGGCCACTAGAACTTTAGGAAACTGAAGATACCAAGGCCCAAGTAGGACCTTAGGACACCCATAGGCATAGGGATGGACCCCTAATGCCTAAGTAATAAGACCCAATTGCTCTAAATCCATCAAAGATAGGTTAAACTAACCTTGAGTCCCCAAACCATGTTCAGGAGTGTGCGAGGACAAAGGGGTTAACGCGACCTAGTCAGGTAGGTGCTCTATCACTATTAGATTCTTTTGAAAGAACTATTGTTATTTGAGAAATATGTTTTAGATATATGACTTGATTTGCATGTGATTTGCATGAATTAATTCAGCATGCATGTTAAATGCTTTGTACATAGCCATGTTTTGAAATGACTGCATATACATTATGCACATATATGTGTTGCAAACAAGTGCATGCATTGCATGATTTAAGTACTTGCAAAGATTGCATGTCCTTGAGGGTTGCCAAAAGACGCTGGAGTGCCGAGGGCCAGGCAGTTGTGAGGGACCCAAAAGAGGACAAGTTTTAACAAAAGGTTTTGACTTATCTTATGTGATTTGGGCAAGTAAGCCCGTGGGTGCTATGCCGAGGGGTCTGGGTTGGCCACCCGGCCTCTACCACTAATAGGTGGATGGGTACCACACCCAAAAAGAGGCAAGTCCCTACATCGACTGCATGTGGTACAGGGGGCTACCATTGGTGTCATGGCACTGGGTCGACGGGTCATAGGCCCCGTGGAGGCTATGACCAAGTGTCCTCAGGTACCCAGGGACCACACGGCGAGGAGGTCGTGGGCATAGTGAACCCTATGGTTTGATGTGCATTTCATATAGCATGATATGAGGTTGGTCGACCATACCATACTAGAGGTCCATGAGTTGGACTCCATGAAGCATCTATTGCATATCATGATGTCATCATATATATATGATACTTTCAGTTTTGGATTATGTGATCTTTTAAGTCATGAGTATTTCAGTTGATTATGGATTCTTATACTGATATTGAACTCGAGTATTCAAACATACGCATATTTTGAATTTCAGTTGATTATGGATTCTTATACTAATATTGAACTCGAGTATTCAAACATACGCATATTTTAAATTTCAGTTGATTATGGATTCTTATACTGATATTGAACTCGAGTATTCAAACATACGCATATTTTAAATTTCAGTTGATTATGGATTCTTGTACTGATATTGAACTCAAGTATTCAAACATATGCATATTTTGAATGAGCATATGCTTTTAAAACATCTCATGCATTTATAAAACTAGTAGTGATGGGCTCCTACTGAGTATATTATATACTCACCCAATCCTTAACATTTTTCAGACATCAGTAAGTACTCAAGGACAGGATACGTCCGTATATATCACGGTTCAGGACAGCTTCACTCACAAAAAGAGGACATCTATGTTAGTGCTATGAGCAAGTGAATCCAAAAGGAAACAAATACACATGTAAGTAAACTCTCAACCCTTTGGACATGTGTTTGTACTTAGTTACAGTTGGGCTGTGTATTGTGACTGGAAAGACCTGGGGAAAAACATTTATGATTTCTGAAGTTTCTCAAAAAATACCTTAGTTGTTGTGAAAGCAAATGACACTCGGGGTTTTCAAAAATGAGTTTAAAACTAAAGGTTTTTCGTTGCATTGCATGGTTTTTATAAAATGGTTTTCAAATAGGGATGCATCCTGCCTTAGGAAACTAGACATTGCATTTAAAAATACATGAGAAAACCCAGGTCGTCACAATTAAAGTCATAATTAATATTTTAAGATTTTAGCCCGTTTTAAGGGCTAAATTTCATCTTTACTGTTTTTGATCAATTCCTTCATATCTATGAATATAAATCTGTCTATGAACATGATCCTATGGTTTTAGAGTGCATCTGAAGACATCCATAGGTTCAGATTTTTCTTTTAAAGTCATCTGGTCCATGATCTAAGATCATGGATACTGATTTTACTATATAACATATGTAAATACAAATTAAAACATGGATATAATAATTTCAGTACATTCTAAATGATTCAAGGAGTTTGTAGAATTTTTTAGATCTAAAATCAGAGTCCTATAGAGCTCTAAATTGAAGAAATAAATGTTTTAAATTAAAAGAGAATGGCCTAGATCTAATCTAGGTGTGGGTGCGGGTACGGGTACAGGAGGACCAGCATCCCACGCTTGTGACTGCCCATCCCAGGTGTCTGGGCAAAGGTGATCGGCTACAGCCAAGAAGGTTCGATCTAGACCATCGGATCACCTATGGTTGAATCTCCTCCACCGGTTAACATCTAAAGCCCAGATTTCATATCCTAGGGTTTTTGGGCCCCAGGAATCGATCCAACAGCTCAAAAGTTACATCTAAGCCATGGATGGATGGGATCTCAAACATCTAAGCCGGATCCATCGTCTCCAATGGATCAATGGCAGGGAGATCCCACCTTTGCTGGAAAACCCAAAATACCTACCGAAAATGAAAGTAGAAGGGAAGATGTACCTACCTGTATCGGTCTAGGGAGAAAGAGCTCACTGGAGAAGAAGAAAACCAGCCAAAGAAAATGGAGAAAACCCTAGACACTGGCACAATATACAAAGCTTGATTCTTTCGTTTTCGTTGTCGGAGAATGTGGAAAAACATAGGGGTTTTGTAGATCACCCCATTCTAGAGATGACCAATGGTGCTAGATGACCGTTAGATGGCCAAATTTTCTGGAATATCATGATGAAGATGCTGGAGACAGTACTTAGTACTGTTTCCATCTTTGTTTTGAGATTACTTCCGATCCAGACTATGGATCGTCTTGAAACTAAAGGACTTTTGTAAAGATCCCTTGTCTGAACAGATCTAATGGTGAAGATGTGATTTCAACGGTTTTAATGTAACGTCTAATTGAAATAGGGTTTTCTGGGCAGAAACCAGTCCCATCGGGGACTAAGCGTCCTTGGACGCACTTGACTTCTCCACTGAGTCTGGAGAGATGGGTGCGTCTGTGGACATGCCCACAGGCTTAAGAAAGAGGGAGAGAAAGAAGAAGAAATTGGAGAAGATGGGGGATGTTTCTGGAGTTGATATTTTGCATCATGCTAGGGGACCTTGTGAGGATCATTATGAAAATTTTTGGGATTTTTCTGAGCTATTTATAGAGGTATTTGGAACTTTTCATGATTACTTGAAATCATAACTTTGATTTCTTTTGAATATTTAAATGTCATTGGATTCCCACTACCACCTCCTTCTTCACTAGCAACTGATAGTGGTTTGACTAATGATTGTATGTTTTCTAGACGTTGGATCCCTTTGTGGGTCCCTTGTGGGCCCCATGTGGGCCCCACATGTGTGTGAAAAGACCAAATTGCCCTTTTGTGGAGAAAAATCCATTTTATTCTCCCGAGCTCGGAATTGAGCGTACTTAGTGGTATTGGATTCGTATTTCTATGTACATTCCATATTTTGAGATCTCAAGTCTTGATTGTTTGTAAAATTACCATTTTGCCCTTTTAGTCCTTAAAACGAAGAAAAAATACAAATTTTTCATCTGTATTAAGAAATTGTTGTGCTTACAGTCATTTTGAAGTGTTCATCACATATGTTTTCAATTATATAGGTATTATACCTTGATTTCACTTTTATGAGAAGTGCATAATTCATAACCCTAATATTTCAGCCTGATTTTCATTGAAATTCTCAATTTCAATATTTATTTAATTTATTTATAAAAAATTAGGGGTGTTACAGGATCGATCCAATTTGAAATAATTTTAGAAAAAGCAATGCAATGCTGTGAAAAATCTTTTCTTTTAAGTTCACTTTGAAAAACCTCGAGTGTCAATTTCTTTTCTCAAAACGACAATTCTCAGTGAAATGAGCTTTCATTTCTACAAAAAATTTGGTAGAGTTTCCTCTATTTTTTTGGACATATGACATTTAATGTATGTCATTGCAAAGTACCAGATAAACATACATTCACATTTTTGAAACATAATTGGAGACTAAGTCTCCTTTCCAAACATTTGATGAAATAAAAATAAATTACCCAATCAAAATACACCTCGGAAATCCATATCACAACCCAGTCACATAAATCTTACAAACTCCCATAATTACATACAATGCAGTCTCTTCCTCATTTTTGATATAATAACTTCAATTCAACAACCAATTCTTACTTGTCCTCGTCAAAAGCATCTGTTGGTGCACTCTTATCAGTAAAAAAACTCCTATTGTTTGGGAATCCTCTGCTATGAGATATTATAAACAAGTGCAATATCTCAGCAAGCTTGTGCTTGTGCAAGCTAAATAAGATTCAATTATACATAACAAATTTATAATTTTACCATATGGATAAATTCTTCATACTGCATCAATCATTTACAATGTTGTGTGAAATATGTCCAGCATTTATCACAACGATGAATTCAATGTACATTCATACTGCATCATGCAAAACTATAATCATTCAAAGTACATTCATACTACATCATGCAAAACTATAATAATTTACAATGTAGTATGAAATATGTCAAGTATTTATCGTGGCTTTGTATCATACGCAGGGAGATGGGCTACCCGCAGTTGACCTCCTCAGAACACGTTAGAATACTATCAGCCATCTGGGAGATGCGCTACTCATAGTCAGTGATCATGGCTTATATTTTCGCCTATGATGGGCTACCGCAGTCACTAGTTATAGTCATAATATCATCCTCTTTCGGGAGATGGGCTACCCATAATCACTAGTCAGGGATTTGTTTCATACGAAGGGAGATGGGCTACCCACAGTTGACCTCCTTTGAAAGCATCCTTCCATGATCAAAGTACACATTAGACA
Source organism: Warburgia ugandensis (assembly GCA_035236585.1). NCBI lineage: Eukaryota > Viridiplantae > Streptophyta > Magnoliopsida > Canellales > Canellaceae > Warburgia > Warburgia ugandensis. The sequence continues at coordinate 39,285,020 of CP141134.1, forward strand.
CAATATTGTCCTCTTTGGCAGAGACAGGCTACCCACAATCACGCCTCAAGGATTTATTCTAGCCAGGAGATGGGCTACCCACAATCATTGGTCTAGAAAGTGTCGTGTCATGAACTGACAAATGGACTGATATATCATGATATACAACATGTGCATATACATGAGTAGTTTAAATTAAGATTCAATTTTAGCATGCACATTCATCTTATTTTTCACATAAACTGAAAAGGCTTGTTTCAGTGCTTGAAATTCATTTACAAATATATATAGCGAAAATCTTAGCAATCTTAATTCCACCTATGTCAAATGGAGATCTTCAGGTTCACCAATGCAATAATCTATTTAGTTTGTGTATGCGCTCTTGATAAGTCACACCTCTATAACAATACAAACCCACATTTAGATATATAATTCTAGAACTTCTCTTAACTTCCCTAGCATGGAAGTTTCCTCTAAGTTACCTCTTAGCACTATTTAGCACAAGGCAAAGTGATAGTGCATACTACTATGACAAGGGCATTTCATGAGCTATTAGTTGATAGCTAATTGAATGACCAATGGTTATTGGATTTTTAAGAATCTTAACTTAATAAAGGTCATGGTACACTGTGGTGGCATTTGATCACCAATAAAAAATGGTCATGTCCTTATTACTCTACTATCCGATCGGACAATTTTGGTTTTTCAATCAATTTCAATTTAGATTCTTCAATTTATATCATTGATTAGACATCACAAAGTTACAGTACAAACAGTATCTAATCGTATAGTTGATGTTGTCTGATCGGTTTCTAGCCTAGATATACAAATTGAGTGTGATTTGAGCTATAACTGGTCCTTGATTACCTATCCCTAATCTTGGATTAGGAATTGGATGGTTGGATTGTCCATAAATTCTAGATCTAGGGTGAAAACACACAGATTTAGGAATATACATCAAATCAACAGTTTTGTTTTGTAAATCTTACCTTCTGGTAGTGTTACTGTGCTTTATCCCATCTGGAATGAGCTAGATTGACTATGATCCATCATAACACTCTCCAACCTAATTGCACATTGATCTCTCCTTTGATTCATAGTCCAACAAAGCACAGATGGTACCAAAACCTTGGGGCTTTGGTTTGTGCTCGTGTCCTGAGAAGATCGGTCAGCTCGAATAGATGATCCAAGCCATGATCTTCTCTAGCGACACCTGCAAAATCTAGTAAACCTGTAAACCTGTAACCCTTAAAACCCTCTCTTCTTCTCCAGCATCGGTGGGTTTTCTGGCATGTAGATCATGATTCCCCACCCTCTTCTCACCTTTCTCCTCTCCTTCTCTCCCTTTCTCTCCTTTGTTCTTCTCCCCCATTTTCCTCTTCGTCGTTCTTCCGTTTTTTTTTTTTTTTTTTTTCTCCTCTATTGGGATTGGGATAAATAGACCTAATGCTATATTTGGTTTCCATAGGTTCGGTGGGTGCCAATTTCAAATCTGGCCCCCTTCATTTAAGTAGTTAAAAAAAAATTTCTTAATGTTTGGAAAGTCATTTCTTCTTCATTTGGACTCTAATTTCGGTGTTCTTAGTGTTGTTGGAATTTTTTTTCTGAGCACTACTCAAATTTTAAGGTTTCATCATCAATTTTAAGATAATAGTATTAGCCCTAAAAGAATTAAAATTATGGGCTATTACATCCTATCCCCCTTAAAGAAAATTTTGTCCCCAAATTTACCTTTATATCATTTGTTAAATAGCTCTAAGTATGTTTTCCTCATCTTGTCTTTGGTTTCCCAAGTGGCCTTTACCAATGAATGATGTTGCCAAAGTACTTTGGCCAATGGAATGGTATTCGTTCTCAGCTTCTATTCCTTCTTGTCTACAATCATTGCACGCTCTTGGAACATTAAATTGGGCTATAATTCCACTGGCACCTGCTCAAGAATGTGTGTGGGGTCTAGAACATATTTTCTCAACATCGATACATGGAAAACACTATGAACCTTATATATTTGAGGAGGTAAGGCAAGTTGGTAGGCAGCTCAGCCCACTCACTCCAATATCTCAAAGGGTCCCACATACCTTAGACTCAACTTCACTTTCACTCCGAACCTCATCACTCCTTTTGTGGGCGAGACTCGTAGGAAAACATGATCACCAACCTAAAACTCAATGTCCCTATGCCTCTGATCTGCATAGTTCTTCTGTTTATTGTGTGCTGCCACTAGCCATTTTTGTATCAATCTAACCTTTTTCGCACATCGCTCAATGAGTTTTGATTTGACAAACTATTGTTCTCTAACGTCACTCCAGCAAGTAGGTGTGTGACTTGGTCTACCATACCATGCTTCATAAGGTGCCATACCAATGCTAGAATGATAACTGATACTGTATGCGAACTCCACTAGAGGAAGGTGTTCATCCCAAGTACCCTTCCACTCGAGTGTACAAGCCCTCAATAGATCCTCAAGGGTTTGGATGGTCCTCTTTAATTATCTATCTATTTGAGGATGAAATGTTATGCTGAAACGTGGAGAAGTATTTAAACCCTCCTATACACTTTGCCAAAAATGAGATGTGAATTTGGTTTCTCTATCCGATGTGATAGAAATTGGGACACCGTGCAGACTCACTATTTCCTAGATGTATAATTTGGCCAAACTCTCTAGTGATTGCTCCTGTCGTATTGGTAGACAATGAGCCAACTTGGTCAACCGATCCATGATAATCCATATCATATCATGCCCACTGGAAGCTCTCGGAAACCCAACCACATAATTCATGGTGATGTGATCCCATTTTCACTCTAAAAGCTATATAGTCTGTAGCAAACCTACTGGTCTTTGGTGTTCGGTTTTCACTCTTTGATAGGTGATGCACTCCAATACACTCTCCAATATCCTGCTTCATTCTTGGCCACTAGAAGTTCCTTGTTAGATCCTAATATATCTTTATACCACCTAGTGTATGGTAAACTTCAAATCATGCACTTCTTCCTTCAATAATTTTTGTTTCAACTATGGATTTTCCAGTACAACAAGTCTCCCATGAAATCTCACACTACCATTAGATCCCTTATGAAACTCTTTCTTTTCACTCAAGGCTTGAGTCTCCTCGTACAACTGTTGTGCTTGCAAGACTCGATCCAGGAACGCTGATCTAATAGAGATATTGGCAATTATACCTATCAACTTTCCATTAAGTGCGTCAACAACTACGTTAGCCTTGCCTGGATGATATTAAATGATGAATTCAAAATATTTGAGGTACTCAACCCAACATCTTTATCTCATGTTAAGGTCACTTTAAGGGAATATATATTTAAACTTTTGTGGTCAATAATGTAATAACCCCAATTTTTGTAATTGATTGAGAAAATCAATAAAGTTTTAGTTTTAGATATTTTGGGCTGAAATATTAGGGTTATTTAGAATGTACTTCTTATAAAATTATAATCAAGGTATAAGACATTTATAATTAAAATTAAACTTGGTAAACCCTTCAGAATGACTGTAAGCACTACAAATTCTGAATTCGGATGAAGAATCCTTAATTTTCTTCATTTCTTGGACAAAAGGGTAAAATAGTAATTTTACCCAAAAATCGAAATCTAAGACATCAAAATTTAGAATGTGCTGAGAAATATGAATCCAATGCCACTAAGTATGCTCAATTCTGAGATCATGGGAATAAACCCTAATTTTTTATACATAAAGGGCAAAATGATCTTTTTACACCATGTGGGGCCCACAAGGGACCCAAAAACGAATCCTATGGCCAGCCCACCTGAAATCATGAGTCAAAACCATACCATCTGGTCTTGGGGAAAAAAGGTGGAGATGGGAGAATCCAATGCTAATAAATAATAAAAAATTAACCATCATCATTACACATAATCATGAAAATAAGACCCAAAATGCCTATAAATACAACCCCACACATCCTCTAAAAATGTTCATAAAATTTTCATGAAACTATCTTGATTTTTCCTACAAAACCAGAACTAGATCCATCCCCAAAATCCCAAAACTCCCCAAAGATCTCTCTCTTTCATTTTTCTCTCCTATCTAGATTGGAATAAGAGACCTAAATTCAATTAGGCACTCTGTTCTAGATCAAATATCGCAGATCTCACCATCCAAAACTTCCTACCATACCTTATCTACAAAACACCCAAAGAAATTTCAAGATCCAATGGTTCAAACAACAGAAATCACAAGACAAGTGGATCTTGGGCTATATTATCATCAAAACTAGTATTCTCTTAAATTGGACCATATAACCAACATTTTTCTCCAATCAGGTAGGTGGAACTACTTCCTAGACATATTTATTATTGGTTGATGAAATTTTTACTTTACTATAATTTTAATTGGGTGAAAAATGGTAAAAATAAAGTAAAAAATAGAACCTTAAATTTATGACGATTGAGGGCTCAGATGGAAAATTTGACCCTTCCAATCAATCCAGAAGGGTCCAAAACCCCTATTGTAAAATTTTCACAAAAATCTATTAAGTTTTGGGCCCTCAATTGATAGGGGATTTATTGGATGGTCCAGAAAGGACTGTCCGATCTCCCAATCGAACCGGGGGCCCGAGGACGCAATGGGAGATGCCGTACAAAAACACTGCATGCGGAAGCTTTTCCACGCGCATCGTCCCAACTGGGACGACCACGCATAAGCAACGGTCCCGAGCGGGCGTGTCCGTCCCGCATCCCACTGACGGGTACTCGATGGCAAGATTTCTACCTGGCCCGTTCCGCCCAAAAAACCTGGGCCATCCATTCCGGTGGGCCCATATCAGATCTAGGCCTTAGGAATGGATTGTAAACTTCCAAATTCAATTCCGGAGCCATATGAACTCCAAATTGAGATCGGAAAAAAGTTATGGAAAGCTTACAACCTCTAGTTTCTTATAAAATGATAAAATGGAAAAAATAACTTATGAAAATTTCTGTATTTAGGAAATAAGTTTCCAATTTCCAAAATCTTCAAGATCTGAGGTTACCAGATCATGAAAATATGTTTTAATAATGATATAATATTAAAATTAAGTTATATATATGGTTTATTTGGACATATCTAGGAGATATTAAGGGATCTACCAATTATGGTAGAAAATCCTAAAAATTACAAAGGGACCCACTTGATCAATAAGATGAAGTGTGATCAGATCCTTGGATGAATGGAATGGATGTTGATATGATGAAATCCAGGGAGATCATGGATGGATTATGACAAAAACAAAGCAATATGATCTTTGGACCTTAATAAAGAAAAGCCCCTAAATATAACTAAAACCCTTGATCAAAAGGAAAAGATCTAAGATCTAATGGTTAGATCATAAGTGAAGGTTTCTAAAAATATTAATGTAATTAGTTTTATTTTCTATTAATTGATAATAGCATTTTAAATATGATTTATGTTATAAAGCATGCTAGTGTAACTTTTAGACTTTAGCATGATATGTGATTAGATTGTTATCATAGGTTGTTAAATTTAATTATCTTAGGGGCATGTTAGTATGATTTCATGCCATTGTAACTTAGGACCATGCTAGAATTTCATGCAAGATTATACTATAGTATGAGATTATACCTTAGGTCTATGTTAGTTTAAATTGAGTTATTAAGGTATATTAGTGGGAAATCATGCTAGTGTACTTTTAAGTACCTTGCCTCATTATCATTAAGTGTTCAATTATGTAGTTTTATGCCTTGAATTTATAATTCATTTATGGTTAAATTTTATTAGTAGATCTACTTGTTATGAGATAAAGAGCATAAAACACCAAAAATAGAATCTAATGAGAAAGTAGAGTTTCATGACACAAATAAGAATGGAGTACCTTGGACTTAATTGGTAAGGGCTATAGTTAGTAGAACAATATAAGGATTTGATGAATGCATTTATATGGGATATACATGATTGAACCCATTACCTTATGTTGATAAGAGTAATTGTGAATACTTGTATTAAATCCCCTGAAAACCTTATGATCCAACCAAACACATATAAGATGGTTAAGGACTAGACTATAAGTAAATAGGGAATTAGAAGATATTTTAGCCCTAAGTAAACCGACAGATGGTCTGATATGTATGAAATCTATTTTACATACAAGCTTGGAGGCTTGTGACTTTGTTTTAATAGGCATAAGCCTAGGGGGAGGCTATGCTAGAGGAGTTATAAGGGTTTGGCCACCTGCTCCTTGAAGTTTGATGATTTGATGATACCTTGCCCTATGAGAGGCTAAAAGTCGGGTAGGGTAATTATAGGAAGGCCACCACTATGAAAGTCCTGTCTCCCCATATGGGCAGTGACATAATATTTTCCACCATAGTATCAATGGTGAATAGGGCAGTTATCTGAGAGCACTAGTACGGATTAGACTATAGCATGGTAGTCGTTTGATTATTTTGCACTATGATGCATATGAGAATAGGCATAGTAAAATCCCTTATGTTTTAGCATAATGAAATGCTAGGTAATTGTATATTACCAACATTTCCCAAGAAGGGAAATTCCCATTGTAGGATTAACCCAACGAAGGAGATGCCTGTGGAGAAGATGGATTCGGAGGAGAAAGGGGGAAAAAGAGCAGCAACGCGGGAGGAAACCCAGTTCGGGTTTCCTTCTCCGAGACGTCCGGAGTAGATGTCTGGGCCTTCGGAAGAAGTTCTGGACTTGATCTGGACTGTGGTTAGCTCCTGGCCAGTGGAAATCTGGTAGCAAATGCACTTAGACGTCGTCTGCTTGGAGATGGGCGTAGCACAGTCAGGCTAGACTCGCCCGACTTGATCCTGGGCTGGGGAGGCTCTTCTGGTGAGAGAAAAATGACACCCCTTCTGGGCGTCGTCTTGTTCTGACTTGGAGAAAAGAGGGAGAGAGGAACCTGGGCAATGAAGATTTCAAGAAGCAATGGCCGGTGATCAGATGGTGCGTGGGGATTATGAAGAAAGTAGAGGAAGGAGGAGGGCTCTCTGGCTCAGAAAGTGGCCGTCAGGTTCTTGAGTATAATGGGCATAAGAAGAATAACGAGAAGAAAAACGAAGGGAAGAGTGGCCAGCCTATGTTGGCTGATAGAGATGGGCCAGTGCAGTAACCACAAAGAAGAGAGACGCAATGGAGGTGTATCAACTAGGTCGAGCTCTCGTGTGCCTGTGGAAAGCAGATGCCTGTGGGGTTGATGCGTTCGGATAAAAAATGATGAATGGAGATTGAAAGGAAAGTATAACAAAGGAAAGAAAATTGAACAACAAAGACCAAAGAAAAACCAAAATATGTCTGCTATTGTCCACCCTAGAACATCTAAAAGCTTACCCTCCTGTTCTTTATCTAAGTCTGATGCTATTATCACAGGTAAGGTTTCATCTAGACCTAAATATGAATATTTCAAGTAATCAGGCAAGGGTTTTAGGTCCAGAGGCGGTGCGTGCTCTATTGAGGGTATGGGGATAGATTTAGACGGTGGGAGTGGTTCCACATAAGGACCCCACTTAGAGGTATCCATGAGTGGTGCAACATCTAAAAGATTGTTCACCTCCTCAATAGACTTGTCTATATTAAATTCTCCATTAAAGTGCATGAGACAAGCCTCTAGTGGGTCTGAGATGGACAATGGTGAATGACTCTCATTAATTAGACTCTCAATTAAGTTGACATCACAGGGATCATCGAGGTCTAAATGTTGCTGATCGGCATTAAAAATATTAAGCTTAACCTTCATGTTGCCAAATGAGAGTTTCATTACACCATTCCTACAATTAATAATGGCGTTGGACGTTGCCAAGAATGGACGCCCAAGGATGACTAGGATTTGACTACCAAGGTCTAATACAGGTTGGGTGTCTAGCATGATGAAATCAACAGGGTAATAAAACTTATCCACCTGTATCAAGACATCTTCAACCAAACCACGAGGTATCTTGATAGATCTATCATCTAATTGCAGCGTGGTAGTGGTTGGTTTCAACTCACCGAGTTTTAGTTGCTCATAAACAGAGTATGGCAACAAATTAACACTAGCCCCTAAGTTAAGAAGTGCCTTGTCTATGACATGATCTCCAATGACACAAGTGATTGTAGGACATCCTGGGTCTCTAAACTTTGGTGGGGTCTTGTGTTGAATCAAAGAGCTCACTTGTTCGGTGAGGAAGGCTTTCTTTTGCACATTAAGCTTCTGCTTTGTTGTGCAGAGCTCTTTTAAGAATTTGGCATAGGTCGGGATGTCTTTAATTGCATTGAGCAATGGTATATTGATTTGTACATGTTTAAATGCTTCCATTAACTCATTGAAGTTTGATCCCTTCCTAACTTTATACAATAATTGGGGAAAAGGGGCCTTAGGCACATATGGTGCCTCCACTATAGGTTCTACAAGGTTGTTCTATGTTTTCTCTTTTTCCTGTATTTTTGTTGCCTCTTTTTCCTCTACATTTTCCATAGCCTGCCCTTCTTTGTTATCAATTTGACGACCATTCCTAAGGGTGATTATGGACTTGGCATGCTCATGAGGGTTATGGTTTTGAGAACTTGACCCTATCTCAAATTGACCCTTAGGGTTAGGAATGGGTTGACTAGGAAACTGACCCTTGCCTCTATTATGTAATTCAGCACACAATTGGCTTATTTGCGCCTCTAACTTAGCAATGGCTTGAGAGTTGACATTTGCTGACTGTCTACTTTCATTTTGCAATTGGTGTAAGGCTTTTCTAGTGTAATCATTATCTTTTGCACATTGATCCATCCTGGTGTGGATGTTTTCCTCTAAATATGGTTTCTTTTGTTGTAGAGGTTGTTGAAAGCCAGGTGGCAAATGGGGAACTGTAGTTCTAAGAGGAAAGTCTTGAACAGGGGGATTCCCAGATGGTCCCCCTTTTTGGTGATTCTTTGACCAAGATAAATTGGGATGCCTAGCCCATCCAGGGTTGTAGGTCTCAGAATATGAGTTGTTGCTAGGTGGGCGATATGCATTCAATGCATTCGCTTGGTCTACAGGATATTAAGGGAATGCTTTATTAGATGGACACTCAGAGGTTAAATGGGCTAGACTAGAACAAGTAGCGCATACCTCTTGTGGGGGTTTTTGAGATAATGTAACAGCTATGAAAGATTGAAACATTGTTTCAAGCTTGTCCATTCTTCCATCTAATTTTTGAGAGACAGAGTCGAGCTTATCAGATAGATCAGTATGTGCTCCTATCTCATAGATCCCTCCTTTCTTAGTGGGCTGGTTAGTTCTTTCTCTCCTATTTGAATAATCCCATTGCTGAGAATTATCTACTATAATTTGAAAGAATTCCCAAGCCTCACTTTCATCTTTTAACATGAGGGTCCCTCCACTCGCTGCATCTATCATTTGTCTATTTTGAGGTGTTAACGCCTCATAGAAGTATTGAACTTGCTGCCATTTCTTAAATCCATGGTGAGGGCATTTCTGTAGCAGTTCAATCCACCGTTCCCAACATTCATAATATTGTTCATCATCCCTTTGATGGAAATTTATAATTTCACGACGCAGGGTTTTTGTTTTGTGAACGGGGAAGAACTTGTTCAGGAACTTCTTAGACAATTGGTCCCATGTATGTATAGAACCTACCCCCAAGGAATTAAGCCATGACTTGGCTTTGTCCTTAAGTGAGAATGGGAATAACCTTAACCTAATTGAATCATTCGAAACATTTCGGAACCTAAATATGGCGCAAATATCAAGGAACTCCTTGATATGTAGGTATGGGTCTTCTCGATCTCGACCATAAAAAGTGGGGAGTAACTGAATTACTCCTGGCTTTAACTCAAAGTGGTCAGCATTAGTTGGAGGTAATGCTATGCAGGAGGGGGTATTAAGTTGGAGCGGAGCATAAAAATCTCTAATAGTTTTGCATTCGATCTCTATTGGTGGTTCAGCCATAGGGATAGGAACTAGGTTTCTTTCCCCTTGGTTTTGGATGTGTTGAATCTCTGGGTTTAACGGTAGTAGCTCAGGGTTCTGAGATCGACGCCCTTGCATGAACTATTCCTAATCTAAAATGTCCTACTTCTAAATGCTAACTCTACTCTATGTGATCCAAGCAAAAAGGCACAGTCAAACACCTTAGGCTAATAAGCAATATATTGATTTTCTTGAATATGTGTGGGGACAATGCTTTTAATTAGCCTAATCTAGCGCTCCTCCTCTCCTTCAGACTTGATTATTGCTGACCAGTTGGGTTCTTCGCAAGGTGGTTAATACACCCTCGTGTAAGGAGGCGTTTATACCTCACAAACGTCAACAGGAGGTGAGGGAAGAGCGAGGCTCTATTAGACAACCCTCAATAACCATAGTGCTCCAAAGCTACTAGTGTGACAATAAATCAAGTCTTAGTAAGAGGGTCCTACGAGCATGTGACAGCCCTATAGGTCTCTTCTGATTGATTTTAATTTGAATTGAGGGCTAGGGTAGCGCGCTTAAGGTGATTATCCTAGGTGGGCCAAGGAGTGGTGATGAAATCCACCCTTGATCTTATGGGGGTAGGGTGCCCTTACTAATTAATTCCACACTCCATGGCAATTCGATCAACAAATATATCACCTTAAAGCATTAACCGTGTCCTAAGATGCAAATAAAAGTAATAAACTAATGCAACCTAAAAATGCACAATTTATAAGAGGATGTTGTCTATATGATTTATACTACCAAACAATGAAAATTTACACTAAATGCAAACCCCAATCTAGGAATTTAAATGAGTGAGGAGACTTACAGTGGGGTTTCTGATGAAAATCAAGTGTGGGCCACCTTATCCCACACTTGCCCTGTATTATACAACCCTTTAAATTGAAAATAGAAAGTGCAATTTACAAGGGTCCTCAGTACAAGCTTCACTCAAAAGAAAAAAAAATCCTAATCTAGGAAAGCAGGGAAAATTTCATGTTGATGAAGATTTACTTGCCAATTTCCTCTCCTTTCCTATTTTCCTGTGGAGAAAAATAGAAATAAGTACCAGTTTCAGGAAATTAGGTGGTTATGCACTAAAACAAAATTAAAAAATGCACCTAAAATGCAATTCCTATTATTTTTTATTTTTTTGGATTTTTCTGATTTTTTTTATTATGATTATTTTTTGGATTTTTTAATTAAACTTTATAAAAACTCCTTTGCAAGTCCCCGGCAACGGCGCCAAAAACTTGTTGATATTTTTTGCAAGTGCAGGGGTTATTGTAGTATAACTATGCAAATACGGGTCGAACCCACAGGGACTCGCTTTAATTGGAGTTTTTAATAAAATTTAATTACTTGAATTTTGATGAGAAGAACAAAACTAGCATAATCATTTAGATTTATTCAATTGATGCACTTTAAATAACTTTCAATTTCAGAGAACAACATAAAAGTAATCAAAACTTCCTTGAATCACACTATCCTTGGATGGCATTATCCCTGGATAACACTGTCAAAAGATGGATAAAATAAAGCTTAAATAGAACAAGGACACAGATGTAAATAAAATGGGGATACAGATGTCATTAAACAAGGGACGCAGACGTCATTACTGGATTTGAACAGAATTGTCATTTCATTTAAAGATGAAGGGCGAAACCATCATTCTGTTCAAACTCTGGTTTTAACAAAAACCAGGAAAACCCAACGAAGGAGATGCCTGTGGAGAAGATGGATTCAGAGGAGAAAGGGGGAAAAAGGGCAGCAACGCGGGAGGAAACCCAGTTCGGGTATCCTTCTCTGAGACGTCCGGAGTAGATGTCTGGGCCTTCGGAAGAAGTGCTGGACTTGATATGGACTGTGGCTTGCTCCTGGCCAGTGGAAATCTGGTAGCAGATGTGCCTAGACGTCGTCTGCTTGGAGATGGGCGTAGCACAGTCAGGCTAGACTATCCCGACTTGATCCTGGGCTGGGGAGGCTCTTCCGGTGAGAGAAAAATGACGCCCCTTCTAGGCGTTGTCTTGTTCTGACTTGGAGAAAAGAGGGAGAGAGGAACCTGGGCAATGAAGATTTCAAGAAGCAATGGCCGGTGATCAGATGGTGCGTGGGGATTATGAAGAAAGTAGAGGAAGGAGGAGGGCTCTCTGTCTCAAAAAGTGGCCGTCAGGTTCTTGAGTATAATGGGCATAAGAAGAATAACGAGAAGAAAAACGAAGGGAAGAGTGGCCAGCCTATGTTGGCTGATAGAGATGGGCCAGTGCAGTAACCACAAAGAAGAGAGACGCAATGGAGGTGTATCAACTAGGTCGAGCTCTCGTGTGCCTGTGGAAAGCAGATGCCTGTGGAGTTGATGCGTTCGGATAAGAAACGATGAATGGAGATTGAAAGGAAAGTATAACAAAGGAAAGAAAATTGAGCAACAAAGACCAAAGAAAAACCAACCACCTCTCCCCCATACGGCTTCCTCTTTATAGCCTTTCCCTTCCTTGTTTTTCTCCATTTCCTTCCTTATCTTCTATCCTTGAAGAGTTAGAATTCTATGGCCTTTACCAATTAGAACTCCATCCCTTTTTGGAATCCTCTTCAAACTAGAACTCTTTCACTTAGGACTCCTTGTTGATTAGGACTCTTGCCTTTTTTATTTAATTAGGATTCTTCCTCTTGTAATTCAATTAGGATTCTTCCTTGATTCTCTACTTGATCCACACCATAGAGATTAAATCCGAGCCATCCAATTTCTTTTAGTTGATCTGCAAAATAAAATGCTAAATTAGAATAATCAAACCGTACATTAATCCTTTAATAAGCTCAAATGATCATCTAACCGTTGATTAAGGTCTAGATGGTTAATCAAGTTAAAATTTGAGATTTGGACGATAGATGATCTAATTGAATGCTAAACTAGGGGTCTTTTAGCCAAAATTAAGCAATTAAAAGATATGTTTAGGGATAATGGGATTATGAAGTATTGGAATTACATTGCCAATTATTATGCTTCTTGAATCCCCTACCAAGCATTGCTTGCTGAGATATTGTAAATGTTACAGCCTCTCAGATACAAGGAATGAGAGTTAGGAGCTCAAGAAGATAGAAGACTTGAAGAAAATAATCTTCAAGGTATACCCTTGAAGACATGTATTTTTCTTTGTTTAAGAGTGTTGTATTGTAATGAGAGTGTCATTGCATGGTGAGCTTTGAGTTTGGATTTTGTAATTTGGACAAGTATGGTAATGGATTTGGCTGTACTGTGAACCACTGGATGGATTCTGGAATTTAATTAAAATATATTCCTTCAATGGAATTTTATCTTGTACAAAGTTCTACTTATGTTATGTATGAAGTGATGACTTGGGTTTTACAAAATAAGTTCTAAAGAAAAGAATTTCTGCTGCTTTGTTTTGTGAAATTGTTTTACTATTAAGAGCCCTGCCTTTCAAAATATATTACAAAACGTGTTACAAAAACCCAGGTCGTGCCAATTGGTATCAGAGCATTTCATCTAGTCACAGTACAATACAAATATGTCCAAAAGAGAGATTATAATCCATGTCTAGATTAAGATAGAAGTAGTTTTATAGAGGATTGATAGAAATTTTGGTTTATGAGTAGATGCCACCAAAGAGAGTCACAAGGCAGGCAGCTCAAAATACTCCAAAAGACAATATGGAGAGAGTAACCATGAGCAATGTGGAAGAGATGGTGATAAGGGTGTTGAAGAACCTCCTTCCTCACCTACAACAAACCCAAGGTTCATCACCTCCTATAGAAATACCAAGTACGCAAGCTCAGTTTCAGCCTGAAGTGAGACATACTACACAAACACCAACACCAGCTACTCCCATACTAGTACAAGGGCAATCTTCCCTTGTACCAAGTGAAGATGTTAGAAAATCTCCATTAGTACCAGAAAAAATTGACAAAATGATGGAGAGATTTCAAAACATGACTATAGTGTATAATGGCAAGGGTGAAGCTGAGAAGGTTGATGAATGGAAATATAAAGTAGAAAGGACTTTTAGTGCACTACGTACTCCTCTAGAGTTGAAGGTGAAATTTGCCACCTACTTATTCAAACAAGAAGCTGCATTTTGGTGGAGATCAGCTAACAACACCTTCTTCTCAAATTCTGAAGATACTACATGGGAGGAATTTAAGGAAGTATTTAACCACAAATATTTCCCTTCTCATGTGCAAGAAAGAAAGTTGAAAGAGTTTTTGGACCTAAGGCAAGGGAATATGTCAGTAGTGGGCTATGATAACAAGTTCACACAATTAAGGAGATTTGCGACTCACGTGTGTAACACTAAAACACACACCATGAATCGATTCATTGAAGGGCTGCACCCAGGGCTGAAAATAAAGGTGCTAGGTACTAAACCCACTACCTTGGCAGAATGTGTGGAAATGGCTTCCAAATTTGAAGAAGAATACAGAAAGACTCAAACCACCAAGTTTAGTGGAGGGGGAAACAATAACCCAAAGCCCTTGCAAAAGAATAAAAGGCCTTGGAACAATTTTAAGCGTCAAAGAAATTAGAGGAACAATGCACCAAGGCAAAATAGACAACCATGTCCAAGATGCAAAAAATTTCACCAAGGCAATATCTGCCCTCGACCTATACAACAACAACCACAACAGTTTCCAATCAAGTGCCATAATTGTGGGGAGTATGGACATGTCGCCACCTACTGTACCAAACCATTGGGAGTCTAAGAGGCAAAACTAGAAATTTCCCCTAGACACCAAGGAAGGGTCTTCCCCATCACTGATGGCCAAGCTGGACCATCCAATGCTGTGATTGAAGGTACACTACTTGTAGGAGACAACTATGCCAAAGTACTATTTGATTCTAGATCTACACATTCCTTTATATCTTGTGAATTTGCATCTAGTATACAACTATCAGTGAAAAACTTGGGATTTGATCTAGATGTAACAACTCTAGTTGGAAAAACAGTTAAATTATAAGAATACTTACATAATGTACCTCTAGAAGTATTGGGCAAAAGAATGGACATAGACCTCATTTTATTGAACATGGTGGATTTCGACATCATACTGGGTATGGACTGATTAGCAAAATACTGGGTAGTTATGGACTATCACAAGAAGAAAATCACATTTAGTATACCAGGGGAGAAAGTATTAGTACTATATGGGAAACACAATGACTTAGACAAATCCATCATCTCAGCTATGAAGGCAGTCAAACATATGTCCAAGGGGTGTTAGGCATTTCTAGCAACAGTGATTTCCTTAGATGTTGAACAGCCCAGGATAACAAAAATTAAAGTAGTCAGGGAATTCCAACATGTTTTTCCTGAAGAACTACCAGGGTTACCCCCACATAGAGAAATTGAGTTTACCATTGAAGTACTTCCTGGTACAACTCCAATCTCTAAAGAACCTTATAGGATGGCCCCAACAGAGTTGGAAGGTCAATTGCAAGAATTGTTAGACAAAAGGTTTGTTAGACCAAGTAGTTCACCATGGGGAGCACCAGTAATATTTGTGAAGAAGAAGGATAGGTCTATGAGATTATGCATTGATTATGGAATGTTGAACAGTGTCATAGTGAAAAATAGGTATCCCTTACCTCACGTTGATGATCTCTTTGACCAACTCCAATTTGCTAAGGTCTTTTCCAAAATTGACCTTAGATTAGGATATCATCAATTGCATATTAAGGATAAAGACATACCCAAGTCAGCATGCAGAACTCGATATGGGCATTACGAGTTTCTAGTCATGTCTTTTGGGCTGACCAATGCACCAGCAGTGTTTATGGATTTGATGAATAGGATCTTCAATGAATTTTTGGATAAATTTGTGATTGTATTTATTGATGATATACTGATTTACTCTACCAGTATCAAAGAACATCAAGAACACTTACGAATTGTACTAAATACCCTCAAAACACATAAACTATTTGGTAAATTTAATAAGTGTGAATTCTGGTTACAGAAGGTCAATTTCTTGGGTCATGTAATTTCCAAGAATGGAGTAAAAGTGGACCCCACCAAGATTGAAGCAATAATGAATTGGGAGAAACCTAAAACAATAACAGAAATACGTAGTTTTCTTAGACTAGCAGGATACTACCATAGATTCATTCAAGGGTTCTCTCGTATAGCTCTTCGTTTGACTTCCTTGACAAGAAAGGGGGTACAATTCACTTGGATAGAAGAATGTGAAAATAGTTTTCAAGAGCTAAAGAAGAGGTTAACTACAGTAGCAATATTGACTTTGCCAGTTGGGAGTGGAGGATATGAAATATACTGTGATGCTTCAGGCAAAGGGTTAGGGGGTGTGTTAATGCAAAATGGCAAGGTCATTGCTTATGCATCTAGACAATTGAAGAAACGTGAAATAAATTACCCAGTACATGACCTAGAATTGGTAGCTATAGTTTTTGCATTGAAAATTTGGAGACATTATTTGTATGGGGAAAAGTTCAATGTATTCACAAATCATAAGTCTTAAATACATCTTCAGTCAGGCTAATTTGAACATAAGACAAACAAGATGGATAGAGTATATCAAAGACTACAATTTTACCATGCAATACCATCCTGGAAAAGCAAATGTAGTAGCTGATGCATTAAGTAGACAACCAAGCGCGCTACTCACAAACATCACAATTAAATCAACTTTTGTAGAAAGAGTCCTTAAAGCCTAAGAAGAAGATACAACAACTCAGGAGTTATGTAAAAAGATGGGATTTATTAAGGGTACAAATGGGGGTATACATTTTCAAGAGAGATTGGTGGTTCCTTTAAATGCATGCTTGAGAAAGGAACTAATACAAGAAGCCCATCAGTCAAAATTTTCTATACACCCTAGGGGTACAAAGATGCATCAGGATTTAAAAGGAAACTTTTGCTGGGAAGGCATGAAAAGAGAAATAGGAGAATTTGTGGCTAAATGTCTAAATTGTCAACAAGTAAAAGCTGAACACCAAAGACCAACTGGAATGATACAAACATTGGAACTTCCAGAATGAAAATGGGACAATATTACTATGGATTTTGTAGCAAGATTGCCAAGAACCCGAGTAGGCCATGACATGATTTGGGTGGTTGTGGATAGGCTAACAAAGTCAGCACATTTCCTTCCAATTAGACAGAACCAATCAATTGACAGTCTAACTAAGTTATACATCAAAGAAATAATAAGTCTTTATGGGATTCCACTATCCATTATCTCTGATAAGGATGAAATATTTACTTCAAGATGTTGAAAGAGTGTACAACAAGCCTTGGGAACCTCACGTAAATTCAATACAACATTTCACCCCCAAACAAATGGTCAATCAGAAAGGACTATTCAAACCTTAGAAGATATGTTGAGAGCATTTGCATTAGATTGAAAAGGAAGTTGGGATGAACATCTTCCTTTAGTAGAATTTGCATATAACAACAGTTTTCAAGCACGTATTGGTATGGCACCATATGAAGCATTGTATGGACGGCCATGTCGATCACCAACCTATTGGAGTGAAGTTGAAGAAAGAAATTTGATAAAGTCATAACTAGTGGAACAGTGTATAGACAAGGTCAAATTGATACAGAAGAGGTTGTTAACAGCACACAGTCGACAGAAGAGTTACGCAGATAAAAGACGTAGAAACCTGGAATTTGATGTGGGGGAGCACATATTTCTAAAAGTATCACCAGTCAAAGGAGTAATGAGGTTTGGAAGCAAAGGAAAACTTAGTCCTAGATTCATCAGCCCATTTGAAATCTTAGAAAGAGTTGGTTCAGTGGCCTATAAATTAGCCTTACCACCCCAACTCTCAAAAATACATAGTGTCTTTCACGTGTCTATGCTAAGGAAATACCTCCAAGACAACACTCATGTACTTCAAAGGGTGCTAGAAGAGCTAAAGCCAGACCAATCCTTCGAAGAGAAGGCAATACGAATTTTGGACCGCAAGGAACAGAAGTTAAGGACCAAAAGCATTCCGTTAATCAATGTCCTATGGCAACATCACTCTATTGAAGAAGCCACGTGGGAAACTGAAGTAGAAATGAGGAAGACACACCCTAGTTTGTTTGATTAAGTATTGTATTACAAATTTCAAGGATGAAATTATTGTAAGGGGGGAAGACTGTAATAACCCCAATTTTTGTAATTGATTGAGAAAATCAATAAAGCTTGAGTTTTAGAAATTTCAGGCTGAAGTATTAGGGTTATTTAGAAAGTACTTCTTATAAAATTATAATCAAGGGATAATACATGTATAATTGAAATTAAACTAGTCAAACCCTTCAGAATGACTGTAAGCACGACAAATTCTGTATTCAAATGAAAAATCCTTAATTTTCTTCATTTTTTGGACAAAAGGGTAAAATAGTAATTTTACCCAAAAATCAAGATTTGAGACATCAAAATTTAGAATGCAGTAATAAATACGAATCCAATGCCACTAAGTACGCTCAATTCTGAGATTATGGGTATAAATACAACCCCAAAGATCCTACAAAAATGTTCATAAAATTTCCACTAAATTATCTTAATTTTTCGTACATAACTAGGTCTAGATCCATCCCCAAAATCCCAAAACTCCCAAAAGATCTCTCTCTCTTTCATTTTTCTCACCTCTCCCTAGATTGGAACAAGAGACCTAAATTCAATTAGGCACTCTGTTCCAGATCAAATATCATAGATCACACCATCCAAAACTTCCTACCATACCTTATCTAAAAAATACCCAAAGAAATTTCGAGATCCAACGATTCAAACAACAGAAATCACAAGACAAGTGGATCTTAGGCTATATTATCATCAAAACGGGTATTCTCTTAAATTGGACCATATAACCAACGTTTTTCTCTAATCAGGTAGGTGGAACTACTTCCTAAACATATTTATTATTGGTTGATGAAATTTTTACTTTACTGTAATTTTAATTGGGTGAAAAATTGGTAAAAATAAAGTAAAAAATAGAACCTTAAATTCATGACGATTGAGGTCTCAAATGGAAAATCTGATCCTTCCAATCAATCTAGAAGGGTCCAAAACCCCTAGGGTAAAATTTTCACAAAAATCTATTAAGTTTTGGGTCCCCAATTGATAGGGGATTGATTGGACAGTCCAAAATGGACTGTCTAATCTCCCAATTGGACTGGGGGCCCTAGGACGCTGCACGGAAACGCCACACTTGGTCCCAAGCAGGCGAGTTCATCTCTTGTCTCGGAAATGCCGCACTTGGTCTCGACAATTAGATTTCCACCTGACCTGTTCCGCCCAAAAAACCTAGGTCGTCCATTTCGATGGGCCCAGATCAGATCTAGGCCCTAGGAATGCACTGTGAACTTTCAGATTCAATTTTGGAGTCATATGAACTCCAAATTGAGATCGAAAACAAGCGATGGAAAGCTTACAACCTCTACTTTCTTATGAAGTGATAAAATGGGGAAAATACCTTATGCAATTTTTCGTATTTAGGAAATAAGTTTCCAATTTCCAAGATCTTCAAGATCTGAGGTGATCAGATCTTGGAAATCTGTTTTAATAATGATATAATATTGAAATTAAGTTATATATATATGGTTTATTTGGACATATCTAAGAGATATTAAGGGATTTACCCATTATGGTAGAAAAACCCTAAAAATTACAAAGAGACCCACTTGATCAATAAGATGAAGTGCAATCAGATCCTTGGAATGGATGGAATGGATGTTGATATGATGAAATCCAAGGAGGTTATGGATGGATTATGACAAAAACAAGCAATATGATCTTTGGACCTTAATAAAGGAAAACCCATAAATATAACTAAAACCCTTGATCAAAAGGAAAAGATCTAAGATCTAATGGTTGGATCATATGTGAAGGTTTCCAAAAATATTAATGTAATTAGTTTCATTTTCTATTAATTGATAATAGCATCTTAAATATGATTTATGTTATAAAGCATGCTAGTGTAACTTTTAGACTTTAGCATGATATGTGATTAGATTGTTATCATAAGTTATAAGATTTAATTATCTTAGGGGCATGTTAGTATGATTTCATGCCATTGTAACTTAGGACCATGCTAGAATTTCATGTAAGATTATACCTTAGGTCCATGTTAGTTTAAATTGAGTTATTAAGGTATATTAGTTGGAAATCATGCTAGTGTAATTTTTAGCACCTTGCCTCATTATCATTAAGTGTTCAATTATGTAGTTTTATGCTTTGAATTTATAATTCATTTATGGTTAAATTTTATTAGTAGATCTACTTGTTATGAGATAAAGAGCATAAAACACCAAAAATGGAATCTAATGAGAAAGTAGAGTTTCAAGACACGAGTAAGAATTGGACTTAATTAGTAAGGGCTATAGTTAGTGGGACAATATAAGGATTATCAAATCCTTGGCCTAAACTTGGAGAATAATAAACCCCATGAATGACATTGTAAATGTTCATGGACTTATTTAATCAATTAGAAAGGTACTTAGGGTCAAAATGCTTATAGGCACCTTATGAAAGGTTGATCTAAGGTCACTCTAGTGAATGATGAACATAGTGGTTAAGGGGGTTATCTAATAGAGCCTCACTCTTCCCCTACCTTCTGTTGACGTTTGTGAGGTCTAAATGCCTCCTTACATGAGGATTGAAGTAACATCTTTGTGTTCAGCCATTCAGCTAGTAAGCCTAAGCCAATTGAAAATAAGAGGAGCATTCTAGACTTAGGCTTAAATAAGTTACCTTCAACCAGCAAACCATTAACTAGTTGAATAATAATAGTAAGAGCATAAAAAGTTAGTAAATTATCTAACCCTTATAAAAACTATAAGTAATATAAGGATGATCAAACAAGATCCATTAGATCTTGAATGATCAAGAACAATAAGAATAAGAATATTGTATTGTATTTAGTATGCATGTTATAGATCAAATCTAGTTCATTAGATTAGATAATCCAAACCCTTGATCAAAGTTGATTCAAGGAAGAAAACCAAGATCATCCTCCTTAGGGATGATCCAATAACTTAACTTAGATCAAAGAAGAACTAGATGATAAAAGATCTAGGACCTTGATCTTTATCAACAAGTATAGATTGTCAATCAAAGGATCTATGAAAGATCAAGATCAAGGAGATGGACATACAAGGACTTAGAGATATAAAATACTTAGATATGAATGAATTAAAGATCATTCCAAACATTAGATCTAGTGATCAATAGGATTGTGCATAATTTATATATATTGACAGTATGTATGGATGTACAGATTACATACATCAGTCAGGATCATGGAAGATCTGGGAGAAGGGATCACTACTTAAAGGTAAGAGGATTTGATGAATGCATTTACATGGGATATGCATGATTGAACCCCATGACCTTATGATGACAAGAGTAATTGTTAATACTTGAACCAAACGCATATAAGATGGTTAAGGACTAGACTATAAGTGAATAGGGAACTAGAAGATATTTCAGCCCTAAGTAAACAGACGGATAGTCTAATATGTATGAAATCTATTTTACATACAAGCTTAGAGGCTTGTGACTTTGTTTTAATAGGCATAAGCCTAGGGGGATGCTATGCTAAAGGAGTTATAAGGGTTTAGCCACCTGCTCCTTGAAATTTGATGATACCTTGACCTATGAGAGGCTAAAAGTTGGGTGGGGCAATTATGGGAAAGCCACCGCTGTGAAAGTCCTGTCTCCCCATATGGGCAGTGACATAATATTTTCCATAGTGGTATCAATGGTGAATAGGGCAGTTATCCGACCCCGCTAGTACAGATTAGACTGCAGCATGGTAGCCCTTTGATTATTTTGCACTATGATGCATATGAGAATATGCATAATGAAATGCCTTATGTTTTAGCATAATGAAATGCTAGGTAATTATATATTACCAATATTTCACAAGAAGGAAAATTCCCAGTGTAGGATTAACTGAAATACTGAATTCTCATAATGAAGAGAATTGATCAGCTTAGTTGAGAATGATATTTGACTACATTCATAAATTTAACTGATTTACCCATGTATAGTATATATGTATATAGATGTACATAAATTACAAAGTAAAGAGGAGAGACATGAATACGTTTAGGGATAATGGGATTATGAAGTATTAGAATTACATTGTCAATCATTATGCTTCTTGAATTCCCTACCAAGCATTGCTTACTGAGATATTGTAAATGTTGCAATATCTCAGATACAGGGAAGGAGAGTTAGGAGCTCAAGACGATAGAAGACTTGAAGAGAATAATCATCAAGGTATACCCTTGAAGACATGTATTTTGCTTTATTTAAGAGTGTTATATTGTAATGAGAGTTTCATTGTATTGTGATCTTTGAGTTTGGATTATGCAATTTGGACAAGTATTGTAATGGATTTGGCTTTACTGTGAACCACTAGATGGATTCTAGAATTTAATGAAAATATATTCTTGCAATGGAATTTTATCTTGTAAAAAGTTCTACTTATGTTATGTATGAAGTGATGACTTAGGTTTTAGAAAACAAGTTCCAAAGAAAAGATTTTTTCCTGCTTTGTTTTGCAAAATTTTTTTACTGTTAAGGGCCCTACCTTCCAAAATATATTACAAAACGTGTTACAAAAACCTGGGTCCTCACAAATAAATGCTTCAAATTTCTCACCATATAGTTAGTTCCTTCATACATTCAACGCAAAAACTACAGCAATATGCTCTAGGTCATGTGTAGGATAGTTCTGCTCATGATTTTTCAATTGTCTAGATGCATAAGCTATCACCTTGTTGTTTACGTGAGGGCACATCCAAGTCCCTCTCTAGAAGCATCACTATCCACAATGAATCCTCCATTTCCTTTGGGTAGAGATAAAATAGGTGTAGGAGTTTGAAAGGCAGTTTTAAGAACATCTTCATCTCGGATTCGAAGTTGGTGATAGCATGATATCATGTCAATCTTAGAGAATATTTTTGCTAATTGCAATTGATCAAATAGGTCATCAATACGAGGTAGTAGATACTTGTTCTTTACAATGACCTTATTTAATAATATGTAATCAATATACAATCGCATATAGCCATCCTTCTTCTTCACAAACAAAACTGGAGCTCCCATGATAACACTCTAGGGTGTATAAATCCTCAATCTAATAGTTCCTGTAATTAGACCTTCAGCTCCTTTAACTCTGTGAGAGCCATGCGATATGGTGCTTTAGAAATGGAAGATGTTCTAGGTAACAACTCGATGGTAAATTCCATTTCCCGTCCCCAAGCCAATCTAGGTAACTCTTCAGGAAAAACCTTCTAAAAATCATGTACTATATCTATTTCCTCAATCTGTGGTCCATGTTAGTCATACTTAGGAGGATTAAGTCAGCAATAAGTTCTCTGCCTGAAATCATTACAGGTACATCCCATAAGAACTCTTGTGCAACAACCATTTTACCCACTGGGGTACTACCTTCTAGACAAAATCCCTATCTATGTACAATAATATCCATACATGATGCAAAGTCACACAACATTAATGAATGAGTGGAACCATGGTCAATCAAAATACATGCATGATTATCAAATATTAACAGTGTACCTTCAACCATAGCATTAGAGGTGAGGGTCTAGTCGATAGTCAAAGCAAAATCTCTCCCCTGACTCTTAGGCAAATGCTCTGCTCTAACACCTGAGTCTGTCTGACATTGTCTCTTAGGACATTCCTTAATCATGTCTCCTTGTTTGCCACAACAAAAAAATCTCTATTCATGATAATAACACGTCTTGCTAATGCAGAATTTCATGCAATGTGGGAACTGTCTAAAATCCCCTTTTATGTCTGACTTATGAAATTGTCATTTTGAGGGCTTCTGAGATCTTGGAGGAAAACTAAGCCTCTTCCTTTCCCCACGATATCCTTTGCAGTTACTATCCCAAAATCTTCCTTTTTCCTTGCATCTTATGGCAGTTTGCAACTTTTGTTGTTCCTTCTCGGCAACGGACGCCATCTCCACTGCCTTAGCCACACTAGTAGGCTATGTCATGAGAACCTTACCTCGCAATCCGGGGTTCAACCCTTCCACAAACATTCGGGTTGCTTTTTCCCCTTTAGTGCACACATTTGGCACCATCCTCTTAAACTGAGTGGACCTATCTTCAAACACAAGAACATTCATGCTTCCTTGTTTGAATTCTAGAAATTCTCGCTCTTTCTTTGCCATAATTTGTGGAGGGAAATATTTTTTATTGAAGGCATTCTTAAATTCTTCCCAAGAAACATCAATTTTGTCCTAAAAAATTGTTCTCCTTGAAAACGACCCCTAAAAAGAAGCTATTCATGTCAAGACAAATGTTGCCACCTTCACCTTTCATTCATCTGGAATATCCATGCACTCAAATATCTTCTCTATCCTATGTATCCATTGCTCTGTAACTTTTAGCCCATCATTGCCAGTAAATGCAGGTGAAATCCTCTTAAACCTCTCCAGCAAGCTATCCACCTTATTCTGATCCCCACCTGAACTTCCCTTCCCAATGTTAGGCACAAACAAGGTTTGAGGCTGTGCTTGGGGCTGTTGCTATTGTTGTTGTTGCTATTGTAACTATTGTTGCAGCTGTAGTTGCATCTGTTGTTACTGCTACATTAGTTGACTGAGGTTTTGCATCATGTTGGCCATGACGTCCATTATCTAACTCCCATGGTCAGATGGCTTAGTAAAGGGGTTTTTTGTCCTCTTACTTGTCCTCTTAGGTGGCATCCTTTCCTTCATCACAAGATCCTTTTATGAGTTACTCTCAACTCATCAATCAAAACATCTTACTTTTGAGACTGCTTAGGACTTTGCTCAATGTAACTAGCTGTGAGTGGATTGAATCTGGGATCTGATACCAACTGTGCCAACCCACGTTTTCACTTGTATTTTTAACTACCAAACTACTTCCTAATGCTAGATCGATCCAATTTGAAATCATTTTAGTATAAACAATGCAATGCTAAGAAAAATCTTTTCTTTTAAGTTCACTTTGCAAAACCCTGAGTGTCATTTTTCTTTTCTCAAAACAACAATTCTTAGTGAAATGAGCATTCATTTCTATAGAGAATTTGGTAGAGTTTCCTCTATTTTTTGAACAAATGACATTTAACGCATGTCATTGCAAAGCACCTAATAAACATACATTCACATTCTTGAAACATAATTGGAGACTCGGACTCCTTTTTAAACATTTGAAAAAATAAAAGAAAATTACTCAAACAAAATACTCCCAGAACATCCATATCACAACCTAGTCACATAAGTCTTCCAAACTCCCATAATTGCAGACAATGCGGACTCTTTCTCATTTCTGATACAATAACTTTAATTTAACAACCAATTCTTACCTATCCCTGTCAAAAGCTTCCATTGGAGAACTCCTGTCAGTAAACATCTCCTATTGCTTAGGAATCCTCTGCTCAAAGATATTGTAAACAAGTACAATATCTCAGTAAGCTTGCACTAGTGTAGGCGAAATAAGATGCAATTATACATAACAAAATTATTATTTTACCATATAGATCAATTGTTCATGCTACATCATGCAAAATTTTAATCATTTACAATGTAGACTGAAATATGTCAAGTATTTATCACATCAATGAATTAAAAGTACATTCCATAAAACATAATCCAATTGAGACATAGTTTCAGTATACTTTTAATAAGAAGAAATCTCAGTATATCTATACAAAAATAGCATTTCCTTAAATCACTGCATATGCAAATACATGCCATTACTATCTATTTTCTGGGAGATGGGCTACCCACAGTCACCAGTCATGGCTTTGTATCATGTGGAGGGAGATGGGCTACCTGCAGTCATCAGTTATGGCTTATGTTTCATAATATTATCCTCTTCAAGGAGACAGGCTACCCATAGTCACTGGTCAAGGATTTGTTTCATACGAAGGGAGATAGTCTACCCACCATCAACCTCCTTTGAATGCATCCTTCCATGATCAAAGTACACATTAGACACAATATTGTTCTCTTTAGCGGAGATGGGCTACCCACAATCACTAGTCTAGAATGTGTCATGTCATGAATCGACAAATGGACTGAAATATCACAATATACAACGTGTGCTTATACATGAGCAGTTTGAATCATGATTCAATTTTAGACTACAGATTCATCTTAGTTTTCACATAAACTGAAAAGACTTGTTTCATTGTTTGAAATTCATATATAACGAAAATCTTAGTAGTCTTATTTCCACTTACCTCAAATGGAGATCTTTAGGTTCACTGACACAATAATCTATTTAGTTTGTGTACGCGTTCTCGATCAGTCACACCTCTTTAACAATACAAACACACATTTAGATATAGAATTCTAGGACTTCTCTTAACTTCCCTAACATGAAAGTTTCCTCTAAGTTAGCTCCTAGCACTATTTGGCGCAAAGCAAAGTGACAGTGCTTATTATTGTGCTAAAGGCATTTCATTAGCTATTGGCTTATAGCTAATTGAATGACCAATGGTTATTGGATTTCTAATCCATGCCATTGGCCCTAGATTGGCTATCCACCATTCATCTTAAGTAACTGCAAGTTTCTTTCATTATTTAGTCGCCTTAAAATTTTCAAGTATCTTAACTTAATAAAGGTCGGGGTGTACAATGGTGGCGTCTAATCACCAACCAGAAATCGCCAAGTCCTTATTACTCTATTGTCCAATCAGGCAGTTTAGGGTTTTCAATCAATTTCAATCTCAATTCTTTCATTTATACCATTCTTCAGAATTTTAATGCTTTAGAACTCATCTGTGGTGTCTAATCATCAATTAGACATCATGAAGTTATTGTACAAACAATACCCTATCGGATAACTAGAATTGTCTTATCGATTTCTAGCCTAGATATGCAAATCTAGTGTGATCCAAACTATATCTGGTCTTTAATTACCTATCCCTAAGCTTGGATTAGGAATTGGGTGGTTAGATTGTCCATAATTATAGATCTATTGTGAAAACGCACAAATTTAGGAATATACTTTAAATCAACAGTTGGGTTTTGTAGATCTTACCTTATGGGAGTGTTTCCATGCTTTATCCCCTTTAGAATGATCAATTCCTATCCATTGTAAAACCCTGCACCCTAATCGAGCATTGATCTCCCTTTTGATTCACAATTTACCAAAGCATGGATCGTCCCAAAACCTTGGGGTTTTGATTGGTGATCATGCCCTGAGAAGATCACTATGCTCAAATTGACGATCTAGGCTGTCCTCTTCTCGAGCAACACCTACAAAATCCGACAAACCTAAAACCCTTAAAACCCTCTCTTCTTTGCTAGCGTGGGTGGGTTTTCTGGCGTGCAAATCCCGGCTCCCACCCCTTCTCTCCTTTTTCTCCCTTTCTCTTCTCTCTTCTTCTTCCCTTCTCTTCTTCTACCCCGTTTTCCTCTTAGTTGTTCTTTTTTTTCTCTTATGTCAAATTTGGGATAAAAAAACCTGGCACTGTGTCGAGTTCCCTTATGTGAGGGGTTCCGAGTATCAAATCTAGCCCCCTTCATTTAAGCAGTTTAATTTTTTTTTTCTTAATGTTTGGAAAGTCATATCTTATTCATTTGGACACTGATTTGGTGCTCTTAGTGTCATTGTAATTCTTTTTCTAAGCACTACTCAAATTTTGAAGTATCATAATTATTTTTAACACAATACAATTATCCCTAAAAGAATTAAAATTGTGGGCAGTTATAGAAATCGACAGGAAAATTTAAGCTAACACACACACACACACACACACTTCCCACCTCATAATTAATTTAATCATCTTATTTTTCTTAAAGTTCTCTTATTATTATTATAGTTTTTGTACTTCTTTAGTCATCACATTTCTTTAGTTTTGTAAGAGTGCTTTTACAATATTTTGTGGTGCAAGTAAACTTTGGAAGCTTAGTGCCAATCAAATACGTAAAGTCATTTAGAATCAAGAAGTTCAACCCTTAAGAAATCTTATGCATGATCATAGGCAACCTAGTTATGTGATCAGACTTAGTGTGGGATCCAATTTCCCACTAAGAGATGTGAACTTGAAGCAGTGGTGATCCAACGGCTGTGATTGATTAGGATGAAATTGAAGCTCAAGATCAAGATTAAGTCAAAGCCTCAAAATTATCACTTCAACATAAGCGAAAGCCATACCAAGGTGAATAGTCATAGGGAACAATGTGTACCGAGGTGAAAATGACTCAGATTAGTGATCTGAGCCATTCATAGTGTTCCTCTCAATATCATAGAAAAACCCACTATGCGATTCAATGAACCATGCAATAGTTTTGTACGTCCATGATAAGGTAGATTCATGACCATCCAATAATGATTTGATGCTCTTAATGATCTATTAGACATGGATTAACATGAATGCAAGTAAGATCATTTCCTATCTTCTCCAATTTACTCTATATTTCAATTTGAGTATGATGTGCATTTCAAATTATAAACTCCTTAGAAATTTCATGGAAACTTGAACAATTGGATCCTAGTACGATCTTAGGTCAGATTGAAAGACTAGTCAAAAACTAAACCTTCAATTTAGAAGGATGATTAATAGTGTTATATGTATACATCTCAGATCAGCTACATATCACAGTTTAAAAGCTCAGATTAGTGATTTAAATTGTAAATCAATGCTCAGATTAATCATTGGTGGACATTGGTAAATTAGAATGGTTGATATCAGGTAGGTGGATTAATACTAGCACCCCCTCTTTCACAAAAATGAAATAATTAAAAATACTAAAAGGAGGGGCAATAATTGATACTGGCACCCCCCCCCCCCCGCCCACTTAAGCAAAAATGAAACAGACATTAGGTCTATTTTCCCAAACTCGACAAACATGAGAGAGAGAGAGAGAGAGAGGAAGAAGAAAGAAGAGAAGGAGAAGAAGAAGAAGAAGAAGAAGAGAGGAGAGAAGGAGAGGGAGTAGGAGCGGGAGCGGGAGCCTGCATGCTAGAAAACCTAGACCCTGATGGAGAAGAATAGTTTTGGGGGTTTTCATGTCACCCAAAAAAAGGGAACTCGCCAACAACGAGGGCTACTCATATTTTTAGTTTGAGCCATTCATCCTACTTAGCTTAGGGGCACAATCAAAAGCCCTTTCGTTCCACTGTGGTCGGAGGAGATTTCATTTGATTTTTGGCTAGAGTTTGGAGATAGCTCAGATCGTTGATTTGAGCCAGCCATCTTCCACAGCTTGCCTAGAAGAACCAAAGCTCATATTTTCGATGTGGAGGTAAGTTTTTCACTTACCCATCTATGTTTTGTCTTGATTTGTCTACTATTTTGGGTAATACATGAAGATTTAGTTATTTTAGCGAGATCTGAAGATGATTTCTAATATCACCATTGATCAGAGATTGATTAGAATCCAAAGTCTTTTGTTGAGTTCCTATTGTCAATCCAGGAACAAAAATGATAGATTTGAACCCACTTGAACTATCTCCTCACTTATTCCCCCCCTCGCTCTCTCTCTCAAGGTATGCCTACCTTTTCCAATTCTTTCATCATTAAGACAAGTTCTGTTTTATCATTCAGTTGAAAAGAAGGTATTGTTAGAGTCCACTCAAAACTCAAAAAGAGAAAACAAACTATTTCTAGAGCAAAGACCAGTAGACCAATCTCAGTAGGACAACATATAGGGTATTTGGTCATGCTTTCTTATAAGCACATGTTACTTAGTAGCACTTTTTGTTATTCTTTTCTTGTGAAGTAGTAGAGCTTTACTGATTACTTAGATGGTCAAGGCCCCATCTCAAAGCAAGACCATAGCCAAATAACTAGAACAGTATAAATGAGGGGGAAATAATTATAGGATGACAACATAGTAGATGTTACCCTTTGTCATTCCTGAAGAGTATACACTAAAATACCTTTCTTGACGAAATCCATGTTTGAATTATCCACTTAACAACAACTTTTGAAACGCTTTACCTTGATTAGGGAAGTTGGGAAACTTATCTACCATCATAATAGTAGTTCTACTCAACAGCAATTCTGCTAATGTGGATTCACCCGCACCAATGGTAAGACTTGAAAGGTTTAGAAGCATTTGACCTTTATCATTACATGTCAACTCACCTATGTGGTTGAGCCAGGTTTGTTCCAACATGAGCCAATGGAGTTGATTTTGAGATGGATTTCACTAAATGTTTGTTTTGGTTCTATGGTAAATCATGTTGAGAAAATTAAGCCGACCAACTATGTTTGACATCTTCAGAAGAATATCATGAGAAGCATCTATTTGCCATAGCCCAAGTAGCCATCATAGCTTCAATAATTAATTTTCATTTCTATTACTTATTTGCTTTACCATAAAAACCTAGTTATGCATTATGGTTTTATTTTCCTAGATTCAATGTTTTGGCACTCTTTAAAAGTGTTCTACACTTATAGTGTGTGGAAGCAACCTTTCAAAAAATAAAAATGGGAGGAAGTAAAAGAATGTTCTTGTTCCAACACTGTTGCTCAATATACATACTTTAATATGTTTGGATGTTTCCAAACATTATTATAATTGTGCTAGACTTGAAGTTATTGTTAAATTTAAGCATTTTCTGAGATTATGCATACTTTAATAAAATCATGTAAACATAGTTCCTCTCTACATTTATGTTCTTGACAACGATTTTCAACAATGAATTTTGATGCATATACACATATCAATGTATATAGGTCAATTCTTTTAGATTGATGGTGTTTCCCAGGATTGGCTTGTAAATGAATTGTATTAAATTGAGCATCATTAGTAGTTATGCATGATCATGTACTCAATCATGTATGAATTTGAAATGCATCATGCTCATAAAGAAAGTAGGTGAGATGTAAATAATGAAATCCATGCCAAAATAACAACCTTTTTCCACCTACACAAGTGCAAGCTTGCTAAGACATTGTAATTGTTTACAATGTCTTAGATTTGAAGAACTAGAATAGAAGGACTTTTAGTATCTAAAGAATGAGTCTCACATCTTGGGATTTAATTTATGAGTTATTAGAGAAGGTGTATGTATATTTACTTTGATGTAGTGGACTCATTTTTATTTAGTGGAATGTATTATGATGTGGTTTTGACTGGAGATTCTGGGATGTGATAAGTTGTATGTATTTGTTTTGAAACTAATAAAAATTTATTTGTATCATCTATTAGGTGTTTAGCACACATGCATTAAATGTGCATATATCTAAAAAGTAGAGAAAACTTTACTAGATTTTTGGTAGGAATGAGACATTCATTATACTATATAATCCTTGTGTTTGTTATAGAAATGACACTCAGAATTTATAACACTTGATCATATTGATAAGAATGACTAAAAAAGATTCTAGAAATGGACATGAATAAGACATAACAAGACATATATGCAAGCTTACTAGTAAATGCTTTAAGATGTATCTCTTGATTGTCGAATGGTAGTTGTAGTTGCCTAGATAAAGGTAGATTGTTTCAATCATGTTTATATGAGCGCAAATGAATGTGTATATAGATGTGCTATGTGATGACTAGAATCATGCAAGTTAACATTGCTTTACTTATAATCATACAAATTAGTTTCTAGATTTAGTGGTAGAAAGTTTAACTTTATAAATGTCTATTCTTTAGAAAGTTTCTATTTTCATGCATTTCTTATCTGATTCACTTTCAGTTTGTTTGGTTTCTTTAAATGAAGTGCCTTTTTTTATGTCATTGTTCTAATATCATTGTGTTCTTCTTTGTAGTAACGATGGAATGAGAATAACATCAAACTGAAGATTACGATCACAATGAAGAGCATGAACAAAAGGCCAACATGAGCACTACTCCAAAAACAAAGGGCAAATGGAAAACAACAATTGAAAAGGTTATCAATAGAAAGTTGAAGGGAATTAAAGAAACCATCCAATACAATAGCAGAGGGTAAGAGTTTGTTAAGAGTGCACTTGCTTATAGTTGTTTACTCTGCTCTATAGTAAGAGGCATGGTTCCTATCACATTTGAGGATAGGAGACATATGCCATCCTCGACAAAAGATTCAATATGGGAAATGGTGAAGGTATGTAAACATTAAGTACATGTATTATTTACATTATAACTTACCTTATTTTTCAAATATAGTAATTTGATGTGTAGAATTTGCAAACTATCTTTGATGTGTTGGATGACAAGAAGATGCATGCTTTACAAGGGGCTAGTGAGCAATGGAGAAAATGGAAGAACTACCTTGTTTGCAATTATGTATCTCCAAATATCAATGATCTTTCAAGGCTTCACACTGTGCCTTCCATTTATTAGATATCACTGACTAAGAGGTTTGGAATGCATTTGTACAGAACTGCACCTCTGCCGAGTTTGATGTATGTGTAGAAATGATGCTTCATTTAATTAATTACATGTAATATTCGATTATTGCACTTGATCAGCATGTGCAAATGTGTAGGTGAAGAGTGCAAGGGGAAGAAAGGTGCATGAAACAAATATGTAGTACCACCTGTCCAATTAGGCTACGCTCATTTAAAAGAGTGCAAAGCAAGCATCTATGATAATTTATCCCTTTCAATTTAATGATACTATAGTTATATACATTTTTTTTCTCTAACTATAGTGTCTTTGCTTGACAGCAAACAAAATCTTGGACTACGAAACCCATCAATCACTCCATCTTCTGGAAGATGGTGCATTCAGTGGGCTGTACTAGCAACAAGTTTTCAGATGAAAGTATTGCCCAAATTACTTCTCACATAGTAAGTGATTCCACCTATCTATAAATTTTATACAATTAATTAGATGACATGATCTTGTCTTTCTAATTAAATTTTGGAGGACATTCTTACCCAAGAAAGCACTACTATAGGAACTCTAAGTAGCACTCCTTCCAAAAAGGACATCCTATATATGGCTATGTGCAATAGGAAGAACCACCTTAGTTGAGTTAAGCGCTTGAGTCACAGTGTTCTTCCCTCTAAATTCATTGGTAAAGGACTTTACCTAAAGTTGAAGATGATGAGGAGGCCTACAATGAGCTCGTTGAGGAAATAAAGACATATATATTTAGTTAGTTGCATAAGGGAGGTTTAATGATTGTTACTCCAAATGTGACCTGCAATTTTCCAATTGAGGAAAATAATGAAGGACATCTGGCTCCCCTTGAAAAGGAAATTCCCACCCCAAGAGGTATATATATATATACATGCACACACAAAACTAGAAATTTTCATTGTCCTTCTATAATAATTCTCTATCTCAACCTCTTTATTGCATA
Organism: Warburgia ugandensis; assembly: GCA_035236585.1. Taxonomy (NCBI): domain Eukaryota; kingdom Viridiplantae; phylum Streptophyta; class Magnoliopsida; order Canellales; family Canellaceae; genus Warburgia; species Warburgia ugandensis. The sequence continues at coordinate 39,318,141 of CP141134.1, forward strand.
TTTGATTTGTAGGTGGGTCAACGATTATTGGCCCTAAATTCCCATCAAAATATCATGGCAGTTGTTTCATGCTATGAGCATGAATTAAACATTTTGCATGGAATTAGTATGCCACCACATACTAAGCGGGTGGCCATTACCATGGTTTTAAATGCTAATCCTACCTACCATTCCCACTAGAAAATATTATGATCATTGGGTAGGCAATTGCATATCACATCGCTTGGCTGGAGGCACTAGTCATTCCCATAGTGTTCATGGTATGTATCTTATTAGACTACCTTCCTCGTCAAGTTTTTTAGCTAGAGACCTCACTTAATTGTTTAATAACTATACACAGTTAATCAACAACAACATGGGGCATCGAGATCAACCACCTTTCTAGTGTCACCTATTGTTGCTGAACTAATGGAACAGGTACTTGTATATATCTTTGGTTTTTTTTCATCATAAATTAGGTCCTCTTCATTAATTGATATTATTTAGCTAAAAACTTTACATCTTTTATAGTAGTCATCCAAGAAGCGTGTGGAAGTCCCACCTAACATGCTTTGATCCCTAAGATTAATCTATGGTCTCATCAAGGAAGATATGGCAATCAATCCTATTTAAATCAAGTAGGGAGGGCTTGCTGAGGACATTCTGGAAGTGCCACTTATGGTAAAGGACCTATTACAAGTTTTCCTATGGAATCAACTTGAGCATTATCACATTATCTCCTACATGGGGTATATGCACATACTTGCTTATAAATCATTTTTCATTTGCATGTTATACTTTCACGGTATAGGTAATAATTATTTCTTTTGTGTAGCTTCTTAAATGATGCAACTAGCTTTTTTGAGGGTGAGGGTACACTTTACCATTTCCTTGACCCTAGCATCATTTCTAGAGCACTGGAGTAATGGCTGATGGAGAGGTGTGTTCAAGATATTTTACCATTTCTCAGGGACAGGGCTTAATGGTTCCCTACAATAGCAGGTAAGTTTTAATTTTCTTATTGTCTTGCCAACTTATTTTATACTTAGAGATTGTCAACATCCATTACAATTCATATGACTATCTATGTAGGTCTCATTGGATGCTGCTCATTTTGGATGTGTGCGATGTGCATGTTTTCTTTTTTTATTCTTGTGGATCGCGCATCCATCCCGCCCTCACAGAAATTATAAATAAGTAAGCATTTATTTTTTTCCCAGGTTATGTGTGGATAAGTAATTTGTTACTCATCCATAATGCATTTGAAATTTAAATTTGTAGGGTTTGGTTTGAGTGGGCTAATATCACCAAGACTGTTCAACCACCAAAACTCATTTAGAAGAGTGTCAAGATATATGAAGCTATTATTTGCTCTAAGTTACAACTAATTAAACCTACAATATTACAAAAGATATTTATTAGTTCTTTTTTATTGTCCTTATTGCACAATGCCCTAAACAATAGTCTGATTAAGAGTCTAGGTATTATGTCATGAGATACATGAGGAGCCTCGTATTTGATAGTAGTCCTATCTTTGATTTAAGAAACATAGAAAATTTTTTACTTTTCATAATCTTATATTTTTCTATATTTTTTACGGATATAGCTAAAAAATTTGAGCTTAATTAAATATGTTGTATTTCAGGTTGCTATGCTTTCTAAGTGGGCAAACAAGAAGAGTTACACCAGAGTAAATCTCAATGAAATATGACCTGAATTGGCTGAGAATGTAATGAATTTCAATTAGATCACTTGGAGTAATAACATGAACCTAAAATACATAATAAAGTATTTTTTTCATTGACTTGCGTGTGTTCCTTTAGATTTTATTATTTTCTTTGAAATATATATACACAAGTGTATGTATTTTAAGCAATGAATGAGTGAAAATTTGGATTGGGAATAAATGAGTATGGATGAAGTGAATTTGGAGCTTGTACATGAAGTGAATATGTGATGGTTAGTTTTCAATATATTCATTGAATTATATAAATTTTATGAGATGAAGAGTGAAAGGGTTACTTAGAGTGTCAAAGTAAATCAAATGTGTATGGATTTACAAATGAAGCAAATGTGGAAGTTATAGAGATTGCATGTGTTGTAGTTTCTTTTATAAATTATTTTTAAGATAGATGTAGATGAATAATGATGAGTTTGGATGTTTTGTACCTATTATGCATGTATTAGGTGTTATATTGTAAGAATGATTCTCGGTATCAAGAAAGATGTGGATGCATGTTGTACTGGATGTTTGGTTTTTCATGTTTATAAAGATTGTTTGTATCAGGTGTATAGAATGCTTGTTATTCAATGTATATACAGGTGGTAGTGTATCAAGCAATATGTCAATGCATTGTAATGGATGTTGGTTTTGAATGTGTATGGAGATTGAAGTATTAGGTGTATATGATGTTTGTTATCCAATGTATACAGGTAGTATTGTATCAAGAAGTGGATGAATGTTGTATTGGAACCGATTTTTAATGTTTATAAAGATTATTTGAGTATCAAGTGTACATGGGGTGCTTGTTATTCAATTGTATATAGGTGGTGGAGCTCAAATATAAATTTAAAAATAAAAATAAAAATTGAAGTCGTTTAGGGAAAAAGGACTTCAAAGGTAAAGACTTTTGAAGTCGTACTTTACCTTTGAAGTCGTTTAAGGAAAAATGACTTCAAAGGTATAGACTTTTGAAATCACTTAGGGAAAAACAACTTCAAAAGTCTACTTTTTTTAAGTTGTTTAGTAAAAGTGACTTCAAAAGTCCATAAAAAGGTGAACTTTTGAAGTCGCTTATTTAAAAATGACTTAAAAGTTACAAACTTTTGAAGTCATTTATAGATAAGCAACTTCAAAAGGCTAGACTTTTGAAGTCATGTATTGATAAGCAACTTCAAATGACTATACTTTGAAGTCATTTACTGTAAGCGACTTTAAAGGTCCATCAAATAAGGGGCTTTTGACGTCACTTATTTAAAAACGACTTCGAAAGTAACCAACTTTTGAAGTTGTTTAGTGTAAGCACCTTTAAAAGTCCATAAAAAAGGTTTGACTTTTGGAGTCACTTACATTAAAAAATGACTTCAAAAGTCACCAACTTTAAAAATCCATATAAAGGGTTGGACTATTGAAGTTGCTTATATAAAAATGACTTGTAACTTTGGTGACTTTTGAAGTTGTTTTTATATAAGTGACTTTAAAAGTCAAATACATTTGAAGTCACTTAGACTAAATGACTTTAAACATTGGTGATCTTCAAAGTCGTTTATTTAAGCAACTTCAAAACTACTTCATTTTTTAAGTTGTTTACCTAAATAACTTCAAAATTTGTTGACTTTCTAAGTCGTGTCAATAGAAGTCCCTTAGTAAGTGACTTCGATTATACTTTTTAACCAACTTTAAAAGCCCCCTATCTAGTAGTGCATGTTGTACTATATATGGTCCAAACAATCAAGATCTAAGTTTTCCTGAAAATAGATGCAACCTAGAGTTATAGAAAAGTACTTTTTGTCCTAGCTAAAGGACTTCCAAAGGATGTGCTTATCATGATTACTTTTCATCTAGTCTTTGTATAGCTTAGCTGACTTATATGTATCTTTCCTTAGTTCATCAAGCTCATTGAGTTGGATTTTTTGTGGGTTCCAACAATATCTAAGTCAGAGTTGAGCTTTTTAATGTCCCAGTATGCTTTATGCACTAATTTTGCTTGTAGGTGGCATGCTTTTCCATAGAGCAGACAGTAGGGTGACATGCCTATAGGGGTCTTAAATGTAGTATGATAGGCCCATAAAGTGTCACAAAGTCTTAGAGATTAGTCTTTCCTATTTGGATCTACTGTATTTTCGAAAATTCACTTTATCTGTAATAACCCCAATTTTTGTAAATTGATTGAGAAAATCAATCTAGTTTGAATTTTCAAAAATTTTGGGTTGTAATATTAGGTTATTGGAAATTATCTTTTTTATAGAGATTAAAACATGATCTAAAACTTATAAATTATGAATGTACTTGAAAAATTGATCGAACTGACACTAAGTATGTTCAATTCCGAGATAAAATGAAAAATTCCTAATTTTCTCCATTTTTATGAATAAAAGGGTAAAATGATAATTTTACCCATAATCAAGATCTAAGACATAAATATTTAGAATGTACTCAGAAATACAATTCCAATGCCACTAAGTACACATAATTCCAAGTTCGGGGGAATAAAACAAAATTTTCTCCATAAAAAGGTTAAAATGGTCCTTTCACACCTCAGTGGGGCCCACAAGGAGCCAACAAATGAATCCAACAGCCAGAAAACATGTAATGAGTGGTCAAATACTACCATTTGATAGTGGAGAAGGAGGTGGTTGTGGAGGATCCAATGTTAATTTAATATTCAAAAGAATTAAAACATAATTATTACAAGTAATGATGAAAAATTCAAAAACACCAATAAATACACCCCCAAAAATCCTCCAAAAATATTCATTAAAATTCCCATGAAATTATCTTGTTTCCTTGAAAAACCATATCTAGATTCATTCCTAAATTTCCAAATATCCCAAAAATCCCCCTTCTTCGACTTTCTCTCTCCTCTCTCTAGATTGGAATAAGAGACCTAAATTCAATTAGGCGCTCTATTCCAAATAAAATCTCACCAATCCCACCATTTATATTGTCATATCCCATCTTATCTATAAAATTCTTAGAGAAATTTCAAGATCCAACAGTGCAATCAATGGAAAATCATAAAACAAGTGGGTATCAGATGATCTTATCTTCCACGGGATATTTCTTTAAAATTGGACTTCAAAACCTAAGCTTTTCTCTAATTAGGTAGGTGGAGACTCTTCCCATACTTATTTCATGTTATTTTATATAAAAAAAAAAATTGAAATTAATTATGGGTTAAAAATTATAAAAATCAAGTAAGGTTAGGAACCCTTCATATCTGTATGATGGAGGTCTCAGATGGAAAATATGAGCCATCAAATCAATCCATAAGGGTCCAAAATCCCTAGGGTAGATTATTAAGAAAATTTTATTGAGTTTAGAGCTATTAATTGAATGGGATTTGATTGGACGGTCCAAAATGGACTATTCGATCTCCATTAAGAGATCGGGATCCCAAAATGTCGCACGAAAACATGCCCTGTTGGAGCGTCTCCACATGCGACGATGTCATGACCCGGGTTTTTTATATGATGCAATTTTGATAAAAAGGCAAGATCTCTTGTTTTATAAGTATGAGATGCATGAAAAATCTTTTTCCTTTGGAAAACAATCTTTCATAAAAACCCCGAGTGTCAAAACACATTCTCAAATTATTTAGCGATGGCAAAGTTTAAATCAATATTATTCCCAAGAAAGTGTTAGTCACAGCCCCAGCTATTAGAGAGTAACTACAACCAAGTAACATTGAAAGATAAGGTAGGGGTATACTTACTTACACTTTGTCTGGGTGTCTTCTTAGCACGAACGTTCCTTGTCCTTATGTATTTACTTGGTGTCTGAAAAATGTTGAGGATTCGATGAGTATATACTATACTCAGTAGGAGCCTATCACTACTAGTTTTATAATGTATGAGATGTTTTAAAATCATATGTTATTTCAAAACATGTGTATGTCTAAATACTCAAGCTCAATATCAATATAAGATTCCGTTATCAAACTGAAATACTAATGACTTAAAGGATCACCTAATCCAAAATTGAAAGTATCATATACATATATATGATAACATCATGATATGCAATAGATGCTTCATGGAGTCCAACTCATGGATCTCTAGTATGGTATGGTCGACCAACCTCATATCATGCCATATGCAATGCACATAAATCATCAAACTATAGGGTTCAAACTATGCCCACGACCTCGCCGCCGTGTGGTCCCCGGGTACATGAGGACACATCGTCATAGCCTCCACGGGGCATATGACACATCGACTCAGTGCCGTGACACCAGTGGTAGCCCCCTGTACCACATGCAATCGACGTAGGGACATGCCCATTTTTTAGCGTGGTACCCATTCCACCTAGTAGTGGTAGAGGCTGGGTGGCCATCCCAGACCCCTCAGCATAGCACCCACGAGCTTACTAGCCCAAATCACATAAGAACAAATAAGCCAAAACCTCTTTTCAAAACCTGTCCTCTTTGGGTCCCTCACAACTGCCTGGCCCTCAACACTCCAGTGTCTTTTGGCAACCCTCAAGGACATGTAATCTATGCAAGCACTTAAATCATGCAATGTATGCACTTGTTTGCAAAACATATATGTGCATAATGTATATGCAATCATTTACAAAACATGTCTATGTACAAAGCATTTATCACATGCATGCTGAATTAAGTCATGCTAAACAAGTCATGTACTTAAAACATATGTTCTTAAAACAATAATAGTTCTTTTAAAAGAATCTAATAGTGATAGAGCACCTACCTGGCTAGGTCGCGCTAACCCTTTTGTCCTCGGACGCTCCTGATCATGGTTTGGGGAATCAAGGTTAGTTTGGCCTATATTTTACGGGTTTTAGAGTAATTGGTCTTATTACTTAGGCATTAGGGGCCCATCCCTATGCTTATGGGTGTCCTAAGGTCTTAATTGGGCCTTGGTGTCCTTAGTTTTTCAAAGTTCTAGTGGCCACGCGCTACCATCCTATTCTAAGGGTCATGCCTACCTTTGATTGGGCCTTGATTAGGGATTTTATAGTTTTTATGTGTCCATGCCATCAACACAGACACAACGCCTTTTGCGGCGCCTCAATCAGAGCTCTAGATCTCAAGTTATAAGCGTTTTAGTGTCGTATGGACATAGGAGTCTTAAAAATAAAAAGACGAAATGTTAGGGCGCTGCACGTCTGTTACGTGCGCCCCGGCTTCCTTAAGGAACCAAAAAATGACGTACTATAGCGTGCTGTGCATCTGCGGCGTGCGCCTCAACAGGCGAGTCTGCAGACGTGCCGGGTTTTCTGCCCGACGGTCTCTTTTGCTGGCGCGTCCCTGCACGCGCCCGTTTGGTTTTTCAAACGGGAACCACGTGGGACATTCCGACTGGAATGTCCTGCTTATTGGGGAACCGAGGCATCCTCAGGACACCCTAGTTCGACCCTGTCGAACCAGTGCGGCCCAGGGAGCGTCCTTGGGTCCTTGGTGGCTCTCTTGGGCTCAGTTTTGCATGGTTTTTCATGCAAAAACCTAGGGAAATTGACCTTGGAACTATGGGGGAGATGGGTTTTGAGGGATCTTGGGCGTACCTGGCTCATTGCTGGGTTTTTGTCCTTATTTTTCCCTCTAGGTCACTACTCCACGACGGGTTTTCTCCAACGTTTTGGGCTGCCATTAGAGGCACCCAAAAGCTCTATTTATAGAGTTAAGAGAGGGTTCTGGAGGGGGCTCTCACTGCCTTTGAATGGCGGTGGAGAAACCTCCAGAATGGAAGTGATTTCTCCTCCAATCACCGCCATTCTAGAACCCTCTAGAGGTTGAAGATGAAGGGGTCCCGTATCAAAACGGGCCCCTGTGTTTTGCAGGTTAAACCGTTTTTATAAAATTTATAGTTTTGCCCCTGAACATCAAAAGGCCATATCTTGCTCATTTTAACTCCGTTTTGGGTGATTTTGGTCTCGTTGGATTCCTTTTTCTGAGACGCATCTAATGGAACCATTTTTAGTACCAAATTCCTGGGTTCAGTCAAGGTGAATAGTGAAATGACTAAAATGCCCTTATCTTCAAAAACTGATCTTTTCATTGCTAAACTTGGAATTTCAATATTATAAAATTGGAGTCATTACATTCTTACGTCCTTAGGGGAATTTCGCCCCCGAAATTCTACTATATACAGTCAAAAGATCTCGGGGTACTTTTCTCGCATTTCTGACTCTGGCTCCCAAGTCTCTTCTTCCATGTCCGCATTTCTCCACAAAACTTTGACTAGGGGTATGTCCTTGTTCCGCAGCTTCTTATTCTTACCATCCCGATTCTCAACTGGTCTTGTCTCTAGTTGGACATCCTCTGTCAACTCTATGGGTACCTGGTTGATGACATGAGCGGGGTCAGGCATGTACCTCCTTAGCATAGATACATGGAATACGTTATGCACTTCGGATAGCTGAGGGGGTAGTGCGATCCAGTAGGCCACTTTTCCCACTTTCTCTAGGATTTCGAAAGGTCCTATGTAACGCAGACTAAGCTTGCCTTTGATACCAAACCTCATAACTCCTTTAGTGGGAGATATCTTCAGGAAAACGTGCTCTCCTATGTCGAATTCCAATGGTCTCCTCCTTCGATCAGCATAGCTCTTTTGGCGGCTTTGAGCTGTGAAGAGGCGTCTTCTTATGAGTTTGACCTTCTCAGCACATTGCTCTACTAGCTCGGACTGGAGCACCCTGGACTCTCCAACTTCACTCCAACCGGTGGGTGATCGACAGGGTCTCCCATAGAACACCTCGTATGGAGCCATGCCAATGCTTGACTGAAAGCTATTGTTGTACGCAAACTCGACTAGCAGTAGGTTTTCATCCCAGCTTTGCTTCCAATCAAGGGCACAAGTCTGCAACATATCTTCAACTATCTGGATTGTGCGCTCTGATTGTCCATCGGTCTGTGGATGGAAGGCTGTGCTATAGTTCAAGGAAGATCCTAAGGATTTTTGGACAGACTTCCAGAGTTGCGAAGTGAAGCGGCTATCCCTATCTGAAGTGATACTAAGGGGTATACCATGTAGACTTACTATCTCTTTGATGTATAGCTGAGATAGGCTGTCAGTGGATTGGGTATGACGTATAGAAAGGAAATGGGCTGTCTTAGTTAATCTATCAACAATTACCCAGATCATGTTATGACCCTTAGAGGTCTTGGGTAGTCCTACGATGAAGTCCATTGTAATATGGTCCCATTTCCATTCGGGTAACTCAAGGGGTTGTAACAATCCCACAGGTCTTTGATGTTCAGCCTTTACTTGTTGACATGTTAAACACTTTGCCACAAATTCCCCTATGTCTCTTTTCATACCATCCCACCAATATTGTTTCTTTAAGTCTTGATACATCTTAGTCCCTCCTGGGTGTATAGTATACTTAGACCTATGAGCCTCTTTTAAGATTTCTTGTCTTAACTCTTCATTAGCCGGTACCACTAATCTTCCTTGCATGTAAACGCTACCATCTTCCCTTTTTGTAAACCCTGGTTTTCCTATGAAAGCTTGTATATCTGGATCCCTTTCCTGCTCTTGTTTAACCTTTTCATTAACAGCCGACTTTATTGTTAGTCCTGCCATGATGATCTTGTGCTTGCTTATGTCTGGTTTCCATGTGATTACTTCTTGTAGTAGCTTCCATCTCTTAGTTAATAAACTTGCACACATCCCTTGGGTTTTTTTGCTTAATGCATCAGCTACCACATTAGCTTTTCCAGGGTGATAATGAATGGAGAATTCATAGTCTTTTAAGTATTCCATCCATCTTCTTTGTTGCCTGTTTAAATCTTGTTGGGAAAAGATATATTTAAGACTCTTATGATCTGTAAATACTTCAAACTTTTCCCCATATAAATAATGTCTCCATATTTGCAAGGCAAAGACTATGGCCGCTAATTCCAAGTCATGGGTCGGGTAATTGACTTCATGCTTCTTGAGTTGCCAAGAAGCATAAGCAATCACCTTCCCATGTTGCATAAGTACACAGCCTAGTCCTTGTTGCGAGGCATCGCTGTATATCTCAAATCCGCCACTTCCTGAAGGTGAGGTAAGGATAGGTGCGGTAGTCAACCTTCTTTTAGTTCTTGGAAGCTTTCCTCACATTTATCAGTCCATTCAAATCTTATGTCTTTCCTGGTCAACTTAGTTAGAGGTAAAGCCATTTGTGAAAAACCTTTGATGAATCTCTTGTAATATCCGGCAAGTCCTAAGAAGCTTCTTATTTCTGTGATTGTCTTAGGTCTTTCCTAGTTCTGTACTGATTCAACCTTAGTGGGATCAACTGCTATGCCATCTTGAGAAATAATGTGTCCTTAGAAATTATCCTTTTCCAGCCAAAACTCACACTTACTGAATTTTGCATATAACTTGTGTGCTCGTAGGGTGCTTAATGTTATCCTTAGATGTTCCATATGGTCTTCAGGAGTTTCAGAATATATTAAGATATCATCCACAAACACTATGATGAATTTATCTAAGTACTCCTTGAACACCCTATTCATGAGGTCCATAAATGCGACTGGAGCATTAGTTAAACCAAAGGACATCACTCTGAATTCATAATGGTCATATCGAGTCCTGAAGGCTGTCTTGGGGATATCTTCTTCTCTAACTCGAAGTTGATGGTACCCTAATCGTAGATCAATCTTAGAGAAGACTCTGGCTGACTGAAGTTGATCGAAAAGATCATCAATTCGGGGAAGAGGGTACTTATTTTTAATGGTGACCCTATTTAGCATCCGATAGTCTATGCACAATCTCATGGAGCCATCCTTTTTCTTAACAGAAAGGACTGGAGCTCCCCACAGAGATACGCTAGGTCGTATGAACCCTTTGTCAAGTAGTTCTTGTAACTGGGTCTTCAGTTCTCTTAGTTCTGCAGGAACCATTCGGTAAGGAGCTTTGGAAATGGGGAAAGTACCGAGTATAAGGTCAATGATGAACTCAATTTCCCTTGGTGGAGGTAGACCTAGTAAGTCCTCAGGGAATAGGTCAGAAAATTCTCGGACTACCTCGACATCCTCTAGCTTTGGTTGGGGACTCTCAACAAATTCAATCTTGGCTAAGAAGAAGGCCCATTCTTGAGCAATGTGTTTAACTACTTTCATGGCAGAAATAACACACACTCCAGAATAATCCTTTCTTCCTTGGAGGGTGAAAGTGTCTCCATTAGGTAGGGTAAAAGTGACATGTTTCTGGCGGCAATCAACAAAGGCTTGATGAAAGGCTAGCCAGTCCATACCTAGGATGATGTCAAAGTCATTCATATCTAAGTGGATAAGATTGGCATGTAGCAAATGGTCCTTGATCAAAATGGGGACATCCTAGAGATAAGAGTAGGTGGGAAGTGCCTGGCCTACAGGAGTCATGACTTCTAGAGTGAAGTCTAGGTCCTGTGATATAATGTCCAAGGATGATGCAAATTCCCAAGATATGAAAGAATGAGTGGAGCCTATTCAAATAGAACTTTAGCAGGTGTATCATAGATAGAAAGAATACCTTCAACGACTGCATTTGAAGCTTGGGCTTGACTGGAAGTGAGGGCAAAGACACATCCTTGGCTTTTTGGAACTTGTTCTTCTTTACACTCTTGTACTTTCCTTTTGGACAATCCTTAGCAAAATGTCCTGGTTCTCCATAAAGATAGCAAGTGATGTTGAAAATAGGACATGTTTTGCCTAAATGACTCCTGTTACACTTAGGGCATGTTTTCCAGTCTAGTCTTCTTCCCTTGTTTTCAAACGGCTTCTTGAAAGGTGGCCTGGGTCCAGATGACTGAAATGGTCTCTTTCCTTTGTTTCTCATGGTGTTGATGTCCTTAGTTTCCTTCATCGCCTGATTCCTTTGGTAATCTTTTTCATATAGGGAAGCCATCTCTACTGCCTTGGCTATGGTGGAAGGTTGGAAACCATGAACTCTGTTCCTGAGTCCTGGGTTGAGTCCATCTACAAATCTTTCGGCCACATCTTCCTCATCAACACAAGTGCGTGGTGCAAATCTTCGGAGGCTGATGAATCTACTTTCATACTGTTGGACGATCATATTTCCTTATTCTAAGTCCATAAATTCCTTTTCCTTCTGTTTCCTTATATGTTTAGGCTAATATTTGTCGTTAAAGACCTTTTTAAACTCTTCCCATCCTATTATTTCTTGCTGATCAAAATAAGTTCTTTCCGCTATTTCCCACCAAAAGGTAGCTTCTCCCCTAAACACAAATGTGGCCATGGGTACTTTTCTTTCTTCAGCTATGTTCATGGCTTTAAATATATTTTCAATATCAATTAACCATTTGTCAGCTGTAGATGCTTCATCTTCTCCTGTGAATGAGGGAGCTAGTTTCTGAAACCTCTCCAACTAAACCTCAGTCCTATTTATTATTTTATCAGGGGAAGGATCTCGGGGGGTAGGAGTTTGGCTTTAACTATTCATGTATTGTCCCATATTCTATAAGAATTGTTGGAATAACTCAGCCATCCCGTTGCCCGACCCAGTGGAGTCCACTGGTGGGGCTTCAGGTCTTGGAGCATTACTTCCTTTCTTCCTAGGCATCTGTAATCACAAGGCAATTCACCAAATCTCAGTTTGTGTTATCCTATTACCCCTTTCTCTTTCATGGATGAAACTTGATTATAAGTTATTCACCTCATAACTGGGCTGTGAGTAACGTTAAACCGTGCTCTGATACCAACTGTCACGACCCAGGTTTTTTATATGATGCAATTTTGATAAAAAGGCAAGATCTCTTGTTTTATAAGTATGAGATGCATGAAAAATATTTTTCTTTTGGAAAACAATCTTTCATAAAAACCCCGAGTGTCAAAACACATTCTCAAATTATTTAGCGATGGCAAAGTTTAAATCAATATTATTCCCAAGAAAGTGTTAGTCACAGCCCCAGCTATTAGAGAGTAACTACAACCAAGTAACATTAAAAGATAAGGTAGGAGTTTACTTACTTACACTTTGTCTGGGTGTCTTCCTAGCATGAATGTTCCTTGTCCTTAAGTATTTACTTGGTGTCTGAAAAATGTTGAGGATTGGGTGAGTATATACTATACTCAGTAGGAGCTTATCACTACTAGTTTTATAATGTATGAGATGTTTTAAAATCATGTGTTCTTTCAAAACATGTGCATGTCTAAATACTCAAGCTCAATATCAATATAAGAATCCGTTATCAAACTGAAATACTAATGACTTAAAGGATCACATAATCCAAAATTGAAAGTATCATATACATATATATGATAACATCATGATATGCAATAGATGCTTTATGGAGTCCAACTCATGGATCTCTAGTATGGTATGGTCGACCAACCTCATATCATGCCATATGCAATGCACATAAATCATCAAACCATAGGGTTCAAACTATGCCCATGACCTCGCCGCCGTGTGGTCCCCGGGTACATGAGGACACAGCGTCATAGCCTCCATGGGGCATATGACACATCGACCCAGTGTCGTGACACCAGTGGTAGCCCCCTGTACCACATGCAGTCGACGTAGGGACATGCCCATTTTTGGGCATGGTACCCATTCCACCTAGTAGTGGTAGAGGCTGGGTGGCCATCCCAGACCCCTCAGCATAGCACCCACAGGCTTACTAGCCCAAATCACATAAGATCAAATAAGCCAAAACCTCTTTTCAAAACTTGTCCTCTTTGGGTCCCTCACAACTGCCTCGCCATGGGCACTCCAATGTCTTTTGGCAACCCTCAAGGACATGTAATCTTTGCAAGCACTTAAATCATGCAATGTATGCACTTGTTTGCAAAACATATATGTGCATAATGTATATGCAATCATTTACAAAACATGTCTATGTACAAAGCATTTATCACATGCATGCTGAATTAAGTCATGCTAAACAAGTCATGTACTTAAAACATATGTTCTTAAAACAATAATAGTTCTTTTAAAAGAATCTAATAGTGATAGAGCACCTACCTGGCTAGGTTGCGCTAACCCTTTTGTCCTCGGACGCTCCTGATCATGGTTTGGGGAATCAAGGTTACTTTGGCCTATATTTTATGGGTTTTAGAGTAATTGGTCTTATTACTTAGGCATTAGGGGTCCATCCCTATGCTTATGGGTGTCCCAAGGTCCTAATTGGGCCTTGGTATCCTCAGTTTTTCAAAGTTCTAGTGGCCACGTTCCACCATCCTATTCTAAGGGTCATGCCCACCTTTGATTGTTCCTTGATTAGAGATTTTATAGGTTAGATGTGTCTGCGCCATCGACACGGACACAACACCTTTTACGGCACCTCAATCGGAGCTCTAGATCTCAAGTTATAAGCGTTTTAGTGTCGTATGTACATAAGAGTCTTAAAAATAAAAAGACAGAATGCTAGGGTGCTGCGCGTCTGTGACGTGCACCCCGGCTTCCTTAAGGAACCAAAAAATGATGCACTAGTAGCGTACTGTGCGCCTATAGTGTCCGCCTCAGCCGGGTTTTTCGCCCGACGGTCTCTTTTGCGGGCGCGTCCCTGGACGCGCCCGTTTGGTTTTTCAAACGGGAACCACGTGGGACGTTCCGATTGGAACGTCCTACTTGTTGGGGAACCAGGACGTCCTCAGGACACCCTGGTTTGACCCTGTCAAACCAGTGCGGCCCAAGAAACGTCCCTGGGTCCTTGGTGGCTCTCCTGGGCTCCGTTTTGCATGGTTTTTCATGCAAAAGCCTAGGGAAATTGACCTTGGAACTACGTGGGAGATGGGTTTTGAGGGATCTTGGGAGTACTTGGCTCGTTGCTGGGTTTTTCTCCTTGTTTTCCCCTCTAGGTCACTGCTCCACGACGGGTTTTCTCCAATGTTTTGGGCTGTCATTAGTGGCACCCAAGAGCTCTATTTATAGAGCTAAGAGAGGGTTCTGGAGGGGGCTCTCACTGCCTTTGAATGGCGGTGGAGAAACCTCCAGAATGGCAGTGATTTCTCCTCCAATCACTGCCATTCTAGAACCCTCTAGAGGTTGAAGATGAAGGGGTGCCTGTATCAAAATGGGCCCCTGTGTTTTGCAGGTTAAACCGTTTTTGTAAAATTTATAGTTTTGCCCCTAAACTTCAAAGTGTCATATCTTGCTCATTTTAACTTCGTTTTGGGTGATTTTGGTCTCGTTGGATTCCTTTTTCTGAGACGCATCTAATGGAACCATTTTTAGGACCAAATTATTGGGTTCAGTTAAGGTGAATTTTGAAATGACTAAAATGCCCTTATCTTCAAAAACTGATCTTTTCATTGCTAAACTTGGAATTTCAATATTACAAAATTAGAGTCATTACAGATGATGTTTTGATGAAACATCGTGCCAAGTGAAGGGTCCCAGGCACTGGGTTTTGGCCTACATCCCGCTGATGGGAGTGTGGCTTGCTCCACTCGACTAGACCTGCTGCCCGACTAATCATAACCATTCATTCCGTTGGGCCCAGATGAAATTAGGACCCTCCGAATGACTGTCAATTTCTTTCTTCAATTCCAGAGTCATCTGAACTCCAAATCAAGATCGGAAAGAGGTTATGAAAAGCTTGTAATGTATATTTTCTTCTGAAATCATAAAATGGATAAAAATCTTCAAGAAACTTTCTGTTTTGAGGAATTAAGCTTCTAAATTTCATGATCTGAGATGATCTGAGATGATCAGATTTTGGGAACCTAATTTAATGATGAATAATGTTAAAATAAAGTGATATCTATGATTTATTTTGACAGATCTAAGATAAAATGAGGAATCTACCCTTTATGGTAGAAATAACCTAAAATTACAAAGGAGCCCACTTGATCGCTGAGATCAAGCATGATTAGACCCTTCGGATGGGTTATATGAATGGGATTATGATGAAATCTAGTGAGATCATGGATTAAATGTGACAAAAACAAGTGGATATGATCTTTGAATCTTAATGAAGTAAAAGCCCTATATGTAATTAAAACCCTTGATCTAAAGGAAAAGATCTAAGATCTAATGGTTGGATCATAAGTAAAAGTTTCTAATAATCTTAATCTAATTAGTTTACTTGCTTTTATTTGATAATAGAATTGTAAATGTGATTTATGTTATAAATTAAGAAGCATGATAGTGTAATTCTTAAATTTTAGTATGCTATACTCTAAATGTTATTAGATTGTTATAATAGATTGGTAATTTAATTATCTTAGGGAATGTTAGTTTGAATTTGTGATTTTAGGATGATTCCATTAGATTACTAGTAAAATTTCATGTATTTCATAACTTAGGATCATGCTAGTTTAAGTATAGTTTTATTCCATTAGGTTAAGTTACATTCATAGGAAGCATGTTAGTATAAATGCTTGTTAAATTTATATTGGAGTCATACTTTAAAGTTTATGATTTAATTGTTGTCAAATTTTATTAGTAGATTCAAATGTTAAGTAGTTGTTGAGATGTAATGAGCATAAATCACCAAAATATAATCTAATTGGAAATTAGAGTTTCATGAACACATAAGAGAAGGAATGACTTTGACTTAACATTAGTAAGGGCTATAGTTAGTAGGACAAAATAAGTACTATCAACCCAAACTAGGAGAATAATAAACCCCATGAATGACATTTTAAATGTTCATAGATTTAATTAAAATCAATTAAAAAGATTACTTAGGGTTAAAATGCTCATAGGAACCTTATGAAAGGTTGAGCTAAGGTCACTCTAGTGAATGCTAAACATGGTGGTTAAGGGAGTTCTCTAATAAAGCCTCGCTCTTCCCTTACCTTCCGTTGACATTTATGAGGTCTAAACGCCTCCTTACATGAGGATTGAAGTAACAACTTTGTGTTTAGTCATTCAACTAGT
Source organism: Warburgia ugandensis (assembly GCA_035236585.1). Taxonomy (NCBI): domain Eukaryota; kingdom Viridiplantae; phylum Streptophyta; class Magnoliopsida; order Canellales; family Canellaceae; genus Warburgia; species Warburgia ugandensis. The sequence goes on from CP141134.1 coordinate 39,334,620, forward strand.
AAGCCTTAGTCAATTGGAAATAAGAGGAGCAGTCTCGACTTAGGATGAAATAAGCTATCTTCAACCAGTAAAACATTGACTGGTTGAATAATAATAATAAGAGCATTAAAAGGTTAGTAAATTATGTAACCCTAATAAAAAATTGTAAGTAAGATAAGGATAATTAAACAAGATCTATGAGATCTTAAATGATCAAGAATAATAAAAGAAATAAATACTTTTTGATATATCATATATATTGCTTGCAATTTTGACCAAATAGAATAGAAAATCTTAGATCAAATAGGATAGAAGATTTGAACCCTTAATCAAATATGATTCTGTAACAACCCTAATTTTTATCAATATAATTGAATTATAAATAAAAAAAATAAAAGTTAAAATTTTAAAACTAGAACTAGAACTTTGAGTTCCAAGAAAATTCATTTTTTATAAAAATAAAATGAAGACTTAAAACTTCGATAATTGTAATGTACTCAAAAAACTAATTATAATGACTGTGTGTACGTCAAATTCTAAGTTTGGATGAAAAATCCTTATTTTCTCCATTTTTATGAATAAAAGGGTAAAATGATAATTTTACTAATAACTGAGACATCAAAATTTGAAATGTACTTAGAAATATGAATCAAACACCACTAAGTATGCTCAATTTCGAGTCTGGGAGAATAAAATAGATTTTTCTCTATAAAAGGGTAAAATGGTCTTTTCACCCTTTCATGGGCCCCAGAAGGGGCCCACAAAAGGGATCCAATGGCCAAAAACATGTCAGCATGAGTCAAACCATTACCAGCTACTATTGGAGAAGGAGGTGGCAATGGGAATCCAAAGACAATTTAATAATAAAAAGAAATCAAACATGATAATTACAAGTAATCATGGAAAATTCAAAACTCTATATAAATAGCACATAAAATTCCCAAAAATTGTCCTAATGTTCTTCACAAGGTCCCCTACAATGGCCTAAAATCTCAGCTTCAGAAGCCTTCTCCATCTCCCGTAATTCTCTCTTCTTCTCCTCTTGTATTTTTTTCTCTCTGTACGTGTGTCTGCAAACGCACCCGGCACTCCAAGCTCATTAGAGATGTCGGGTGCGTCAATTGACGCATCGTCCCCAATGAACTAGGATTTTTTCCTAGAAACCTTAATTGAATTAGCCATCCACTTCCAGCCATTGGTTTTCAATCTTTACCGTCAGATGTGTTCGGGTTAAGGAGATCTACAAATGCCTTAAGAAATTTAGATGATCCACCATCTTGATCGTCGGTAATTTCAAAACGAAGAACAAGCACTGGTGAATCACCGTCTCTGGAAAGTTCTCTATCTAATTCCATCCAATCAAACTAGATAATCTTGAACTTAAACAATTGGATAGATTCTGAATGTTGAGATCTACAATTGCCCCATGATTCCCAACATTTTCCAGCAATTGCGACAGAGAAAACTCTGTCTATATATGTTTTCGACAAAGGTAGGGTTTTCGGTAATATTCCTAATATTTGGGGAAGTTTTCTTCATTGGCTGGCCCAAATAAGTGCTCTCCCTCCTTCCTACCTTCATTTCGGCAATTCCTTTAAGCTTTCTGGCCTCCAAAGATCTTCCCTGGCCATTGATCCATCGGAAATGATGGATCCGGTATAGAGGGTTGAGATCCCCTCATTTTTTGGCTTAGATACAAATTATGAGCCATTGGATGAGTGTTTGGGGACCAAAAACTTTAGGGTAAGAAGTCTTAGCCCTTGATGTTTCTTATTCAGGAGATCTAGAGAAAGGTTGATTCAACGGTCCAGATCGAACCATCTCAACCAACCTCGATAGATCAGATTCCAGCATGCTAGAGACTCCTTGTGGGCATACCCCAGCAAGTGCGCTTGGGTGCAACCTCGAGGTGGCACGTGAACTAATTAGATCTGAAGCCAGCAAGCCCAGATCAGATCTGAGCTGTCCAATTTTTAATTAAAATCTTAATTCTTCAATTAAGAGCTCAATATAGCTATGATTTTAAATCTAAAAGTTTTTTTAGATTCCTTGTTACTTGTATAAGTAATTGAACTCATAAGATTTGTGTTTTAAATAATATTTATTTCGGATAATTAGTAAAATTTGTGCGAATGGTATTGGATTATGATCAAGATGACTTAAAAATGAAAATCTGAACCAATAGATGCATTTAGGAGGTCTCAAAAACCTAAGGATCATGATCATAGTGAAATTTATATATCTCTAGATCAAGAAATTAAACAAAAATAGTAAGATCAAATATTAGCCCTCAAAACTGGTTGAAATCTTAAAATCCAAATTCTCATCTCAAATTAACTCCAAATTGAGATTGAAAAGTTGGGTTGGATTCCTCTTGATGAGGAGAACCTACTGGACCAATAAAATCATAAGTTTAATTCATTAAATGTTTTGAATTTAAGTAGATAAATGTACTAACATCCTTGATCTACAAGATTTGAGATGATTAGAGCATTAAAATTAGTTTGGATGATGATATAATGATATGCTAACTTAAATAAATGGGTTGGATGTATTGAATTGGTAGATCTTAAGAGATCTAGCCTTAAAATTAGTAAAATCCATAAAAATGAATGGGAATATCCTTGATCAAGGAGGATTGGACAGTATGGATGTATTTGGATGATGATATAAAGTTACTATTATATGGATTGATGGACTTGATGATGATGATTTGGGATAGATTAAAATCTATGCCCTTAATTTGGATAAAATGACTTAAGATCTTCTTGATTAGTTGGATCAAGAAGGATCAGATACTTTGATGAGATGCATCAATCATCTAATGATGAAATCACATAAAGAAGATGTATTAGATCTAAAGGAAAGTGAAAAGATCAAGATCAAAACCATATAAGAGATCGAAATCAACTATGACCATTGGATCATGATGAATAGTTATGGTATGTTAGATTTTCATTTGAATTATTGAATATTATTATAATTGTCTTTTATTGCTTGTTAGATTTAATTGTATATTTATTTATTTGTGCTTTAATGCTTATATTATGAAAATTACATTGAAAATGTAATTAAAAGAAAAGTAGAGTTGAAGGACATTTACATGGAATGAATGACATGGACTTTATGATAGTAAGGGCTATAGTTAGTAGGATAATATAAGAAATATCATTTTCTTGGCCCAAATTAGGAGAATAATGAAACTCCATGAATGACATTTTCAATGTTCATGGACTTAATTAAAATAAATTAGAAAGAGTACTTCAGGTTAAAATGCTCATAGGAACCTTATGAAAAGTTGAGCTGAGGACACACTAGTGAATGCTAAACATGGTGGTTAAGGAAGTTTTCTAATAGAGCCTCGCTCTTTTCTTACCTTCCATAGACATTTGTGAGGTCTAAACACCTCCTTACATGGGGAGTAAAGTAACCACTTTGTATTCAGCCATTCAACTAGTAAGCCTTAGTCAATTGGAAATAAGATGAGCAGTCTAGACTTAGGATGAAATAAGCTATCTTCAACCAGTAAAATATTAACTGGTTGAATCATAATAATAAGAGCGTAAAAGGTTAGTAAAATATCTAATCTTAATAAAAATTGTAAGTAAGATAAGGATGATCAAACAAGATCCATAGGATCTTGAATGATCAAGAACAAATAAAATCATAACTTTATATTGTAATTAGCATGCATGCTTATTAGTATGTATGTTGTAGATCAAATCTAGATCATTAGATTAGATAATCCAAACCCTTCATCAAATATGATTCAAGGAAGAGAACTAGGATCATCCTCCTTAGGGATGATCAAACAACTGAACTTAGATCAAAGAAGAACTAGATTATAGAAGATCTAGGCCCTTGATCTTTATCAACAAGTATAGATTGTTGATCAAAGGATCTATGAAAGATCAATCAAAGAGGGATACACAAAGACTTAGAGATATTAAATACTTGGATCTAAAAGGTTAGAAGATCATTCTAACCGTCAGATCTATTGATCAATAGGATAAAATACTATCTGAGGAAGATAGATTATATGGATAATAGGACCACAAGACAGATCTAGATCCTTTATATCAAAGGACAAGATTAAATAAAGAATATAGATAGGAGATTATCCACAATTGTACAAATAATGACAGTATGTATGCATTTACAAATTACATACGTCAATCATGGAGGATTTGAAGGGATGGATCACTACATGAAGGTAGGTGGAACTTTAAGAATACAAGACCTATGGTATATGGAATTGTTGTTATTCATAGATATTATAATGCTTAAGGATGATAATATGTTTAGTCACATGGAATCATAAGTCATGCATATGAGATAGAAATAACTATTGAAATTAGATGGAATACATAATAAATACATGGGTATCATTTATGATTACTCCTAAACTTAGATAAGAACATAATAATAACAGTAATGGGTATCATTTGTATCAAATGAGTATCCTTACACTTAATAACATTTGGTATGTGAATACCAAATTAAAGGAAAAGGGGATCATTTACAATAAATGATTAATCCCTAAACTTATAAGAAATGGGTATCATTCATTGTAAGTAAGGATCCCTAAATCTAGAAATAAAATCATATCCTTAGTATGAGGATATTGAATACGAGAATGATAATATAAACAGGCATATCATTTGAGATGTACAAGAAGTATTTTAGATACAAGCATGGAGGCTTGTGGTTTTGTTTTAAACAAGCATAAGCCTAGGGATGCTATGTTAGGGAAGTTATGAGGGTTTGGCCACCCGCTTCCTGAAATTTGATGATATTATGATACCTTGCTCAAGGAGAGGCTAAAAGTCGGGGTGGCAATTATGGGAAGGCACCACTGTGAAAGTCCTGTCTCTCCATATGAGCAGTGACACAATATTTTCCACTATGGTATCAGTGGTGAATAGGGCAGTTATTCGAGCGAGCTAGTACAGATCAGGCTGCAGCATGGTAGTCCTTGAGAATTTTGCATATGATGCATGGCATAGTGAGATGCCAATACTGCCCTAATGAGGGAGTATTTTCCCCGAAAAAGTCTAGATGATTTATTAACTCTGTATATCTGAGTATGGATATTGATGTTTGAGATATTGATTAGTTTTCACGATTTTTGACCGCATATATATACATATGATATCATGATGAGTGGTTTGGAATTATCATAGTGGATGTTACATGATAAATTTTATGATTGGATGATCATATATGGTATGGTTCATGGAAATTGAAGTATGTGATTAATATGGACTATGATGATTATGAACATTGTACATTTGAATTATACAATTCCATATGTTCTTAAATCCCCTACCAAGCATAGCTTGCTGAGATATTATAAATGTTTGAATGTTTACAATATCTCAGATACAAAAAGAAAACAATGGAGGGATACGGCATGGGAAGACGAAGACCATACTGTTGATCAAGACTGTACATTTGTGAAAGGATTGGATTATATTTTGGACATAAGATGTCATAAAGGGGTTGTGTATGTGAACCACTGAATTGATCCTGCAAATTTAATAAAATGAGTTTCTTTAGAAACATATGTTGTACACAAAATTATGTATATATATGTGAGTGAAATGTGGCATTCGGGTTTTTTGAGAAGAATTTCAAAGAAATTTTTTTCCGCTACTTAAGTCTTCAAAATGTTTACAAAATTTGTTGACTTCCATTTGAAAAGGATTAACAAAAATGTATTTCAAAAACCCAGGTCACCATAGTTGGCATCAAAGCAGGTTCATCCAGTCACATGCAGCCCCTTATGTCCAATATGATTATGACAATCCAAGTTGAAGATGAGAAATAGTGAGTGAATAGAGAAATAGGAGAGACTTATTAGTTGAGAATGAGTATAGAAAGAGTTGACTCATTAGTGAAAGAGTAGTATAGAAAGAGTTAAACTCATTAGTTGAGGATAAGTATAGAAAGAGTTAGTGTAATGAAGGAATAGTATAGTACAAGTGAAAGCACTAGAAATACTACTTAGTAAGTAAGAATCCCAATAGAGGGAATAGTAAGATATAGAAATCAATAAGGAGAAACATTACAATAGATAAAGATATAATTTAGGTCTAACCTAAAGTCCTGAGTAAAGATACATATGTAGAAATAAAGCACACCAATACTAGTATGTATATAACCATTATTAAGTGAAAGAATGGAGATTAAGAGAAAGAAGTGATAAATTGGAAAAATGTGATGGAAATAGCGTAAAGGAAAAACTTCAACCTTTATAGGAAAAGTGAAATAGAAGCTTATGAGAAATAGATGCTAAGGATGAAACTTTAGAATTATTATGAAATTTGAAATTAATAATAAATATATAAATAAATATAAATGTAAGAGTTATAATTGCTCCATGGATTTAAATGGATTTAATCATTAAAATAGAGATGATATTACTTGAAAGGAATCTAAGGAGATAAGTGAGAAATTTCAAAATTTGTAAATGAGAATAGTTTAAATAAAGATGAATAAGGAGATAAGTAAGTATTTTCTCTCGAAAATTAGTAAAGGCAAAGGGTTTAATAAAGAGATGATAAAATTTTAGAACATGAAGAGATGATCTTTAAAATTAGAATAAAATGAAAAGGAAGAAGAGAGTTAGATATGTTGAAATCACAAAAATATAATCCCAACCTTATTAAGAAAGATAATTAAACCATGAGAATATATGGTTAACAAAGAAATTATAGCCTTATATATAGTACAACAAATATGAAATCACTAAGTTAGAAATTATATTGATAAGATAAATCAATTGTGGAAATTAGCACAAAAGGATTATCAAGGATTAGAGGGGTATTAGTATGATAGCTTTGGTGATATTGAAAATAATTTTGGGACTATAGTAAAGATAAGTACATTTGGCATGGATGGTGAAGTGATTATGGAAAATAAAAGAGAAATATTGATATGTTGATTTGGAAAAATATAGTTATTGATTATCATAATGAGGAGTATATCTTATTGATCATGGCAAATAAAGAGCTATATATAAATACAGATATTGATTCCACTTATATGATAGTTTTGGTGATATTGAAAGATTTAAGAAATATAGTAAGGGAAAATATATTTTGGAGGAATGGTGAGATAAACAAATATTGGTAGTTAAACTTAAATTTAAAGTTTGGAAAAATGAGATGATTATGAATAAGGTGTGAATCCAGATTTTGGAGAAATAAGTGGTTAGAAATTTCAAGATATTTTGGAGATTTTCAATTTAACATAAGAATGAATGAGGACCTATAAACAAATATAGGCAACTAAAATTAAGTGTAAAATTTGGATAAATAAGATGATTATGAATGAGGTATGAATCCAAATTTTGGACAAATATGTGGTTAGAAATTTTAAGATATTTTGAAGATTTTCAATCTAAAATGAGATTGAATGAGGAAATATTCATAGTAGTTAAGGAAAATGATATCAACTTAATTGAATGAGTTGAAAGAAAATTTTTTAAGGATTAGGAGTGACTATAGAAATTTACATTAGGGAAGTAACAAATTTCCTACGAAAAAGAAAAAGGAAGGATCAATGTGAGGATGCATTGAACATAAATGATTTTATTGGGGAAATTAAATACCCTTTTACTCTATAAGGATGAGCATTGCCAAATTTATTATCATCAAGTGGGATTTGGAAATGAAACATCATGGTATGAAATCAAAACAAATTTTGAGTTATTTGAGTTGGATAAATGATATTCATGAATTTGAGGAGAATGAAATAGTAATGATATATGGAAATGGATTTAAGGAAAGCAAGAGCAGTTATAGAATATATGTTAGACACTTACAAAACTTGTCAACTATCTGGTAAATGTACATGTTGATTGAGGAAAGCAAAGTTTAGGGTCATATAAATTTTAAGGATGATAGGGAATTTGACCCAACAAAGGTGGAATATGATACTAAAATATGAAATGACAATGACAATTATCAAGAATACTAAAATATGAGGTGGAATATGATACTAAAATATGGACTCTTTTAATTGGAATTATCAAGAATACTTCAAATAAAGGGTTAGTATGATATGAAAAAGGTTATGAGGTATGCTTGAAAGAAGCATTAGGAAATGTATAATCTAGAAAATTTTGAAGCCAATGATATATATATATATATATATGAAAGGGAAAGAGATAAATATTATCATGGATTATAAGAATATTCAGAATATTGTTCTGAATATGAGAAAGAGATAACAAAAGAGGATAAGGAATATATATGAAGATTTAAATGACACTATCTTGGAAGGAAAAATGTAGACAGTCAAGTATTATGAATAAAATGGCACACAAAGGTTGTTACAAAAACAGTGGATGGGAAGAGAATGAGGAAAGAATCATTACAAGGAAACTATTATTCAATGACAGAATTTGAAAAGAAATTGTGAATGGAAGGAAATAGTAAAGAAGTATGAATTGTAGAGTAGAAATGAAGTAATCACTTCCAAATAAAGGAAGAACAAGGAAAGGGATAATCACTTCCAAATATTGGAAGATTGTTACAAAGAACAATATTTGAAATTATAGAATCCAATCAATATGTCATTTAATAGATAGTCTAAGGACTATACATATTAGGAAAACTATGTCAAAACTATATATGTTGAAAACGAATGAGGATGAGCAATAGAAGTTAGAATGGAAAAATATGAAGTATTGAAAGATTGGGGAAAATGAGGAGTAGAAATTTAGTATACCAATCAAGCGAAATAGAAAGTTTTGAAAGAAAAGGATAACTCAGTTAAGAGTTATTAATCCTTTTGTAAAGTCTAGCAAGAATCAGCTTAAGTGAATAGTTCATTAGCAAGGTTAGTCATGTGTGAGCTTTTAATATGTCAATAGATGAACCAACCATGTGGTTTATACCTTTGAGGACAAGGTAGTATGTGAAATCAATGAAAGGAAATAAAAATTTCCGACCACATGTGTAAAGTTATGACAGAGCTATGAAAAACTCTTGAGTGAGTTGATATGTTAATTTTGACTACGAAATTATTATAAGGGCGGAAGATTGTAACAAGCCCAACTTTTATGAATATAATTGAATTATAAAAAAGAATAAAAGTTAAAATTTTAAAAGTGGAACTAGAACTTTGAGTTCTAGGAAAATTCATTTTTTTATAAAAATAAAATTAAGACTTAAAACTTGGATAATTGTAATGTACTCGAAAAACCAATCAGAATGACTATGAGTATGTCAAATTCTGAGTTCAAATGAAAATTCAATATTTTCTTCATTTTTATGAATAAAAGGGTAAAATGGTAATTTTACTAACAACCAGACCTAAGATATCAAAATTTGGAATGTACTAGGAAATATGAATCCAATGCCACTAAGTATGCTCAATTCTGAGTCCGAGAGAATAAAATAGATTTTTCTCTACAAAAGGGCAAAATGGTCTTTTCACACTTTCGTGGGGCTCACAAAAGGATCCAACGGCTAGAAAACATGTCATCATGAATCAAACCACTACCAGCTACAGTGGAGAAGGAGGTGGTAGTGGGAATCCAAAGACACTTTAATAATAAAAAGAAATCAAACATGATAATTACAAGTAATCATGGAAAATTCAAAACACTATATAAATAGCTCATAAAATTCCCAAAAATTCTCCTAATGTTCTTCACGAGGTCCCCTACAATGCCATGAAATATTAGCTTTAGAAACCTATCCCATCTCCACCAATTCTCTCTTCTTCTCCTCTTGTTTATTTTTTTCCTTTGTATGTGCGTCTATAGATGCACCCTGCACTCCAGGCTCATTGGAGACGTCTAGGCGTGTCATGCCCAATGAACCATGGTTTCTGCCTAAAACCCTAATTGAATTAGCTATCCACTTCCAGCCATTGGTTTTCAATCTTTACCATCAGATGTGTTCGAGCTAAGGAGAGCTACAAAAGCCTTAAGAAATTTAGAAGATCCATTATCTGGATCACCATAAATTTCAAAACGAAGAACAAGCACCGGTGAATCATTGTCTACGGCAAGTTCCCCATCTAATTTCAGCCAATCGAATGAAGTTAGAGGTTTCTATCTTTTCACTTTCTCTAGTGTTGTAGTTGTGACAACTCAGGTTTTTGTAACACATTTTGTAATACATTTTTCAAAGGCAAGGTGCCCTTAGTAGGAAATTTATTTTTGTAAAACAAAGCAGCAGAAATTCTTTTCTATAGAACTTGTTTTGTAAAACCTAAGTCATCACTTCATACATCACATAAGTAGAATTTTATATAATATAAAATCATATTGAAGGAATATACTTTTATTAAATTCTAGAACCTAAATTTCAAAGCTCACCATAAATAAAAACTCTCAATAAAATACAATGCTCTCAAATAAAAATACATGTCTTCAAGGGATATATCCTGATTGATCATTTTTCCAAGTCTTCTTAAGTCTTGAGCTCTTAGTTCTCCTTCTTTATATCTGAGATATTATAAACATTCAAACATTTACAATATCTCAGCAAGCTATGCTTGGTAGGGGATCCAAGAAGCATAATAATTTGCCAATATAATCCTAATACTTCATAATTCCATTATTCATAAACAAACTCTTGGATCAATCTCTTTACTTTGTCATATATGTACATCCTTATACATACATATTGTATATGTTATATAGATATATATACAGTCAAAACCATGAAAAGTAGTTAATATCTCAAACATCAATAGTTACACTTAGACATGTTGAGTAGATAAAACATTTAGACTCTGCTGGGAAAATACTCCCTTATTTAGCCAGTATCAGCATCTCATTATGCCATATCCTAAGGCATCTTACTATGCCATGCATCATAATGAAAAATACTCAAGGGACTACTATGCTGCAATCTAATCCATACCAGCACACTCGGATAACTGCTTTCATACTCCGCGGATACCAAATGTGGAAAATCATCTATGTCATGCCTATGCGGGGAGATAGACTATTACAGTGGTGGCCTTCCCATAATTGCCCCACCCGACATTTTGCCTCTCTTTGGGCACGGTATCATCATATATATCACATTTCAGAGAGCAGGTAGCCAAACCCTCGTAACCTTCCTAGCATAGCATCTTGAAGCATACGTCTGTTTAAAAAAAACCCACAAGCCTTCTTGCTTTTATATAAAGTATTCTTTTACTTATCAAACGTCTTGTTTGTCATCATCCTCGTATTTTGGAATTCTTATACCGAGGATAGGATTTCACTTCAAACCTAGGGGTCATCATTTACAATGAATGATACCCATGTTTATATAAGTTTAGGGATCACCATTTTATATGAGTGATTCCCATGTATTGATTTTATACTTATCAGACAATTTGTCTGTTTATCTAGGGTGGGAATACCTTCTAGTTCCCTATTCACTTAGGGTTTTTCTCATTTCTAACTTAACCATTTCATATGTGTTTTGGTTGGATCATAAGAGTTTTTAAGGGATTTAACACAAGTATTTACATTACACTTGTCAACATTTCTAGACATAAGATCATGCATTCAATGTGTATTTCTCATGTAGATGCATTCATAAAATCCTCCTACCTTCAAGTAGTGATTCATCTGTTCAAATCTTCCATGATCCTAATTGACATATGAAATCTATAAATCCATATATACTGTCAATATTTATACAATCTGAATAATCCTATATTTTTTATCCTATCTATATTCTTTGTCTAATCTTGTCCTTTGATATAAAGGATTAGATCTTGTGTCCTATCGTGATCTGTCTCAAAGAGTGTTTATTCTACTAATCAATAGATCTGATGGTTAGAATGATCTTCCAAACTTTCAGATCTGAGTATTTTCTATTTAAGTCTTTGTGTATTTCTTTCTTTGATCTTGATCTTTTATACATCCTTTGGTCAACAATTTATACTTGTTGATAAAGATCAAGGGCATAAATCTTCTATCATATAGTTCTTCTTTGATCTAAGTTTAGTTGTTTGATCATCCCTAAGGAGGATGTTCTTAGTTTCTTCCTTGAATCATATTTGATCGAGGGTTTAGATCTTCTATTCTATTTGATCTAGATAGCAAGTAATATATACATCATACATAAAAAAGTATTTATTTCTTTTATTGTTCTTGATCATTTAAGATCCCATGGATCTTGTTTGATCATCCTTATCTTACTTACAATTTTTATTAGGGTTAGATAATTTACTAACCTTTTATGCTCTTATTATTATTATTCAACTAGTTTATGTTTTATTGCTTGAAGATAACTTATTTCATCCAAAGTTTAGACAACTCCTCTTATTTCCAATTGACTAAGGTTTACTAGCTGAATAGCTGAATACAAAGTGGTTACATCAATCCTCATGTAAGGAGGTGTTTAGACCTCACAAATATCAACGGAAGGTAGGGGAAAAGCGAGGCTCTATTAGAGAACCCCCTTAACCACCATGTTCAGCATTCACTAGAGTGACCTTAGCTCAACCTTTCATAAGGTTCCTATGAGCATATTAACCCTAAGTAATCTTTCTAATTGATTTTAATTAAATCCATGAACATTTAAAATGTCATTCATGGGGTTTATTATTCTTCTAGTTTGGGCCAAGGATTTGACAATACTTATTTTGTCCTACTAACTATAGCCCTTACTAACGTTAAGTCAAAGTCATTCCTTCCTCTTATGTGTTCATGAAACTCTAATTTCCAATTAGATTACATTTTGGTGATTTATGCTCATTACATCTCAACAACTACCTAACATTTGAATCTACTAATAAAATTTGACAACAATTAAGTCATAAACTTTAAAGCATGACTCCAATATAAATTTAACAACCATTTATACTAACATGCTTCCTATGAAAGTAACTTAACCTAATGGAATAAAACTATACTTAAACTAGCATGATCCTAAGTTATGAAATACATGAAATTTTACTAGTAATCTAATAGAATCATCCTAAAATCACAAATTCAAACTAACATGGCCCTAAGATAATTAAATTACCAGCCTATTATAACAATCTAATAACATTTAGAGCATAGCATGCCAAAATTTAAGAATTACACCATCATGCTTCCTAATTTATAACATAAATCACATTTACAATTCTATTATCGAATTAAAGGCAAGTAAACTAATTAGATTAAGATTATTAGAAACTTTTACTTATGATCAAACTATTAGATCTTAGATCTTTTCTTTTAGATCAATAGTTTTAATTACTTATAGGGCTTTTACTTCATTAAGAATCAAAGATCATATGCACTTGTTTTTGTCACATTTAATCCATGATCTCATTGGATTTCATCATAATCCCATTCATACAACCCATCCAAAGGGTCTGATCATGCTTGATCTCATTGATTAAGTGGGTCCCTTTGTATTTTAAAGGTATTTCAACAATAAAGGGTAGTATATTCCTCAATTTATCTTAGATCTATCAAAATAAATCATGGATATCACTTTATTTCAACATTATTTCATTATTAAATTAGATCCCCAAGATCAGATCGTCTCAGATCATGAAAATTGGAAGCTTATTTCCTCAAAAAAGAAAGTTTCTTGAAGTTTTTTTTATCAATTTTATGGTTTTTGAAGAAAATAGACATTAGAAGCTTTCCATAGCTTCTTTTCGATCTTGATTTGGAGTTCAGATGACTCCATAATTGAACAATGAAGTTCACAGTCGTTCCAAGGGTCCAGATTTGATCTAGGCCGAGCAAAACCACCGGCTCAGATCAAGTAGGGCTGAGGGTCCAATCGGGCAGAGTGGGCCATACTCCCATCACGGGGATGCAGGAAAAAACGCACTGCTCGGGACCATATCACTCAGCGTGTCATTCCATCGGAGCGTCGTCGCATGCGAAAACACTCCCATTGCGTGCGTTTCCGTATGGTGTCCCGGTGGTTCAATCTCTTAAGGGAGATCAGATAGTCAATTTTGGATCGTCCAGTCAAATTCCCTTCAATTTTTTGAAAATTCTACCCTAGGGGTTTGGGACCCTTTTACATCGATTGGACGGTTCATATTATCCATCTGAGCTCTCCATCAAACAGATATGAAGGGTTCTTATCCTTACTTGATTTTTATAATTTTTAACATAAAATTAATTACAAAAAATTAAAAATTATATAAACTAACATGAAAGAAGTATGGAAAGAGTTTCCACCTACCTGATTGGAGAAAAACTTAGGTTTTGTAACCGAATTATAAAGAATTATCCCGTTGAAAGGACCATTTTGCCCTTTTATGGTGAAAATTATGTTTTATTCTTGTGAACTCGAAATTGAGCGTACTTAGTGGCATTGGATTCATATTTTTGAGTACATTCTAAATATTGATGTCTTAGATCTCGGTTATGGGAAACATTACCATTTTACCCTTTTATTCATAAAAATAGAGAAAATTAAGGATTTTTTATATATTTTAACTTAGAATTGAACATACTTAGTGTCATTTTAATCGGTTTTCGAGTACATTCATAATTTTCAAGTGTTAAATCATGTTTTGATATTTATAAAAGAGAATTTCCAATAACCTAATATTCTAGCCCAAAATTTCTAAAAATTCAAACTAAATTGATTTTCTCAATCAATTTACAAAAATTGGGGTTATTACAATCTTCCCCCCTTATAATAATTTCATCCTCAAAATTCGCATTGCAACTTACTTATGAGTTGTCATTAGATCATTCATAAGTTTGATCATGTGGCCTTGCCACTTAAGGAAACCTCGATTTCCTTTCATTCATAGTTCATGTTACCTTCTCTTCAAAGGTAAAATCATATTCTAGGGTCATTTACTAACATAAACACACATCTCACTAATAATGCTAATGCATTAATCACTTGTCATAATTCTTTGCTAGACTTTCCAAAAGGATTAATAACTCTTAAACTGAGTTATCATTTTGTTCAAAACTTCCTATTTCTCTTGACTGGTATACTAAATTTCTACTTCTCATTTCCACCAATCTTTCAATACTTCATATTTTTTCATTCTAACTTCTATTGCTCATCCTCATTCATTTTCAACATATATAGTTTTGGCATATCTTCCCTAATATGTGTAGTCCTTAGACTATCTACCAAAATGGCATATTTCTTTGATTCTACAATTTCAACTATTGTTCTTTGTAACAATCTTCCAATCTTTGGAAGTAATTATCTCATTTCTGTCCTAGATAATCATACTCCTTTACTATTTCTTTCCATTGAAAATTTCTTTTTAGATCCTAATATTAACTGATAGTTTCCTTGTAATAACTTCTTCCTCAACTTTCATTACTATTCTTGTACTATGATTTCCTCTTTATTCATAGCACTTGATTTTCTTATTCCTCCTCTTTAGGATTATGTATTTCCTCGTGCTTCATTCAAGCATGCCTCATAACTTTTTCATATCATACTAACCCCTTATCTGAAGAATTCTTGATAATTCCTATTAAAAGAGTCCATATTGACTTTGTAATCATCCACTCTCAAGCCTTTAAAAACTCCATAATTTACCATGTATTCTTCAAGTCTCAATAATCTACCATAAACTCTTTATGGTTTATGTAATCAATGGCAAGATTATACTAAAAGAATGTCCTTATAGTATGTTATACAATCAATAAGAGATAAATTTCTCTAATTGCCATGGTCATTAGTATCATCTTCCATCTTTGTTGGGTCAACTTCCTTATCATTCTTAGAATTTACATGACCCTAAATTTTACTTCTTCAAATCCACATTTATACTTACTAGATAGTTGATAAGCTTTATAAGTGTTTTAACATATTCCCCAAATGGTTATGATCTTCTCATAATAATTTCATATGTCATCCCCACTTAGTCGATAACTCTCATTCTCGTTAAACATATAACACAAAATTTGTTTTGATATCTCACTATAAATTTTCATTTCTAGCTCCCCATTGATGATAATAGGTTGGGAATAACTCATCCATACGGAGTAAAGGGTACTTAATATCATTTATGCATAATCTCATTGATCCTTGCTTTTTCTTTTTCTAAGGAAACTTGTTAATTCCCAATGTAAACTTATTACTATAATCATTCCTTTGTCTACTAATCCTTAAAATTTGTTCTGTCCACTTATTCAGATCAGTTGATGTCATTTTCCTCAATTACTATTGATATTTCCTCATTCAATCTTATGTTAGATTGAAAATCTCCAAAATATCTAGAAATTCCAAACCACATATTTCTCCAAAATCTGAATTCATACCTCATTCATAATCATCTCATTTGTCCAAAATTTATACTTAAGTTTAGTTGCCTATATTTGCTTATAGGTCTTCATTCCTCATGATTATTTCACCATTCCTGTAAAATGTATTTTTCCTCATTATATTCAATAATTCTTTCAATATCACTAAATCTATCATATAAATAGAATCAATATCTCTAAATTCATCATATTAATATCCCTTTTCATATAAGATCATTCTCTATTTTGATGACTAAATCCTTTAACTAATTGTCATAATACTATATATATGTAGCAATTGTAATTCTTACATTTATATTTATTATTTACTATTATTGATTTTGAATTTTGTAACAATTCTAAGGTTTTATCTTTAATATTTATTTCTCATAAATTTCTATTTCACCTTTCCTATAAAGGTTGGATTTTATCCTTCTTCATCCTTTCCATCATATGTTTCCAATTTATCATCTCTTTCTCTTAATCTCCATTATTTCTCCTAATAATAGTTATATTAATGTATTTTATTTCTACAAGTATCTTTACTTAAGATTTTAGGTTATACCTAAATATCATAGATTACATCTTCCTCCATTGTAATGTTTTCCTTTCTTGTTTCTATAACTTACTATTCCCTATATTGATATCATTAACTTACTAAGTAGTACTCTTAGTTATTTTACTAAGTAATATCTACTTATACTCCACTAGTACTTCATGAGTTAATTACATTAACTCCTCACCTAATCAGTTAATCACATAACTCTTCCTATACTCATTCTCAACTAATGAGTTAATCACATAACTCATTCCCTACTCATTCTCATCAAATAGTATCTTATTTCTTATTCACTCACTATTTATCATCCTATAATTGGATTGTCTGTAATGACTCCATTTTTGTAACCTTGAAATCCCAAGTTGGTAATGAAAAGTTCACTTTTTGAGATAAGGGTATTTTGGTCATTTCACTGTTCACCCTGACTAGACCTAGAAATTTGGTCCTTAGAATGCTACCCTTAGATGCATCTTGGAAAAAGGAATCCAACAAGACCAGAATCACCCAAAATGGAGTTAAAATGAGCAAGTTATGGCCCTTAGAAGTTCAAGGGCAAAATGGTAATTAAATTTAAAACAAATTGGCTTAAGAAAATAGGGACCCATTTTGATACGGGCAACCCCTTCTTCCTAAACATACTGGAGGTTTCTAGAAGGACGGTGTGCAGGGGAGAAACCACCACCATTCTAGAGGTTTCTCCACTACCATTCCATGGCGGTAGAAAACCCCTCCAGAACCCTCCTTAAGCCCTATAAATAGAGCTCTTGGGCACCTCCAATGGAAGCCCAAAACCCTGGAAAAAACCAATCTGGGAGCTGTGTGCAAGAGGAGAAAACATGGAAAATACCCAGCCATGAACTAGGTATGCCTTAAACAACTCCAAACCCATCTCCCCCTTAGTCTTAGGATGAATATCCCTAAGTTTTTGTATGAGAAACCATGCAAAATGGGGCCCTAGGGAGCCACAACAGACTCAGGGTATGGTGCGTCGGTAGACGCACCTGTGGGGGGTGAGCTGCCGACGCATGATGCATTAGCGTCCCAGGCTCCTATCTCATATGGGCCTGCTACGATGACACCGCGCGTTCTGCCTAAGCAGAACGTGCAACCTGGTGACGTCCAAGAGCTTGCGACTGCACGTGCAGGCCGGTCACCGCTTGACCAGGACACATGTGCTTCCCGGGAGCGGTGACGCAGGGCCGTTTTGGGCCTTCTATGTACTCTTAACACTAAAATCCCCATAACTTGAGTTCTAGGACTCTGATTGAGGTGCCGCAAGAGGCGTTGTGTCCATATCGACAGCGCAGACACACGCAAACCATAAAATACCTGATCAAGCCCCTATCTAAGGTTGAAATGACCTTAAACCATGATAGTGGCGTAGGGCTACTAAACCTTTGCAAACCTGACTATACCAAGGCCCAGTTAGGGACCTTAAGAGTCCTTTAGGCATGGGAATGAACCCTTAATGCCTAAGTAGTGAGGTAAACTATTCTAGAACCTATAGAAATAGGCCAAGCTAACCTTTTTCCCCTAAACCATGTCCAGGAACGTACGAGGACAAGGGGACTAGCGCGATCAAACCAGGTAGGTGTTCTATCACTACTAGACTTTTAAAAAGAACCCATGATGCTTTGAGACTGCATGTTTTGAGTCATGGTTGCTTTTCTAATGCATGTTTTCAGTTTTTAAGTTACATCTCCTATCTTTATGACATATAAACTTATGTTACATCCTTATGCACATGATCTACTTTTGAGTTAATGTAAAAACTAGTATGTAAACGTGTCTTCATGTTTTATGGCTTTAAACACGACACTAGCATAAAATGATTTTTATGCATTGCTCGCATGTCTTGAAAAGAAATGCATAAAGTGCCTGATTTACGAAAAATGCATATCCTTGAGGGTTGCCAAAAGACACTGGAGTGCCCAAAAGACACTGGTTAGGCAGTTGTGAGGGCCAGTCAGTGTGAGGTACCCAAGGAGGACATTGAAAATGATTGCATAGATTGCATGATTTTTGATGATTGAGCTTTGGCTTTATCTTTAGATGCTTTTGGGCTAGTAAGCTCGTGGGCGCTATGCCGAGAGGTTCGGGGTGGCCTCCCAGCCGCTACCACTATAGGTGGAAAGGGTACCACGCCACAAAGGCTTGTCCTTACTTCTATTGCTGAGTGGTAATGAGGACTACCACTGGTGTCACGACACCCGTCGAAGTGTCATATGACCCGTGGAGGCTATGACCGAGAGTCCCTAGGTACCCGGGGACCACACGGCGATGAGGTCGTGGGCATAGTGTGCCCTATGTTTTTGAGGATTTACTTTCATTGCATATGGCATGAGATGAGTATGGTTGACCATAGATCCATGAGTTGGATTCAGTTGAGCATCCTATGTATATCATAGTATATTTTTACGATATCTATGTTACTTTTGACTTTGATTATGCAATTCTTTAAGTCGTCAGTATTCTATTTTGACAATGGCTTTTAATATCGATATTGAACATGAGTGTCCAAACATGCACATGGTTTAAAGAACATATGGTTTAAAACATAGCATGCATTGTAAAACTAGTAGTGATAGACTCCTATTGAGTATAGTGTATACTCACCCAATCCTTAATACTTTTCAGATACAAGAAAACACTTAAGGACAGGATATACCCGCGACAGAGAACATCCGAATTAAGTACAAGTAAGTAAACCCCTACCTTATGTTTTAGTGAATGTTACTTGATTGTAGTTACTCTCTGTAGCTGGGGCTGTGACTAGCACTTTCTTGGGAATAGAGTTGATTTAAAACTATGCCATGGCTATATGATTTGAAAATGTATTTTGACACTCAGGGTTTTATACGAAAGATTGCTTTCCATTAGAAAAGATTTTCATGCATTTCATATTTCTAAAGCAAGAGCTCGCCTTTTTATGAGATTGCATCATATAAAACCCAGGTCGTCACATTGTCATCTTCATATTGGACATAAGGGTACTATACTATGACTAGATAAATGGCTCTGATACCAACTGTGACGACCCGGGTTTTTGTAACACATTTTTCAAAGGCAGATAGCCCTTAGTAGTAAAAAAATTTTGCGAAACAAAGCAGCAAAAAATCTTTTCTTTAAAACTTGTTTTGTAAAACCGAAGTCATTACTTCAAACACCACATAAGTAGAATTTTGTACAAGATAAAATTCTATTGAAGGAATATACTTTTATTAAATTTCAGAATCCATCCAGTTGTTCATAGTACAGCCTAGGTATCAGTACAATACTTGTCCAAAGTAAATAATCCAAATTTTAAAGCTCACCATAAATAAAAACTCTCAATACAATATAATTCTCTCAAATAAAAATACATGTCTTCAAGGGATATACCCTGATTGAATATTCTTCCAAGTCTTCATAAGTCTTGAGCTCTTAATTTTCCTTCTTTGTATCTGAGATACTGTAAACATTCAAACATTTACACTATCTCAACAAGCTATGCTTGGTAGGGGATTCAAGAAGCATAATAATTTGACAGTATAATCCTAATACTTCATAATTTTATTATTCATAAACATACTCATGGATCAATCTCTTTACTTTGTCATATACGTACATCCTTATACATACATACTATATACGTCATATACATATATATACAGTCAAAACCATGAAAAGTAGTTAATATCTCAAATATCAATAGTCATACTTAGACACATTGAGTTGATAAAACATCTAGAACTTAATGGGAAAATACTCCCTTATTTAGGCAATATCGGCATCTCATTATGCCATATCATAAGGCATCTCACTATGCCATGCATCATAATGCAAAATACTCAAGGGACTACTATGCTGCAATCTGATCAATACCAACAAGCTTAGATGATTGCTTTCATACTCCACAGATACCAAATGTGGAAAATCATCTATGTCGTGTCTATATGGGGAGATAGACTACCATAGTGGTGGCCTTCCCATAATTACCCCACCTGACATTTTGCCTCTCTTTGGGCACGGTATCATCATATATATCACATTTCAGAGAGTGGGTGGCCAAACCCTCATAACCCTCCTAGCACAACATCCCAAGGCACACATCTATTTAAAACAAAAACCACAAGCCTCCTTGCTTGTATATAAAGTATTCTTTTACTTATCAGATGTCTTGTGTGTCATCATCCTCGTATTTTGGTATTCGTATACTGAGGATAGGATTTCACTTCAAACTTAGGGATCATCATTTACAATGAATGATACCCATGTACATATAAGTTTAGGGATCACAATTCTATATGAATGATTCCCATGTATTGATTTTATACTTATTAGATAA
The DNA here is from genome assembly GCA_035236585.1 of Warburgia ugandensis. NCBI lineage: Eukaryota > Viridiplantae > Streptophyta > Magnoliopsida > Canellales > Canellaceae > Warburgia > Warburgia ugandensis. Next base: position 39,355,689 of record CP141134.1, read on the forward strand.
TTTGTCTATTTATCTAGGGTTGGAATACCTTCTAGTTCCCTATTCACTTAGGGTTTTCCTCAATTCTAACTTAACCATTTCATGTGTTTTGGTTGGATCATAAGGGTTTTTAAGGGATTTAACACGAGTCTTTACATTACACTTGTCAACATTTCTAGAGATAAGATCATGTATTCAATATGTATTTCTCATGTAGATGCATTCATAAAATCCTCCTACCTTCAAGTAGTGATTCATCTCTTCAAATCTTCCATGATCCTAATTGACATATGAAATCTATAAATCCATACATACTATCAATATTTATACAATCTGAATAATCCTATATTTTTTATCCTATCTATATTCTTTATTTAATCTTGTCCTTTGATATAAAGGATTAGATCTTGTGTCCTATCATGATCTATCTCAAATAGTGTTTAATCTATTGATCAATAGATCTGATGGTTAGAATGATCTTCTAATCTTTCACATCTAAGTATTTTCTATTCTAAGTATCTATCTATTTCTTTCTTTGATCTTGATCTTTCATAGATCCTTTGATCAACAATTTATACTTGTTAGTAAAGATTAAGGGCTTAGATCTTCTATCATCTAATTCTTCTTTGATTTAAATTTAGTTGTTTGATCATCTCTAAGGAGGATGATCTTAGTTCTCTTCCTTGAATCATATTTGATCAAGGGTTTAGATCTTCGATTCTATTTGATATAAGATCTTCTATTCTATTTGATCTAAATTACAATTAATATCTACATCATACATGAAAAAGTATTTATTTCTTTTATTGTTCTTGATCATTCAAGATCCCATGGATCTTGTTTGATCATCCTTATCTTACTTAGAATTTTTATTAGGGTTAGATAATTTATTAACCTCTTATGTTATTATTATTATTATTCAACCAATTAATGTTTTACTGGTCGAAGATAGCTTATTTCATCCTAAGTCTAGACAGCTCCTCTCATTTCCAATTGACTAAGGCTTACTAGCTGAATGACTGAACATAAAGTGGTTACATCAGTCCTCATGTAAGTAGGCATTTAGACTTCACAAACATCAACGAAAGGTAGGGGAAGAGAGAGGTTCTATTAGAGAACCCCCTTTACCACCATGTTCAGCATTCACTAGAGTGACCTTCGCTCAACCTTTCATAAGGTTCCTATGAGAATTTTAACCCTAAGTAATCTTTTTAAATGATTTTAATTAAATCCATGAACATTTGAAATATCATTCATGGGATTTATTATTCTCCTAGTTTGGGCCAAGGATTTGATAATCCTTATATTGTCCTATTAACTATAGCCCTTACTAATGTTAAGTCAAAGTCATTCCTTCCTCTTATGTGTTTATGAAACTCTAATTTCCAATTAGATTACATTTTGGTGTTTTATGCTCATTATATCTCAACAACTACTTAACATTTGAATCTATTAATAAAATTTGACAATAATTAATTCATAAAATTTAAAGCACAACTCGAATATAAATTTAACAACCATTTATACTAACATGCTTCCTATGAATGTAACTTAACCTAATGGAATAAAACTATACTTAAACTAGCATGATCCTAAATTATGAAATACATGAAATTTTACTAGTAATCTAATGGAATCAGGCTAAAATCTTAAATTCAAAATAACGTGGCCCTAAGATAATTAAATTACTAGCTTATTATAACAATCTAATAACATTTAGAGTATAACATGCTAAAATTTGAGAATTACACTATCATGATTCCTAATTTATAACATAAATCACATTTACAATTCTATTATCAATAAAAGCAAGTAAACTAATTGGATTAATTATTAGAAACTTTTACTTATGATCCAACCTTTAGATCTTAGATCTTTCCATTAGATCAAGGGTTTTAATTACATATAGGGATTTTACTTCATTAAGATTCAAAGATCATATGCACTTGTTTTTGTCACATTTAATCCATGATCTCACTAGATTTCATCATAATCCCATTCATACAACTCATCCAAAGGGTTAGATTATGCTTGATTTCATCGATCAAGTGGGTCCCTCTGTATTTTTAAGGTATTTCTACCATAAAGGGTGGATTCCTCAATTTAACTTAAATCTGTCAAAATAAATCATAGATATAACTTTATTTCATCATTAAATTAGATCCCCAAGAACTGATCACCTTAGATCTTGAAGATCATGAAAATTGGAAGCTTATTTTGTCAAAATAGAAAGTTTCTTGAATATTTTGATCATTGTTATGATTTATGAAGAAAATAGACCTTATAATTTTTTCATAGCTTTTTTCTGATCTTGATTTGGAGTTCAGATGACTCCATAACTGAACAATTAAGTTCACAGTCATTCTGAGGGTCCAGATTTGATCTGGGCCCAATGGAACGAGTGGCTCAGATTGAGTTGGGCTGCAAGTCCAGTCAAGCGGAGTGGGCTATGCTCCCATCACTAGGACGTAGGCAGAAATGCATCTCCCAGGACCGTGTCGCTGGGCACATCGTCGCACGTGGAGACGCTCCCGTAGGGTGCGTTTTCATGCAACATCCCACTTCAGCGTCTCAGTGGCCTGATCTCTTAAGGGAGATCAGACAGTCCATTTTGGACCATCCAATCAAATTCCCTTCATTTAATGGCTTTAAACTTAATAAATTTTTTTGAAAATTCTACCATAGGGGTTTTGGAACCTTCTGGATCGATTGGACAGCTCAAATTATCCGTCTGAGCCCTCCATCATACAGAAATGAAGGGTTCTTATCCTTACTTGATTTAAAAAATTTTAACCTAAAATTAATTACAGAAAAATAAAAATTATATAAAATAACATGAAATAAGTATGGGAAGAGTTTCCACCTACTTGAGTGGAGAAAAACTTAGGCTTTTGTACCCCAATTTTAAAGAATTATCTTGTTGAAGATAAGATCTCTCGATACCTGCTTGTTTCATGATTTTGTGTTGATTGCACCATTGGATCTTAAAATTTCTTTGTGGGTTATGTAGATAAGATGGTCTAGGACAATATCAATGGTAGAATTGGTGAGATTTGATTTGGAACAGAGTTCCTAATTGAATTTAGGTCTCTTGTTGCAATCTAGAGAGAGAAGAGAGAAAGTGGAAGAGGGGGGATTTTTGGGAAATTTGGGAATGAATCTAAATCTGATTTTTCAGGGGAAGCAAGATAATTTCATAGGAATTTTAATGAACATTTTTGAAGGATTTTTGTGGGGGTATTTATAGGTGTTTTTGAAATTTTCATAATTACTTTTAATAATTTTGTTTCAATTTTTTTGAATATTGGATTCTCCACTACCACCTCCTTCTCCACTATTAGCTGATAGTCGTTTGACCACTCATTATTTTTTCCTTTTCTGGAGAAAAATATGTTTTATTCTTATAAACTCAGAATTGAGCGTACTTAATGGCGTTGGAATTGTATTTCTGATTACATTCTAAATATTGATGTCTTAGGTCTCAGTTATGGGTAAAATTACCATTTTACCCTTTTATTCATAAAAATGGATGGTAATGTACTCGAAATTGAACTTAATGCCATTTTAATCGATTTTCCAAGTACATTCATAATTTATAAGTTTTAAATCATGTTTTAATCTTTATAAAAAGAGAATTTCCAATAACCTAATATTCTAGCCCATAATTTCTTAAAATTCAAGCTAAATTGATTTTCTCAATTGATTTACAAAAATTGGGGTTATTATAATAGCTAGTTCAATCCCCTCTATACTTTTCCTAGTTTGCCCTACTTTATTATCAACCTGATAGCCACTTGTAAGGGTTGTGATAGACTTTGCTTGCTCATGGGATATTGGGTATGTTAATTGGACCCTAATTCAAACTGGCCCATAGGGTTTGGAATTGGTTGACTAGGAAACTGTGCTTTTCCTCTCTCTCTCTAAGTGTAGTTGACAACTAGTTCATTTGCATTTGTAATTTGGCAATAGCTTGAGAAGTGACATTTACATTCTGTCTTCTCTTATTGAGGTTTGAACTAGTTTCAACTTGGTATTTTAAAGTTCTCTCCATAAATGACTGGATAGTTTCCTCAAAGATTGGTTTCTTTGGTTGCTTAGGGAATTGAAAACCAAGTGGATATAGTGGAACTAAAGCTTTAAGAAAGTTTTGTGCAAGAGGTTTCATATATGGACCTCGGTAATTGTTCTTAGACCATGGAAAATTAAGATAACTAGCTCATCATGGATTATAGGTCTCAGAGTAAGTTGTTGCTAGGATTATGATATGCATTCATTGCATTTGCCTATTCCAAAAGATTTTGAAGATACACACATTGGATGGACAAATTGAGGTTGAATGTGTAGTGATGGAGCAAATAGAACGAAGTTCTTGTGGAGACTCTGTGGATGCTTGGACAACCATGAAGGTTTAGAATATATTTTCAAGCTTGCCCACTATTCCACCAAAGGACTGAAACTTATCCATTCTCTCAATGATAGAGTCAAGCTTATAGGATATATCTGAGGTCACTCCTATTTCATACAAGCCTCCTTTCTTTTGAAATCAAATTAGATCAACAAAATAAGAACAAAGCTAACTATGAATTCAATGAATTGAAAACAACAACTAACTTGGATTTGAAGTGCAAAAAGTAAACAAAATATTGAGGAATCCAAAAGAATGTCAATGTCCAAAGCTCCTAGAATCACCAAGCTAGTGTGCTACTTTTAAGGTTTTCTCACTAAACCTCTACTTGGAAAAAAAACATGGAATCCATGGAACTTTATAGATAGCTGGGTTTCTAATTGAATAAAGCTTATTCTAGGAAAGGAAAGTGGATCTAGGTCTAGGGTTTCAATGAGGAAAGTTAGGTGGAGAGATGAACTAAGTAGGGTATCATGGCTTCCATCTATAGAGAGGAGGTGGGGGGGTGTTAGGCGCCACTTTTTTAGGAAGGTGGCATGGCGCTCCTCCCCTTCTAAATACATGGTGTTTGGTTGTTGAGAAAAAAAGAAGTAAATGGAAATGATAAAAGATAGGAAAGATGGGAAAATATCTTGGGTTTGAGGTTTTTTAAGTGCGAACTAGAATTAGGAATTTCCCATCTAGGAAACCAATGAAGGTGACAACATGCAAGGGGGGGACTCCATTTTTTAGGAAGGTCTCCCTACTTGAGCAAAAATCATAGAACCTTAATTGGGGTGGGGGAAAAAGGTGGAAAAATGGAAATGGAAAGTGGGTTCTCTCTTAATTGGTCCACCTATGCATTATCATCTTACCAATTACAATTTTCCCTCAAAACCTTCCAATTATCGTTTCAAAATCATATTTTTAACCTAGGATAATTGCTTGAATTGACCCTCTAATCATGTGACTCAATGTGGCATGGCTCCCATGTGGCTTGATGGCTCACTTTGATGTATCATTCCTTGCTAACTTGACTGCATGGATAACTCCCTTAGATTCAAAGCTTAAAAGGCTTGGCTTCTTTAGGTTTCCTTATTAGACTAGCAAACCTCATGCATGGCTCCAATTCTCATGCAAAGTGGTGGAATTGCATGGGATTTTGTATGGACCATTTTTGTCACCTTTGATGCTTCTTATTGCCTTATGATGATCTTGAACCTTGATTGAGCTTTTATATTTAGGTCTTTTGCCTCTTTTGATCTTGATATTCAATTCTTATTGTACTTGATCTCAACCATTGGATCATCTTTTCAACACCTACAAAAGATGAAAAACCCTAATTAAATCCTAGAAAATTATGATAATTCACATACTTTTGAATTAATAGGAGAGAAATGCATGTGTTATGAATTTAGGGAAAAAACCCTAGGCTTATGCCTATAATTTATAACATATGGGCTACTAATTGGGTACTTTTTATGCAAAATTTAACACTTAACACCAGTCATAGGAACAAATGCTGAAGAAGGTCAGTCCTTTCATAAGCCACCATTCTTTGGTGACATCAACTACAACTACCAGAAAGCAAGGATGAAAATCTTCTAATGAAGGATATGAGCTATGAAGATCAATAGCATAAGATCATTATAAATGATACATCTTAATAGTTGATGTTCCTCATTATACACTGAAGAATGAATGAAATAGTCGAGATTTCATGAGAGCACAAATGGATAGTAAGACGTTGAACTTACCTCTATTATGCATTGGATGGGAATGCATTTAACAAAATCTCTACGTGTGAATCATTTAAAGGATTTGGAGAGAAGTAGAGGTTACTCATGAAGTTATGAACTGAGTTAAAGAGACTAGAATAAATTTACTTGTTCATGAATTTTAATTATTTTTTATGAGGTCCATTAAATCTATTGCTAAAATTTTTACAAGATTCACTAATGTCTTCATATCTTTGAAATTTCTTAGAAACTTTTACTATGATGAACTTGTTAGTATGATTCTAAGGTCTTTGCCAAGGTCTTAGAGTCCCAAGGTCACTACCATTCAAGAAGCCAAGGACTTACAAACCTCAAAACTTAATGAGCTAATAGGCTCCTTGATGACATATGAGATGGTTGAGAAATTTCTTTTCTAAGAAGAGTCATGAACAAGAGAGACAAATCTATAACTCTCAAAGTAAATTAATTGGAGAGGGATAGTGCTATAGTTGATAGTGATGAAGTGGTTGCTCTTCTCACTATAAGGTCTAACAAAATGGTAAGGATAGTGGAGAAAGGAAAAGGTTCTTCAAGAAGGCTTCCACAAGAATGGATCAATGTTTCAAGATGGATCCAATTTTTTTCATAAAGAAGAATGCTCATGCTACCACATGGAATGGAAGTGAAGTCAGTGATTTTTCAAGTGAAGAGGAAGAGTAAGAAGAAGATGCCGACTTGTGTTTTATGGTATTTGAGAAATATGTTCATAAATGTACTCAACAAATTGAGTTAAATAATCTAAACTTTGACGAACTCAATGATAAATATGCTAAACTTGCTTTTGACTATGAAAACCTTCATATTAAGTCTAGATTTCTTAAGAGAGTTCTTTCTAAGTTAACTAGAGAATTCAATAATGCTTTTATGGAAAGAGAATCCTTAAAAATTGATATTAATGTTTTGGGAGAAGAAAAAGTTATATTTGAAAATAAAAAAATGATCTTTTCTTGATTAGAAAGTGGATTTGAATAAGAAGAATGAAGTTTTAAATGCATACGTAGAGAATTTTCTATTTCAAAAAGTTATTCTTAAAATCAAGTTATTATTCTTAAAATGGAATTTTAAGATAAATCTCTACTTATTATTCTACAATCACGTGAGAAAAACACAAAGGGCTAAGAAAATTTGTTTTTTAAGGTAGTATAATTGCTAGATCTAATTCTAGAGGACTTAAAATTCAAGTTTGGGTACCTAAAACAAACTAAACTAGTGAATGCAGCTTTGTCTTACATCTTAGGCTTCAAAGAACATTTGGTATCTTGATAATGTATCTTCAAGACACATTAATGGAGGTAAAATCCTATTTAATGAATTGATTTCAAAATGGAAGCTTAGTCTCGTATGGAAGTTCTTAAAAGGGTTAAATGAAAGGTATTATAAGTATTGGTGGAAACCTTGCTTGCATTGAATGTCTTTTGTATATTTGTTTGTACTTTCTTGCATGTGCACAATTAACAAGTTGTAGTATTTACAGGGTCGAATCCATAGGGAGCATATAATGCAATGACTAATAAAGCACTAAAATTGATCTAAACTAATGATTCTAACTTAATGCAAAACTATAATAAATTTTGATGATGAAATCAATTATATGAAAGTAGAGTGAATTAAACAATGAATGAAGAGCTAGGATTAAAGATCACCTACCTAAGACTACATCCATTACTTATTTTTTCACTTATAACTCATCACTTAAGAATCAAATTGAAACAATGATTACCTTCTAAGAACATGGTTTCCTTGAAAACTTAATTTAGAAATTGTTGAACTTTACAAAACTAGATAAATCATCAAATTCTAAACATTTTATGTCAGACTTGACTATAATTGACCAATGATTCAATTACAAGCATCCACTATGAAATGTAATGACACAAAATGAAAGAATTATACTAAGGATGTATATACCTTCTCCAAATTGAATTCAATTTCAAAGCTAACTTTTTAAAAAGGTTAAAACATTGGAAATAAGTAAGTGATTCTTCTAACTTAGGCTAGGATCACTTTAATTCTAAACAAGAAAACTAACCTAGTATAATTACTAATTCAAGCATGAACTTTTCAATTCTACTCTATTAAAACAATGAAATTTAAGTGAATCAAAGTAATGCAAAACTAAATAAATGAACATTCGTAAAAACTATGCTACATTAGTTGCTAAATTTTCACTCACTTTCACTTAATTGATCATTACAACGACTAAAAAGCAATAAATTACAATGATGACAAATAACATTAAGGCTTCTTCAAATCAAAGTAGCACCCTTGCAATCACCTAATGCGTCATGCATCAACTTGTAGCCAAGAATATCCACTCCAACTTCCACTAAATTAGAAAAAACTTTGAAACAACTCTTGCACTAACAAAAGTGAAATAGTGGTAGGAGAGTGACACTAGCATAGCCTCAATAGTAAAAACATCATGAAAATTTTAATCCATAAGATGAAATCATATTTAACTACCAGAAATTCACACCATGTAAAGATCATATTTAATTGCCTTGGAATACCATCAACCAACGTCCAAAATCAACAGTGAATCACGGATGTTACAAGGAAATAACTATAGTAGGGTGGCTGATAGTAGCAATCTAGAAAGTCAAAAGTTCTTACTATTTTCACGATGAACTAGTAAGTTGCATGAAAAACCCGGTGACTTTCCTTAATGATTTCTAGTACTTTCCAAGTTGAAATCTATAGTAAAACTCGTTCCCTAATAGAATTAGATTCCTTAAAATCCAATGGAACCAACCAATTTCGAATAAATCAAACCATTTGTATGATTTTGAATCAAAATAGTAACACACTTATGCATAAACAATGGCAAACCCCTTTTACACATTTTCATTGAAAAACCATGACTTTGACCTTGAAGTCTTACTAGAAACAATGAAAATATGCATCTTAGATATAAAAGAATCTTAGGGAAGCTTTGGATAAATAAAAAAATAAAGAAATATTGAGAACTAGATAGTAAAACACAATACAAAATATTGTTGACTATTGAGACTCGTAATAGAGTACAAAAAAAAAAAAAAAAAATGAATTAGTGATAAAATCTTTCATTAAATTGTTAATTCTCTTAATCATATGATAGATAACAATAGCAAGAATCAATTAGAACTAATAAAACATCAATGAAAACTATTTATTTCACACTAGCCACAGAGATATCTAAAATAGGCTATTGTTCATCTTTTACAAAAAATTTAGACAATCATCTTCTTCTTGCATCTTCTCTCATAGTTTATTCTACCTCTTTACTGATTTTTCTCTCTTTCTTCATGTTTCACTGGCAAAATACTTACTTCACCTCCACCTCACTTCTCTCTCACATGTAACTTTGGAAAAAAAAAAACCCTTTAGCTTGGCATCTTGCACTATTTATAAGTTTTTATTGCTTCAAGCCTTATTGCCTAAGGAAGCAGGAACTCAACTCTCATGCAATCCTATGATCTTCTCTACTGGGATGTCTTTCTAATTTCCAAACATAGATGGCTCACATTCCTTATTAACTTTCTATTTCTTCAAAGCAAAGTTCTTATAATTACCAACCTAGGAGTGATGTCTTTATCTATTTCTAGTTTTCCAAGCCATAACATCCTAAGTTACTATCTATGTAATGACTTCCTAGAGACTTTCCAAACCCCAAGATCCTTTGAATTTGCTGCTTGATAGAATTTCCTTAACTTATGTTGCCCCTTAAGCGCACATATGAACCCTCCAAATTTCCAATTTAATGACTTGTCCAAGCAACTCACTCCCTTATAAAGAGAAGCCTTCTCTTATTGTGGATCCCTTCTTTCCAATTTCCAAGTAAAGGGGTGTGGTCCATTTATGTATGTGAGAATGAGAGAGAGTATGTGGTGACTATATGCATAATCTTTTTGAAAATAAGTGTCTACTTCCTTGTGACTTCCTAGATTGTGCGGAAAATAATACTGACACCCTCAGTACTTGGGAAATGTTGGAACATGACCAATTTGTCTTGATTTGATCAGGGTTTATTGATCTCCTATTGATTTGAACCATTCATTTACATATAAGTTTGATTAGAGATCTAGAATTCTAATTGGCTTGATCTAATAACTTAAACCTTGATCACCACTTGAAAAGTTGTGACGACCCATGTTTTCACATGCATTTTTATGTGTAAAATCAATTTTTAATGTAGAGTCGGTCCTGTTTGACAAATAATGCAATGCAATGGAAGGAAAATTTTCTTTTAAATCCATTTTGAAAACCCCAAGTGTCATTTACATCTAAGAAAAACAAAATAATGTTTATTCAAAATATAATAAACGTATCCCAGATCCATCCGGTCACAGCTCACAACCCAACTGAAATAATTACATATACATGTCCAAAGGATAGGTCATATACTTACATTCATACTTATCTTTATCTTCATTCACTTGTTCATAACACTAACAGTTCCTGATGCCTCTTCTAATCCTGTGGTTGCTAATCTGTAAAACTAATACATTGGGTTGAGTATTTAACATACGTAGTAGGTGAATATAATACTACTATTTTGAAAACACGACATGTAACATGCATTATTTCAAGAGGGTTTTTTCATATTATAAAATCACATAATCACTTTATATAAATATGGGTATTCACACATAAATCACTCACTTATTATACATTTTCAAGTAAAGGAATTTTCCAACAAAATCCATCGATCAATAATATAATCAGTATGAAAATATTAAAATAGTAATCGATCAAACCAAATGCTAGAATCTTAACCTAGTGGTAGATATCATATGCGTCGGTTTCTTGGAAAACACATCAAGCCAACAGGTCACAAGTACTAATCTAAGACCATCTCAATACACCATGTATGGTGATACCAAAAAACCAAAATCATAGGGCCTACTATGCTGACAACCAGAACTTATCTGAAATCGTGTATCTCTAGTATCTCGAGACCAGCCACCACAGCCTCCATGGTCAATTATGGATACATCTTCTTTGTCCCTTCGTAAGCTGCCTCATTCAATGATCCGCCCACTTGGAACTCAAGGTTTTGTTCCCTCCGCAGGTTGCCTCAACCGATGATTTATCCACTTGGAACTTAAGGTTTTGTTCCCTCCACAAGTTGTCTCAATTGGCGATCTACCCACTTGGAACTCAAGATTTTGTTCCCTCTGTAGGTTGCCTCAATTGGAGATCCACCCACTTAGTATAGTCCCCACCAGGCTCACTAGTCCAAAAAAGATATAAACATATAATCCAAATCCCAGTCTCATTCATCATAAATCATGCAATTTATGCAACAAGTTTCAAAACATGTGAGCAATGCATATAAGAAACTATCCATGAAAGATGTAAGCAATATCATCAAGATCATGAATCATGAGAACAGTTCACTTGCTCAAAATATCATTTTTCAAATATTATTTCCAAAAGCGTACTAAACATGATAATAGATTCAAGTATAAATCATTTTAGATTTTCGAATGCATCTAAAAACATAGTAGCATTAGACTACCTATCTCGATGATGTCACTTGGATCTCATTTTTCTTTGATTCAAATCCTAGATCACCTTTGTGAGGTCCTGGATATTATTAGGGAATAAGAATCCAAGTATTATTTCCCATTCTTTATAGATCATTAGTTATATTTATAGTTCAACGGCTACATCTATTCTTTAGGTTATATATCCTTGATTCGTATATCTCTAAGCCAGATCTCATTAATATCTTGTAATTGAATGGTCAGATGTAGCAGATCATCTATCCTAATACTTAGATCCTGTTTGTACTTGAATTGAATGATCAGATCTATAATTCAAAGGTTGATCAATGTTATTTACATATCGATCACTTAATACATCCAATGGACCAATTTATGAGATCTGATCATCTCTGATCTTGTAGATTTATAAGATTGCTATGGTTTTTAGGTTATGATCACACTAAATAGTTCATTGATCCTAAATTTTCTTATATAATTATGTCTGCATTGCTAAGAGGAACACAACAGACTTTCAGATCATTAATCAGAGTTATATGTCTCCTGGAATTTGAGTTTTTGTGTTTTAGATCACTCGGGTGGCCCAGATTCAATCTCGGGTTCAGTTGTGTCCTAGTCGAGCTGAGACCACACTTGCATGCTCGTACGTGCACAGGGAATGCTTTAGAATGGCGCGTCTCCATTGTGTGTTACAGCATGCATCTTTGTCTCCTGATCTAGTCTACCAGAGTTTATTGGAGAAGATGACTGGAGCAAGGTTGCTGATCATGATTTCTCATTAGAATGACTTCTAGTGAAAAGGGTTTCTAGATCCAGATCTCACCTTCACTCCCATAAAGTTTGGCATTGTTTCGTGGTCTTTTGATGCCAAAAAATATGATTTACCATTGGGCTATCACTGAAAAATTCAAAGTGGCCAGATTTAGAATCTTTGTCCAATCACTAGTGAAATATGCTCCGATTGGAACAAAATTAGAGGTGTTTTGATCCTCTTTTCACGAGGAATTTAAAAATGGTGTCTAATCTTTGATCTACCATTGTCAAGATGATTGTTGTCGAGATCTACACTGTGACCTTGTTCACCTTTGCCAGAAACAGTGGAGAATAAGTGGCTGGAGAGAGAGGGAAACTGCAATGGGGAAAAGAGGGAAGAAGGTAGGGAGATTTATAGAGGGTGGAGGGCAGTGGTGCACCATCTTCGTGGCAGCACCGTCCTCATGGTGGTGTCCTCATTTCTCCTAGAGTCGCAAAAGATGACCGGAGGAAGGTGGTGCCTGCCATTTTTCCAGCTCAAACGTGAAGGCTAATGCAGGAATGACGAAGAAGATGATGCAGGCACATGACAGCTCCATGTGTTTTTTGACTATTTCCCATATTATTTAATATATTACTAAAATGCCCTTCAATCTTCAAACTCCCATAACTTTGTCATTTGATCTCCATTTTCAGCATTCTTTATGTCGTTCAATTCCATTTTTTGTGTAGAATCTAATTATGAGGTCATCTCTATTAAATTTGATCTATATAAAATCTCACTTCAAAATTTCAAATATTTATGTATGGACTTAAAAAAATTTAGGTCATTACATTATTACCCTTATTAAGAATTTTGTCCCCAAAATTCCACAAATTTTTATTCTTTAAAGAGTTTAGGATATTTTGTTTTCCAGGTTTCCTCTTTGATGAACGTATTCCTCCTTAGAACTCAGGCTAGGAAAATTTCTTTACTTCAACTTCTTCATCTTCTTATACAAAGCCTCAAATGGGTCAATAATTAGAGGAATTTTGTCTTTGAAATTCTTTTGATGTTATCTTTCAACCAACACTAGGAACATTCTCAATTCATTATTCTCATAATTCTTTCAACAAAATCCTTAAATATAACTAAATTTTGGCATATCTTTTCTATTTACTTTGAGTAATAAAGAGCCACTTTTTCCCACACACTCTGATACTTGGCCTTTACTTGCTAATTCATCAACATAATTTTAGTTCATATAATTGATATCTCCAATTCCTTGAATCACCATAATCTTTTAATCGAGTATACCCTACTCCATACTTCTTTGATACTAAATTACTCATTCATTTACAATCTCCTTATTTCTTATATTTCATTTTCAATGATACAGAGTAATATATTTTTGGTCTTATCTTCCATTTAGTAATCTATTTATCATTAAAGTCTTCATTTTAAGGTTGGCCTACACCTTTCTGGTAAAAGTTCCAAAAGTATCCAAGTCATAATTACATCTATCCCATGATATCTCATCTTACTTCACATTTTCTTCAAGGAACTTTTAAGATTGATGAATTAGGTTTTGATAGTATCACTTCTCATTTCTTTTCATGAAAAAGTTTCTTCATACTAAACCTCTTAGTTGGAGAAATATTTGGAAACACATGGTCTCCAATTTTGTGTTCCAACTTTCACCTTTCACATGACTCCATTCGTTAACCAATATTTACTTTCAAACTAGAACTCTGAAAGGAATCAAGTGGCATCATCCATCAATTATATCTGTCACATACTGCAAATAAGATCTCCTAACTATACATCAAGTTCCATGAATATTGAATCCACCAAATAGTTTTCTCCTCTAAGAATTTATTCAAAATCATGTCAAATATTTATGGTCAATCTATTATCATAGATCAATTATCTTCTATTGACTATGTTGTAGTCAAATTCTTTATACTACACTCGAATTCAGTCTTTTACACATCCACTAACATGCTCATATTCATGTCGTGTTGTTCCATATCATTTCCTATATTTATTTTCTGATATGTTCTATTATATTTAGGTTGTTGGATAACAATTCCTTTCTCAAAGTTCCATGTAAATTATTTATAATTGAACTAAGTTCTCCAAGATTATCACTTTGATCGGTCTAGTACAAGTCAGAGTTATGTACGAAGGATTCCAATAGTATCATCTTGTATTCTCATTCTTCATTCTCATCATAATCTTATTCTCATCGAATAGTTTCCTTGTTTACTCCACTACTCAACACTTCTTAACCCCTAAGTAGTTTAGACTAGATTTTTCATAAGATTTGCAACCATCCAATGCTTGAGTAATTATTAAATCCAACTCCCTATTTATTTATGGTGTATTTCTTTACGATTTGATATTATTTCTTATTCTAGTCATCTTTATTACTCATATTTATACTACTTTTTCTTAATTATTCTAATCGTATATAAATATTGGACATGCAAGACTAGTTGTGAAAGGATAAAAATGAGCTCTGATACCAACTTTGATGACCTGGGTTTTCACATGCATTTTTATATTTAAAATCAATTTCTAATGCAAAGTCAGTCTTGTTTGAAAAATAATGCGATGTAGCAGAAGAAACTTTTTCTTTTAAATCCATATTGAAAACCTCGACTGTCATTTACTTCCATGAAAGAAAAAAAAATGTTTACTCAAAATATAGTAAATGTATCCCAGATCCATCCAGTCATAGATCACAACCCAACTGTAATAATTACATATACATGTCCAAAGGATGGGTCATATACTTACATTCATACTTGTCTGTATCTTCTTTCACTTTTTCATAGCACTAACAGTTCCTGATGCCTCTTCTAATCCTGTTGGAGCTAATCTGTAAAAATAATATATTGGGTTTGGTATTTAACATGCTTAGTAAGTGAATCTGATACTACTATTTTGAAAACACAGCATCCAACATGCATTATTTCAAGAGGGTTTTTTTTTTCATATAATAAAATCACATAATCACTTTATATAAACATGGGTATTCATGCACAAATCACTCGCTTATTATATATTTTCAAGTAATGGAATTTTCCATCAAAATCCATCGGTCAATAATACAATAAGTACGAAAATATTAAAATAGTGATCAATCAAAGCAGATACTAGAATCTCAACCCAATGGTAGATATCATACACGTGGGTTTCATGGTGAACACATCAGGTCGACAGGTCACAAGTACTCATCTAAAACCACCTCAATACACCATGTATGGTGATACCAAAAAACCAAAAATTGTAGGGCCCACTATGCTCATGACCAAAACTTATATGAAATTGTGTGTCTCCGGTATCTAGAGACCAGTCACTACAGTCTCCATGATCCAGTGTGGATACATCTTCTTTGTCCCTTCATAAGCTGCCTCATTTGGTGATTTTCCCATTTGGAACTCAAGGTTTTGTCCTCTCTATAGGTTGCCTCAATCAGCAATCTACCCACTTGGAACTCAAGGTTTTATTTCCTTCGCAAGTTGCCTCAATTAATGATCTACCAACTTTGAACTCAAGATTTTGTGCCTCTGCAGGTTGCCTCAATTGGTGATCTATCCACTTATCATAGTGCCCACCAGGCTCATTAGCTTGAGAAAGATATATACATATAATCCAAATCCATGTCTCAACCATCATAAATCATGCAATTTATGCAACTAGTTTCAAAACATGTGAGTAATGCATATATGAAACTGTCCATGAAAGATGTAGGCAATATCATCATGATCATGAATCATGAGAATAGTTCTGCAATGCCCTGACCAAGTTACGCTATTTAACAAAAATGAATTGGACATCCCTCTTCTTCAACCTCCAGGAGGTTTCTAGAATGGTGATGTTTAAGGGAGAAACCACCGCCGTTCTGGAGGTTTCTACACCGCCATTCAATGGCGGTAAGAACCCCCTCCATAACCCTCTTCTAGCTCTATAAATAGAGCTCTTGGCCGCCTCTAATGGAAGCCCAAAAGCTTGGGAAAAACCCATCGTGGAGAAGCAAACAAGAGGAGAAAACGTGGGAAAAACCCAACCACGAACCAGGTATGCCCAAAACACCTCCAAACCTCCCCCTTAGTCCTAGGTTAAGTTTCCCCAAGTTTTTGCATGAAAAATCATGCAAAACGGGGCTCTAAGGAGTCACCAAGGACCTAGGGACGGTGCTTGGGGCGCACTGGTTCGATAGGCTCAAACCAGGGTGTCCCTAAGACACTCAGGTCCCTGTCAAACCGAAACGCACGCTGTGCGTTGAGAAAACCTGACGGGCAAGTCCACGTACGCGCTTGCAATTGAGAATGATGGATGGAAACCCAGTGCCTCTGCAGACGCTCCTACTGGGGTGCACGCTGTTGACACAGGATGCGTTAGCGTCCCAGGCTTCCACCTCCTAAGGGCCTTTTATGTACATGTGATATTAAAAAGCCTATAACTTGAGTTCTAGGACTTCGATTGAGGCGCCACGAAAGGCGTTGTGTCTGTATCGACGATGCAAACATAATAAAAACTTAAAATACCTGATCAAGGCCCTATCTAATGTGGGTATGACCCTTAAACCATAATAGTGGTGCGGGGCCACTAAACCTTTGCAAAACTAACTATACCAAGGCCCAATTAGGGACCTTAGGAGACCCTTAGGCATGGGAATGAACCCTTAATGCCTAAGCAGTGTGGTAAACTATTCTAAAACTTATAGAAATAGGCTAAGCTAATCTTGTTCCCCTAAACCATGTTCAGGAGCATACGAGGACAAGGGGATTAGCACGATCTAGCCATGTAGGTGCTCTATCATTACTAGACTTTTTAAAAGAACCCATGATGTTTTGATGTAGGTGCTCTATCTCTACTAGACTTTTAAAAAGAACCCACGATTGCTTTGAGATTGCATGTTTTAAGTTTTAAGTTACATGACTTGTTTAGCATGAAGTAAGCTCATAAATGAATTCAGCATGCATATGACAAATACATTATGCATAGACATGTTTTGCAAATGATTGAATAAATTGCATGATTTGTGAGTATTAAGTTTTGAAAAATTGAATGTCCTTGAGGGTTACCAAAAGACGTAGGAGTGCCCAAAAGACGCTGGGTAGGCAGTTGTGAGGGACCCAAAGAGGATAGGTTTTGAGAAAGAGGTTTTTGCTTAATTGATCGCATATATTGCCAAGACATGTGCTATATGCATAGACTGCATGATAAGTGTAGCCTTGGCCAATGAGGGCGGGCTGATGAGGGAAGGGCCGACGAGGGCGGGCCGATGAGGGCAGGCCATAGAGAGCTGACAGGCTTCTAGCCAGGGTTACGACTTTGAATGCGATACTAGCATGAGTAGATTTTATGCATTGCATGCATGTTTTGCCACTGATTTCATAAATTCCATGATTTATGACGAATATGTGTCATATGCCCCGTGGGGGCTATGACCGAGTGTCCCCAGGTACCCGAGGACCACACGACAATGAGGTCGTGGGCATAGTGGGCCCTATGTTTTGAGGATTTACTTGCATTGCATATGGCATGACATGAGGTTGGTTGACCATACCAGATATCTATGAGTTGGATTCAGTTGAGCATCTTATGCATGTCATTATGTTTATGATATATATATATGATACTTTCTACTTGGATTATGTGATTCTTTAAGTCGTCAGTATTCCAATTCGATAATGGTTTTTAAATATTGATATTGAACATGATTGTTCAAACATGCACATGTTTTAAAGAGTATATGATTTTAAATGCAGCATGCATTGTAAAACTAGTAGTGATAGACTCCTACTGAGTATAGTGTATACTCAACCAATCCTTAACATTTTTCAGGACAGCTCCACTCACGAGTAGAAGATGCCTCAGGAAATGTTAGTGCTACGAGAAAGTAAATAAAAAAGAGACAATTATACATGTAAGTAAACCCTCTACCCTTTGGACATGTATTTGTATTTATTTACAGTTGGGCTGTGAGCTGTGACGAGATAGACCTGGGAAAACATTTATGATTTCTGAAGTTTTTCAAAAACTACTTTGGTTGTTGTGAAAGCAAATGATACTCGGGGTTTTCAAAATGAGTTTAAAACTAAAGATTTTCCGCTGCATTGCATTGTTTTTATAAAAATGGTTTTCAAATAAGGATGCATCCCGCCTTAGGAATTAGATATTGCATTTAAAAATGCATGGGAAAACCCGGGTCGTCACAGTTGGTATCAGAGCCCAGGTTTTATCCTTTCACAGCCAGTCCAGCATGTCCAAGGGTCATAGACAATAGAGAAAATCAAGAAGAAGTAGTATAAATAGAAGTAGTAGAGATGACTACTTCTATTTGAAGATTACAATATTAATGCTCAAGGCATTTCACCATAAACAAATAAGTGAAAAAGAAGATGGGTCTAGCAAATACTTAGATATTGGATTGCTTGAATCCTATTAAAATCATAGGAAATAAGGATTATTGTATAGTAGTGCGAACAAGGAAACTCATATATGGATTATATTATGATAAGAATGATGAAGGAAGATGTTAGTGAACTTATTAGTAGATAGTTCTGACTTGTAAGAGATCAATCTCACCAAAGATGAGAACATCGAAGAACCTAGATGGCTATCTTCCCATCATAAAGAATATTAGAATATGAGTACATTATCACGAGGGATATGATATGAGTATGATAGGGGATGTAAAAGACAGACTTTAAGAAAATTTTGATGATAATCTAAGAAGGATGAGAATGCAGGATGATATTAGGAAAGAACTGTGACTTGTACTAGATCACAAAGGTATGGATCCTGAAGGACTTAGCTCAATTTTGGATACCTTAATTGGAATCTTATGAAGAGTGAAGTGCTATCGAATAATAACTACCTAAGTATTATGGAGCAAATTAGAAGATGTATACAAGTGATTAAGAGAAACATCACACGAATATGATAGGGAAATGAATTTGACCGAGTTATCAAAAGATTTTGATGATAATATTAAGGATGATAATAGATTGATCCTAACATGAACTTGTAAGAAAAGTATAGCATGATCAAAACATCAATGTCATTATTAAGACATTGTATGAATTTTATTGAGGTTACAGGCAACTGAGGATTTCAATGATCTTAAGACAGTTTAGAATTTCTGAGAAGCATTCAGTTTATCATATCTGTTAAGTAAAGGGGTAGATGCAGTATCGATTATATGCAACAAAGCACATAAAAACATTGATCTAGGTAGACAAAAATGAGGATTTTGAAGAAAAGAAAGAAAGAGAAAGAGATGTAACTATAAGAATTCAATGAATATTGAATATTCAAAAGAAGAAGATCATGACTTTATGGAGATACATACAAATCTTTCATCTTGAATCTGATGGGAAGATAAACCAATCAAATTTGAAGAAATAATACTAGTGGAGTTGGTGATTTCATTGTAAAAGAGTATAATAGAGATAAAGCAGATCGGATTTAAGACTTTGAGTAGAGTATCAAATTTAAGGACACTGTGCTGCCAAAAATTTTCAAAGTAGAATGGTGACCAACTAGAAATTAAATTCTACAAGTAGTTTGATGGCTATATTTACTATTTCATTAATGTATAAGAAACACTAGTGGTTGTAGTCCAGAAAAAGGAAAATTTGGTGATATCCTACTTTGCCACTATATGAGTACATAAAGTTCTATTGAAAAAGAAAACAAGATAGGACAGCGACTTGTCCATTTGATTTTCAGCAACTCGGGTGTGATCAAGGCTCAATATGATGTCTTAGAGAAAGAGTGGAAGAGCAAGTATTTTTAGGCCATCAATTAGTCATTTCCTTTGGTGTATTGTTGACTAAATAAAGGTATCCCACCCTAAATGAATCAAATATGTTAGTAGTCGAAGTTATATACTCAGAGGGATATTATAAGTATTTGGACGTGAGTTTTACCTAAAAGAAGTTACCTATTAGACTAAGTCATTTGAGTGTATGAGGTCAGTTGATTAGGCCACATCATGGAGTTGATTAGGCCACATCATGGAGGAGCTACAAGTACAATAAATACAGTAACAACTGAGACATAAGCAAAAATAAGGAGTGATCTCCACCAGTGAGACAAATTTTTCCAAACCTGAATAGATACCATGACAAACCATAGACATCACTGTGGGTCTGAAAGATGCTGCTAACTTGGATTGAAAAGAAAGGTAGGTAAGTACCGATCACTTTAGAGACCCTTGAGCTTATGACATAGATATATTTGGAAAGAGATCAATAAGTAATCAAATCAAGTCTTTCTATATGTCTACGAAAATGTTCCATGCTTACCTGAGTGTTTTTCAAATTTGATGATTTAACAGCTTCAGCATAACTTGATGTATAGTTCAGACATCCAAAATCGTAATATGAGATAGTATTAGTAATGGAGGATGCTACTTAAATTATTTTATTCTGAATATAATATGGGTTGAGGACCCAAGTTATAGTAGAAAAGTGACAAACAGTTGAAATTCGAAGTTAATCAAGGGTTTGGCCATAGAGCACATGATACTATGTCAGTTATTGAAGTATCTTGGGGACAAATATAAAAGATAAGAAGCAAAGTTAGACAGAATGTAACCCTTTTATTGGACACTCACTAATGACATACAACCAACCATTAAAAGGAGATGTGGATGATGAAGAGATCACTAGACAGAAGACAAGAGGAAAGAGGGGATTATCCCATGCTATTCAAAAAGAACTATGAGAAATAAGATCATATAATCTCAAAGAAGTATAAAGTATACAAGTAGGAGAGTATGGTCATCTAAGGAGACTGTCCTATACATGATCAGAGGAATATGAGCATCTAAGGATAGGTAATATAGATAGAAACCAATAATGATAAACTGGCACGCATGGGACTATGTAGCAGAGTACGCAGCGAAAGCGGCCCATATATACTTAAAGAAAATGGATGAGATATATTGATGCGATATATATATATATGTCAGGCCTTGTAGAAGGAACAATAAAAATGATAAATTGAGGTTGAGCCTAGATTTGATTCCTGAGGAGAGAATGCATTCACCAAGAAGTTATCTAAGAGACAAAATACCTTGAAGATGATAATTTATGGAATTTTGAGGACGAAATTCTTTTAAGGGGGTAATAATGTAATGCCCTGACCAATTTACGCTATTTAACAAAAATGAATTGGACATTCTATAGGAAATGAAAAGTTTACTTTTTGGAGATAAGGGTATTTTGGTCATTTCACTATTCACCCTGATTGTACCCAGAAATTTGGTCTTGAGAGTAGTACCATCAGGTGTGTCTCGGAAAAAGAAATCCAACAAGACTAAAATCACTCAAAACGGAGTTAAAATGAGCAAGTTATGGCCCTTTGAAGTTCAAGGGCAAAAGTGTAATTTATATTAAAAAACGGATTTACCCTGAGAAACACAGGGGCCCGTTTTGATACGGGCACCCCTCTTCTTCAACCTCCCCGAGGGTTCTAAAATAGAGGTATTTAGGGGAGAAACCACCGCCATTCTGGAGGTTTCTCCATCGCCATTCAATGGTGGTAAGAACCCCCTCCAGAACCCTCTTCTAGCTCTACAAATAGAGCTCTTGGGCGCCTCTAATGGCAGTCCAAAATCTTGGGAAAAACCCATCATGGAGAAGCAAACAAGAGGAGAAAACGTGGGAAAAACCCGGCCACGAACCAGGTATGCCCAAAACCCCTCCAAACCCGTCTCCCCCTTAGTCCTAGGCTAAGTTTCCCCAAGTTTTTGCATGAAAAATCATGCAAAATGAGGCTTTAGGGAGCCACCAAGGACCCAAGGGCGGTGCCTAGGGCGCACTAGTTCAACAGGGTTGAACCAGGGTGTCCCTAAGATGCCCAAGTCCCTGTCAAACCGAAATGCATGCTATGCATTGAGAAAACCCGACAGATGCGCCCGCAATTGAGAACGACGGGTGGAAGCCCAGCGCATCTGCAGACGCGCTCGTTGGGGCGCACGCCGTCAACGCAAGATGCGTTAGTGTCTAGGGCTTCCACCTCTTAAGGGCCTTTTATGTACATGTGATATTAAAAAGCCTATAACTTGAGTTCTAGGACTCCGATTGAGGTGCCGTGAAAGGCGTTGTGTCCATATCGACGACGCAGACACATTCAAACCATAAAATACTTGATCAAGGCCCTATTTAAGGTAGGTATGACCCTTAAACCATAATAGTGGCGCGGGGCCACTAAACCTTTGTAAAACTGACTATACTAAGGCCCAATTAGGGACCTTAGGGGACCCTTAGGCATGGGAATGAACCCTTAATGCCTAAGTAGTATGGTAAACTATTCTAAAACTTATAGAAATAGGCCAAGCTAACCTTGTTCCCCTAAACCATCTTTAAGAGCATACGAGGACAAGGGGATTAGTGTGATCTAGCCATGTAGGTGCTCTATTGCTACTAGAATTTTAAAAAGAACCCACAATTGCTTTGAGATTGCATGTTTTAAATTTTAAGTTACATGACTTGTTTAGCATGAAGTAAGCTCATAAATGAATTCAGCATGTATATGACAAATACATTATGCATAGACGTGTTTTGCAAACGATTGCATAAATTGCATTATTTGTTAGTATTGAGTTTTGAAAAATTGCATGTCCTTGAGGGTTACCAAAAGACGCTGGTGTGCCTAAAAGACGTTGGGTAGGCAGTTGTGAGGGACCCAAAGAGGACAGGTTTTGAAAAAGAGGTTCTTTCTTGATTGATCGCATATATTGCCAAGACATGTGCTACATGCATAGATTGCATGATAAGTGTAGCCTTGGCCGATGAGGGCGGGCCGACGAGGACGGGCCGATGAGGGCAGGCCAGAGAGAGCTAACAGGCTTCTAGGCTATCAGGCTTCTAGGCAGGGTTATGACTTGGAATGAGATACTAGCATGAGCAGATTTTATGCATTGCATGCATGTTTTACAACCAATTTCATAAATTGCATGATTTACAACGAATATGTGTCATGTGCCCCATGGAGGCTATGATCGAGTGTCCTCAGGTACTCGGGGACCACACGGCGATGAGGTCTCGGGCATAGTGGGCCTTATGTTTTAAGAATTTACTTGCATTGCATATGGCATGACATGAGGTTGGTCGACCATACCAGATATCCATGAGTTGGATTCAGTTGAGCATCTTATGCATATCATTATGTTTATGATATATATATATAATACTTTCGACTTGGATTATGCAATTCTTTAAGTTGTCAGTATTCCAATTCGACAATGGTTTTTAAATTTTGATATTGAACATGATTGTTCAAACACGCACATGTTTTAAATAGCATATGATTTTAAATGCAGCATGCATTGTAAAACTTGTAGTGATAGACTCCTACTGAGTATAGTGTATACTCACCCAATCCTTAACATTTTTCAATACAGCTCCACTCACGAGTAGAAGACGCCTTAGGAAATGTTAGTGCTATGAGAAAGTAAATAAAAAAGAGACAATTATACATGTATGTAAATCCTCTACCCTTTGGACATGTATTTGTATTTATTTATAGTTGAAATTTGTGTTTGTATTTGGATAGACCTGGGAAAACATTTATGATTTCTGAAGTTTTTCAAACACTACTTTGGTTGTTGTGAAAGCAAATGACACTTGGAGTTTTCAAAATGAGTTTAAAACTAAAGATTTTTCGCTGCATTGCATTGTTTTTATAAAAATAGTTTTCAAATAGGGATGCATCCTACCTTAGGAATTAGATATTGCATTTAAAAATGCATGAGAAAATCGGGGTCGTCACAAGTTCGCATGCTCAAAATATCATTTTTCAAAATATTATTTCCAAAAGACTACTAAACATGGAAATAGATTCAAGTATACATCATTTTAGATTCTGGAATGCATTTGAAAACATAGTAGCATTAGACTACCTACAAAACTCATTTAGGCTCAGTTGAAAACTTAGTAGCATCAAACTACCTAGAGAAATCATTTTGGCTTAGTTAAAAACTTAGTAGCATCAAATTACCTACCTCGATGATGTCACTTGGATGTCATTTTTCTTCAATTTGAATCTCGTATCACTTTTGTGAGGTCCTGGATATTATTTAGGAATGAGAATCCAAGTATTATTTCCCATTCTTTATAGATCATCAATTATATTTACAGATCAAAGGCTGCATCTATTCTTTAGGTTATATATCCTTGATTAGTATATCTCCAAGCTAGATCTCACTTATAAGTCTAATGATCCATGGTTAGATTTCCTTCAATAACCTTTGTGTCATTAATATCTTGTAATTGAATGGTCAGATCTAGTAGATCATCTATCCTAATACTTCGATCGAGTTTGTATTGGAGTTGAATTTTTAGATCTATAATTCAAAGTTGATCGATATTATTTAGGGTTGATCTTGACATATCGATCTCTTAATACATCCAATGGACCAATTTATGAGATCTGATCATCTTTGATCTTGTAGGTCTATGAGATTTCTATGGTTTTTAGGTTATAGTCACATAAAATAGTTCTCTAATCCTAAATTTTCTTATATAATTATGTTCGTGTTGTCAAGACAAACACAACGGAATTTTTAGATCATTAATTGAAGTTATATATCTCCTAGAATTTGAGTTATTATGTTTTAGATAACTCGGGTGGCCTAGATTCAATCTCGGGTTTCAATAATGGTCGGTGTGTCTCGGTTACCATGAAGTGCTTGTGTCCTGGTCGAACTGAGACCACACTCACATGCTCACACACACATGGGGAATGCTCCAAACGGTGCATCTCCATTATGTGTTACAGTGTGCATCTTGGTCTCCAGATCCAATCTACTAGAGTCTACTGGGGGAGATGGTCAAAGCAAAGTCGTTGGTGATGATTTTCTCATTAGAATGACTTCTAATGAAAAGGGTTTGTAGATTAGGCTCTCAGCATCACTCCCACAAAGTTTGGAATTGTTTCATGGTTGTTTGATGTCAGAAAATATGATTTTCCCGTTGGGCTGTTACCGAAAAATCTAGAGTTGTCGAATTTAGAATCTTTATTCGATCACTAGTCAAACTTGTTCCGATTTGAACAAAATTAGAAGCATTTTTATCCTCTTTTCACAAAGAATTTAAAAATGGTGTTTAATCTTTGATCCACCATTGTTAAGATGATTGTCGTCAAGATCTACATAGTGACCTTGTTCATGTTGGCCGAAAACAATAGAAAATAAGTGGCTGGAAGGAGAGTAGAAGAAGAGAGAGAGAGGGAAAGTGCAATGGGGAAAAGAGGGAAGAAGGGAGGGAGATTTATAGAGGCTAGAGGATGGTGGTGCACCATCTCTGCAGCAGTGTCGTTCTCATGGCGATGTCATCATTTCTCCTAGCGTCACAGAAGATGACCGGAGGAAGGCATTGTCTGCCACTTTTCTGGTGCAGACATGGAGGCTGATGCAAGAATGGCGAAGATGATGATGCAGACATGAGGGAGCCATTAACAAAACAGTCCCATGCATTTTCTGACTATTTCTCCTAGTATTTAATAAATTACTAAAATGCCCTTAAATCTTCATACGCCCATAACTTTGTCATATGATCTCTATTTTCAGTGTTCTTTATGTCCTTCAATTACATTTTTCATGCAGAATCTGATTATGGGGTCATCTCTATTAAATTTGATCCCTATAAAATCTCACTTCTAAATTTCAAATATTTATCTTTGGACTTAGAAAATTTAGGTCATTACATTATTACCCCTATAAAGAATTTCATCCTCGAAATTCCACAAATTTTTATTCTTTAAAGAGTTTAGGATATTTTGCTTTTCAGGTTTCGTCTTTGATGAATGTATTCCTCCTCAAAACTCAGGCTAGGAAAATTTCTTTACTTCAACTTCTTCATCTTCTCATCCAAAGCCTCAAATGGGTCAATAATTAGAGGAATTTTGTCTTTAAAATTCTTTTCATGTTATCTTTCAACCAACACTAGGAACATTCTCAATTCATCATTCTTGTAATTCCTTCAACAAAATCCTTAAATGTAAATGAATTTTGTCATATCTTTTCTGTTTACTTTGAGTAATAAAGAGCCACTTTTTGTTGTGCACTCTGACACTTGGCCTTTACTTGCTCATTCATTAACATAATTTCAGTTCATATAAGTGATATCTCCAAATCCTTAAACACCACGATCCTTTAATCGTGTATACCCTACTCCATACTTCTCTGATACAAAATTACTCCTTGTTCTTTTATAATCTCCTTATTTCTTATATTTCATTTTGAATGATACATAGTAATCTCTTTTTCCTCTTGTCTTCCATTTAGTGTTCTTATATTTCATTTTGAATGATACCTATTAATCTCTTTTTCCTCGTCTTCCATTTAGTGATCTATTTACCATTAAAGTCTTCAGTTCAAGTTGACTTACACCTTACTGGTAAAAGTTCCAAAAGTATCCAAGTCATAATTACACCTATCCCATCATATCTCGTCTTACTTCACATTTTCTTCAAGGAATTTTTAAGATTGATGAATTAGGTTTTAATAATATCACTTCTCATTTCTTTTTGTCAAAAAAATTCTTCACACTAAACCCCTTACTTGGAGAAATATTTGGAAACACATGGTCTCCAATTTCGCATTCCAACTGTCTTTCACCTTTCACATGTGATTCCATTCTTTAACCAATATTTACATTCAAACTAGAACTCTGAAAGGAATCAAGTGGCATCTTCCATCAATTATATCTATCACATACTATAAATAAGATCTCCTCACTATACATCAAGTTCCATGAATTTTGAATCCATCGTATAGTTTTCTCCTCTAAGAATTTAATCAAAATCATGTCAAATATTCATGGCCAATCTATCATCATAGATCAATTATCTTCTATTGACAGTGTTCTAGTCAAATTCTTTATAGTACACTTGAATTTAGTCTTTTACACATCCACTAACATGCTCATATTCACGTCGTGTTCCTCTATATCATTTCGTATATTTATTTTCTGATCTGTTCTATTATATTCAGGTTGTTGGATAATAATTCCTTTCTCAAAGTTCCATGTAAATTATCTAGAATTGAACTACGTTCTCCAAGATTATCACTTTGATCGATCTAGTACAAGTCAGAGTTATGTACGAAGGATTCCAATAGTATCATCTTGTGTTCTCATTCTTCATTCTTCATTCTCATCATAATCTTATTCTCATCGAATAGTTTCTTTGTTTACTCCACTACTCAATACTTCTTAACCCCTAAGTAGTTTAGACTAGATTTTTTATACGGTTTGCACCATGCAATGCTTGAGTAATTATTAAATCCAACTACCTTTTATTTATGGTGCATTTCTTTATGATTTGATATTATTTCTTATTCTAGTCTCCTCTATTACTCATATATATACTACTTTTTCTTAATTATTCTAATCGTATATGACTTTTGGACATGCAGGACTTGTTGTGAAAGGATAAAATGAGCTTTGATACCAACTATGATGACCTGCTTTTCACATGCATTTTTATATGTAAAATCAATTTCTAATGTAGTGTCGGTCCTATTTGAAAAACAATACAATGTAGGGGAA
The DNA here is from genome assembly GCA_035236585.1 of Warburgia ugandensis. NCBI lineage: Eukaryota > Viridiplantae > Streptophyta > Magnoliopsida > Canellales > Canellaceae > Warburgia > Warburgia ugandensis. The sequence goes on from CP141134.1 coordinate 39,383,627, forward strand.
GAAAAATTTTCTTTTAAATCCATATTGAAAACCTCGAGTGTCATTTTCTTCTATGAGAAACAAAATAATGTTTACTCAAAATATAGTAAATGTATCCTAGATCCATCCAGTCACAGCTCATAGCCCAACTGTAATAATTACATATACTTGTCCAAAGGATAGGTCATATACTTACATTCATAGTTGTCTGTATCTTCATTCACTTGTTCGTAGCACTAACAGTTCCTAATGCCTCTTCTAATCTTGTTGGATTTAATCTGTAAAAATAATATATTAGGTTGAGTATTTAACATACTGAATATGTGAATCTAATACTACTATTTTGAAAACACAGCATGCAACATGCATAATTCCAAGAGGGTTTTATTCATATAATAAAATCACATAATCACTTTATATGAACATGGGTATTCATGCATAAATCACTCGCTTATTATATAGTTTTAAGTAATGGAATTTTTCATCAAAATCCATCGATCAATAATATAATCAGTATGAAAATCTTAAAATAATGATTGATCAAACCAAACACTAGAATCCCCACCCAATGGTAGATATCATAAACGTGGGTTTCTCGGCAAACACATCAAGCTGACAGGTCACGAGTTCTCGTCTAAGTCCATCTCATTACACCATGTATGGTGATACCAAAAAACCAAAATCATAGGGCCTACTATAGTCACAACCAAAATGTATCTAAAATCATGTGTGTCAAGTATCTAGAGACCAGCCACCATAGTCTCCATGGTCAACTATGGACACGTCTTCTTTCTCCCTTTGTAAGCTACCTCATTTGCGATCTATCCACTTGGAACTGAAGGTTTTGTTCCCTCCGCAGTTTGCCTCAATTAGCGATCTACCCACTTGGAACTCAAGGTTTTGATCCCTCTATTGGTTACCTCAATCGGCAATCTACCCACTTAGCATAATGCCCACCAGGGTCATTAGCCTGAAAAAGATATATACATATAATTCAAATCCAAATCTTAATCATCATAAATAATTGAATTTATGCATCTAATTTCAAAACATATGAGCAATGTATACATAAAACTATCCATGAAAGATGTAAGCAATAAGTAAACATCAGCATACTCATTATGCAAATATGATATTTCAAAAGGCAAACTAAACACCGTCATCAGGAATAAATAAATCATTTAGATTTTTGGACATGCATTTGTAAACTTAGTAGCAAACTACCTACCTCAAACGTCCTTTACATAGCTCATGGCTTTCCTCAATTCGAACCCTAGAGGGCCTTAGTGAAGTCCTGAAGCCCTTGATATCATTCAAACATAAGATCCCAACATTATTTCTCGATTGATAGGGAAATGGCTAGATCTATATGATTTATGGGTTTCTAAGGGTCGATCCATGACATTCTTGGTCTAAGAATGGCATAAGTCCTTTATTAGATCAAATCATGAGGTTTGGTCATAGTTGATCTCATGGGTTCATGAGATCTCTATGGTTTTTAGGCTATACTTGCTCTAAATAGTCTCTTGATCCAAAATGTTATTATATAATTTGGTCGGCGTCAAGATTATAGATGCAACGGTTCTTTCAGATTCCCAATCAAAGTTATATAGCCTTCGTAAAATGCAATTTTTGTGTCGCGCCTTAATGAGCGAACCAAATTTGTTCATTAGGGCCCGCGCATCACCGTTCCCAGGACGCATGCACGTCCCGGTCGAATTGCGACCGCGTTCATACTCGGGCACATGCCCGAGTGATGCGCTATAGTGCGCATCCTGGATGGCATCACTTGGACGCGTCTTTGGTGCTGGCACGCTCACATCTCAGCTCCCAAGATGTCCTGGTTGAGCCAAACCCATGCCCGCACGAAGCGCGCTCCCCCTAGGGAGCGCGTCTCGGGTGCGTGTCACGTGCAGCGTCCTTGGGACGTCACATGCAATGTCCCTGGGATGCGTCTATGATGGGTTTCAGCTTGTCTAGTTTTATTTTGGAAATCTAGCAAATTTCAACTGGAAAATGAACCTGATCCGGTCGGGATCTGGGAGAAAAGAAAGAGGGAAGAGAAAGGAATAGGATGGGGAGAGAATCACACCTGGAACTTCTCCTCATAGCCCTATCAAAGGCCTCAAATGGATCTGCAACCCTAACTACCAAGTCCGGTTTTGGAATCGTTTTGGAGTGTAGAAAACGTGGTTTGGAAAAGGGGGATGAAGGGTTTTTATAAGGGAGGGAAGGCGGTGCTGCCATTTTTTTCGGCCCTTGCACTGCCTGTGCTATAGCTAGGAGCAATGGCGGTGGGAAGGTTGGTGGAGAAGAAGAGGGGTGTCATTATCAAAACGACCCCTGTGTTTTTAGCCTATTTTTATTTTAAAGGTAAATTCTAAAAATGCCCTTGATCTTTAGATGCCTATAACTTTGTCATACGATCTCCGGTTTGGACATTCTTTGAGGCGTTGGATTCCTTTTCGAGTGTAAAATCTAATGGTACTAATTTTTCTCACAAACTACTATGTTTCCTATTTAAATTTAAATAAAACATCCAATCACCTATTAATACCCTTAAATATATATTAAACATATACTATTCCCAAAATAGATAAGTTACAACTCGTTGGCAAGTGGCAAACATCATAGTTGATCTTCATATAAAATGTCTTCAAAATTTGAGGCATTACATCATTACCCCCTTAAAGGAATTTTGTCCTCGAAATTCTACAATCCATTACTAAAATATATTTTGTGGTAATTCTTCCTCATTTCAGATTCAACCTTCTAAGTTTCTTCTTCGAAAGACGCGTTCCTCCACAAAACTCAAACTAATGGAATGTCTTTACGCCGTAGTGCCTTGATCTTTTTGTCCAGTATCTATACCAATTTTGTTTCCAAGGTCATGTCCGGTCCTAGCTCAACTAGTACCTGTTCAAGTACATGTGCGGGGTCAAGAATATACCTCCTCATCATGGATATGTGAAACACATTGTGGACTTCCGATAACTACAGTGGTAGCGCTATCCTATAGACAATCTTTCCCAGTTTGTCCAAGATTTTGAATGGTCCAATGAATTGAGGACTCAGTTTACCTTTCATGCCAAATCTCATAACACCTTTGGTTGGAGATATTTTCAAAAAAACATGGTCTCCAACTTCAAATTCCAACTGTCTTTGACGCTTATCAGCGTAACTCTTTTGTCAGCTCTGAGCTGTGAGAAGTCGTCTTCGAATAAGCTTCACCTTGTTTGTATATTGGTCTACTAACTCTGACTGTACAATTTTGTTTTCACCCACTTCATTCTAGCACATAGGTGATCGACAAGGTCTTCCATAGAGCATTTCGTAGGGAGCCATCCCGATGCTGGAATGGAAGCTATTATTATAACAAATTCAACTAAGGGTAAACTTTCGTCCCAACTCTCTTTCCAGTGAATTGCACACGCTCTTAGCATATCTTCCAATACCTGAATGGTACTCTCAGATTGACCATTAGTCTGAGGGTGAAAAGTCATGCTGAAACTTAATGAGGATCCTAATAAGTCTTGCATTGACTTCCATAATTGTGAAGTGAAATGACTATCTCTGTCGAAAATAATGCTGAGTGGTATCCCATGCAAACTAACTATCTCCTTAATATACAACTGAGATAGGCTGTCAGTGGATTGACTTTGTCGAACAGGGAGAAAATGTGTAGTCTTGGTTAGTCGATCGATGATCACCCATATCATATCATGTCCTTTTGATGTCTTAGGTAGCCCTATGATGAATTCCATCATAACATGATCCCACTTCCATTCTAGTATTTCAAGCGGTTGTAATAAGCCTGCTGGTCTCTGATGTTCAACCTTAACTTGTTGACACGTCAAGCACCTTGCTACAAATTCTCCTATATCTCTTCCCATACCATTCCACTAGAAATGTCGCTTCAAATCTTGATACATCTTTGTTCCACTAGGATGAATAGTATACTTAGATTGATGTGCTTCTTTCAGAATCTCTTGCCTTAATTCATCATTGGCTAGTATTATTAATCTTCCTTGCATGCAAACACTATCATCTGCTTCTTTGACAAATCCTAGTTTTCCAACTAATGCTTGTATGTCAACGTCATCTTTTTGCATCTATTTAACTTTCTCATTAACAGTGGATTTTATTGTCAGATTTGCTATAAAAGATCTCCCATGACCTATTTCAGGTCTGCACTCTATCACTTCTTGTAATAACTTCCATCTCCTAAAATGTAAACTTGCATATATTCCTTGTGTCTTTCTACTTAAGGCATCTGCTACAACATTAGCTTTCCCTGGATGGTAGTGGATGGAAAAGTCGTAATCCTTCAAATACTCCATCCATCTCCTCTATCACATGTTCAAGTCTTGTTGTGAAAAGATGTACTTAAGACTTTTGTGATCTATAAAAACCCCAATTTTTTCTCCATACAGATAGTGTCTCCAAATTTTTAAGTCAAAGACTATAGCAACAAGCTCTAAGTCATGGGTAGGGTAATTGACCTCATGTTATTTCAATTTTCTAGAAGCATAAGCAATTACTTTTCCATTTTGCATAAGCACACAGCCCAGCCCATGTTGAGAAACATCACTATAGATCTCAAATCCTCCACTACCCGAGGGTAGAGTAAGTATTGGTGCAATGGTTAGCCGCCTCTTTAGCTCTTGAAAACTCTCTTCACATGCCTCATCCTACTCAAACTTCTTATCTTTTCTCGTCAATTTAGTCTGGCGTAAGGAAATGCGTGAAAATCCTTCGATGAATCTCCGATAGTATCCTGCAAGTCCCAGAAAACTTCTTACCTCTATTACTGTCTTAGGTGCATTCCATTTTCCCACAGCCTCAACCTTTGCTGGATAAAACTGCAATGCCATCTTTGGAAAGAACATGACCTACAAAATTCACTTTTTTCAACCAAAATTCACACTTACTAAATTTCGCATATAATTTTTGTGTCCTAAGTGTATTTAATACCACTTGTAAATGTTCCTTATGGTCCTCAATGGTTTCTAAGTAGACTAAAATATCATCTACAAATACAATAACAAATATATCTAGATAGGCTTCGAATACTCGATTCATAAGATCCATAAACGTAGCCGGTGCATTTGTTAGTCCAAAAGACGTCAATCTAAAATCATAGTGTCCGTATCTGGTTCTAAATGCTGTCTTTGGAATGTCTTCTTCCCTGACCCTAAGTTGGTGATATCCAGACCTTAAATCAATTTTGGAAAAGACACGGGCTGACTAGAGCTGATCAAAGAGGTCATCAATACAGGGTAAAGGATATTTGTTTTTCACTCTGACCATATTCAACATTCGAAGGTCAACGCAGAGTCTCATTGACCCATCCTTTTTCTTGACAAAAAGGACTGGAGCTCCCCAAGGGGATACACTAAGTCTGATGAATCCTTTGTCTAATAACACTTGTAATTGGGTCTTTAGCTCCTTTACCTTTGCTGGGGCCATCCGATATGGTGCCTTCCATATAGGAGTTGTGCCAGGTATTAGATCAATAGTAAAATCTATCTCCCTTTTTGGTGGTAACCCTGACAAGTCTTCAGGAAACACATCTGGGAACTCACAAACCACAACTACCTCCTCTAACTTAGGCTTTGTGACTTTCGTAGCTTCTATCTTGGCCAAGAAGAATGGACATCCCTGAGCAATGTGCTTTGCCACTTTTATAGCAGAAATAACACATGCCCCTAAGTAATCTCTTTTTCCTTGTAAGGAGACCACTTCTCCTCTTGGGAGGTTAAAAATAATCCTTTTCTTTTGACAATCAACTGTTGCATTATGTGAGGTTAACCAGTCCATCCCAAGGATGACATAAAAGTCTTTCATATCTAAATGGATTGGGTCTACGCTCATCTGATTGCCCTCGACTACAATCGGAACATCCTGGAAATATGTTTGGGTGGAAATTGACTTGCCTACAGGTGTCATGACTTCTAAGGAGAAGTATAAGTCTTGAACTATAATATCCATGGAAGAGGCAAACTCGTAAAATATGAAGAAATGAGTAGAACCAGTGTCAAACAATACCCTGGCAGGTCTATCACAGATATGAAGCGTACCTTCTACTATGGAGTTAGATGCTTGAGCCTGCCCCAACGTGATGGCAAATACTCATCCTTGGGTTTTAGGGACATGAGCTTCCTTATGTTCCTCCTCCTTCTTCCTGTTAGGGCAATTTCAGGCTGGATGTCCTATTTCTCCGCAATTAAAACACGTAAAATGGAGGAAGGTACATGGCTTGCTTTGGTGATACCTGTTACATCTGGGGCAAGTCTTGGATTCTAGGTTTCTTTCTTTCTTGTCATATTGTTGCTTGTATGGATGTCGAGGTCCAGAAGGTTGAATAGATCTTTTACCTTTATTGTTTCTTCCACCATTGTTGTTCTTCGCATCCTTAGCAGCCTGTGTTCTTTGATAATCCTTTTCAAAAAGAGATGCCATTTCGACTGCTTTTGCTATGGTGGTTGGTTGAAACCCTATTACTCTGTTCCTGAGGCCTGGGTGTAATCTGTCAACAAACTTTTCTGCAGCGTCTTCCTTGGTGGAGCAAGCATTGGGCGTGAATCTTCGAAGACTTATGAATCTATTTTCATATTGTTGCATGGAGAGGTTGCCTTGTTCTAGGTTCATAAATTCTTTCTCCTTTTGTTTTCACACATGGCGGGGATAGTACTTCTCATTAAATACTAGTTTGAACTCTTCCCAAAGTATGACATCATTATCTCCAAAGTATGTCCTTTCGGCTATTTCCCACCAAAAGCTTGCTTTGCTTTTTAGCACGAAACTGGCCATTACAACCTTTCTATCCTCGGGAATCTTCATGGCATAAATAATTTCTCAATGTCAAAGATCCATTTTTCTGCTATTGCTAACTCATCTTCTCCCGAGAATGATGGGGCCATTTTCTGAAATTGCTCTAGTTGGGACTCTGTCCTATCAGCAATCCTTTCTGGAGAAGAGGCACTTGCCGTAGGTGCTTGTGGTTGGTTCTGCATGAACTGCCCCATATGTTGCATGAATAGCTGAAAGGCTTCAGCCATTCCATTTCCAGATCTAGCGGAGTCAGCTCGAGGGTTATCAGGTCTTGGGGCTACACCCCCTCTTCTCCTTGGCGGCATCTGTTTTACAAGACTAGTACCTACCTTTTTAGGGGACTTTATCATTCTATCCTAATGGTTTTTCCTATTGATGTAACTTGATTATAAGTCTCCATTTCATAATTGGGCTATGGATAACATGAAACCTGGGCTCTGATACCAACTGCGATGACCCGGGTTTTTATGATGCAATTTTTTTTATGATAAACAGCGAGATTGGTCTCTATTTTAAAATAATTTATGTAAAAGCATGCATAGAAAACATTTTTCCTTTTAATTAAAATTGTTTGTATAAAGAGCCTGAGTGTCATGACAAAATCTTAATGCTAGTGCCATGGCAATTTTAAAACCAAATAGAAATAAGTACTACTCCAAGGATTGTTAGTCACAGCCATAGTTATAAACAAACACTTACAACTAAGTTTATCTAGAAAAAAGATTACTAGTTATGTCCTTATTCAGCCTTACCTGTGCTTACCTGCTTGTGGCCCTAACGTTCTTTATTGCTCCTGCTAACTGTACTTTGTTTGATAAGGAAAAATGATGGATTGGGTTATGTATTCATCATACTCAATAGGTAACCTGCTACCACTAGTTTGAAAACATGACATGAAAGAGGGTCTATACTGAACATATTTAGAAAGATAGGTACTGCTATTCATGGTTAATTAGGTATATGTGTGTGTGTGTGTGTGTGTGTGTGTGCAAATTGTGTACCCAAAAAATTAGCAAGATGAAGAATACAACATGCAAGCATAGTAAATCAATTTATGCATGCATATATGTTGGTAAACGCATCAAGTGAACCAATCAATGATAACCGTAGCTATGAAATTCTTAAAATACCAATCAGTCAAAAATAGATAAGGACATTTCCATGTGTAATAACCCCAATTTTTGTAATTGATTGAGAAAATCAATAAAGTTTGAGTTTCAAATATTTCACGCTGAAATATTAGGGTTATTTAGAATATACTTTTTATAAAAGTATAATCAAATAATAAGACATGTAAAATTGAAATTAAATGTAGCAAACCCTTCAAAATGACTATAAGCATGACAAATTCTAAATTCGGATGAAAAATCCTTAAGTTTCTTCATTTCTTGGAAAAAGGGTAAAATAGTAATTTTACCCAAAAATCAAAATATGAGACATCAAAATTTATAATGTACTGAGCAATACGAATCCAATGTCACTAAGTACACTCAAATCCAATATCATGTGAATAAAACCCAAAATTTTATACATAAATGCCAAAACGGTCTTTTTACACCATGTGTGGCCCACATGGGGCCCACAAGGGACCCAAAAAGGAATCTTATGAGCAGCCCACTTGAAGCCATGGGTCAACAAACACAAGCTGGTATTGGGAAAGAAAAATGTAGCATGGGGAAGAAATAATGGAGCATGGGAGACTTTCATGCCATTTAATAATAAAAAATTAAATATTATAATCATAAAAAAAAGACCAAAATGCCTATAAATACAAGCCCAAAAACCCTCCAAAAATTGTCATAAAATCCTCACAAAATTTTCTTCACTCTCCCTAAAAAATTAGACCTAGATCCCTTCCCAAAAACCCAAAATTTCCAAGAGATATCTCACTTTTCAATTTCTTTTTTCTTTTTAGATTGGAACAAGAGACCTAAAATCAATTAGGCACTCTGTTCCAAATCTAATTTCATCAATTCCACCATCCAAAACTTTCCACCATATCTATTCTACAAAACCCCCAAAGCAATTTCAGGATCCAACGGTTCAAACAATGGAATTTGCAAGAAAGGTGGATCTTAGGCCATATCTTCATCAACAAGGTATTCTTTTTAAATTGGGCATATAACCAAGGTTTTTTCTCCAATATAAGGATTATAAAATCCTTGGACCAAACTAGGAAAAGAATAATAAACCCCATGAATGACATTATAAATATTCATGGACTTAATTAAAATCCATTAGAAAGGGTACTTATGGTAAACATGCTTATAGGAACCTTATGAAAGGCTGAGCTATGGTCATTCTAGTGAATGATGAATATAGTGGTTAAGGGGGTTATCTAATAGAGCCTCGCTCTTCCCCTACCTTCCGCTGACGTTTGTGAGGTCTAAACGCCTCCTTACATGAGGATTGAAGTAACCATTTGTGTTCACCCATTCAGCTAGTAAGCCTTAGCCAATTGGAAATAAGAGGGGCAGTCTAGATTTAGCCTTAAGATAAGTTACCTTCAACTAGCACATTAACTGGTTGACTAATAATAATAAGAGCATTTAAGGTTAGTAAATTACCTAACCCTAATAAAAACAGTAAGTAAGATAAGGATGATCAAACAAGATCCATTAGATCTTGGATGATCAAGAACAATAAGAACAATAATACTATATTATTCTTAGTATGCATGTTTAGTAGTATACTTGTTATAGTTCATTAGATTAGATAATCCAAACCCTTGATCAAAAATGATTCAAGGAAGAAAACCAAGATCATCCTCCTTAGGGATGATCCAATAACTGAACTTAGATTAAAGAAGAACTAGATGATAGAAGATCTAGGACCCTAATGTTTTTCAACATGTGCAGATTGTAAATCAATGGATCTATAAAAGATCAAGATCAAGGCGATGGATACACAAAGACTTAGAGATAGAAAAATACTTAGATGTGAATGATCTAAAGATCATTCTAAACGTCAGATTTAGTGATCAATAGGATTGTTCATAATTTATATATTGAAAATACGTATGGATGTACAGATCATATACATCAGTCAGGATCATGGAAGATTTGGGAAAAGAGATCACTCCTTAAAGGTAGGAGGATTTGGTGAATGCATTTACATGAGATATACATGATTGTACTCGTGATCTTGTGTTGACAAGAGTAATGTTAATACTTGTATTAAATCTCTTGAAAACCTTATGATCCAACAAAACACATATAAGATGGTTAAGGACTAAACTATAAGTGAATAGGGAACTAGAAAATATTTCAGCCCTAAGTAAACAGACATATGGTCTAATATATATGAAATTTATTTTACGTATAAGCTTGGAGGCTTGTGAGTTTGTTTTAATAGGCATAAGCCTAGGGAATGCTATTGCTAGAAGAGTTATGAGGGTTTGGCCACCCGCTCCTTGAAATTTGATGATGTGATGATACCTTGCCCAAAGAGAAGCTAAAAGTCGGGTGGTGGCAATTATGGGAAGGCCACCACTGTGAAAGTCTTGCCCCCCCATACGGGTAGTGACATAATATTTTCCACCATGGTATCAGTGGTGAACAGGGTAGTTATCCGAGCACGTTAGTACGGATCAGATTGTAGCATAGCAACGTTTCTGATTATTTTGCACTATGATGCACATGAGAATAGGCATAGTAAAATGCCTTATGTTGTAGGATAATGAAATGCTAGGTAATTGTATATTACCAATATTTCCCAAGAAGGGAAATTCCCAGTATAAGATTAGCTGTAATACTAAATTCTCAAAATGAAGAGAATTGATCAACTTAGTTGGGAATGATATTTGACTACTTTCATAAATTTAACTGGTTTACTCATGAAGAGTATGTATGTATATAGATATACATAAATTACAAAGTAAAGAGTAGAGACATGAATAGAGGGATAATGGGATTATGAAGTATTTGAATTACATTGTCAATGTTATGTTTCTTGAATCCCCTACCAAGCATTGCTTGCTGAGATATTGTAAATGTTGCAATATCTCAGATACAGGGAAGGAGAGTTAGGAGTTGAAGACGATAGAAGACTTGAAGAGAATAATCTTCAAGGTATACCCTTGAAGACATGTATTTTTCTTTGTTGAGAGTTTTATTGTATGGTGAGCTTGTGTTTTGGATTATGTAATTGGACAAGTATTGTAATAGATTTAGCTGTACTATGAACCAATGGATGGATCTTAGAGTTTAATAAAAGTATATTCCTTCAATGGAATTTTATTTTGTGCACAAATTGTACTTATGTTATGTATGAAATGATGACTTGGGGTTTAGAAAACAAGTTCTAAAGAAAAGAATTTTTGCTTCTTTGTTTTGTGAATTTTTTTTTACACTCTTAAGGTCCCTGCCTTTCAAAATACTTTACAAATCATGTTACAAAAACCCAGGTCGTCACAGTTGGTATCAGAGCGATTCATCCAGTCACAGTACAGTACAAATATGTCCAAAAGAGAGATTATAATGCAAGTCTAGATTAAGATAGAAGTAGTTGTATAGAGGATTGATAGAAATTATGAACTGATGCCACTAAAGAGAGTCACAAGACAGGCAACTCAAAATACTCCAGTAGACAATATGGAAAGAGTAACAATGAACAATGTGGAAGAGATGATGACAAGGGTGTTGAAGAACCTTCTTCCTCACCTACAACAAATCCAAGGTTCATCACCTCTGTAGAAATACCAAGTATGCAGGCTCAGGTTCAACTTGAAGTGAGTGAATAAGAGATAAGTTATTAGATGATGAGAAGGAGTTATGTGATAAACTCATTAGTTAAGAGATAAGTATAAAAGGAGTTAACTCATTAGTGAAGGATAAGTCTTGAAAGAGTAGCCTCATTTGTTAAAGAGGATGTAAAGAGTTGATTCATTAGTGAGGAAAGAGTTAAACTCATTAGTTGAGGAATATGGAAAGAGTAGACTCATTTGTAAAGAAAGAGTAACTCATTAGTGAAGGATGAGTATAGAAAGAGTTAAACTCATTAGTTGAGAATGAGTATAGAAAGAGTTAGTGTAATGAAGGAATAGTATAGTATAAGTAGATATTACTTAGTGAAAGGACTAGAAATACTACTTAGCAAATAAGAATTCCAATAGAGGGAATAATAAGATATAGAAATCCATAGGGAAAACATTACAATAGATGTAAGGTATGATGTTCAGCTCTAACCTAAAGTCCTGAGTAAATATACAAAGTACGTTAATACTAGTATGTATATAACCATAATTGAGTGAAGTATGTATATAACCATTACTAAGTGAAGAAATGGAGATAAAGAGAAAAAAGTGATAAATTGTAAAATAAGCTGGAAAAAATAAAAATAAAAATTCCAACCTTATAGAAAAGGTGAAATGGAGATTTATGAGAAATAGGTGTTAAAGTTGAAAACATTAGAAGTATTGTAAAATTCAAAGTTAACATTAAATATATAAAGAAATATAAATGTAGGAATTAGAATTGCTACATGTATAGTATTATGGCAATTAGTTAAATGAAATTAATCATCAAAATAGAGAGGATATGACTTGAAAGAAATTTAAGGAGATAGGTGAGAAAGTTCAAATTTTGTAAATGAGAATAGTTTGAAATAAGTATGAGTAAGGACTTAAGCAAGTATTTTTCTCCAAAATTAGTGAGGCAAAGGATTTAGTGGAGAAATGATAAAATTTTAGAACATGAAGAGATGATCTTTGATATTAGAATAAAATGAAAAGGAAAAAGAGAGTTAGATATGTTAAAGGGACAAAAAATGATCCCAAACTTATTAAGAAAGACAATTAAACCATGAGAATATATGGTTAACAAAGAAATTATAGCTTTATATATGGTACAGCAATTATGAAATCACCAAGTTAGAAATTATAAAGGTATGACAAATCATTGTGGAAATTAGCACTAGAGGATTTTCAAGGATTAAAGAATTATTGATATAATAACTTTGGTGCTATTGAAAATAATTTTGGGACTATCATAAAGACAAGTACCTTTGGTATAGATGGTAAAATGGTCATGGAACATGAAAACAAAGAGAAATATTGATTAGGAAAATATAGTCATTGATTAAGTCATTGATTATCATCGTCATGGAACATGAGAACAAAGAGAAATATTGATTAGGAAAATATAGTCATTGATTATCATGGTCATGGAACATGAAAACAAAGAGAAATATTGATTAGGAAAATATAGTCATTGATTATCATGAAGAGGAGTACATCTTATCGATCAAGGCAAATGAAGAGCTAAATATGAATAGAGATATTACTTCCAATTACAGGATGGAGTTGGTGATATTGAAAGATTTAAGAAATATAGTAAGGGGAAATATATTTTTGGAGGAAAGGTGAAATAAAACATGAGAAATGAAAACAAATATTGGTTGTTAAATTTAAGTTTAAAGATGATTGTGAATGAGTTATGAATCCAAATTGTTGGAGAAATAAGTGGTTAGTAATTTTAAGATAGTTTGAAGATTTTCAATCTTACATGAGATTGAATGAGAAAATATCTATAATAGTTGAGGAAAAGAACATCAAATTATATGAATGAGTTGAAAGAACAACTTTTAAAGGATATGAGTGATTATAGCAATTTACATTATGAGAGTAACAAATTTCTTTTAGGAAAAGAAAAAGGAGGAATCAATATAAGGATGCATAAATGATGTTGAGGAAATTAAGTATCCTTTTTCTCTATAAGGATGAGCATTTTCAAATTCATTATTAATTGGGAATTGAAAATTCAACATCAAAGTATAAAATAAAAAACAAATTTTAAAGTTCTATGAGTTAGATAACAGATGTTCATGAATTTGAGAATGAAATATATTGAATGAAGTGGTAATGATATATGGAAATAGATTTCAAGAAATCAAGGGCATTTAGGGGATATATGTTAGACACTTACAAAACTTGTCTTATAAGTGTACATGTGATTATAGAAAGCAAAGTTTAGGTTATATAGATTTTAAGGATAGCATGGAATTTGACCCAACAAAGGTGGAATATTGGATCAAAATATGAAATGACAATGACAATTAGAGAAATATATCTCTTATTGATTTTATAACATAAGGACATTCTTTTAGTGAAGTTTTGCCATTGGTTACATAAATCCTAAATGAGTTGATAATAGATTGCTGAGAATTAAAGAATAGTTGATAAATTATGGTGTTTGTAAAGACTTGAGAAGGGATGATTACAAAGTCAATACGGACTCTTTTAATTGGAATTATCAAGAATATCGCAAATAAAGAGTTAGTATGATATGATAAAGGCTATGAGGTATGCTTGAAAGAAGCATGAGGAAATGCAAAATCTAGAAATTTTGAAGCCTATGACATATAAATATATATATGAGAGGAAAAGAGATAAATATTATCATAGATTGTGAGAATGTTCTGAATATTGTTCTAAATATGAGAAAGAAATAATAGAAGAAGATCAGGAATATATATGCAGAGTTAAATGACACTATCTTGGAAGGAAAAATGTAGAAAGTCAAGTTTATGAATAAAATGGCACTCAAAGAGTGTTACAAAAATAATGGATGGGAATGAGGAAAGATTCATTACAAGGAAACTATTATTCAAGGACAGAATTTGACAAGAAGTTGTTGATAGAAGGAAATAGTAAGGAAGTATGAACTGTAGAGAAGAAATAAAGTATACACTTCCAAATAATGGAAGAATAAGAAAAGAGAAAATTACTTCCAAAGATTGGAAGGTTGTTACAAAGAACAATAGTTGAAGTTATAGAATCTAATCAATATGTATTATAGGAAGTCTAAGGACTATAAATAGTAGGAAAGCTATGTCCAAACTTTATATGTTGATACATAGTAGGAAAGCTATGTCAAAACTTTATATGTTGAAAAAGAATGAGGATGAGCAATAGAAGGTATAATGGAAAATTGTGAAGTATGAAAAGATTGGTGAAAATTACCAGTCAAGTGAAATGGAAGGTTTTTAAAACGAAAGGGATAACTCAATAAGAGTTATTAACACTTTTTGGGAAATTCTAGCAAGAACTAGCTTTAGTATATAATGCATTAGTAAGGTTAGTCATGGATGAGCAATTTAACCTTTGAGAAGAAGGTAGTATGAGAAGGGAATGAAAGGAAATAGGATTTCCATAAGTGGTAAGGCCGCATGTGCAAGGCTGTGAAAGAAATGTGAAAACTCCTAAGTGAGTTGTATTACAAATTTCGAGGACAAAATTATTGTAAGGGGGGAAGATTGTAATAACCCCAATTTTTGTAATTGATTGAGAAAATCAATAAAGTTTGTGTTTCAGATATTTTGGGCTGAAATATTAGGGTTATTTAGAATATACTTTTTATAAAAGTATAATCAAATAATAAGACATGTAAAATTGAAATTAAATTTAGCAAACCCTTCAAAATGACTATAAGCACGACAAATTCTGAATTCGGATGAAAAATCCTTAAGTTTCTTCATTTCTTGGAAAAAAGGGTAAAATAGTAATTTTACCCAAAAATCAAAATCTCCCAAAAATCAAAATATGAGACATCAAAATGTAGAATGTGATGAGAAATACGAATCCAACGCCACTAAGTACACTCAAATCCGAGATCATGGGAATAAAACCAAAAATTTTATACATAAATGGAAAAATGGTCTTTTAACACCATGTGGGGCCCACATGGGGCCCACAAAGGGACCCAAAAAAGAATCTTATGAGCAGCCCACATGAAGTCATGGGTCAACAAACACCAGCTGGTCTTGGGGAAGAAAAATGGAGCATGAGGAAGAAAAATGGAGCATGGGAGACTTTAATGCCATTTAATAATAAAAAATTAAATATTATAACCATGAAAATAAGACCAAAATGCCTATAAATACAACCCCAAAAACCCTCCAAAAATGCTCATAAAATCCTCACAAAATTTTCTGCACTCTCCCTGAAAAAATAGACCTAGATCCCTCCCCAAAAACCCAAAATTTCCAAAAGATATCTCTCTTTTCAATTTCTTCTTCTTTTTAGATTGGAACAAGAGACCTAAAATCAATTAGGCACTCTGTTCCAGATCTAATTTCATCAATTCCACCATCCAAAACTTCCGAACATATCTATTCTAAAAAATGCCCAAAGCAATTTCAAGATCCAACAATTCAAACAATGGAAATTTGCAAGAAAGGTGGATCTTAGGCCATATCTTCATCAACAAGGTATTCTTTTTAAATTTGGCATATAGCCAAGGTTTTTTCTCCACTCAGGTAGGTGGGAATACTTTCTATAGATGTTTAATACTGGTTTATGTAATTTTTAGTTTACTATAATTTATTTTTACGATAAAAAAGGTAAAAATAAAGTAATAATAGAACCCTTAATTCAGGATTACAAAGTACTCAAATGAAAATTCTGACTGCACCAATAGATTCAAAAGGGTCCGAAACCCCTAGGGTAGAATTTTCACAATGATCTAAGAAGGTTTGGTCCCTCAATTGAGAAGGGATTGATTGGACAGTCCAAATGGACTGTCCGGTCTCCCAATTGGATGAACGACGTCCCGCGTGCGTCCATGGATGCCCCGTGCGGGTGCTTCCGCATTTCATAGTAGCGGACATGCCTGACGAACTGAGTGTGTTCCGCCCGACTAATCTGGGCCTTCCGTTCCTTGGGCCTAAATCAAATCCAGACCCTAGGAAGGACTATGAACTTCCAGAGAACATTCAGAAGTCATCTAAACTCCAAATTGAGATCGAAAAGAAGATATGGAACGCTTGAAACCTCTATTTTATGATGAAATGATAAAATCTATAAATTATGTAATAAAACTTTCTGTATTAAAGAAACAAGTTTCCAATTACCTAGATCTCCAAATCTTGAAAATATGTTTTAATAATGATATACGATTGAAATAAAGTGATATCTATTGTTTATTTGTACATATCTGAGACATATTAAGGGATCTACCCATTATGGTAGAAAAACCCTAAAAATACAAAGGGACCCACTTGATCAATGAGATTAAGTGTGATCAGATCCTTGGGATGGATAAAATGAATGTTGAAATAATGAAATCCAAGAAATCATGGATGACTTATGACAAAAATGGATCAATATGATCTTTGGACCTTAATAAAGAAAATCCCCTAAATATAACTAATACCCTTAATCAAAGGAAAAGATCTAAGATCTAATGGTTGGATCATAAGTAAAGGTTTCTAAAAATGTTAATGTAATTAGTTTCATTTTATATAATAGCATTTTAAATATGATTATGTTATAAAGCCTGCTAGTATAACATTTAGACTTTAGCATGATATGTGATTTCATTGTTATCATAAGGTGCTAGATTTAATTATCTTAAGGGCACTTTAGTATGATTTCATGCCATTCTAACTTAGGACAATGCTAGAATTTCATATAAGTTTATACTATAGTATGAGGTTATACCTTAAGTCCATGTTAGTTTAAATTGAGTTATTAAGGTATATTAGTTGGAAATCATGTTAGAGTAATTTTAAGTACCTTGCCTCATTATCATTAAATGTTAAATTATGTAGTTTTATGTTTTGAATTTAGAATTCATTTATGGTTAAATGTTATTAGTAGATTTACTTGTTATGAGATGAAGAGCATAAAACATCAAAAATGTAATCTAATGAGAAAGCAGAGTTTCATGACACAAATAAGAATGAAGCACTTTGGATGTAATTAGTAAGGGCTATAGTTAGTAGGACAATATAAGGATTATCAAATCCTTGGCCCAATCTAGGAAAAGAATAATAAACCCCATGAATGACATTATAAATATTCATGGACTTGATTAAAATCCATTAGAAAGGGTACTTATGGTAAACATGCTTATAGGAACCTTATGAAAGGTTGAGCTATGGTCATTCTAGTGAATGTTGTAATATTTCAGATACAGGGAAGGAGAGTTAGGAGCTGAAGACGATAGAAGACTTGAAGAGAATAATCTTCAAGGTATACCCTTGAAGACATGTATTTTTCTTTATTGAGAGTTTTATTGTATGGTGAGCTTGAGTTTTGGATTATGTAATTTGGACAAGTACTATAATAGATTTGGCTGTATTGTGAATCACTGGATGGATCTTGGAGTTTAATAAAAGTATATTCCTTCAATGGAATTTTATTTTGTGCATGAATTGTACTTATGTTATGTATGATATATGCATATTGAATAAAACCAAAATCATAAAGTCAACTATGCTCCTCCACAGGCTGCCTCATTTGGCAATCTACCCACATAGAACTCAGGGTTTTATTCCCACAATGGGTTACCTCATTCGGCAATCTTCCCACTTGGACCTCAAGGTTTTGTTCCCACCGCAGGCTGCCTTATTCAGTGATCTACCTGCTTAGAACTCAAGATTTGTTCCTACTATTGGTTGCCTCCTTTAGTGATCTACCTACCTAGCATAGTGACCACCATCCTCTTTAACTCGAAAAATATAGACACATGTAGCCCAAATAGCAATTGTTGGAAACATGCGAGCACTGCATTCATAAAATCAGTTCCATGAACGTAATTGCATTTAGGATCATAAGTAAACATTAGCATACTCATTATGCAAATATGATATCTCAAAAGGCATACTAAACACGGTCATCAGGAATAAATAAATCATTTAGATTTTTGGAAATGCATTTGAAAACTTAGTAGTAGCAAACTAACAACCTCGAACATCGTTTACTTAGCTCATGCCTTTCCTCAATTCGAACCCTAGAGTGCTTTGGTGAAGTCCTGAAGCCCAGGATGTCGTTCAAGCATAAGATCCCAACATTATTTCTAGATTCATAGGACAATGGCTAGATCTATATGATTTATGGGTTTCTAGGGGTTGATGCATGACATTCTTGGTCTAAGAATGGCCTAAGTCCTTTATTAGATCAAATAATGAGGTTTGATCACAGTTGATCTCGTGAGTTCATGAGATCTCTATGGATTTTAAGCTATACTCTCCCTAAATAGTCTCTTGATCCTAAATGTTATTATATAATTAGGTCAGCATCAAAATTCTAGATGAAACGGTTCTTTCGGATCGCCAATCGGAGTTATATAACCTCCATAAAATGTTGTTTTTGTGTTACGCCTTAATGAGCGAACCATATTTGTTCATTAGGGCCTGCATGTCACGGTTCCTAGTACGCGTACTTATCCTGGTCGAACTGCGACCACATTCACACACGGGTGCATGCCCGAGCAATGTGCTATAGTGCACATCCCGGACGGCGTCACGCGGACACGTCTTTAGCGCTGGCACGCACGCATCTCATCTCTCGGGACGTCCCAGTCAAGCTGGACCCGTGCCCACACGAAGCGCATTCGCAAAGACTGCCCCCAGGGAGCGTGTCTCTGGTGCGTGTCACCCGCAGCATCCTTGGGACACGTCGTCTATGATGGGTTTCAGCCAGTCTAGTTTAATTATGAAAATCCAACAATTTTTGGCCAAAAAATGAGCTAGATCTGGTAGGGATCTGGGGGAAGAGAAAGGAATAGGATGGGGAGAGAATCGCACCTGTAACTTCTCCTCATAGCCCGATCAAAGGCCTCAAATGGATCTGCAACCTTAGCTGCCGGATCTATTTTTGGAATCGTTTGGAGTGTAGAAAATGTGGTTTGGAAAAGGGGGATGAAGGGATTTTATAGGAGAGGGAAGGTGGTGCTGCCCAATGGCGATGCTGCTAGTTTTTTGGTGCCTGTGCTAACTACGCGACAACTAGGAGCAATGGCGGTGGGAAGGTCGGTAGAGAAGAAGAGGGGTTTCATTATCAAAACAACCCCCTGTATTTTCAGCCTATTTTTATTTTAAAGGTAAATTCTAAAAATACCCTTAATCTTTAGAAGCCTATTAATCAAAACAACCCCCTGTATTTTAAAGGTAAATTCTAAAAATACCCTTAATCAAAACAACCCCCTGTATTGTCATATGATCTTCGTTTTTTGGCATTCTTTGAGGCGTTGGAATCCTTTTCGAGTGTAAAATCTAATGGTACTAATTTTTCTCACAAATTCCTATGTTTCTTATTTTAATTAAAATAAAACATCCAATCACCTATTAATACCCTTAAATATATATTAAACATATATTGATTCCCAAAATAGACAAGTTACAACTCGTTGGCAAGTGGCAAACATCATAGTTGATCTTCATACAAAATGTCTTCAACATTTGAGGCATTACAGTTTTGTCTAGACATCTCCAAATTTAGTCAATTCAATTTCAAAAGTTGTAAAAGATTTTCCTTCTTTCACATATTTAGTCAACTTTCAATTAAGAATAATCAGCTAAATAGTTTTGAAGTGGTTTTACTTTCAATTTAGCTAACTAAAATTCAATTTTAGATAAATTCTTAAGTCTTTTATATTTAATGACATTTTGTCCTTATTTTAGGTCATTTATAGTCTACCTTGGAGTTATTTTGAGACTCTATCTTTACCCCAAATCAAATTCCTTTATTTTCTATTTCTAAAACTCAAAAACCACCATCCAAACCTTCCCAAAACTCATCTTGACAATTCCATTTTCATTTCCCATTAGTTGCAAAACCTAAAACCTCTTAAACATTGAAGATTTGAAAGGATGGTAACCACATGAAGTCAAAGAAAATCTCCCTTGGGTTCTTCTTCCAAAGGAGATCAAAATCAATATGAGAACATTGATGATGGTTCTATTGTATCAATCCAACATCAATACTGATGAGGCAATAATATCTTCAAGGAATTCACTATTAGAATTCCCATGCATGTGTTTGGAGATGATAGATACTCATTCAAGATGAGTGGTCCCTAACCATCAAAGATTAAGTCAATTCCATTGTCAAGCCTTTTTATGTTCGAGTGGTTCATCAAGGCCGATGTTGGGTCTACTCAACTTTCCATGGACTCTATTTAGAAGATTGATTCTATTGTTCAAATCGTAAAGATTTATTTGCAATTGAAAGAGAGGTCTATAATGATTTAGTTCAAGTATTTTATTTTAATTAACGAGGAGTGAGGACTGCTCTATCACTAGTTTTATAAATGCATGAGTTCACCATTACTAGAAAAAAGCTAGGTAACTTGATGGCTATGCCTCATCATGGGCTTGGAATGATGATTGGTATTAATGATGCTACTCCTAGATGTGATGTTTTTTAGTTTGCTCTAGGGAGAGAACATGAGAATGAAGATGAAAACATTCACAAGAGTGAACTTATCTTAGAAGCTTGTATTGTCCACATGTGTGTATGAGATATTTTGGTTAATAGTTTGGAAATTATACACATGCCTCCTTGGTTGAGCTTGGTTTCATCTACCAAAGTTCAAGAAACACTAAGATCAGCTAGGTACAATTCATTATTACCTACATGTGGGACTATAGAGATAAAGTACTTACATAAATATGTCATCCTAATTTTTGAGATCTTCACCTAGTTTATTGATTCGCTTAATATTTGAGACTACAATTGGATTCAAGAGATCCAACTTCATCAATGCTCAATCCTTCAAGTTCCTGGAATATAAATTCATCAACCATAGGGTGAAACTACACTAGAAATTGATCCATTGTCATATTTTAGCTACCAAAGTTTCATGACATGCTTTAAGATTTTCTACTCATTTAAGTTAAAAAAAACTCAATTTTAAGTTTTAGTTTTATTACGATGATTTATTTGATAGTTGTCTCAACTTTCATGTTTTGATGTTTAAATTTTTATAATGGAAAGTTACTAATTTTATATAGTATTTAAAATTTTGTACTAATGTTTAGTTTTTTTATGAATCAATGCCTTGAACTATAATTTTTATATTTGAATGGACACGAATGGTGCTAGAGTTTATTCAATATCCATGGTGTAAATGGTTATGGGTGTGTCTAGGCAAATGAAAAACAATGTTTCACTTCCATCAGTGGAAGAGTCATAATTTAATATATTTGGCATGACATGGATGTATATGCTTATACTTTTGTTATCATATATGTTTCTTCATACTTTTGTTGTCATATATGTTCCTTTATCCTGCTTGAGTTTATTTTGAATATGTGTTTGAGGGGAGCCCTTTCATTCATTTTTAGCATGTTGTGCTATTTTTAGGGAGAGCTCCACTCCTCCATTTTGAAGGGAAATTCTTTCCAAAAAAGGGAGGGAATTGTCTTGCCTCCCTTCTCTCTTTACAATTCTCTGTTCCTTAACATTTTTACTACTGACTAAAGCGGGGGGGGGGGGGGGGGAGGATTATATCATAATGATTTCAGAAGGGGAAGATTATTGACCCAACTCTCTATTTTCATAATAATAGAACATTAATAATTATTGATTCTAAGCTGTTTTCAATAATGCTGTTGTTTATTTTTGTTTAGAAACAAACATGAATCAAAATGATTAACTCTTACAATTTTATTCAACTAAAATTTTAATTTGATCAATTATCAAGACTTACAAGCAAATTTAGTCGGACAAATTGAAAATTAGTTGGTTGAATGAAAATCAAGCTAATTAAATAAAAACTAAAATGTGATGTCACCTTTTCAAAGAAAAAAGTTGACTAATTTGGGAAATGGCCAACTATGTTTTAGTGTTAACCTAATCACTTGAAGATTTTGTTTCTAGTGGACTATATTGAAGATGGTGTGTAGTTGGATCAAAGAACTAAGATTTCGCATGCAGTTGACTCATATTTAGAAAATAAACTAACCATTTGGTTTGTGAGTAAACATTTTAGTCATAGTTAGTTCAGGATGGACTTCACTTATTAGTAGTAGCAGACTATTTGGAACCTTATTTGCTAAATGATAGGATAGGATGTTTGTTTGAAGGAAATGGTCAACTATTTTTAAATTCTAATTGACTACCTAAAAAGGAAAAGGGTTTCAACTTTTGAGTTGAAAACTAGTAGACTAGGCACAAAAAACATGTATTTATTCATTCAACGGTAAAACCATGATTTTACCATACAAGGAATCTAGTCTTCTAAATTTGTAGAATAGTTGACTAAATAGGAGACAACTCTGATAGATGTCCATTAAAATTTAAAATTCTATCTCTTAGATGGATGAGGATGCTCTTCAATAGGTGGGATTGGTCGTCAACTAATCTTTTTGAATTATAACTATATATATGATTCGTTAGGAGAGACAAATAAGCAAGTGAAGAGATTAAAAATCAATTGGTGCCTACAAGCACTACTTAAGGAAGCTTCCTTAAAGTTTTATGCTAACACTTTCTATTATTTTTTATGTCACTAGTTGTTTTGAGAGCCACTCTTCTTCATATTTTTTGTTGTATTTGAGATGTTGCTACTCTCTTTGTCGTGTATAGTTTTCCATGTTTTAGAAAAAATTATTCAAAAGTTTTAAAAAATTGTCTTACAACCCAATTTTCCCTCCTTTTAGGACCTACCAACAAATACATGACAAATCAAGAGTCCCCAGTGAGCTTGTTATTGATCTATCAGTACCACAAATAGCTTCTCATAGCAATGCCATTGCATAGTCATCTAATACATCCATTTACAAAGTGCACCCTATGACTACAAGGGCTAAATTACATTATAATCCAACATTGGCTTGTTATATTCTTTCATAGTACAAGTGCTCATAATGATCTCTATAGATGTTGATGTATTAAGATGCTCTTAAATTTTCACATTGAATGCTTACCTTGCTAGAAAAACACTTTGCTCTTGAACTTCATAGTACATAAAAGTTGGCATCGAGAGGGCTCTACGTGCATATTATTGGGTATCACTGGATTTTTAAGAATAAAGTTTGCCCAAATGGTTGGTTTGAAAAAATAAAAAATATGATTAGTTGTTCAAGGCTTCAATTAATTACATGGGGATAATTATACTGAAACTTAGTCTTGTCACTAACCCAACCACTATCTCGCTATTCCTTTCCATTTCTACCACCCTCCATTGGAAAGTTCAACAACTAGATCTCAAGAATGTGTCTTTTCATGGCTCTCTTAAGGAGATTGTTTACATCAAACAACTACTTGATTTTCGTGATCCTACAAAGCCAAATTACATTTGTTAACTCAGTAAGGCAATTTATGGTTTACAATAAGAACTTCAAGCTATGTTCAATGATTTCTATACCCATCTTCTTAAGGTTTTCTTCTACTACAATCGAGTGGATTTGTTTTTGTTTGTTTTGCAATGCAACATGGATCCTCAATAATAAAAAACCTATAGTAAGAAAATAATGTGAACATCATCAACCGCTGCCTCACTTTTTTGCTAAAGAATTTGCTCTTAGACCTCCTCAAGGATCGATCCTAGCTTCCATGCTAATCTGCAAGGTTTTTGGGAGGTCAAGTCTACGAGGGTAGATTCAATAGGTAAAATCAAAACCACAAAATAAAAAACTATTGTATAGCAACACTCGAGCACTCATATGAATGCAGTAAATCACATGATGAAATTCTTATTATTCATTCATGTAATGCATTATAGCACATTCTAAACACACGCATGCATATGTACATCCTTTTACCTATTGGTAATAAATAATAACTTGCTATTCCAAGAAGAACAAAGATGCATAGGAAATCAATTATTTAGTAACATCAAACTAACCAAACCTGGCACACTTTATGCATATAGGATTTCTAACCCTCTCATTGGAACATCTGCTAATATGGTAATGGGCTATAATCTAGGTTCATCTATCGAACTATCCATTTCACTCACCAAGAGCATAAAAAATGTATATCTCATGGGTTCCCAACTATGCTCGTGCATAGGCCTATTACAACGTGTTCCCTTTGTATCCTAAAGGGACTACCACCATATGCTCATGGAGCCATACAGATATATCTCAAAAGGCTGTGGAGATCACCTGCAATGGTTGTATCTACTGTAATAGTTGAGAAAATTTGTGCCACTTTTTGGGTGTGTATACACCACCACTTCTAGTGGTTGGAGGCTAGGTGGCCAACCTATACCAACATCTTAACATAACTGGCGCTAAAATCTGTAGTTTATCTCAAATCTTAAATGTTGGGTATCCCTTTCGTACGTTTTACAAAACTTAGTCATCCACTTTTCAATACATTCATAATCTTTTTGAAGAAAATGAAAGTGCAAAACAATCTCCCTTTCATAGCCATTACCAACCTAAATAATTCATCAAAAAATTGTTTTGATAACCATTTTCAAAGTATCAATTCCCAAGAACATTTTTACACTAAAATTTAAAGATGATGTTATCTAAATCATGTTCTAAACTTTGCCACTTTTCAAGCTAAAAAGCATGCTCAAAATCACCTCAAAGTAGATTCTTGAAAACCATGTTTCTAATAACTTAGTAAACTTGCCAATTATCCACTTTGTGCCTCAACTTTAGAGTCTCAAAAACATGATCCTTAGGTACTATTTCTAAATCAAAAAATTGAACTACATGTTGGGATTTTCATCCAAAAACAGTCCAAAGAAATTGTTTTCCTCCTTTGAAAAATGTCATATTGAAACTGGTAATTTCATGCACATAAAACTTGGGTAAAAAATTTAATTTTTGGAATTCAAGTTAATAAAAACCAAAAAAAAAGATACATATTTCACATTTTAAAATACTATGATAAAAAAACCATATTTTAATCATGAGTAAAATGTGCAAAACAATCAATGTATTGCATTGATTTAAAACTCGAATTTATGTGCCACTTTATTACTCTTAAAAATTGTGACGACCTGGGTTTTCTCGTGCATTTTTAAATGCAATATCTAATTCCTAAGGCGGGATGCATCCCTATTTGAAAACCATTTTATAAAAACCATGCAATGCAGCAAAAAATCTTTGGTTTTAAACTTATTTTGAAAACCCCGAGTGTCATTTGCTTTCACAACAATCAAAGTAGTTTTTGAAAAACTTTAGAAATCATAAATGTTTTTCCCCAAGTCTATTCAGTCATAGCACACAGTCCAACTGTAAATAAATACAAATACATGTCCAAAGGGTAGAGAGTTTACTTACATGTATAATTGTCTCCTATTTGATTCACTTGCTCGCAACACTAACATCTCTTGAGGCATCTTCTATTTGTGAGTGGAACTATCCTGAAAAATGTTAAGGAAAGGGTGAGTATATACTATACCCAGTAGGAGTCTATCACTACTAGTTTTGCAATGCATGCTATGTTTAAAATCACATGCTTTTTAAAACATGTGCATGTTCGAACAACCATGTTCACTATCGATATTAAAAACCATTGTCGAATCGGAATACTGACAACTAAAGAATCGCATAATCCAAGTCAAAAGTATCATATATATATCATAAACATAATGATATGCATAAGATGCTCAACTGAATCCAACTCATGGATATTTGGTATGGTCGACCAACCTCATGTCATGCCATATGCAATGCAAGTAAATCCTCAAACCATAGGGTCCAACTATGCTCACGACCTCACCGTCGTGTCGTCCCTGGGTACCTAGGGACACAGGGTCATATACCACCAGTGGTAGCCCCCTGTACCACATGCAGTCGAAGTAGGGACATGCCTTTTTGGGCATGGTACCCATCCACCTAATAGTGGTAGAGGATGTGAGGCCACCCCAAACCTCTCGGCATAGCGCCCACGAGCGTATTAACCTAAATCATATACGATCAAACAAGCCAAAAACCACTTTTTCAAAACCTGTCTTCTTTGGGTTCCTCACAACTACCTACCCAGCATCTTTTGGGCACTCCAGCATCTTTTGGTAACCCTCAAGGACATGCAATTTTGCAAGAACTCAATGCTCACAAATCATGCAATATATGCAATTATTTGCAAAACATGTCTATGCATAATGTATTTATCATATGCATGTTGAATTCATTTATATGCTAAACAAGTCATAAAATAAGTCATGCTAAGCAAGTCATATATGTATACTTAAAACTTGCAGTCTCAAAACAATCATGGCTCTTTTTAAAAGTCTAGTAGCGATAGAGCACCTACCTCAAAGTCTCCTGGGGTCGCATCCTTTATCACTCAACCCTTCCTTGGGTCTCATTTATAAACTCCTGGGTATGAATGGATACAAAGAGTCCTTATTAATTTCAATCCATCTAGAAATTAGATATCTAGATCTACCTTTAAGGTCCATGGTTCTTGCCTAATTCATTTGTCAGGCTAGATCCTATGATATGGATCTACTTTTCAATGGTTATATTCTATAAATGGTCCTATGATCCTAATTTTAAAGTCTCATCAGGTCCGCGTGTCCTAGTTCCCAGGACACCTGTGCATCCTGGTTGAACCGCGACCGCCTCACTTGCGTGCACGCCTAAAGGCTGTTCCAAGGACTGCATTTTGCATGCGCACATGCATGCTCAAGTGACGCACATCATCGCACGGACGCACCTTGTAGCATGGCACATCTCAGCTCCCATGTCGCGCGCGCACCTGAAGGCCGCACCTGGGATAGTGTACGCACTGTCGTACACCTGGAACCCGTCCCAGGGACCCAGTCCCAAGTGCACGTGCAGCATGGCTTCCCTGGGATGCCTGGTTCGTGCAGGGCTAGCCCAAGCCAGCTTGGAACATTTTTCGGCCAGGAACCTGGCTGGAAAACGACTGGAAAAGAAGGACCCCTGGTTCCGTTTAGGGCCGGCCAGAACCGGCTTTGTCTTCTCCAGTTGGAAAAATCAGTTGGGGAAGGACCAGATCTGGCGTGGATCTAGTTTGGGGAAAGCAAAACGAAGAGGAAAAGGTAAGAACGGCTTACCTGTAGCCTGGGAATGTCCTTTTTCCCTGGTGGGTGTGCTTGCTTGTCAGAAAACTCGAACAAGGCGGGGGCGGGGGGGGGGGGGAGAACCCATTGCTAGACTGGAAAGGACAAAAGGGAATGGGAGAATGGCTGTTGCCAGAATTTGCAGAGAGACGGGTTTCCAATTTTTTCGGAAACCCCAGTCTCAAACAACTAGAAAAACGAGATTTTGAAGAGGGGGGAGATGGGGTATTTATAAGGGAAAGAAGGCGATGCCCCTCAATGGCGGTGCCGCCATTTCCCTGGTGTTTTCTAGAGAAATTGTGAAAAATGGGTTTCTGGAGAAGTCTGGAGGTGGAAGACGACAGGGGGTGCCGTTATCAAAATGGCCCCCTGCATTTTTTGTCTTTTTCGTTTTTCTGTTTAAATTTCAGAAATACCCCTATCTTTAAACGGCCGTAACTTCTTCATATGAACTCCGTTTTGGATGATTTTTGAGGTGTTGGATTCCATTTTTCAAGTAGAATCTAATGATGCCAAGTTTCCTCACAAATTCCTTCATTTACTATTTTAAATAAAGTGAAACATTTAACTTAGTATATTTTTCATAAAATGTCCAATTTTTGTTAAAATAGCGTAAATTGCTCGGGTATTACATTTTTTAAAAGTCTAGTAGTAATACCCGAGCAATTTATGCTATTTTTAACAAAAATTGGACATTCTATGGGAAAACCCGGGACGTCACAGTTAGCATCAGAGCCCAGGTTCTATCCTTTCATAGCCAGTCCAGCATGTCTAAGGATCATAGACAATGGAGAAAATCAAGAAGAAGTAGTTTAAATTGAAGAAGTAGAGATGACTACTTCTATTTGAGGATTACAATATTAATGCACAAGGCAATTCACCATAAATAAATAGGTGAAACACAGCTTGGTTTAACAAATAATTAGGAAGAGGATAGTGCAACCCTTATCCGAAATCTAGTCTAAGACAACTTAAGGATTAAGGATTGTTGTGTGGTGCAAATATGAAAACTCATATATGGATTATATTATGATAAGAATGATGAAGGAAGATGTTAGTGGACTTGTTGGTAGATAGTTCTGACCTATAAGAGATCAATCTCACCCAAGATGAGAACATCAAAGAAGCTAGATGGCTATCTTACCATCACAAAGAATATCAGAATATGAGCACACTATCACAAGGGATATGATATGAGTGTGATAAGGGATGTAAAAGATAGACTTTGGGAAGATTTTGATGATAATCTAATAAGGATGAGCATACAAGATGATACTAGGGATGATAGATCTGTGATAATAGATTGATCCTAACATAAACTTGTAAGAAAAGTATAGCATGATCAAAACGTCAATGCCATTACTAAGACATTGTATGAATTTTATTGAGGCTATAGGCAATTGAGGATTTCAATGATCTTAAGATAGTTTAGAATTTCTGATAAGCATTCAGTTTATCATATATGTTACGTAAAGGAATAGATGAAGTATCAATTATATGCAACAAAGCATATAGAAACATTGATCCAGGAAGACAAAAGTGAGAATTTTGAAGAAAAGAGAGAAAGAGATAGAGATGTAACTACCAGTATTCAATGAATATTGAATAGTCAAAAGAAAAAGGTCATGACTTTATTGAGGAAAGAATAGATCCATACAAATCTTTCATCCTGAATCATCTGGGAAGATAAACCAATCAAATTCAAAGGAATAATAATAGTTGAGTTGGCGACGATGTTATTGTAAAGGCATATAATAGAGATAAAGCATATGGGGTTTAAGACTTTGAGTAGAGTATCAAATTTTAGGAGATTATGCGACAAAGAAATTTTCCAAGAGGAATGGTGACCAACCAGAAATTAAATTCTACAAATGGTTTGATATCAATTATTACAATTAGATTCTTATCAGATCCATTAGCTTATGGGGAACACCAATGGATATAATAAAAAGGAAAATTTGGTGATATCTCACCTTACCACTATATGAGTAAATAAAGTTATATTGAAAAAGGAATTAGGCTAGGACAGTGACTTGTCCATCTATCTATCTTCAGCAAGAAGGGTACCAGCATGGATCAAATGAAGGTCTTGCTATCATAAATTGGAAGACCAAATATCTTAAGACCATTATTTAGTCATTACCTTTAGAGTAATGTTGACTAAATAAAGGTGTCCCACCCTAATTAATCAAGTATGTTAGTATCTATGAGTTAGTAGTCGAAGTTATATACTCAGAGGGATATTATAAGTATTTAGACATATGTTGTCCCTGAAAGAAGTACTTGTTAGACTAAGTCATTTGAGGGTATGAGGTCAATTGATTTGGCCACATCATGGAGAAGCTACCAGTACAATAAAATATAGTAACAACTGAGACAGATTTTTCCAAACCTGAATAGATACCATAACAAACCATAGAAATCACTGTGGGTCTGAAAGATGCTACTGACTTGGATTAAAAAGAAAGGTAGATAAGTACTGATCACTTTAGAGACCCTTGAGCTTATGACAAAGATATAGCTAGAAAGAGATCAATAGCTAATCAAATAAAGTCTTTCCATGCTTACTTAAGTGTTTTCAAAATTTGATGATTTAATAGCTTCAGCATAATTTGATATAATTGCTATTGAATGGGAATTATTGTTATAAGCTAAGTATGAGAAGGCACTTGAAAGATAAAAA
Source organism: Warburgia ugandensis (assembly GCA_035236585.1). Classification (NCBI taxonomy): domain Eukaryota; kingdom Viridiplantae; phylum Streptophyta; class Magnoliopsida; order Canellales; family Canellaceae; genus Warburgia; species Warburgia ugandensis. The sequence continues at coordinate 39,413,843 of CP141134.1, forward strand.
TTGAGGGATTGAGAAAAACCACTACTTATGAGGATACCTCCTTACAATACAGATTGCATGGTTGACTATAAAGCCTTGATAAAAGATTGCACAATGTATTGGCATAGGGGATGGAAGGAGAAAAGGTGAGATGGCTAGCACACTATAAGGTGAAAATTTAATGTTACATTGCCTTTAGACAAATAGTTAGTTGATATGAGCATATAAGAACGAAAAATCAATTGAAGAAATCTCCTAAGGACTAACCCTACTGGATTTAGTATAGAACTTTTGGACTGAAAGGTTACGAAGAAAAATATCAAGCAAAGAAAGGACAAAGAGGATGATGACAAAGGATTCAACCATGACTTAGTAAGGGTACTCAGTTATGAATAAGAGACTTTTTGCTTTGCATAAATTGGAACATTATTGAAAATCCTAATGATAAATTGATGAGAATAGTAAGATAAGGCCTCTGTACGAGAACATTTGATCCATGATGATGAATCGACTTGAGTTGGATAAAATCTTCACAGAGGAAAGCATTTAATGAACTCAATAATTATGAAACTGGATATAGAGTTAGGACATTTTACTTTCAGTATATGATGAGGTCCGCGATGGAAGATGCTACTGAGTGGTTTTCATGATTTTATTTTGAATATAAATTTGGTCGAGGAATCAAGTCACATATGGAAAATAACAAGCAGTTGAAATTCAAAGTTAATCAAGGGTTTGGCTTTAGAGCACATGATACCATGTCAGTAAAGTTAGACACAATAGAAAGAAGGTAATTTTTGGAATCTTACTAATGACATATAATCAACCATTAGAAGGAGATATGGATGATGAAGAGATCACTAGATGAAAGACAAGAAGAAGAAAAAAGGGATCATCCTATGATATTCAAAAAGGACTATGAGAAATAAGATAATATGATCTTGAAAGAAGTATGAAGTAATTTATACACAAATAAAGAAGCATGATCCTGCGAGGAGACCATCCTATACATGAAGAGAGAAGTATAGGCATCTAAGGATTTCAAGAAAGATAAGTTACAGCTAGAAACCGATATTGTTAAACTGGCACGTATGAGAGTATGCATCAGAGTACGCAGCGAAAGCAGCCCTTATAGGTAAGGCCTTGTAGAAGGAACAATAGAAATGATAAATTGAGGTTGAGCCTAGATTTGATTCCTAAGGGGAGAATGCATTCACCAAGAAGTTATCTAAGAGACAAAAATACCTTGAAGATGACAATTTATGGAATTTCGAGGACGAAATTCTTTTAAGGGGGCAATAATGTAATACCAGAGAAATTTATGCTATTTTTAACAAAAATTGGACATCCTATGGGAAAACCCGGGTCATCACAAAAAAATCTTTATTTTTTACCAAAATTTTTCATAAAACATAAGTTCAAATAATGATCATTAGAATGTTAGTATATTCCCACTAAAAATTGTATGTGTTTTTGAAAAATTTATTAAAAAATAGGCCACAAACACATTGAAGATTAGGCTCAAATTTATATTAGTCATGAAATTCTATAGTTTTATTAACCAAACTTTTCATGCTAGATAAACATTGAAATCAATCACCTAATCATGTTTTAAATTTCCACTAAGAGGAATGAAAAATTAATCAAAAATAGTTACAAAATCAATCATAATTTGAGGCTAAAAAAAAAGTGTCTATATTAGTAACATAAAAAGTCAAAAATCATTCTAAAAAACATCAGTAATTCAATCATAAAGCATGGTTTTGATCATAATTAATACACATAAAAGTTCTCAATTTAAGTGTAGATATTTTATGTTAACCATACTTAACATAGCTTGAGTATAGTATAAAAAATCACACAAACCAATGAATTATCATCTAGTATAATATGTCATTAAGCATGCTTTGTTTTTTTTTGTAAAATTCAACCACCACACTTATTAATCTTCTGTGCTAAATCTCTGATGAAAACACATCCAATGGAAAAGTAGTTACAATATAGTAGTTTCGAAGTTACCTACCTCATTGATGAAATTTGTATAAAAATTAACGATTTTTCCTTGGGCTTTTCCCCTTACTCCCATCTTTTCTCTCCTCTAGTATGGGCTGCTAGGGAAGCCTGATGTTTTTTCCCTTCTCTCTTTTTCTCCTTATCTCTTTCCCATGTTCTTCAAATCTCTTCCTTGTTGCTCTTCTAACATATATTAACATTTTGTATTTCTTTTTCTCATCCATTTCATAAACATCGCACATCTTTCATTAGAGTCCAGCCCCCTTCCTACAACCAATCATCTCCTAACTATCAATGTTTCCTAACGTCACTCAATCACTTAAAAAAAAACACTTTTCTGAACTACTTTCCCAGTAGGAGTTTCAACAATTCAAGCATCCTTCCATAGCATAACATCCTTTCTATTGCATGGCTTGGCTACAAAGAAAAAAGATGCCTAATGGTTTCAACTACATGTGGTCCCCAGAACTAAACACAAAGGGGTGCCAATTAATCTCCTAACTTAACATGCTGAAGAAATATGTTGCTAATGGTCATATTTTTGTTATCTGGGCATCATAGGATTATCAAATTATTTTCCCATTGTGGTCTCATTATTAAATTATTTGAGATTTTAGAAATCTAATTTTCAAAGCTATCATAAAATCTAGAATTTCATTAATCATAGAATAGTTACAAAAAGTGTAGGTATTACATTATCTCTCTCTTCAAGGAATTTCATCCCCAAAATCCTACTAATATTAAATTACAAATAATTATAGATTCTTCTCTCCCATTTCATATTATAATTCCCATGTTATCTCCTCAATTGAATGTTGTTTCCTAAGGACTTTAACCAAAGGAATCTCCTTATTCCCCAATTATCAATCTTTCTTATCCAAGATATGGAATGGTTTTGTCCTAAAACTTAAATTTGGCTCCAACTCAGTCTGCACTTCATTAAGAGCATGAGAAGGATTTGGTGTGTACTTTCACTGCATGGAGATATGAAATGCATTATGAACTTCCAACAACTGCTTAGGTGAGGCCAACTAATATGCTATTGAACTGATCTTGTCCAAAATTTCAAAAGGAGCAATATACTGAGGACTCAACTTTCCTTTCACACCAAATCTCATGACTCCTTTGGTTAGGGAATCTTTTATAAACATGTGATCACCAACCTTGAACTTCGATTTTTTGCACTCTTCTATCAACTATGAGCTACTAAGAGTTGTTTCTAAATAAACTTCACCTTGTTAGTGCATTACTCTACCAGTTAGACTGTATAATTGTGTTCTCTCCAACATCACTCTAGCAAGTAGGTGATTGTCAATGCCTCCCATACAAAGTCCTCACTTGGAGCCATTCTAATGCTTGAGTGAATTCTATTATCATATGTAAATTCAATCAAGGGTATACTCTTGTCTTAATTACCCCTTTGATAGCATGTTCTATTAACATGTCCTCAAAATAACCCTCTTAGACTAACCATCCCTCTATAGATGAAATGATGTGTTAAAACTTAGAGTCGAACCCAATGGTTCATGTACACACCTCCAGAATTGTGAAGTAAGGTGGCTATCTCTATCATAAGTAATGGTGACAAGTGTACCATTCAAACTCAAAATTTCAGGAATTTAAAGTCACACCAAACTCTTAGTACTATGGTTTCACCGAATGGGGAGAAAGTGTGCATATTTCATTGGCCGATCTACAATTACCCATATCATATGATGCTCCCTCGATGTTTTGGGTAATCCCACTATGAAATTGATAGTGATATTCCACATCCATTTAGAAAGTTCAATTGGCTACATACATCCCACGGCCTCTAATGCTTGGCCTTGACCTACTCACATGTCAAGCATCACTCCATAGAATATCCCACATGCTTTTTCATACCATACACCTGAAATTTCTTTTTAAGATCATAGTGCATCTTCTTCCTAGCAAGATGAATGATATACTATAATTAATGTGGTTTGCTGAGAATTTATAGGCTCAAGATGGCACTCATAGAAACTACCAATCTTCCTTGCACCCTAACACAACCATCCATATCTTGTGCAAAACTTGGTTTCCCAACTAGTGCTTTTGTCTCCTCACTGTCCTTTTGCATATAGATTCTTTCTCCACAATAGCAAACCCTACAACCAAGTTTGATATGAATGACTCATTACTCTTGAATTGTGTTTCTAGTTTATACTCAGTTACTTCTTATAGTATCTTCAATTTCCTAGAAAACATACTCACACACATATTCTATATCTTTCTACTCAAGGCATCTACCACTACATTGTTCTTTCCTACAAGATACTAAATGGAGAAATCATAGTATTTCAAGTACTCCATCCACCTAATCTATCTTATGGTAATATCTTACTTTGAGAAAATATACATAAGGCTCTTGTGATAAGTGAATAACTCAAAATTTTCTTCATAGAGGTAATCCCTCTAAATTCTTAAGACGAACACTACTACTGCTAACTCCAAATCATGCATGAATTTTCAATTATCACAAAGCATAGGTAATCACTTTTTCACTTTGCATCAATATACCCCCTAAAGTTTACTTGAAATGTCATCATACACTAAAAAGCCTCCATTGCCTGCTAGTAAGGTAAGGACTACTGGAGCTATTAGCTTTCTCTTTAGTTCCTAGGAGCTTGCTTTGCATATATCTCTTATCTTTTCTAGTTATCTTAGTTAGTAGTAAAGAAATAAAAGAGAATCCCTTAATGAATCTTGCAAAATTTGGGAAATTAATTTCCTCTAACCAAAGATCACACTTATTGAATTTGGTATATAAATGATGTGTTCTATGTATATCCACTTGTAAGTTCTCCTAATGCTCCTCTAAACTCTTTGACCAAACCAGGATGTCATCCACAAATACCATCACAAATTTATTAAGAAAAGATTTGAACACCCTATTCATGAGATCCATAAATATGGATGGAGCATTTGTCAACCCAAACAACATCACTTTGAATTCATAATGATTGTGTCTATTCTTGAATGCCTTCTTCCAGATTCTTCCTCCTTAATCCTCAACTAATGATACTTGGACCTTAAGTCCATCTTAGAAAAGAATTTGGCTGCTTGAAGCTTATCGAACAAGTCATTTGTGTAGGTAGAGGATACTTCTTCCTTATCGTAACATCATTAAGGATCTAGTCATCAATGCAAAGTCTAATCGACCCATCCTTCCTCTCATGAAAGAGAACTGGCATTCCTAGGCTCGATGAACCCTTTATCTAAATATTCCTATAGCTAACTCTTCAATTCTTGCAATTATGTTGAAGCCATTCTATATGGTAACTCATGGAGATTGGAGCACTGTTAGGTATTAGCTCAATGGTAAAGTCTTTATTTTTGGGTGGTAATCCTTGTAAATCCTTAGGAAATACATTTAAAAATTCTTACACAACTACCACCTTCTCAAGCTTAGTTTTCTCAACCTCTACTACCTCCACTTTAGAAAAAGACTTGACATCCTTTCATAATGTGTTTAGCTACCTTTGTAGTAGGAATAACACATGCTCTTACGGATCACTTTTTCTGGGAACAAAATTGTTACCTTTCCAGGAATATCAAAAGTAGCCTTCTTCTTTTGACAATTTGTTTTAGCAAATGTAATGCCAACCTTATCCATGCCTAGGATGAAATTAATGTTTGTCATATTTAGGAGAATTAGATGAACTTCCATTTTTCTTTCCTTGACCATGACTAGTACATCCTGAAGGTATTGTTGTGCACGTATATTCTCATCCAATAGAGTAAACACCTCTAGGCAAAAACTAAGTTATGGATTGCACTAGTCAAATGTGTAGAACGATTATAAGTGAGAACTTTGGTAGGACCATCATGAATGAGAAGTGCAGCTTCCAGCATGGCATTTGATGCTTGAGAGTACTCTGTGGTGATAGCAAACACCCATCATTACCTTTATAGGGTTGGATCTTTTTGTGGTGCTTCTTGTTTCTTCATTGGGAATTTCAAGCAATATGTCCTACTTCTCCATAAGTAAAACATCAGAACTCAGTAATTGAGTAAAGTTTTCTAGGGTGATATTTCATGCATCTAGGTCATGGTCCAAAGCTAATTGCCTTCCCTCGATTGTTGAACTGCTGCTTTTTTTGACGTTGAGACCCTAAGGACTATATAGGCTTCTTCTCTTTCCCAAATTGTCCACCAGTGCTCACATTCTTGAATTTCTAAACTAATGTGTGATCATTTTTTAAAACAGAAGCTATCTCAATAGCTCTAGCCATTGTAGTGGGCTTCACACTAGGAACTTTACTTCTCAACCTATAATTCAGATCATCAACAAACTTCTCAGTGACTCTCTCATTAGTGTTGCATATATTAGTAGTGAATCTCCTAAGTCTAATAAACTTGTTTTCGAATCGAACTATGGTCATATCACCTTCCTCTAGAGTCAGGAATTCCTTCAGTTTTTGCCTATTAATGTAAGGAGGAAAATATTTGTTTTAGAAGATAGTTTTGAATTCTTCCCAAGTGATGACTTCAACTCCTTCAAAGTGGGTTGGCTTTGTAGTATTCCATAAGAACTCTGCTTCCCCAGTTAGCATGATAGTAGGCCATCACTACCTTCTTATTCTCAGGGAGATCCATTGTTCTAAGAACTTTCTTTGCCTCAAACATTCCTGTTTCAACCATGTTTGTTTCATCTTCTCCACAACAATACGATGCCATTTTCTTGAATCTATCTAACATATTATCATTCCTACAAGCAATACCACCCTAAGTTCTTACACCTTCATTGGGCATGGCTTGTGGCTAATTTTGCATGTGTCATCCTAAGTGTTGTATCAAATGTTTGATAGCATCACCTGTTATGTTCTCCTATCCAGATGAATTAGAGGTAAGTGTGCAAAAGGTATTACATTTCCACATTCCTTCTTGGTGGCTTCCATTTCAAGAGACAACACCAATCTATTGTAAATTTTCTCTTCTACTTACTAGCACCAAATCTGAAAACATCTTAATCTATTGATTTTTTATGACTTTTTATAAAACAATTGGTTGTGATGACACAAACCTAATGCCTCAGGTTTTTTGAAATAGAATTTTATTAAACTTAAACTCAGTTTCAAAGTCAGGATCCCTATTTTGAAAATTCCTTTTAAAAATAAATCATTTTTTTTTTTACAAAAATTATTTTAAAAAATACAAGACCACTATTGTTTCAAAACAAAACCTAGGTATGAGTCATAACACATCATTTAATTTGAAAATATAGACTTTGAGAGTTTTTCCATTTACAATGAATCATAAATGAAATTTTTACCAAAATAAAACATCTAACATGATGTGCTTTTGGAAATAACTTTTCAAAATTTCACATATAATGAAAAAAGTCACATGATCATAATAAATTAAGGACCCATTGGTCATAGCCCAAACTTCAAATTACAACCATGATCAAATGTAAAAAGTACTAAGTATTAATTACATCCTATCAATAATTAAAATAAGATTTTTAAAGGGCTTAAAAGACTAAGTTATTCATACTTTTACTGCTATTGCTCAAGTCTCCTTATCTTTTATTCCTTTAATCCTGTATGTTCCCTTGTTGCTCATCTATAATGTTTTCTTGGAGGTTGAGCACCACGACACAGTGGGAAACCTCAAAACTAGTCAAAAACTATGGGAGAACATATGTATGTGTAATATGTATTACACATAATCATGGTTAAACCATTTTCAATATCAAAATCTTGATACACAATTAAACCATTTCAATATCAAATCCTCAGTTGAAGACTAAACCATTTCAACGACAAATCCTCAGTTCAAGGAAAAATCTTGAAATATGCTAAAAAGCATGAGAAATACAAAATGTCTATATATCAAACACATAGTGTCATATTGTTGAGTAGCAGCATCCTCCTATAGGTCATAATGGAAAAAATGGCCCGCACCCTCGAGGATGATAAACAGTAGGCCCATGTCTATCGATGAATGGCTCTAGATCACAAATGGTGTTGGCCTTCCCACGATGCCCATGTTTATCTAGTCAGGTATCATTTCAAAGACTAATGGCTAGCTACACACTCTTGGCATAGCAACCATAGGGGTCTCATATATCACTCAAAAGATTCGACTATCATTCCACTCATACACATGAGCTATTTATATACACACTACACTATGAGGACAAAATCCAAAATTAACAAATCTGATAATGCATGTAAATCAAGGAGTATCTAAATATCTCATGTAGATAATTCATATGCATAAATCAAATAACAAATCAAATCTCAACATAGCTGATAAAGATGCAAATTTTGTATTAAAACACAAATCATACTTCAAACGATATCCATCTATCAATCATAGCTATGAAAACAAATCCATGCAACATATTCCAAAAGTACAAATATTGATAATAAAATAAGCTCTTTATTTCTATAAAAAATTTGGAAGAATTTGCTCTAATTTTCTAACCTTACCCATTTAAAGTATGCGATGTGAATCATTTGATAAATCATAAATTAGCATTTCTAAATATAAATGGATAGTCATCTTACTCACCATTTCATTCAGATATGAATCCCATTTACATACATGCAATATCCATCAATCGAGCTTATTCAAAACTTAAAGAATCATTTATGCACATGTAATTCTTCAATAATAAAGCATTACTAACTTATACTTAATAATAAGATGTAATCAGTAAAACTGATCATGAACATTCATAATTCGTAAGAAAAGATACTTTTATAGTTTAAGATTCTTGCCAACAATTAAACATATAATTAAAGATATCGATAGAAATAAAGTCTTATTATTTTGAATAGAAAACAAATCTAGCTTAGAAAATTTCATATAACCCCTACTTGTCTTTGTTTTTCTTCTTTAGTGACATCATGAACCTTGAGTTTTCAATAGTGATTTATCATCAATCAAATAAAAAGTTAAAGGGAACTACTAGTTAATTCCCAATCATTGATCATTACATCAAAATTCTAAATTCAATAGTTGGATGATGCCCAATTGGTCATCCAATCAACACATCATGCAAATTTTATAATTTATATATTTAGATTTGTTGATTTGTCTCCAACAATAGATTAGGGTCAAGAAACCCTTGATCTATCTATCCAACCATAGATCTTATAAATATGCAAGGTAAAGTGGTTGTATTTCACCAATCAATAGTCCAATTGAGTTTTCCAACCAAAGATCATCACTCATCTGGCTTTGAACCATCAAATTTGATTTTGGACAGTTAAAAAAACCTCTAATGTGTTATTTTGATTGTTGATCTTTGCCAATCTAAGATGTCAACTATTGGATTTTTACAGCTATGGTTCAATCTTATTTTTAAGTGTCAAATTTATAGATTTATGATTAACTATCAAAGATCAAAGTTGGATGATCTTCGATCCAACTTTGGCTGGTGACATGCGTAGACCGGGAGAAGAGAATTCTAAATTTAAGTTTTCTCCACTTTGAAAGACATCAAAGGAGCAGCCATAGCCGAAGAAGACAACTAAATTTGGTTGTCGCCAATGATAGTAATTTATACAAAACTATGAAAAATTGGGAAAAATCTTAGGAGAAAGTTAGATAGGAGTCCTACAGTGTTTCTTACTCATTTTTAAAGGTTGTCATGAGTTTTTTGGCTGATAATTGCTAGAAAATTTATCAAAAAATGTTATAGTGGCTAGATTTTTTTAGCGTCTCCAAATTTCACTTTTTTCGTCCAAATCTTCATGAAATCTCATCAATTTTCATTGTAGAGGCAAGATTCAAGTTAGGTTTTCTTCGATATATAATCTAGATTCTATTTCTCATATTTTTTTAGTCAATTTGTTATGGAAAAGTAACATTTTTGGGTTTCCGACTATTGCGGATGAAGATGCTCGCCAGTGTCGATATTTGGCCTTTGGCAAGGGAGAGAAAGAGGGAAGAGGAAAAGCAAGAGAACAAGGAAGAGAGAGACAAAGAGAGTTAGTCAATTCTTACGATTGACTATCATTTTCTCTTTTATACTTGTTAAAATAAAAAGGGGGTTCCATTATCAATTTTGGCTCCCCAATTATGATTTTCATTTCCTTATCTGTATTCTAATTTTAAAGTTCTTAGTGTCATTAGAAAGCTCTTTCTGAGCATAATCTAATTATTGAGGTTTCAATGTCAATTTTGTATTTTTGAAATGCTTATTTCCTTGAAATCCAAAAAGTATAATTCCAAATTGACATTTCATTCCAATTAAAATTTAACAAAATCTACATGAAATGAAATTTATAAATTAGGGCAATTACATTCTTCCTTCTTAGAGAAATTTCCTTCTCTAAATTCTTTCCACACCAGTCCTTGAACAATTATAGATGTATTCTTCTCATTTCATCATAGAATCTAGTTCTAGGTTGCCTCTTTAATTGAATGATTTTATGTGACTTTAACCAAAAGAATTTCTTTATTTCTCAACTTCCCTTATATTTTGCATCTAATAACTCCTTTAATCAAAGAAATCATCAGAGACACATTATTCTCAACTTCAAACTCTCATGTCACAATGCCTCTTATTAGTATAGCTTTTCTGCCTACTATGAGCTTCCACTAAGTACTCTGATACTCAATCTTATCTCATTAATATGCCAATGTTGTTCTAAAAAAATCTCCCATCTAGGTAATGACTCTAAATCTTTAAAGCATACTATATAACTATCTATGCCTAATCACGAGATTATTCACCTCATGCTTATTCAATTGTTGTGAAGCATACCCAATAACATTTCCATTTGCATTGACATTCATCCCAAACCTTTACATAATGCATTGCTGACAACTATAGAACTTCCACTACCTAATGGTAGGGTAATTATTAACTAGTGGTTAGCTTCCTTTACAATTCCTTGAAAACTTGCTCTGTATGCATTAATCCACATAAATTTAACATCTTTCCTTCCCAACTTTGTTAATGGTAAGGCAATACGTGAGAATTTCTCAATATTATATGGTCCCACACTAACTATAAAAGCTTTGTATTTCAATCACTGTAATGGGTGTTTCCCACTACATGAGATCCCTCAAGCACAAATGAGATAAAGAAATATGATCCCTTAGAATGGATGCCATTAGCAATAGTTCACCTTAATTCCCTATTATTTATATCATCATTAAGGCTATCTCCTACCTTAAGATCAAGAGGTCTTTGGATAGGATGAAGTGTAGGCTTAGAACATGTTTTGAAATAAAAGGTATAAGGATTCTAAATTTCAAATTTGAGTAGAGGTATTCAATGAATGTTAGACCACATCTCTTTTGAGTGTAATAAAGTGAATTATTTTCTATTTTTTCCTTCTCTCAACATTTTTCTTTACTTTTTCTGACAATGCTTTTGATTTTCTTTGTAATTTGTATTTCTTTGAAGGAAAGGCTTTTTCTATTTGTAAACACTTCGATATTTTATTTGTAAACACTTAGATATTTTTCTCTTCTTAGACTTTTTTCATTTTCCTACCATCTCTACCCCTTTTTGAAGAATAGGTAATGAGTATTTTACTAGGTTTATGGCTTAAAGTAGATGGGTTGTGGAAAGAAGAGGCTTACCAAGAGGCTCAAAGGGTTTGACCAGTGGTATAATTTACAAGGTAGGCTTATGTCTCTAGGCTAAAACAAGGATGGCCTATATCATTTCCTAGGTTTTTTAAAGCTTGTTAGATTTAATAAATGTTCAGGAAAGAAAATTAGTACTCCTGTTGTGATTATTGGTAATTGACAAAATTAAGGATACTATGATCTTTCAAAGTTAATCTTTGCTAAAGAAAATATGAAATTATATATATGCCTCAAAAAGATGATATCTCTAATATTCACTAGGTATGTAGGTCCCCACTGGTTTTCCTCAGGGTCTCTAAATCATAACCGTCTATTTGTATAGACTTATGCATTGTGCATAAGTGTTTGAAATTTAACTTTCATAAAACACTTTATTACAAGAATAAAATGCAGAATTAACTATATGCATGTCTATTAAGAAGTTAAAGTAGAGAAATACTAAGCTTTGAAAAATCCAATTCTCATTACAGTAAAGGAACTTGGCCATAAAAACTCTTTTCTTCTTGCTTTTTTCTTTTTACAATTTCAAGAAAAGCTCGAAACTCTCATGCATATCGATACCCCTCAATTTGAACTAAAAACTTGTCCCCTATGCTTTAAGATATAGTCTCACTATATGTTGAATGGGTAATGTGGAACAATGAGATTCTAAAAACCCTAAGTTACCTCCCAGTGTGTGCTAAGTTTAACATCTTTAGCCAAATGTATGATGCTATGATGAATGCACATCTTATGATAGATGTAGGTGGAACATGATAAGGTGGGTCTTGGTAGACTGGGTCATCTAACAAGATTTCTTCTACTTCAAGGTTTACCAACTCTAAATAGGGTTTCATCCTTTGCCCATGTACTTTGGAAATCTCTCCATCCTTTTCAATCTCAATAGCCCTATGAGCGAAAAAATGCAGTACAATGTATGGTTAAGTCCATCGAGAATGAAGTTGCTCAAGAAATATATGCAATCTAGAATTATACAAAAGGATCTTTATCATGGGGTGAAGGACTTTTACAAAATATTTTTTATCACGATGGCTTTAGATACAGTCTTTGTATAGCTTAGCAGACTCACATGTGTCTTTTCTAAGTTCATCCAACTCATTGAGTTGGATCTTTCGATGGGTCTAACACTATTAAAGTCAAAATTGAGCTTTTTAATGGCCCAATATGCTTTATGCTTAAGTTATACTAGTAGATGGAAATCCTTTTCATAGACCAAACAGTAGGGTAACATGACTAAAGGGGTCTTGTATGGAGTATGGTGGGTCCATAAAGCATCATTAAGTCTTAAAGACTAGTTTTTCCCATTCAGATTGATTGTCTTTTCTAAGATTTGCTTTTATCTCCCTATTTAACACTTCTACCTATCCTCTAGCCTAAGAATGATAAGGGGTAGCAATCCTATGGGTGACACCATATTTCTTCATTAAATTTTCAAACTTTGTTGCAAAAGTGTTTCCCCTCGTCACTAATTATGACCCTGGGTTTACCAAAGCATGCAAATATATTTTTCTTTAAAAGCTTAACCACCACCTTGTGGTCATTGGTCATACATGGTATGATTTTGATCCATTTGGACATGTAGTCCAATCCCTGCATGCATGTTCATGATTAACAAAAATGATTTTATGATGTTCATTATCTAGTGTGCATTTACTAATGACCTGGTTAGGGATAGTATTTGTACAAGTACAAATCATCTCATGTAAAGTGCTTGGCCTTGGGAACTTTTTCTATCTTGTCACTACTTCTCAGAAGGCTTTTAAAGTCATTAAAAAATGCTAATAGAAGTTAGTTAAAAACTGACTTCTATCTAAACAACTTCGAAAATCAATTGTAATGTCGTTTACTAAACGACTTCAAAAGTCCCATCTTTTTTTTTCTTTTCTTTCACACTACAACCACTACCTGCATTTCTACATTCAATGTAACACCTGATACAATTTCTTACAATCTTTATACACATGAAAAACCAGCATATGTTTACTTTCACATTGGGTACGAAACATCTAAATTCATCATTATCCATCCACATCCATCTTGAAAAGACTTCATAAAAGAAACCACAACACATACATTCCCTACAACATCCACATTCTTTTCATTTGTAAGTTTGTACACATTTGCATTTCCTTTCACACATTAAGTTACCATCATTCATCATTTGATAAAAGCTATATAATTCAATGAATATAACAAGAACAACCCTCATATTCACTTCATTTAAAAGCTCCAAATTCACTTCATGCTTACGTACTCATTTACTTCCCACACTCCAAGCTTTTACTCATCCTCACTTAAAATATATATATATATATATTTCAAAAAAAATAATGAAAACTAAAAGAACACATACGTGGGAATGAAAAAATACTTTATTATGTATTTTATGTTCATGTAGTTACTCCAAGTGTTCTAATTGAAACTCATTCATGCTTAGCCCACTCATTTTGTATTTTGTTGAGGTTTACTCTAGAGTAACTCTTCCTGTTTGCCCACTCAAAAAGCATAGTAGCCTTTAATGCAACATATCCAATTTAGGTTACATTCTTTTAGCTAGATACATAAAAAACTATGAAAAATTATAAGATTATGAAAAGTAAAAAGTGTCTTATCATTCATAATTGGGAAACACCAACACCATTGAATATTAAGGTCCACATGTATCTCATAACAGAGCTCCCGAACACCCAATCAAACAGTTGTCTACGGCATTATGCAATAAGGAAAACAAAAAGAATCCATAAATATCATTTGTAATATTGTAAGCTTAATTAGTGGTAAAATAGAGTAATTAATTATTCTCTATACCTTGACATTCTTCAAAGCGAGTTTTGGTGCAAGTTAGATTAGTCCATGTTAATCATGCTCTACAAATTTAAATATCAAATGCAATATAAATAAATAAAAAATTATTTATCTACACGTAATGCATGAAAAGAATAAAATCGTACTTATATATAATGTTTTTGAGGGTGGGACGAATGTGCAATCCACAAGAATGAGAAAGGAAAGCCTGCCCATCATGCACATCTAAAATGAGCAACATCCAATGAGCCCTGTATTGACAATCATATTAATTGTAATTAAAGTTGACAATCCTTGAGTATAGAATAAGTTGGCAAGAAAAGAAGAAAATTAAAACTTACTTGCTATTGTAGGGAATCATTAAGCCCTATCCCTTAGAATACTGGAAGAAGCATGGTAAAATATTATCAACATGCCTTTTTATCAGCCATTACTCCACTGCTCCGCTGCTCCACAAATGATGCTAAGGTCAAGGAATTGGTAAAGTATACCGTCAACCTCAAAAAGGTTAGTTGCATAATTCAAGAAGCTGCATAAATGAAATAACTATTACCTATACCATGAAAATATAACATGTAATTGTCAAGTATTTTATAAGAAAATAGGTGCCCCATGTACGAGACAATGTGAAGGTGCTCAAGTTGATCCCAAAGGTGGCAAACTCGAATTGATCCTCTACCATAAGAGACACTTCAACAGCGTCATCAGCAAGCACTCCCTCCTTGATTCGTGCGGGGTTCATTGCTCTATTTTTGTTGGTGAGACTACAAATTAACCTTAGGGATCAAGGTATATTAGGTGGACTTCCACACAATCCTTAGGCAGTTGCTGTAAAAGATGTAGAAATTTTTAGTTAAATAATATTAATCATTGAAAAGTACTTAAGTTATGATGGAAAATAATCATATATACAAGTGCATATTCCATTGGTTCGACAATAGGTGATGGTGCAATGGCGAGTGACCTTGATCGCATATGTTGTTGCTGATTAGGTTAATGAACAATTAAATTAAGGTCGCTAGCTAAAAATTATTGAGGAGGAAGGTAGTATGATAAGATATAGATCAGCTCTATGAGGATGAATAGTGCCTCTAACCAAACGACATGATATGCAACTGCCTGCCCAATGGTTAAAATGTTTTTCATTTCTAAATTAAATGGTAGCCTAGCATTCACATCCATAGCCATGGTAATGGATAGTCATTTAGTATGTGGCAACAAGTTAATTCCCTACAAAATGGTTGATTCATACTCATAACATGGACCAACTACCACGATATTTTCATAGGAATCCAGGGCCAATAGGCATTAACCCACCTATAAATTAGATATATAATAGAGAGGTTAAGGTAGAGAATTATTACATAAGGACAATGAACTTCTTCAGTTGGAGAATTGTAGCTAGCATTTGATGGAGGTACAGAAGCATTGCAAGAATTATGTGTAGGGGGATTGAGAAACTATCATCAAACCTCCTTCATGCAACTGGCTAAATATATATATTTTTATTTTTCTTAACCATCTCATTGTAAGTCTCCTGATGTTCAATTGTAGGTAAAATTTTACCAAAGAATTTAGAAGGAACAATACTGCACCCCATGCTCTTAACTCGACTAGGGTGGTCCTTCTTACTACCCATAGCCCTACATATGATGTGATTGTTGGTAGCAATGCTGCCTAGAGTTCTTGTACTTGTGTTTTCTTGGGTATGAATTTCCTACAAAATTTAATTAGAAAGACATGATCATGTCATCTAATTAATTCTATAAATTAATAAAAAGGTGCAACTACTTACAATGCAAGAAGCAATTGTGTAGTAGTTTCATCTAAGAATGTTTGATCAATATGGCCCACCGAATGTACCATCTTCTAGAGAATGGAGTGATCAATGAGTTTTATAGCCCGAGCTTTCTTTTAATATCAAGGAAGAGACTATAATTAGAAAACAAAATGTATATAACTATAGTAGCATTAATTTGAAAGGAATAAATTGTCACAGATACTTACTTCACTTTCTTCTAAATGAGCATAGCCCAAACTAAATAGGTGGCGCTACATATTAGTTTCATGCACCTTTCTTCCTCTTGTAGTCATTGCCTACACATTTGTACATACATAATCAAGTGTAATAATCAGATGTTACATGTAATTAATTAAATGAAAACTCATTTTTGTACATACCTCAAATTAAACGAATGAGTATAAATGCATTCCACACATCCTAGTCAATTTGGAATATATGGTAGGCATTGTGGACAAACTCAATGGATTGTTGACATATGGAGCTATGCAATTGCGAACTAGGTAGTTCTTCCATTTTCTCCAATGCTCAGTAGCTCCTTGTAAAGCATGCATCTTCTTCTGCTTAGGTGTGTCAAAGGCAATATGCAATGTACACAACACGTTACTATATTTAAAATAAGGTATGTTATAAATTACATAATACATATTATTAATGTTTAGCTACCTTCTCTATTTCCCATATTGAATCTTTTGTCAAGGATGGCACGAGTCTCTAATCATCAATTGTGATAGAAACCATGCTTCTTACTATAGAGAAGAGAAAACTGCTATAAGAGGCTACATTCTCAGCTATCTCTTACCCTACTATTGTATTTGATAGTTTCTTTAATACCCTCCAACTTTCTCTTGGTAACCTTTTCCATTATTGTTTGCCCTTTGCCCTTTCTCTTTTGAGTAGTACTCATGTTAGCTTCTTGTTCATGCTCTTCACTTTGCCCATTTTCTTCATTTTGATATTGTTCTTGTTCCATCTTTACTACAAATAAGAATATAATGATATTAGAACAATGAGATAAAAAATTCCATCTAATCCATTTAAGGAAAAGAATCTGACATGATATATTTGGAAGACAAACCAAAAGCAAACCAGATAAAACATGAATGAAAATAGAAACTTTCTAATTATAGATATTTCTAAAACTAAAATTTCCTAAAACTAAACCTAAAAACTAAGCTATACTGAAGATGTAACAACTTTGTACAATGAAACCTAAACCTATCATAGCATACAATTAAACTTATCAATGAAGGGAAACCTCTAAATATAGACTAACAATACAATTAAAAAATGCATTTAAAACTTAAGAGGGGTGTGCATGATGCATGTATAGTGCATAGGGGGATAAGAGAAATTGTGCATGAAACAATCTAAAATGGAATTCATGAATCCTAGGACTATTGCACATGGAGTTGTTGATATGTTCGTTATGAAATATAAACAATAAAAAATTATAAACCAAAGCAATTAAGAAAGGGATAGTAGCAATGGACTAAGTAACCTAGAAATTAAGAGTACAATGACCAAAGAACACATGCAAGAGGGAATCCTGCAAGCTTGGAAGAGAGCAGCCAAGAGGCATGGTCCTTACTAAAGTTATCTACCGTAACCAAGATAATGAGAAATTTTCCTAAATTAAGAAAGGAACTTAACTTAAATGCAAGACATGTAAATTTGCTAAAATAAACCAACTTAGACACTTTCTTAAAAACACACTTCTGAAAAGGATAAAACTTTCATAGTCTTAAAAGCTTCTAAATTTAGAACTTACCTAAATTAATTACTTCTTAAACATGAAAGTCTAAAATTTCCTAAATGAGCAACTAATAGAGAGTACTATACAAAACTAAGCAACAATCCAATCATTCACCATGTGTATGACCATAGGATGAGATGCACGATTTTGGTGCATTTCCTAGCTATGAAATCTCATGAACATGATGCAAAATATGTAAATGGCGGTAATGGAAGTGTGTGGACATAAATGAACTACTAACTTTAAATTAGAAGAACAAGATCTAACAACTTGCTAAACATTCCTAAGATTGTGAACATTCTAAATATCTATGTAATCTAAGATTCAATCTTCTCAACAAAAGCTAAACTTGCATAAAAGAATAACACTTTAAGATCGAATATTACTAAACATATATCAAACTTCCACAACTTCAACCAAAAACTCCCTAGAACCATGCACATAACACCTAGAGTGTTGTGCATGGAATCAAGATGCTTTTGATTAAATTAAAAAATCTTTCTTCAATGGTAAAATATGAACTAGAAACATGAAAGCAACTAAAACAAACATCCATTAACAAGAGAGATATTCAAGAATCTCCAAGATGTCATTCATTCAAATGGAGAAGTACAAGAATGGTGCCACTATTCATGAAGTAAGCGAACCATACCTACATCATGTAAACCAAAAAATAATTCCCAAAACATCTCAAGCACTATCCCAATCTCTAAGAAACATGTATCTGAACCACTAGGTAAAAACTATTGAATAAGTGCAAAAGGGAAGCATGGGAATGAAAGCACAATCACAAAATCTAAGAAAAGTGATGAAGAGTATAAATAATGGATTCAATGTGACTTTCCCTTGGTTGTCACTTCAAGGGAAAATAACCTTGGATTTTTGGATCAACAAGTAAGAAGATTTAAAGGAATAGAAAGGTATCCAACAAATTCCTACACTTTGAACTAAGAAAAAATAAAGATTCAAGAAGAAGAACAAAAAGAGGAATAACAACCAATCTCTTAATGGAGGAACTAAGAACTAAGCTTGGCCTAAGAATGGAATAGTTGGAGAGGACAACTACCCTTGGAAGAAGGAATGAAAGGCTCAGAGAGGAAAGGAAAGAGGGAGGCAGGGACTTCAGGTGGCAATCGGTGTTGGGAGAGAGGGGGATGTAGGGTGGTGGTTTAAATCTTCAGATTTAGGTTCAGTAGCCAAGATCCAAATCTCATACAATTTCTTCTCTTCTTTTTTTTTGGAGGAATTTATGACTCTATCACTAGTTAGAACTTATAAGGACTAGCAAATCTATTCTTAGATAGGATTGAAATAAGCTTGAAGGATGTAACATAACAATCAAACGGGACTGTAAAACAACAATTAGGTTTGTTCAATATATAACCTTTCTTTTGCATAACCAAATGCTAAAGTAACACCTCTAAGAAACGTAATTATGGATCTTAATAAAAATTTCATCATATAGAGCTATTCATTATGGAAAGTTTGATAGTTTATTTCTAATAGGTTGGTAAGTAAAAAGAAATCCTAGAAGTCTGCATAGCAAAACGTATGATGGTATCTAAAATTTACAACTAATGTCATTCACAAAGGGATATACCATTCACTTGTAATCTCAAAAATTTCTTGTGTTAAAATAGAAATTACTTTTAATAGTATTATAGTTCAAGATTTTGCGTCACAAATAAAATCACTTCTAGAAAATAGTTTACTAATTATACTAGAAATAGAATTTAATGTAAAGAAATTATAAAAATCAAATCATGGTATAATATATATATCAATACATCAAGATTAGTAGAATAAAAGATATAGATATTATTTAAACTTTATTGAATAATAGTTATTAACTACTTTAGAAATCAAATCACAAGAAATATTTACATGAAATGATTCTAATCTTGTAAATCCCCAAATCCATAGCAAGTAATTCTCTCTCTTTCTTTTCTTTTCATTTACTATTTTGAAGTTTCATTATAATAGGTTATTAAGATCATCATCATCATTAAGACCTTATCCCAATTAGGGGTCAGCCACATGAATCTTATTCCCTCATTCCTCTCTATTAAGTACCATGGCTTCATTTAGTCCCAAGGCTTTTAAATCTTTCCTCACCACTTCTATCCATGTTCTTTTGGGCCTCCCCCTTATCCTTTTGAAACCTTCTACTTTCATTGCGTCACTCCTAACTGGTGCCATTTTTGGTCTCCTTTGGACATGTCCAAATCATCTAAGTCTAGTCTCCCTCATCTTGTTATCTATTGGTGCTACCCTAGATTTTCTCTAATATTTTCATTACTAATTCTATCCTTTCTTGTCCTACCACTTATCCATCTCAACATCCTCATTTCTGTGACACTCATCCTATGAACATGATGTTCTTTAACTGCCCAATACTCTGATCCATAGAGCATAGCCAGCCTTATGGCGATCCTATAGAATTTTTCTTTTAGTTTGAGTAGCACACGCTGGATAACCTCCCTCTCAATCTCTCCACTCTCATGAATCATTGATCCTAAGTACCAAAAGTGGTCTTTTAAGGGGACTTCTTGGTTATCAATTTGATTGGTGTTCTACTCCTCTCCTTGCTAAAATTGCATTCCATATATTCCATCTTAGTTTTGTTGATTTTAAACCCTTTAGATTCTAATGCTTCTCTCCATAACTCTAGCTTTGTGTTTACACCCTCCCTTGTCTCATTAATTAAGACTATATCATCTACAAATAGCATGCACTAGGGAATCTCCTCTTGTAGATGTTTTGTTAACTAATCCATAACCAACATGAAGAGGTGTGGACTCAATGTTGATCCTTGGTGCAATCCTATAGTGACAGGAAAATTACTAGACTTGCCACTAGCGGTCTTAACATTTGTTACCACTCCCTCATACATATCTTTAATTATGTCTATATACCCTGACGAAACCCCTTTCTCGCCCAACACCCTCCATAGTAGCTCTCTAGGGACTCTATCATAAGCTTTCTCTAAGTCGATAAAGACCATGCAGAGGTCTTTCCTCCTCTCTCTATATTTCTCTACCAACTGTCTTAGTAAGAAAATAGCTTGCATGGTAGACCTCCCAGGTATGAAACCAAACTGATTCTCTAATACACTTGTCTCATGCCATAGCCTCTTCTCAATCACTCTTTCAAAAAGTTTCATAATGTGGCTCATAAGTTTGATGCCTCAATAATTAGTGTAGCTCTGTATGTCTCCTTTATTCTTATAAATTGGTATACTAGATACAAAACAAAATTTTAAAAATTTAAAATAACAGGTTTCTATGTAAAATCATGATTCTAATAAATTTAACTATTGTTTTCCAACAAAAATTGAACTTAACTACTATTGTAAGGCCATTGGTTTCATGAAAAAAGAAAATATTAAACTTGAACAAGTAAAATCCCACCTTTTACCTATAAGTGATATTTCTTCCTTGAGTACACCTTTAGTTCTCACAAAGAAAACCAATTTTTATTTTTATTTTCATGTTTTCCCACGTAGAACTCCATTTCTTCGTGCATTTGCAGCAAAAACTCTTTCCTGTCCAATTTTCTCTTCTAGGGCTTCCACTCAAAAAGCCCTAGTTTTCTCTTCCTCCTTCCCAATAGTTACCAATAGATCATTCCCTTTTTCCTATATGATTTCCTCTTCTAGGGATTCCATGCAAAAGCCCCACTCTTCCCTTCTTGGTTATCCTTTTCACACTGTCTCTCTTTCTCTTCATTTTCTTCTTCTTCTCAGGTTTCCTTACGCAAAAGCCTCCTCTCTCTTGTTCAAATGTTTGATTTTTTTTTTTGGGGGGGGGGGGGGGGAGGAAGGAGGCAGGGGGAGAAGAGGGAGTTGTAGGGTGGAGGTTAAGGTGAGTGGAAGAGGCACAGATGTACCTTAATGAAGAGGTACCAGAAGCAAATGGTGAGATGAAAAAATTTGACTGTCTAAGTACATTGGATTTTTGAAGTTGTTTATTTCAAACAACTTTAATACAATGATTTTTATTAACGACTTTAAATAAGCATTAAAATCTAATATATTTTTCACTTGTATATTTATTTCACTTCACAATCTCTTTCCTAAATACAAAAAAACTAATTTTTTTTATAGTTAGCATTGATTCACACAATCTTTACATGATAAATATAAGAATACATAAAACATTTACTTTTGACATAAATCTTCAATTATATATGTAAGTATTGTCATGTATATAGTGTTCATTTACATATATGCAAAATAATTTACTTAAAATACATTGATTTTTAAAATCATTTTTTCAAATGACTTTAAAAATCATCATTTTTAATGACATTTTTTCAAATGACTTTCAAAAACAGAGTTTTTAAAGTCATTTATTCCAAATGACTTCAAAAATTATCATTTTTAAAGTCATTTTTTCAAACAATTTTAAAAAGCACTATTTTTATAATCATTTTTTCAGATGACTTTAAAAACTATGATCTTTTAAATGATTTTTTAAATGACTTTAAATAATGATTAAAATCGAACATATATTTCACTTCAAATATATTTATTTCACTTTACAATCTCCTACGTAAATGTAACTAGTGCTGATTCAATAATTCTGTACTTAATAAATATAAGAATGTGCAAAAGAATTTACTTTTCAAATAAATCTTTTATTATATATATAATGCCACATATATACTATTCATCTCACTTCAATTCATATAGCTCATGACAAATGGGCTAATTATAAATCTAGAATTATTACATCTCATTAATAAAATCAAAATAGCCTCTCATATATTATTTTCAACCCAAGCACCCTCCTTACCATTATCATGCACATAATCTTCATTCCCAGCAAGTACTTAGATTGATGGGATTGTTTTGGTAATACAATAGTAAGTTATTTCGATATCTCCTAGGATGTCTTCATCAACAAAATCCCTTAGACAGGATGATAAAATAGTTGGCCATCTCCTATTGTGTCTGTCTTACCCATAAAATACTTGTTTTGCTTGAGATGCCAAAATAAATTGATCATTTTTATAACCAATCTTTTTAAGGTCAGCCAATGTTAATCCAAGGACATTAGTTTTGATTCTATCTTTGCTGTGTTCCACCCAATCACACCTAAACACAACCATAATTCTTCAAGTATAATCTAAGGCCCATATCTCTATTATAACCCCATAATAAATGTCGTCAGCCACTATTGGGCTATTATCCTTTCAACTGAAAAAAAGAATGTAGCATTAGTAACTAAGGTAACTCTACTATTCTGATGCAATCTTGCATGATAGTTTTTTGTGTAAAAGCAATAACCATTGATGGTATATCCAGCATATTTTATTACTTTTGTTCATGGTCCCATCGCCATCTAGTCTAAAGATTTAGATATATTATTGCTTGTTACTTCTCCCTGATCTTGAATCTGTGTATATACATATTATGTAGGACATGATTGTTGTAAGTAAGATTATATACACATGTATACATATATATATATATATAGACACATACATAATGTATTTTATTAAGTGTGAATTCTTTCATTTTACCTTTTGACAGTGCTAAGTATTGAAAGTGCGACAATGCTCAAATTGTAGCCACTTCTGTTTCTTTGTGTAACTTGGATTCTTTCCCTTAAGGACATCCATGTACTCAATACACACACAAATTAGTAGAGAGATCAAAGAAAATATAACTATTAATAATTAATTTTTATCTAAGTGCATGATCCACTAATTCAATGTATGGTTAGAGTTCATTAACATTTCATAACACAAAGATGCATGTCATCCCATTCTTTATAGTCAATAGTTACTATGCGACCACTCAATAGAGGTTCACCAACCTTGGGATCATGACATGCAACTGATTGTTTCATTCTTTGATTCCAATTGCATCCACTCTTGATATGTACTTTGTGCAAAACTCAATTGCTTCCTCTACAATATACATTCGTCTATGCACCACTCCAACTAGTTATGATTTTGTACATACCCTTTTAAAATTTTCATGTACGTCTCAAATAGGTTCATCAATTGCAAGTAAACTAGCTCACAAAGTCTACCTCATCAATGAGATGTACTATTAAGTGTAACATGATATTGAAGAATGATGGTAGGAAGATTGTCTCAAGCTCACATAAAGTTGTCATTAGATGTCCTTGAATTTCTTGTAATTTTAAGACATCCTCCACCTTCTTGCACAAAGCATTAATGAAATAGTAGAATTTTGTAATAGCTTCCCTAACTTTGTCCAGTAACACTGAATGTATTGCTACAAGAGGAGTTATTGCATCAATGCATGGCAGTCATAGGACTTCACCCCTAACAATTCCATCTCTTCTATGGAGATAATGTTTTTAAAGTTTGAAGAGCAGTTGTCATGGACATTGAACTCAAACAGAGTTTTACACATGATTCTTCTCTCCTCTATATTGCGCATATAATTTTCTTTAGACAAGTATGTCCCTCGATTACCCCTATGCAGTGGATGCAACTTCCTCTTCGAACCCATCTTCATAAAATCCTTTCATGTTGCAAGTACATTCTTTGTTTTCTTAGGATGTCAACTAAGGTACTGGTCAAGTGTAATGCCCAAGCAATTTACACTATTTTTAATGAAAATTGAATGTTTTATAGGAAATAAACTGTGTTGAATGTTTGATTTTATTTAAAATAATAAATGAAGGAATTTGTGAGGAAACTTAATACCATTAGATTCTACTCCAAAAATGGAATCCAACACTATAAGGTGAGATTGGATGTTACATTGCCTTTTAGACAAATAGTTAGTTGTTATGAGCATATACCAAGTACAAAAAATCAACTGAAGGAATTTCCTAAGGACTAACCCTACCGGATTGAGTATAGAACTTTTGGATTGAAAGGTTGCGAAGAAAACCATCAAGCAAAGAAAGGGCAAAGAGGATGAAGACAAAGGATTCAACCATGACCTAGTGAGGGTACTCGGTTAGAAGAAACTTTTTGCCTTGCATGAATGGGAACATTATTGCAAATCCTAAATGATAAAAATGGATGATAATAGTGAGATAGGCTTCTAGATGAGAACATATGACTCATGATGATGAATTGACCATTAACATTTGACATGAGTTTGGATAAGATCCTCACAGAGGAAAGCGTTTAATGAATTCAATAATTATGAAACTGGATATAGAGTTAGGACATTTTACTTTCAGTATATGATAAGGTCCTCAATGGAAGATGCTACTAATTGGCTTTCATGAGTTTATTTGAATGTAACTTTGGTCGAGGAATAAAGTCACATATGGAAAAACGACAAATACTTGAAATTCAAAGACAATCAAGAAATTGGCTGTAGAGCACATGATACCATGACAGTTATTGAAGTATATGGAGACAAATATAAAAGGTAAGAAGCAAAGTTAGACACAATATAAAGAAGGTAACTTTTTGGACTTGTGGATAATGAAAGAGATCACTAAGATGAAAAGGATTATCCTATGATATTCAAAATAGGAGAAATAAGATAATATGATCTCAAAGAAGTATGAAGAAGCATGATCTTATGAGGAGACTATCTTATACATGATGAGATAAGTATAGGAATCTAAGGAATTCAAGATAGATGAAGTACCGCTAGAAATCGGTATTGTTAAATTGGCACATATGAGAATATGCTTCAGAGTACGCAGCGAAAGCAGCCCTTATAGGTGAGGCCTTATAGGAGGAACAATAGAAATGATAAATTGAGGTTGAGCCTAGATTTGATTCCTAAGAGAGAAATGCATTCACCAAGAAATCATCTAAGAGACAAATACCTGGAAGATGATAATTTATGAAATTTCAAGGACGAAATTCTTTTAAGGGGGTAATAATGTAATGCCCGAGCAATTTACACTATTTTTAACGAAAATTGAACGTTTTATAGGAAATAAACTAAGTTGAATGTTTGATTTTATTTAAAATAGTAAACAAAGGAATTTGTGAGGACTTAGTACCATTATATTGTACTCCAAAAATGGAATCCAACGCCTCAAAAATCACCCAAAATGGAGCTCGTATGAAGAAGTTACAGCCATTTAAAATATGGGTATTTCTAGAAATTAAACAGAAAAACGAAAAAATGAAAAAGGACGAAAAATGCAGGGGGCCGTTTTGATAACGGCACCCCCTGTCGTCTTCAACCTCTAGACTCTCCTAGAAACTTGTTTTTTCATGATTTTTCTAGAATACACCAGGGAAAATGGCATAACCGCCATTGAGGGGCAACGCCTTTCATTCCTCTATAAAAACCCCATCTTCCCCCCTCTTCAAAACGGGTTTTTTCCAGTCGTTTGAGACTGGGGTTTCCGGAAAAACCCAGAAACACATCTCAAACCCATCTCTCTGAGCTTTCCGGCAATGGCCAGGCCCAAGTCAGGCCGCCATTCCCATCTCCCCATTCCCCTCTCTTCTCTCCGGTCTTGGCAATGGAGTTTTCCCCTTCTTCGAGTTTCGAGCAGCCAAGGGTTTTTAGGCGGAAAGGAGGAGCCGCACCACCTGGAAAAGGGCATCCCCAGGCTACCAGGTAAGCCCCTCCTTCCCTTTCCTCCGTTTCACTTCCCCCAGGCCAAGATCCATGCCGGATCTAACCTTTTTCCAGCCGGATTTTTGGGATGGAGGACGTTCCCAAGCCGTTCAAACGGCTTGCACGAACACAACGCCCAAGCCAGGTCCAGACGACCTTGCATGAGCCAGGCGTCCCAGGGACGCCTTGCTCCATGTGTGCCTGGGACAGGGTCCCAGGGATGGGCTCCGGGCGTACGACAGTGCATACACTGTCCCAGGAGCGGCCCTCGGGTGCGTGCATGACATAGGGCATGGGTCCTGGCTCGACTGGGGTGCCTTGGGAGCTGAGACGCGCCATGATACAAGGTGCGCCCGTGCGATGATGTGCATCATAACGCGTCACCTGAGCATGCATCTGTGCGTGCAAAAACGAGGTCCCTGACATGGTTTTTAGGCGCACATGCATGTGAGGGAACTGGGACACGTGGACACAACAAGATTTTAAAGCTAAGATTAAAGGACAATTTACAGAGTTAGCTATGGAATAGTAGGTCCACATCATAGGATCTAGCCTGACAATGAATTAGGCAAGAACCAGGTACCCAATAGGCAGGGCTAGCGGTCTAATGTCTAAATAGACTGAAATTAATTAGTACTCCTTATATCCATTTATACCTAGGAGTTTATAAATGAGACCCGGGGACGGGTTAAGCGATAAAGGACGTGACTCCAGGAGAATTTGAGGTAGGTTCTCTATCACTACTAGATTCTTTTAAAATAACTCTGATTGTTTTGCAAATACATGTTTTAAGTATATGACTTGTTTAGCATGATTTAATTCAGCATGCATGTGATAAATGCTTTATGCATAGACATGTTTTGTAAATGATTGCATATACATTATGCATAGATATCTTTTGCAAACTATTGCATACATTGCATGATTTGTGAGCATTAAGTTCTTGCAAAAATTTCATGTCCTTGAGGGTTACCAAAAGACGCTAGAGTGCCGAGGGCCAAGCAGTTGTGAGGGACCCGAAGAGGACAGGTTTTGGAAAAAAGAGAGGTTTTCGCTTCTTTGATCGGATTATGATTTGGGCTGATAAGCTCGTGGTCGCTATGCCGAGAGGTTTGGGTTGGCCTCCAACCTCTACCACTATTAGGTGGATGGGTACCACGCCTAAAAAGGGCATGTCCCTACATCGACTGCATGTGGTACAGGGGGCTACTACTGGTGTCACGGCACTGGGTCGATGTGTCATATGCCCCGTGGAGGCTATGACGCTGTGTCCTTAGGTACCCGGGGACCACACAGTGGCGAGGTCGTGGGCATAGTTGGATCCTATGGTTTATGGACTTATTTGCATTGCATATGGCATGATATGAGGTTGGTCGACCATACCATACTAGATATCCATGAGTTGGATTCAATGAAGCATCTTATGCATATCATAATGTTATGATATATATGTATATGATACTTTCGATTTTGGATTATGTGATCCTTTAAATCGTTAGTATTTCAGTTTGACAACGGATTTTTATATCGATATTGAACTTGAGTATTCAGACATGCACATGTTTTGAAAGAGCATATGATTTTAAAACATCTCATGCATTACAAAACTAGTAGCGATAGGCTCCTACTGCGTATAGTATATACTCACCCTATCCTTAACATTTTTTAGGATAATTCCATCCACGAGTAGAGGACATCTATATTAGTGCTGCGAGCAAGTGAATAAACAAAGGAGACAACTATACATGTGAGTAAACTCTCTACCCTTTGGACATGTATTTGTATTTAATTACAGTTGGCCTGTTTGCTGTGACTGAATAGATCTGGGGAAAAACACTTATGATTTCTAAGGCTTTTCAAAAACTACCTTGGTTGTTGTGAAAGCAAATGACACTCGGGGTTTTCAAAATGAGTTTAAAACTAAAAGGTTTTTCACTGCATTGCATGGTTTTTTTATAAAATGGTTTTCAAATAGGGATGCATCCTGCCTTAGGAAATTAGATATTGCATTTAAAAATGCATGAGAAAACTCGGGTCGTTACATCAAGCTTTCACACACAATCTTCCCAATGTGCATAAAATCAAACACATGGTATAGATGTAGTGATTTCGAGTATTCAAGCCAAAAGAATATTGATTTCTTCTTCCAACAAATTCTACAATTTGCTTTCACCTACTCATTTACTTGATTTCTTCTTTCCCCATGACATGAATGTTTTCAACGTGCTCCAATACTTATCTTCCTTCTTAAAATGGTATGGATGGTCTTTGAGCAACCATGTTCTATGGCTAAGGAATGCCATTTTCCTACTATGTTTAAGTGGTACAGGACATGTTTGACCACTATAGATGGGAAAGGCATTGTATGCCTTCACGGTGCATCCAGACAAATTATTGTATGCTAGGAAGTCGCTTATTGTTCATAACAATATAGCCTTTAAGATGAAAGACTCTTTCTTGTATGTGTTGCATGCTTCAACACCTACATCCCGTAATGTCCCAATATCATCAATGAAGGGAGCCAAATATATGTCAATATCATTCGTTAGCTACTTTGGACCCGATATCAACATAGTTAGCATCATGAACTTCCTCTTCAAGCATAAAAATTGTGGGTCGTTGTAACAAACTAATATAACAGGTTAATAACTATACTTACTAGTGATAGAACCATAATGATTAATCCCATTTACAGATAATCTAAGTCATAGGTTTCTATGTTCTTTACAAAAATTAAGCCACATGAAGTCTATGAGCTTCCATGCTGGGCTATCTATTGGATGGCCTGAAAAGCTACTATTTACTCTATCCATAGCATGCCATACTAATTTCTTTGTTGTTTTTGTAAGATGAAACATTCTTTTGAACCTTGGAATATGGGGAAAATACCATAAAACCTTTGTAGTAACAATTGTAATTATCTCAGTTGAATTATTCTTTAACTTCCATCTTAACTATTCACAAGGTGGGCATGTAGTTTTATCCTTATACTACTTTCTAGATAAGATGCAATCCTTAGGATCGGCATGTATCTTTTCGTACTTCAACCCTAGTGCAGCCAAGGTTTTCTTTGCCTCCCATGTTGACCTTACCGATTTATTATACTTTGGTAGTATCTTACCTACCACTTTCAAGACTTCTATAAAGCCTTGATCTGGAAAACCAAATCTTAATTTTACGTTGTAAAGTTCTACCAGTGCAAACAACTTGGTATAATTTTTACACTCAGGGTACAACAACTCATTTGCTTCCTCCAATATTGTAGTATGAAATTGTTCAGGGTCATCCTAGAAGTCATATGCATCTCAAAATATTAGTACAGTTGTACTACAACAACACTGCTTATTGTGTCTCCATATCTTCCAAGCCTTGTTGGAGGCTTATGCAAAATTTCTTCTCCATGCCAAATCCATGAACGATAGCTTTCATCAATTCCATTAGAACACAAGTGTGCTCTCAACACCCCTATAGTTACTTTTTTCAAGTTTCCTTAGAGTATGGACAGCATGCAATTATGGTCACCACCTGTCCTAAGTGCGAACTCTAAAAAATTTTCTTTTCCTTCCTCATATTCTTTTGATGTTCGTGTTGTAGTCATCTAAGAATATTTGTCTATTATCTCAAGAAATTGAAGCAAATCTATGTGTGGAGACTTGTTAGATATGAAAAGATTAGGTTAGGCATTTAACCAAACTCTATGTGTACAAGAATTATAAGTATCAATGTATACAAGAATTATAAGTATTTAAAATAACTATGTTACATGCATGCACACATGTGGAAAATTTTAATTAATAATGAAAAAAGTAGAAAAATGTGATAGATACATTCAAAAAGAAATTTAACTTTAAAAGGGAAGTTTCTAACCACAACCATGCAAAAAATGTTCATATATATATAAGATAAACAAAGAGATACTATCCAACATTCAAAAATCAATATCAATCATGAATATGTGAATGTAGTTCCAATTTATAGTTGGGATTCGGTTAAGGATAGCCATGATGAAAATCAACATATATTTTGCTCATGGATGAAGACAGTAAAAAAAAGCAAAGTGGACATTGATGAAACAACTCTTAAAGTAGAATAGTAGTATTAAAGTCATTTTTTGGAAATGACTTTAAAATTTTATACTTTTAAATTTATTTCCTGAAAATGATTGTAAAAGTCTATACTTTTGAAGTCGTTTACATAAAATGGCTTCAAAGTCATTTCTCGCAAAAAAAATTGTTCTGTGCCATACTAAAAGTCACTATTTTAAAGTCATTTTTTCAAACAACTTTTAAAACTAACATATTTTTCACTTGAAATATATTTTATTTCAATACATTAAAATATTTTATGTAAATACACAAAGAAATTGATTTTTTATGATAGTCAGCGTTGATTCAAGCATTCTTTTCACACACACACACACATAAACAAACACATGAACAAGGAAATCAAAGTATTTTTTGTATAACTCCTCATTTATCATCATTTTATTACATATAACAAATATTACATATTATTAGATATTATTAATACCAGATAATGATCAAAGAGCTAATATGAAATAATTTCATCAAAACTATCCCCCTAATATTTAGCTGACACCACTTTAGAGGAAGAGACAGTAAAGCTTTAAGTGATAACTACCTCAGCCAATTTGATGGAACCATTTCTCTTCATCAAACCTAATTTTGGATGAGAAACAAAAATTGTAATGTTCTCCATTTTCTCCAATAGTGATGGTTAGAGAGAGAAATAGTTGTTTGCAATGAAATCATATGATTTTTGTCAAAATCATGATAATCTAACACACTTCATAACACCATCATCTGTAGTAACAAAACCCACTTGATCTACAAATGAAAATAGTGAGGGTTAGTAACAAGAAAGTCAATCATGATAATAAGAGGATTTGTTCTACTTAGAGTATTTTGCATGCCACAAACAATCAAAATATCCAAAATGGAAAGCAAGAAGGGAAACAGGGCAGAGAAAGACTTAAGGACTAGAGGAGGAGGCCATCATGCCACTCGTGAGATGAAAAACATGAACAGGGAATACTGGAAAAAATGAGATGACTTTGGCCTTTATAGCTGAAGGACTTTTAAAGTTGTTTTCAGAAAACAACTTTAAAAGTTGGAACTTTTGAAGTCATTTTCTAAAAAGCAACTTTAAAAGTCCTTAAACTCATTTTTTTCTTAACTTTAAATTCACTAATGCACTGGACAAAAAATATAATATTTCACACAAGTTAGTTTTGAATCACGTGTTATGTACATAATAGATACAAGAATATGAAAAAGATCTAGTTACCATGCAAAAATTCTTTAAAATTGCATATACATGTATATATATATATATATAATATGAGACAAACAAAAGAGATACTAACCAAAACTCAAAAATTGATATTGACTCAATATATATAAATGTAATTCCAATTCACAGTTGGAATTTGGTCCACCCCCAATAAAAATCAACCTATATATTTAAGCTTCAATTTGTGTATAGATAAAGAGAGTAAAAAAAAAAAACAAACCAAAATTCGATAAAAAATTATTAAAATAAAGTGTTACTTTTAAAGCTATACACTTTTTAAGTTGTTTAAAGAGAATAACTTTAAAAATCTAAAATTTTTAAAGTTGTTTGAATCAAATGACTTCAAAAATGTAAAACATTTAAAATTGTTTGATTAAAATGAGTTTAAAATTATACACTTTGGGTAAATCAAATTTAAAATCTAAAAATTTTAAAGTTATTTATTTTGAAACAAGTGTAAAAGTATGGACTTTTAAAGTCATTTTTTCAAACAACTTTTAAAGTCATTAAGAATAAAATGACTTTAAAAATGTAGGCTTTTGTAGTCATTTGATTCAAACAACTTTAAAAATTCTTTCCTGCATAAAAATTGCTCTCCACACTAGACTAAAGAAGTCATTTTTCTAGTAAATGACTTCTTACATTGATTTTTAAAGATTTTTTATTCTAAATGACTTGTAAAATATTTACGAAGTCGGTAGTCAAAATAATGACTTCTTTATATTAACTATAAAAACCTCATGTAGTGTGTTTAAACCAGTGGTTAGGCATTTGACCCATGACGAGATAATTGATTATATCTAGCTACCTGGGTAGCTAGGAAATGTGCAAGAGGTGTTCATAAGGGAATGTTTCTATGATAGGCCCACTCTCACTAGTTAACTCCACAATTAACCTAGATAAGTGGTCAACTACCACATTTTCGAAACCTTTCTTATCCTGAATTTTCAAATCAAACTCATGTAGTAATACTATCCATTAGATCAACCAAAGTTTGGCATCCTTCTTGAAAAGAAGGTACTTTAATGTTGCATGATCTGAATAGACGATAACCTTAGATCCTAGTAAGTAAGACCTAAACTTATCCAGGCAAACACAACTACCAATAACTTTTTTTCTATAGTAGAATATTTGAGTTGGCATCATTTAGTGCCTTGCTAACATAATATATTACTTGGACAAGTTTATTAATACACTGCCCCAACATAGCACTAATTGCATAGTTGAAGCTTCACACATTGTTTCAAATAATGCACTCCAATGTGGTAGTCAAATAATAGTCACATAAGTGAGTTCAGCCTTTAGGTGCTTAAATGCTTTCATACAATTATCATCAAAGTCAAAAGTTGCCTCCTTAGTAAGTAAAAAACATAGGGCCTTAGAAATTTTATTAAATTTTTTGATTAATCTCATATAAAAACCAACATCACATAAAAATGATCAAATTTCTTTCACCGTCCTCAGAGGAGGAAGGATAGAGATGAAGTACACTTTGGCTCTATCAATTTCTATGACATTATGTGATATATGTGGCCTAAAACAATGCCTTTTTATACCATAAAATGAAATTTTTTCTAGTTAAGTAGTAAGTTCTTCGCTTAACACCCAACAAGAACAAATTTTTAATTGTGTAGGAATTCATCAAATGAGGACCCAAATACTATATAATCACCTCCAAAACCCTCTCCACCATATTAGAAAATTTGTTCAACATACACCTTCGAAAAGTAGGTGGTGCATTACAAAGTCCACAAGGGATACAATGGTAAATAAATATCTCAAAAGGGTAGGTGAAGGTAGTCTTCTCTTGGTCTTCAAGTGCTATGAGAATTTGGTTATAGCTAGAGTACCTATAAAAAAAGCAATAATATTTATGACCGGCTAACCTTTATAGCATTTGGTCAATGAAAGGAAGAGGTGTAACACCCTAATTTTTTATGAAGAAATTAAATAAATATTGAAATTGAAAATTTCAATGAAAGTTAGGCTAGAATATTAGGGTTATGGAATATGCACTTCTCATA
This sequence comes from Warburgia ugandensis, assembly GCA_035236585.1. NCBI lineage: Eukaryota > Viridiplantae > Streptophyta > Magnoliopsida > Canellales > Canellaceae > Warburgia > Warburgia ugandensis. The sequence goes on from CP141134.1 coordinate 39,447,643, forward strand.
GAATTGGAATCAAGGTATTAGATACGTATAATTGAAAACATATGCGACGAACGCTTTAAAATGACTGTAAGCACGACAATTTCTGAATACAGATGCAAAATCTGTATTTTTCTTCATTTTAATGAATGAAAGGGAAAAATGGTAATTTCACAAATAACCAAGACTTGACACCCCAAAATCTAGAATATACTCAGAAATATGAATCCAACGCCACTAAGTACACTCAATTCCGAGCCCGGGAGAATAAAATGGATTTTTCTCCATAAAAGGGCAATTTGGTCTTTTCACACATGTGGGGCCCACAAAGGGATCCAATGTCTGAAAAACATGCAATCATTAGTCAAACCACTACCACCTGCTAGTGGAGAAGGAGGTAGTAGTGGGAATCTAATATACATTAAATAAAAAAAAGGAGAAAACATAATTATTGCATGTTATTATGAAAACCACTCAAAACACCTATAAATAGACCTGAGAAAAATTCTCAAAATATTAATAAAATCATTCACGAGGTCCCCTAGTATGCTGCAAAATTTTAGCTCCAGAAACAGCCCCCATCTTCCCCAATTTCTTTTTCTTTCTCTCCCTCTTTCTTAAGCCTGTGGATGCGTCCATCTGTCCAGACTCAGTGGAGAAATCGAGCACGTCCCGGGATGCATTGTCCCCGATTGAGCTGGGTTTCTACTTGGAAACCCTATTTCAATTAGCTATCAAATTCTATCCATTGAAACCCAATCTTAACCATTGGATGGAGTTAGTAAAGGGATCTTTACAAAACACCTTTGATTTGAGGATGATCCACCTCCTAGATCATCAAAAAATTCAAAACGAAAGTTAACCCAGTAAGGGTTACCATCTCTGGCATGTTCTTCACGCTATTATGGCTAATATGACCATCTAATGGTGATCTTGCACCGTTGATAATTTCGGAAGGGTGAGATCTACAAAAACCCCATCGTCCCTCACATTCTTCGGCAATGACAATGGAGAAATTTCAGGCTGTATGGGTTATTCGGCATCTAGGGTTTTCTCCATCTCCTCCGGCAGGTTTTCTCTTTCTCTAGTGAACTCCTCCCCTCCAAACTGGAACAGGTAGGTGCACTGGCACCCCCTCTTTCATTCCCATAAGATAGGCAAGGTTTTCCGGCCACCTGGAGAGCTCCCCTGCAGTTGATCCATCGCGAACGACAGATCCGGCATTGAGGGTTGAGATCTCCTCATCCCTTGTTCAGATCCATATTCTGAACCATTGGATGATTTCCTAGGGTCCCAAAACCCGAGGAGATGAAATATGGGCACTTGGTTTTACTAGATGGAGGAGATCCAGCCATAGGCGATCCAACGGTCCAGATCAAACCATCTCTCCTGTAGCCGGTCACCCCTACCCAAACACCTAGGATAGGTGGTTATAGGTGCGGGACACTGCCTGTAACCCAGATTTAATCTGGATTGTCCATCTGGTAAATTGAAATCTTATTTTTCTAATTCAGAGCTTGATAGAGATCTGATTTTAGATCAAAAAGCTTCTATAGATTCCTTGTCACTTGATCTAGATATTGAATATATTATATCCATGTTTCAAATTGTGATTATATATGTTATTTGGTAAAATCAGTACCCATGATCTTAGATCATGGCCTAGAAGACTTTAAAAGACAAATCTGAACCGATGGATGTCTTCAGAGACCCACTAAAACCCTAGAGCTATGTTTACAGTCAGATTTCTATTCAGCCCTTAAAATGGGCTGAAATCTTAAAATCTTAATTCTGATTGTAATTGACCTCCAAATTTAGATCTAAAACTTTCCTCAGATTCATATTTATGTTAAGAATACACTGAACATGTAAGATCATGTTTTTAATTAGTATCCACATGATCTATTTTGGTAAAATCTGAGCCATTGATCTTGGATCATGGACAAGATGATCCCAAACTTGAAATCTGAACCATTGGATGTGTTCAGAAGGTTCCAAAACCTTAAGAAGCATGTTCACAGTATAATTATGTGTCTCTAGATCAGTCAAATTGATCCAAAACAGTAAGGTGAAATTCAACCCTTAAAACGGGCTGAAATCTTGAAATCTCAATTTTGATCTCAATTTAGATAAAAATTGAGATAAAAAAGTTTTGATGGATTTCTTGTGATAATCAGAATGGACTGAACCTATGAAAATTTTATTTTAATTAATTAAATGTTCTGTAATTAAGTGGATACGTAACTAACATCCTTGATCTATAAGATCTAGGATAATTAGACCACTAATACCTTGCTGGATGACTAGTTTATAACATAATAAATAATATCAGTGGATTAAATGGTATTTATTAGGCAGATCTTAAGAGATCTAGCCTTAAGAGTTACTAAAATCCCTAAAAATGAATAGTATCTCCTAGATCAAGATGATCCAGGATGATTGGACAGTATGGATGTATTTTGATGATGATCTCAAGATAAGATCATAGTGATTTAATGAATGGATGATGTGGATTTGGGCTAGATCAAGATCTATGCCCTTAAATGTTATAAAGTAACCTAAGATCTCCTTGATTGGGTAGATCAAGAAAGATCAAATCAATGATTTAATAATTAAATTACATCAATATAAAATGTTGGATCTAAAATAAAATGAAGGATCAAGATCTAAACCCTAAAGAGATGAAAAATAAATATGGATAGCATGTTAGATTTGCTATTTGAATTATTGAACATTATTATCTTTTATTTCTTAGTTGACTTAATTATAGATTTGTTTATTTAATTATTTATTTAAGTATTTAGTTAATTATTTATTTATGCTTTAAACTTATGCTTCAATGCTTAGGTAATTGTAATTTCATTGAAATGGTAATTAAATGAAATTAGAAGGAAGAGACATTCACATGGAACGTATGACATGGACTTAATAATAGTAAGGACCATAGTTAGTAGGATAATATAAGGAAGATAAATTCCTTGGTCCAACTTAGGAGAATAATAAATCTCCATGAATGATATTTTAGTTCATGGATTTAACTAAAAACAATTAGAAAGAATACTTAGGATTAAATGTGCATAGGAACCTTATGAAAGGTTGAGTTAGGGTTAAGCTTGAATTTTAACACCTCCAAATCATTCAAAACCATGAGTACCACTTTTGGGTTGTGTGCATGATATCAAAATAATTTTGGAAAGTATTTGTCATGATTGTTGAGATGACATATTAAACTAATTACCTACAACTAGGCAAGCAAATTAACAAGACTATCCAAGCTTCAACCCTAAAGGCCCTCAAAACAGTGCATTCCACAATTGGATTCGATTGCATGCATGGTTTCATAGGTCTTTGGTTGACTTGTTTTGGAAATTAAAACAATGCATTCAATTAATCACCACACCATGAAATCAGCATGCAAATCAATCATCATCATTCATCAACCAAAAGAGATTCCATTAACCATCAACATGTATTGCAGGAAAAGTAATTACATGGATGGTGTGTTCCACTCTAGCAGAGCACACACCATTGTTTACACCCCAAAAGGAAACCCAAAATCAGATATTAATAATATTTCCTCCTCCAAAAAGCTTGAGATTCAAGGGAAAATCTAATAGAATATAAATACAACAATCAAAGAACACTAATGAAACAAATTAAAGATCAATGAAAGTAAAGGAGATCTAAATGGGCAAGGAAGAGCAAGGACAAAGATAAGTGTGACAACCTGGATTTTCTCATGCATTTTTAAATGCAATATCTAATTCCTAAGGTGGGATGCATCCCTATTTGAAAACCATTTTATAAAAACCATGCAATGCAGTGAAAAATCTTTATTGTCAAACTCATTTTGAAAACCCTGAGTGTCATTTGCTTTCACAACAACCAAAGTAATTTTTGAAAAACTTTAGAAACCACAAATGTGTTTCCCCAGGTCTTTCCAGTCACAGCACCCAGCCCAACTGTAATTAAATACAAATACATGTCCAAAGGGTTGAGAATTTACTTACATATATAATTGTTTCCTTTTTGATTCACTTGCTTGTAGCACTAACATAGATGTCCTCTAATCGTGGATGGAATTATCCTGAAAAATGTTAAGGATAGGGTGAGTATATACTATACTCAGTAGGAGTCTATCACTACTAGTTTTGCAATGCATGCTATATTTAAAATCATATCCTCTTTCAAAACATGTGCATGTCTGAATACTCAAGTTCAATATTGGTATCAAAATCCATTGTCAAAATGAAATACTAACGACTTAAAGGATCACATAATCCAAAATCGAAAGTATCATATACATATATATCATAACATTATGATATGCATAAGATGCTCCATTGAATCCAACTTATGGATCTCTAGTATGGTATGGTCGACCAACCTCATATCATGCCATATGCAATGCAAATAACTCCACAAAATCATAGGGTCCAACTATGCCCATGACCACCTCGCCGTGTGGTCCCTGGGTACCTGAGGACACTCGATCATAGCCTCCACGGGGCCTATGACACGTCGACCCAGTGCCATGACACTAGTGGCAGCCCCATATACCACATGCAGGCGACGTAGGGACTTGCCTCTTTTTGGGCGTGGTACCCATCCACCTAATAGTGGTAGAGGCGAAAAGCTTTTGGTTAGAATTTCCCCTCTCTTTCAAGTGAAGTGCTCCTTTCATTCTATTTGCAGTAGAGATGATGAAACACCAGATGATTCGACAACATCTGAATATCCAACTGTTGAATGAGCCGCTGAATCAACAGGATAAGAAACATCCGAAGAGGCAGAGAAAACAGAGGCCGGGTGGCCAACCCAGAACCCTCGGCATAGCACCCACGGGCTTACTAGCCCAAATCACATAAGATCAAATAAGCCAAAACCTCTTTTCAAAACCTGTCCTCTTTGGGTCCCTCACAACTTCCTAGCCCTCGGCACTCCAGCGTCTTTTAGCAACCCTCAACGAAATGCAATCTTTGTAAGAACTTAATACTCATAGATCATGCAATGTATGCAATAGTTTTCAAAACATATCTATGCATAATGTATATACAAAACATGTCCATGCATAAAGCATTTGTCACATGCATGCTAAACAAGTTATATACATGAATCATGTATTTGCAAAACAATCATAGTTCTTTTAAAAGAATCTAGTAGCGATAGAGCACGGACCTCAAAGTCTCCTGGAGTCGCGTCCTTTATCACTCAACCCGTCCCTGGGTCTCATTTATAAACTCTTGGGTATAAATGGATACAAGGAGTCCTAGTTAATTTCAGTTTATTTAGACATTAAACAGCTAGCCCTGCCTATTGGATCCCTAGTTCTTGCCTAATTCATTGTCAAGCCAGATCCTATGGTATGGATATACTTTCCAATAGTTAAATTCTATAATTTATCCTCTAATCTAACTTTAAAGTCTCAATAGGTCCCCGTGCCCCAGTTCCCAGGACACCCGTGTATCCTGGTTGAACCGCGACCGCCTTAGGTGCCTGGGGGCCCAAAGGCCATGCCAGGGACTGCGTTTTGCACGCATATATGCATGCTCAAGTAACGCGCTATGACGTGCATCATCACACGAACGCACCTTATAGCATGGTGCGTCTTAGCTCGCAAGGCACCCCGTGCATCCTGGTCGAGCTAGGACCCGTGCCCCATGTTGCGTACGTACCCGAAGGCCGTAGCTGGGATAGTGTTCGCAAGTGCACAAGCATGCCTAAGCGACGCACTATGACATGCATCATCCTATGGACGCACCTTGTAGTGTGGCGCGTCTCAGCTCCCAGGGCACCCCTTGCACTCTGGTCGAGCCAGGACCTGTGCCCCATGTCACGTGCGCACCTGAAGGTCGCACCTGGGACAATGTACGCACTGTCGTACACCTAGAACCTGTCCCAGGGACCCAGTCCCAAGTGCACGTGGTGCTTGGCGTCCTTGGGACGCCTGGCTCGTGCAGGGTTGCTGAGCCGTTTTGGGACGTTTTTCGGCCAGGAAATCCGGCTGGAAAACGTCTGAGAACGCTAGATCCAGCCTGGATCTAGCCTGAAAGGGGGAGAACCAAGAGAAGGGAGGTAAGGACGTCTTACCTGGGCAGCCTGGGGAGTGCCCATTTCACGCTGGACCTTCCTGCTCACCGGAAAAACTCGCACAAGGTGGAAACCCCATTGCCTAGATCGGAAAAGGGAAGAGAGGGGAAATGGGGAGATGGGAATGACATGGCCGGGCTGACTTTGGCCTGGACGTTGCTTGAAAATGCAGAGGAGATGGGTTTCCGATCTTGCCAGAAACCCCAGTCTCAAATGGCCGAAAAAACGCTGGAAAACTTGGGTTTTTGGAGAGGGGAGATGGGGCTTTTATAGCCCTGCTATGGCAGTGCTGCCAATGGTGGTGCCGCCCTTGGCGGTGGCAGAATCCTCTAGAAAAATCGAGATCGAGGGTTTTTGGAGGGTTCTTGAGGTTGAAGACGACAGGGGGTGTCGTTATCAAAACGGCCCCCTGTGTTTTTCATTCTTTTTCGTTTTAAACGTTTTCTGTTAAAATTGTAGAAATATCCCTATCTTTAAACGGCCGTAACTTCTTCATACGAACTCCGTTTTGGGTGACTTTTGAGGCGTTGGATTCCATTTTTCAAGTAGAATCTAATGGTACTAAGTTTCCTCACAAATTCCTTCGTTTACTATTTTAAATAAAATCAAACATTCAACTCAGTTTATTTCCTATAAAATGTCCAATTTTTGTCAAAAATAGAGTAAATTGCTCGGGCATTATATTATTACCCCCTTAAAAGAATTTCTTCCTCGAAATTCCATAAATTATCATCTTTCAGGTATTTGTCTCTTAGATGATTTCTTGGTGAATGCATTTCTCTCTTAGGAATCAAATCTAGGCTCAACCTCAATTTATCATTTCTGTTGTTCCTTCTACAAGGCCTTACCTATAAGGGCCGTTTTCGCTGTGTACTCTGATGCAGCGCCGTACTCTCATATGTGCCAATTTAACAATACTGTTTTTTAGCGGTACTTTATCTATCTCGAATTCCTTAGATTCCTATACTTATCTCAACATGTATAAGATAGTCTCCTCGTAAGATCATGCTTCTTTGTTCATGTATATACTTCTTTGAAGATCATATTATCTTATTTCTCCTATTTCATTTTGAATATTATAGGATAATCCTTTTTATCTAGTGATCTCCTTCATCATCCACAAGCCCAAAAAAGTTACCTTCTTTCTATTGTGTCTAACTTTGCTTCTTATATTTGTCTCCAAGATACTTCAATAACTGATATGGTATCATTTTATCTATAGCCAAACTCTTACTTAACTTTGAATTTCAACTATCTTGCCGTTTTCCATATGTGCCTTGATTTCCTTGACCAAGGTTACAATCGAAAATGAAAGCCAATTAGTAGCATCTTCCATTGAGGCCCTTATCATACACTGAAAGTAAAATGTCCTAACTCCATATCTTATTTCATAATTATTGAATTCATTAAACGCTTTTCTTCATGAGGATCTTATCCAAACTCATGTCAAATGTTAATGGTTGATTCATCATCATGGGTCATATGTTCTCGTCTAGAAGCCTATCTCACTATTCTCATCAATTTGTCATTAGGAGTGTTAATAATGTTCCTATTTATGCAAAGCAAAAAATCTCTTATTCATCACCAGATACCCTTACTAGGTCATGGTTGAATCCTTTGTCATCATCCTCTTTGTCCTTTTTTTTTTTTGCTTGATGGTTTTCTTCGTTACCTTCTAGTTCAAAAGTTCTATACTCAATCTAGTAGGGTTAGTCCTTAAGAAATTTCTTTAATTGATTTTTAGTACTTGGTATATGTTAATAACAACTAACTATTTGTCTATAGGCAATGTAACATCAAATCTCACCTTATAGTGTGCTAGCCATCTCACCTTTTCTCCTTCCATCCCCTATGTCAATATATCGTGCAATCTTTTATCAAGGGTTTATTGACAATCATGCAGTCCATATTGTTAGGAGGTATACTCGTAAGTAGTGATTTTCTCAATGCCTCAAATTTTATTCTTCAAGCGCCTCCTTATTTTATCTTTCAAGTGCCTTCTTATACTTAGTTTATAATAGCAATAATTCTCCTTCGATAGCGATTATATCAAATTGTACTGAAGTTGTTTACTCAACAAGTTTTACAATACTCAGATAAGTATAAACATTTTCTTAGACATAGAAAGACTTTATTTGATTACCTATTGATCTCTTCCCAGATACGTTATAAGCTCAACAGCCTCTAGAGTGATCGGTACTTATCTACCTTTCTTTCAATCCAAGTTTGTAGTATTTTTCAGACCCAAAGTAATTTCTTCACCTTGTCATGGTAGCCACTAAGGTTTGAAAAACCTTTCACATTGGTTTAGATCACTTCTTATTTTTGCTCCTATCTCAGTTGTTACTATATTTATTGTACTTGTAGCTCTTCATGATGTGGCCTAATCAACTGGCCTTATACCCTCAAATGACTTAGCCTAACAAGTACTCAAGTCTAAAGACTTATAACATCCTTTTGAGTACATAACTTCAACTACTAACGCATAGACACCAACATACCTGATTAATTACGGTGGGATACCCCTATTTAGTCAATAGTACTCAATGATGGTCTTAAGATATTGCTTTTCCAATCTATGATAGTAAGATCTCAATTTGATCCTTGATGGTACCCTACTTGCTAAATGGACAGCCACTGTCCTGGCTTAATTCCTTTTTCAATATACTTTATTGGCAAGGTGGGACATCACCAAATTTTTCTTTTTATGGACTATATCCATTGGTGTTCCTCATAAGTTAATGGATCTGATAAGAATCTAATTGATATCAAACCATTTGTAGAAGTTTAACTTCTAGTTGGTCGCCATTCTTCTTTGAAAATTTCTTGTCACATATTCTCCTGAAATTCGATACTCTACTCAAAGTTTTAAACCCCATATGCTTCCTGTCTTTGATACTCTTTTACAATAAGATCATCAACTCACCTAGTATTATTCCTTTGCATTTGTTTGATCTTCCCTCATATAGGATTCAAGATGTTAGAATTGTATGTATCTTTATAGAGTCATGATCTTCTTCTTTTGAATATTCATTATTCATCGAATACTTATAGTTGCATCTCTATCGCTTTCTCCCTTTTCTTCAATATCCATTTGGTCTACTTGGATCAATGTCTCCATATGCTTTGTTGCATATAATTGATACTTCATCATAAACTCAATGCTTCTCAGAAATTCTAAACCGTCTTAAGATCATTAAAATCCTCAATTGCCTATGGCCTCAATAAAATTTATACAATGTCTTAATAATGGCATTGATGTTTTGATCGTGTTATACTTCTCTTACGAGTTCATGTTAGGATCGATCTATTATTACCCTTAGTATTATCATCAAAATCTTTTGATAACTCGGTTGAATTCATTTCCCTACCACATAATATGTCACTTGTATGCATCTTCGGATTTGTTCCATAATACTCAAGTAGTTCTTATTCGATAGCACTTCACTCTTTATAAGACTCCAATTAAGGCATCAAAAATTGAGCTAAGTCCTTCAAGATCCATACCTTTGTGACCTAGTTCGAGTCACAGTCATTTATTAATATCTTCTTGCATTCTCATTCCTCTTAGATTATCATCAAAATTCTTCTCAAAGTTTGTTTTTTACATACTCATATTATATCCTTGTGATAGTGTACTCATATTCTGATATTCTTTATGATGGTAAGATAGCCATCTAAGTTCTTCAATTTTCTTACCTTTGATGAGATTACTTTATTGCAGGTCAACACTATCTACTAACAAGTCCATTAATCATCTTCATTCATTCATTCCCATCATAATATGATCCTTATATGAGATTTCATCTTTGCACCACTGCACAACAATTCTTATTTCCTTAAGTTATCTCATACTAGATTTTGGATAAGGGTTGCACTATCCTCTGCCTATTTATTTGTTAAACCAAGCTGTGTTTCACCCATTTATTTATGGTGAAATGCCTTCAGCATTAATATTGTAATCCTCAAATAGAAGTAGTCATCTTTACTACTCCTATTTATACTAATTATTCTTGATTTTCTTTATTGTTCATGACCCTTGGACATGCTAGACTGGCTGTGAAAGGATAAAACTGGGCTCTGATACCAACTATGACGACCCGGGTTTTCTCATGCATTTTTAAATGCAATATCTAAATGCATCCCTATTTGAAAACCATTTTATAAAAACCATGCAATGCAGCGGAAAATCTTTAGTGTCAAACTCATTTTGAAAACCCCGAGTATCATTTGCTTTCACAACAACCAAAGTAATTTTTGAAAAACTTTTGAAACCACAAATGTGTTTCCCTAGGTCTTTCCAGTCACAGCACCCAGCCCAACTGTAATTAAATACAAATACATGTCCAAAGGGTTGAGAATTTACTTACATATATAATTGTTTCCTTTTTGATTCACTTGCTCGTAGCACTAACATAGATGTCCTCTAATCGTGGATGGAATTATCCTGAAAAATGTTAAGGATAGGGTGAGTATATACTATACTCAGTAGGAGTCTATCACTACTAGTTTTACAATGCATGCTATATTTAAAATCATATGCTCTTTCAAAACATGTGCATGTCTGAATACTCAAGTTCAATATTGGTATCAAAATCCATTGTCAAAATGAAATACTAACGACTTAAAGGATCACATAATCCAAAATCGAAAGTATCATATACATATATATCATAACATTATGATATGCATAAGATGCTTCATTGAATCCAACTCATGGATCTCTAGTATGGTATGGTCGACCAACCTCATATCATGCCATATGCAATGCAAATAACTCCACAAAATCATAGGGTCCAACTATGCCCACGACCTCCTCGCCGTGTGGTCCTCGGGTACCTGAGGACACTCGATCGTAGCCTCCACGGGGCCTATGACACGTCGACCCAATGCCATGACACCAGTGGCAGCCCCCTGTACCACATGCAGTCGACGTAGGGACTGGCCTCTTTTTGGGCGTGGTACCCATCCACCTAATAGTGGTAGAGGCCGGGTGGCCAACCCAGACCCCTCGGCATAGCACCCACGGGCTTACTAGCCCAAATCACATAAGATCAAATAAGCCAAAACCTCTTTTCAAAACCTATCCTCTTTGGGTCCCTCACAACTGCCTGGCCCTCGGCACTCCAGCGTCTTTTGGCAACCCTCAAGGAAATGCAATCTTTGTAAGAACTTAATACTCATAGATCATGCAATGTATGCAATAGTTTTTAAAACATATCTATGCATAATGTATATACAAAACATGTCCATGCATAAAACATTTGTCACATGCATGCTAAACAAGTCATATACTTGAATCATGTATTTGCAAAACAATCATAGTTCTTTTAAAAGAATCTAGTAGCGATAGAGCACCTACCTCAAAGTCTCCTGGAGTCGCGTCCTTTATCACTCAACCCGTGATTGGGTCTCATTTGTAAACTCTTGGGTATAAATGGATACAAGGAGTCCTAGTTAATTTCAGTCTATTTAGACATTGGACCGCTAGCCCTGCCTATTGGGTCCCTGGTTCTTACCTAATTCATTGTCAGGTTAGATCCTATCGTATGGATATACTTTCCAATAGTTAAATTCTATAATTTATCCTCTAATCTAACTTTAAAGTCTCAATAGGTCCCCGTGCCCCGGTTCCCAGGACACCCGTGTATCCTGGTTGAACCGCGACCGCCTTAGGTGCCTGGGCCCCCAAAGGCCATGCCAGGGACTGCATTTTGCACGCGTATATGCATGCTCAAGTAACGCGCTATGACGTGCATCATCACACGGACGCACCTTGTAGCATGGCGTGTCTTAGCTCCCAAGGCACCCCGTGCATCCTGGTCGAGTTAGGACCCGTGCTCCATGTTGCGTACGTACCCGAAGGCCGTACCTGGGACAGTGTTCGCACGCACACAAGCATGCCTAAGCGACGCGCTATGACGCGCATCATCATATGGACGCACCTTGTAGTGTGGGGCGTCTCAGCTCCCAGGGCACCCCGTGCACCTTGGTCGAGCCAGGACCCGTGCTCCATGTCGCGTGCGCACCTAAAGGTCGCACCTGGGACAATGTACGCATTGTCGTACACCTGGAACCTGTCCCAGGGACCCAGTCCCAGGTGCACGTGGTGCGTGGCATCCTTGGGACGCCTGGCTCATGCAGGGTTGCTGAGCCCTTTTGGGACATTTTCCGACCAAGAAATCCAGCTGGAAAACGTCTGAGAACACTAGATCCAGCCTGGATTTGGCCTAAAAGGGGGAGAACCAAGAGAAGGGAGGTAAGGACGTCTTACCTGGGCAGCCTGGGGAGTGCCCATTTCACGCTGAACCTTCCTGCTCACCGGAAAAACTCGCACAAGGTGGAAACCCCATTGCCTAGATCGAAAAAGAGAAGAGAGGGGAAATAGGGAGATGGGAATGGCATGGCCGGGCTGACTTTGGCCTGGCCGTTGCTTGAAAATGCAGAGGAGACAGGTTTTCGATCTTGTCAGAAACCCTAGTCTCAAACGGCAAAAAAAACGCTGGAAAACTTGGGTTTTTGGAGAGGGGAGATGGGGCTTTTATAGCCCTGCTATGGTGGTGCCACCCTTGGCGGTGGCAGAATCCTCTAGAAAAATCGAGATCGAGAGTTTCCGGAGGGTTCTTGAGGTTGAAGACGACAGGGGGTGCCGTTATCAAAATGGCCCCCTGCGTTTTTCATCCTTTTTCGTTTTAAACGTTTTTTGTTTAAATTCCAGAAATACCCCTATCTTTAAATGGCCATAACTTCTTCATACGAACTCCGTTTTGGGTGATTTTGGAGGATTTGGATTCCATTTTTCGTGTAGAATCTAATGGTATAAGTTTCCTCACAAATTCCTTCATTTACTATTTTAAATAAAATCAAACATTCAACTCAGTTTATTTCCTACAAAATGTCCAATTTTTGTCAAAAATAGCATAAATTGCTCGGGCGTTACAATAAGATTCAAGATGGCTTCCCTTGGTTGTCACTTCAAGGGAAATAACCTATTATCTAAGCAAGAATATGCAAAGGAATGGAAAGGATCTCAACTAAGCATACCATTAAGATCAGAAGGTATTGAACACAAAAAAATTTATAAGGATGGGGCATTACTCTCTAGGTTAGTATGCACCATTCTTATATCATCCAAAACTCCAAAAGATAATGCACTAATTCCCCCTTAATCCAGAAAACATGAGGATTAAGGAATTATCCAAATGAAAGCTAAGATGAATCCTAAGGAATACTAAAGAAAGCGAGTTAAAGAATAATGAATCAAAGATAAAACAAGATGAAACAATGAACAAAATAACAATAGAAAGAGGGCTACCTTTACTTGAAAGGAGTGCATACAAGTGTAAAAGGAGATCAACCACCAAGAAAAAGATGCATTCAAGCTTCAATAGGAGAGGAGAGGTGATGAAGAAAAGGATACCCTTCCCAAAGCAAAGGATGCATTCTTTTTCTTCTAGAGGAGATATCCTTAATGCCTGGTTTTTTATCTTTTATGCTTGTTTCCCTATATCTTTTAGGGTGAAGGTAGTGCAAAGATGAAATAGGAAGAGGGTTGAATAGCTAGGATTGAGTAGTTAGCTAGGGTTTTAGGGAGGAAACAAGGGCTACCTTTAGAATACAAGTAGGTGCTAGACGCCACTTATTTTAGGAAGAGCTGTCTTTCCCCTTCAAAAATTGTGGAATTCCTTTGCATTATGTCAAGTTGGTTGGATGGGATATGCTAAGAAAGATATAAGAAGATGAGAGGAAAAAAAGGGACAAGAAAAGTTAGGAAAGAGAGGTGAGGTGGGTAAAAAGGATTGGCTAGGTGATTTTCTAGGAAGTGGGGATTGGATGGTTTAAATGGGAGTTTAGGAAGGCAAAGAAGTTTTTAAAAAGTAGGACTCTTGATTGGAGAGTGAAATTCGTGGTGCATCTTATTGGTGAGGTGGAAAGTGAGAAAAAAGTAGAAAAAACATGAAAAAATATAGGAAATGAAGGGGTCACTTCCTATTAGTCCACATGCTACCTCATCCTAGTGAGTTCTAACTTAATTATCTTCAAAATATCTCCATAAATCCCAAGAATAATTCTTTTGACACTCCTCTAATCATGAAGTTCCATTTAGCTTAGCATATGTGGCTTTGATGGCTAACTTTGAGGGCTCCATTGGCTTGGTTTCATGGATAGCTTAGATGCCTCTCTTGTCTTAACTTAATGGCTCAATTCCATAGATTTGATGGTTGGCTTGGCTCCTTAGCCTGTCATCTTCTTATTGGCTTGATTATGGCTAAGTGGCTTGAGTGCAACCCATGCAAAGGTGGTGGACTTTGCATGGCTTGTGCATGAGCCCACATTGTCCACCTTTATCTCCTTTAATTGCATCCATTTCTTGTCCTTAATATGATATGAAACTTCATCTCATGTTGGATTGATGACTTTTAGGCTTTGACTTGATCGTTTGATCATGATCTTGCATCTTCATCTCGATCAATGTCAGTTGTTGGATCACCATATGACTTCCTACAGAAAATTAAAAACTCTAATTAAATCCTAAAAATATGATTAATCACATACTTATCTTGGATTAGCCTATGGAGCTACAAAATATCAAAATTTTGTATCATTACATAAAAAATGCATGTGTTACAAATTTAGTTAAAAACCCTAATTTATCCCTATAAGTTGTAACACATGGGTAGCTAATTAGTTGGTTTTTATGTAATATTAAACACTTATCACAAGGCTAGCTTCATGTTAGATGACACTTGATTCAGAATATGCATAGGGTCCTGGATGTATTTCCTCAACACAGACACATGAAATACATTGTGTATGTCTGCTAGTGACGATGGAAGTGCTAGTCTATAAGCAGCTCTGCATACTCTCTTAAGTATCTCAAATAGACCCACGAATCTAGGGCTCTACTTACCCTTCACCCCAAATTTCATCACATCCTTGGTTAGGCTACCCTCAAAAAGATGTTGTCTCTAATATGGAACTACAAATCTATCCTCAGATTAGCATAGCTCTTCTGCATGTTATGCAGCTTATAGATGCCTCAAAATCAATCTCACTTTCTCCATGCACTACCCTATTTGCTAAGACCTAAAAAAATACCTCTCACCTACATCACTCCAACATCTCAGTGTGTGGCATAGTTTGCCATACAATTCCTTGTATCAAGACATGCTAATGCTAGAGTGGTAACTATTATTGTAGGTGAACACTACTAATAGTAGATGCTCATCCAACAACCTTCTAGTCTAGTGCACAGGCTCTCAATGTATCCTCTAGCATTTGTATCACCATCTTAGACTGGCTATCGATTTGAGGATGGAATGTTGCACCGAAACGCATAAAGATTCCCAACCACTCTGCACACTCTGCCAAAAATTTGATGTGAACTTGCTATACCTATCTAAAATAATGACCAATGGAGCTCCTTGCAGGCTAACTTTCTCTCAAATATAAAGCTTGGCAAGGCTCTCCAAGGAATGTCTCTGTCCAATAGGTAGTAAGTGAATGACATGGTAAGTCAATCCACCATAATCCAAATTGTAATCGTATGCACTAGACATCCTATGCAATCCAACCTGAAATCTATCACAACATGGTCCAATTACCAAATAGGAATCTCTAGAGTTTGTAGCAATCCCGCGGGCATTTGATACTCTGCTTTGACCTATTGACACATGATACACCACTCTACACACTCCTTAATGTCCTTCTTTATTCCATGCCACCAAAACTGTCTCTATAGATCATGGTTGATGAGTGTCTTTGTATAAAAATCACCAATTAGTTATGCAAGTGTTATAAACTATAATGTTAAATTAGGGCTTTTGGCCAAAAATTATAACACATGCTTTTTTTAACCTAATGACTCCAAAGTTTGATATTTTACAAGTTTAGAGGCTATCTTACGATAAATATATGAATACTCTTATTTTCTAGGACTTAATTAGAGTTTTTCATCTTTTGTAGGATGAGAGATGGTGATCCAATGATTGAGACTGATCGAGATGAAAATTGAAGATCAAGATAAATATATCAAGTCAAGGCCTAAATGTCATTAATCCAAATAAAGATCAAGGATCAAGAACACTTTAAGGAAAGTAAAGGATGAAATTAAAAGAGTCAAATGTGACTAAAGTGGGTCCATGCACACACCATGAAAATTCCACCACCTTTTTCATGGGATTCACTTACTCACCTAAGCCATACAAGCCATGAAAAAGGTGATAGGCTAAGAAGCCAAGCCAACCATCAAAGAAAATGACGTTGAGCTACTAAGCCAAAGCAAAAGAGCTCCCAAAGCCAGCCATGAAGCCACTTAAGTCAAGCTACATGGAAGGCCACAATTGTAGGAGAATCTAAAACAAATATCCATGAGGATTTTAAGAGGATAATGAAAAGATATTTGGTTGAAAATCAATGGAAAAGCATGCATGTGGACCAATACGGAGTTTCCACCTTGATTTTCTATTTTTTCATTTTGTTCCACTTTTTTCTCCGTCTCCACCTTAGCATACAAGGAAACCACTAATTTCACCATGTAGGGCAATGCATCTCCCTATGAAAGTAGCATCTTCCACTTTCCTACAACCTCCCACCTTACTAATTCCCCTCTAGCCCAACCAATCACCTTGCTTTCTATATTCCACGTCATGCTCCTTATATCTTTCTCTTTCTATGTTCCACCTCTTCCTCCTTATCTCTTTCTCCCTCTTTTTTTCTCTCTCCATCCTTATCTCCACCTCTTTCCATTTCCATAGGGTTCTTTGTGATTTTTACAAGGGGAGATGCCCTGTATTAAAAAAATGGTGTCTCCCACCTTGCTTTCCAGCTTACCCCACTTTGTTGCCACCTTGTCCCCACCTTAGGTGTCCTCCTAGTTAACCAATCCTTACTTGCCACTTCACCTTTCCCCTAGGGTTTTCTTTTAGAAGGAAATAACCACATACAAAAGCCATAAGTGTTTCACATGAAAGAATTGATGGGAGAAGGGGATAGCGCACCCTCATAAGAAGGAGGCTTCTCTACCCTTCCCTCCTTCCTAATGTTCCCAATGTGTTTCCCTTGGTTCTTCTACAACTCTTCTAGCCCTCCATGCCTCATTGCTTTAGTTTTTTTTCTCTTTTGGAAGTCTTTGACGTAAGGTTAGTTCTTCTCTCCATTTTTAGATTGTCATCTTCGATTCATTGCTTGTTTTGTTCCTTAAATCCATGCTTTAGTTTCTTTGATTTATTGTCATGTTTCCTTTTATTCTTGCCTTTTGTTCCACATGCTAGATACTTAAATCTAAGGACTATTACTCTCTTGTAGTGTCATCCAAGTGAGTGAAGTTCTTAGAGTAAGTTCATTGCCTATCTTTTCCTTAAAGTTCCTCGTCATTCCATACCTTCTTTCTTACCATTTCCACATTGTTTTTCCTTAGATTTCTCTTTGTTTCCATGCATGTTTATCATTGATTGCTGTTGGAGGAACAATGACACTAATATGGATTAGCTTTTTTTTTTTTTGGACTTAAAATTTGGTGCACACACTTGATAATGGTGGTCACCACCATTATAAATGTTTGTAATCTTGAATACTTCTAGCAATGAGAATTTTATGTTCCATGTTATTTTCTTAGTGTTATGGTTCCTCTAGATGATTTCAATTTAGTTTATCATGGCTGTTGGATATTATTTCCATGCTTAGATCACTTGTGTTTCATTCTAGGTTAGTTGCAATTGAACTTCATGTAAACATCACACTTGAACCATGTGCACTAACCTGTGGTTCATGTGCAATGTTTCAAGGTGTTTCCCTTAGAAAAGTTATTTAATCTAGGTTAGATTCCCATGCATTAAGTTAAATCCCTTTCATGTATTTGATGTTCACATAGGCTTCATCTTAGTTTAGACATGCTTTGATGTTCCATTCTTGCATTCTATTTTACTTTATTTCATGCACTTTCCATGGTTAGATCATGCACATCATGTTAGGTTTAATAGCTTTATTTTCTTAGATTAAGTCATGTTTAAGTTCAATTGATCATTGTTTTGGTTTAGTATCTTGTTAGATTAGTTTTAGAATGTTTCCATGTTTAATTTTTGAAGCACTAAACTTTCACACAAACCATTAGATTCTTCATGGGATCAACCTCACTCACATGCATCTACTGTAATAGATTCATGCGCTTGTGAATTAATTAAAACATCACAACAAGTTTTTGGCACCATCATTGGATAATTACAACATAATTGTGTAGTGGATATTAACTTAGATTATTTACCTCTAGTCTGGGTTTAGGTTGCGCTAGATTAGGATTTAGCGTTATTTTTACATTTATTTACTAATTCCTCATAATTGACAATTCTTGTTTGATTTTGTGCAAGGGGAAATTGGAAAAGGAGTGGCAGTGCTCTTGTGAGCCAAAGCTTCATAACATTATATTAGGGTTTTCAGTGAAACTTGTAGTGAGGGCCATTTTATTTTGCATAATTTTTAAATGGGATATAATAATATAGGGCAAGTGTGGGGCATGGTGGCCCACACTTGATCTTCATCGAACACCTTGCTATAAGTATCCTCAGTTTCTTTATATTTTTCTAGTTTGGTTGCATTTAGTGTAATCTTGTATAATGATGGTAGGATAATGCATATAGACTAGGATCTTTCATAAGAATTGTTGCATTTTAATTAGGGTTATTGCATTAGTAAGCTCTATTTAACAAAGGTTCACCTAAGCTCAGCTATAACTAAGGAATGGGTTATGTGGTTAAAATGTCTTATCTGTTGAGGTGTTTAATCCTTTGCTAAGTAGCATATAGGTAGGCATTAGTTTGATTTTTGTACTACATTGGACATTTAATTACTCTGTGGTGGAATGAATCATAATGATTATAAGGACCCCACAAAACCCTCATAAGATAAGGACTAGATTTCATCACCAAATATTTTACCCAACTAGGTAACCAAAAATTGATCCTCATGTGTTTGCAATCTTGGCTCTTGAATGTAATTTAAAAATAAATTGAAAGAGACTTAGGGTTTTTCAGCTCGTAGGAACCTTTTTGAAAGGTTAGGTCTATTGTCACTCAAGTGGCTTATGGGCATCATGCTTATAGTGGGTGTCTAAAAATCCAAGTGATTTTCCCATGACTTCTATTGATATTGATTGAAGTCTAAATGCCTCATGGCATTAGGATTTATAAATAAATTTAGAGTAGAACCTAACTGGTAAGCAGTAGCCTAGTTTGGATAAAAGGAGGAGCTGTCTAAATTTAAGTCTAAACCCTACCACCCTACACATGATCAAAGAACATTTAATGAGCTCATTAGCAAGCTATTAGAATTGTTGTGCATCATTTAGATTTAGGACTATCATTTAGGTTGCATCATATAGTTAGGGTTTCCACTAATTTCACATAAAAATAAAAATTGAAAAATAAGATACTCTTTTGTTGTATATAACGACTTATTTTGTTGTATATAAAATTGAGCACAAAGGCCTATCAAGAAGGGGATAGATTTGATAAATTAAATGCATCGATGGATAAGATAGATAGTATGGAAAGTCAATTGGTTATGATTATAACTTCTAGGTAAGTTGCTCCACAATATCCCACTCCTTCATGGCAATCAAGGTTCACATACAATGATTCTTATTAGGAGAGAGTAGATGCAACCACTACATTCACATACCCTAGCAATGATTACTATCCTCAAATAGACTTTCAAAATGGATGGGCTAGGAATCATAAACAACCATGGTCTCAAGATTAACAATATCAAGAAGAACCACAATGATCCCCCAACCTCCCCCCTTCGATCCACCCTACTAGGATTATTAAAAATATCAAGCTCAACCATCATCAGTTCAACATACTTAGCCCTTCTTCAGTACCACAATACTACAACAATGATACCCAAATGAGTCGTTTCCTCCACAATAGGAAGAACAATCACTAGAGATGCAAAATATTTAACGTTTGCAAAGACTTAGTGAAATAATGGATCAAAATCTTGCTGTAGTTAAAAATTGGGCCGAGCAAATGAAACAATTAGGGGGGAAAGTGAGGAAAGACTTGAAAGAATTTGAAGGTAGGAATTACTATCTATTCCTACTAAACCTCGTAGCTTTTCACCAACCTTGACCATGAATAATGATGATAGGATAGAAATAACTTAAGATCATTCTGAGCCACAAAGCCCACTTCCATTCATAGAAATTTTTGACTCAAATCCACTCAAGTCATGTCGTCATTAGTTTTTTAATTTTGATGAAGCCATATCCATTGATGAAGTAAATGGTTTATTATAAAATAACGATTAATGGGCACTTCTCAATGGAGAGCTAGAGTAGGATCTCCAACATTTCTTGAAATACAGATTGAACCTTGAAGTATAAAATATGTACCTGATTAGGACCTACAGACCTTATTTGAACAAACACGAAATAGTAATATAGGCTCAATTGCGACCTTACCCATGTCAACTGAATAGGAAGTAAAAGAATCAATTGATGTACTGGCCCTACATCAACCAACTCTAGGGTACACATTAGAAGCTAATTAGGGTTTAAGACAAACCACATACATGCCTCCAGTAATATAAAAACTACCTTTTAGGGAAGTGTAATGCCCGAGCAATTTACGCTATTTAATGGGCATTCTATAGGAAATGAACTATGTTGAATGTTTTATTTTTTATTTAAAATAATAAACAAAGGAATCTATGAGGAAACTTAGTACCATTAGATTCTACTTGAAAAATGGAATCCAACGCCTCAAAGAATGTTGAAAACAAAGTTCGTATGAAGAAGTTACGGCCGTTTGAAGATTAGGGGTATTTTTCTAAATTAATTTAAAAACAAAAAAGTACGAAAAATGCAGGGGGCCGTTTTGATAACGGAACCCCTTGTCGTCTTCCTCCTCCCAATTTCTCCAGAAACCCTCTTCTCCCGATTTTTCCAAAAAACACCAGGGGAAATGGCAACACCGCCATTGAGGGCACCGCCTTCTTCCCTCTATAAATCCCCTATCTCCCACTCTCCAAAACATGCTTTTTTCCAGTCATTTGGAACTGGGGTTTCCGGCAAAAATTGGAAACCTAGTTTCCTTGCATTTTCTGGCAACGGCCAGACCATCAGGCTAGCCATTCCCCTTCTTTCTCTTCCCCATTTCTTCCCTGGCATCACCCAAAAACTGGGTCTTTTCCCTTCATAGAGTTTTCCAGTGGCATGAACTTCAAAACTAGAACGGGGCTCTACCACCGGCGATACGCGCTCCCTAAGCTGCCCAGGTAAGCCGTCCTTCCCTCTCTCCTGGGTTCTTCCCCCTTTCAGGCTAGATCCATGCTAGATGTAGCTTTTCCAGCCGGTCTTCCTAGCCGAAAAACAACCCAATCGATTTCATCCGGCTCTGCATGAACAAAGGTGTCCCAGGGACGCCATGCTTCACCTGCGCCTGGGATAGGTTCCAGGCATACGACAGTGCATACACTGTCCCTGGTGCGGCCTTCGGGTGTGTGTGCGACATGGGGCACGGGTCCTGGCTTGACCAGGATGCACAGGGTGCCCTGGGAGCTGAGATGCGCCATGCTACACCAAAGGTGCGTTCGTGCAATGCCATCCAGGATGCGCATCATAGCGCGTCGCTTGAGCATGCATGTGCGCGTGCAAAATGCGGTCCCTGGCACGGCCTTTGGGCACGCACGCACGTGAGGCGGTCATGGTTCAACCAGGATGCACGGGTGTCCTAGGAATAGGGACACGCGGACCTAATGAGACTTTAAAGTTAGGACCAGAGGACAAATTACAGAGTTTAACTACTAAATAGTAGATCCATATCATAGGATCTAGCTTGACAATGAATTAGGCAAGGACCATGGACCCTAAAAGGCAGATCTAGCGATCTAATGTCCAAATATATTGAAATTGATAAGGACTCCTTGTATCCATTCATACCCAGGAGTTTATAAATGAGACCCAGGGACGAGTTGAGTGATGAAGGACGCCACTCCAGAAGACTTCGAGGTAGGTGCTTTATCGCTACTAGACTTTTAACAAAAAGAGAGAGAGCCCATGATTGTTTTGAATGCATGTTTTAAGTATAAATTATATGACTTGTTTAGCATGACTTATTTTATGACTTGTTTAGCATATAAATGAATTCAGCATGCATATGATAAATACATTATGCATAGACATGTTTTGCAAACAATGGCATATATTGCACGACTTGTGAGCATTGAGTTCTTGAAAATTTGCATGTCCTTGAGGGTTACCAAAAGACACTAGAGTGCCCAAAAGACGTTGGGTAGGCAGTTGTGAGGGACCCAAAGAGGACAGGTTTTGAAAAAGAAGTTTTTGCTTGTTTGATCGTATATGATTTGGGCTAGTAAGCTCATGGGCACTATGCTGAGTGGTCGGACGTGGCCTCCCAGGCTCTACCACTATTAGGTGGAATGGGTACCATGCCCAAAAAGGGCATGTCCCTACTTCGACTACATGTGGTACAGGGGGCTACCACTGGTGTCACGGCATTGGGTCGAAGTGTCATATGCCCCATGGAGGCTATGACCCTGTGTCCCTAGGTACCCGAGGACCGCACCGCGGTGAGGTCGTGGGCATAGTGGGCCCTATGGTTTGAGGATTTACTTGCATTGCATATGGCATGACATGAGGTTGGTCTACCATACCAGATATCCATGAGTTGGATTCAGTTGAGCATCTTAAGCATATCATTATGTTTATGATATATATATATATGATACTTTCGACTTGGATTATGAGATTCTTTAAGTCGTCAGTATTCCAATTCGACAATGATTTTTAATATCGATATTGAAGATGATTGTTCAAACACACACATGTTTAAAAGAGCATATGATTTTAAATGCAGCATGCATTGCTAAACTAGTAGTGATAGACTCTACGAGCAAGTAAATCAAAAGAGACAATTATACATGAAGTAAACACTCTACCCTTTGGACATGTATTTGTATTTAATTACAGTTGGGCTGTGAGCTGTGACTGGATAGACCTAGGAAAACATTTATGATTTCTGAAGTTTTTTCAAAAACTACTTTGGTTGTTGTGAAAGCAAATGACACTTGGGGTTTTCAAAATGAGTTTAAAACTTAAGATTTTCTGCTGCATTGCATGGTTTTTATAAAATGGTTTTCAAATAGGGATTCATCCTGCCTTAGGAATTAGATATTGCATTTAAAAATGCATGGAAAAACCCGGGTCGTCACAGGAAGTGCAGAGGTAGTTTGTACCCTAATTACAAGAAAAAGTAAGGGAGGAGGAAAATGTTGAACTAAGAACAATGGTCACTATCATCCCTCAATTTGTTGAAAAGGATGACCATTCAATTCTATATGTTCCAACACATTGCAATTTCATGGAGTCCACATTGTCATTGTGTCACCACTGCCTAATTTTTCAAGGTGGAGGAATTATATTGAATATTGTAAAATATTAAAAATAGGGGATCATTAAGGTGGTCCAACAAAGTTCAAATTTTTGGTGGCTATGTCATATTGTTACCACCAACAAAAATTTTAGGTGGATGAAATATATTGCCCATCATGAGATTTTAAAGTGGCAGGGCTTAGATCAAATCTAGACCCTAGGAACAATTATGAACTTCACAACTCAAATGTGGAGTCATCTGAACTCCAAATTGAGACTAGAAAAAAACTATGGAAAGCTTATAATTTCTATTTTCCTCTAAAACCATAATATTGATAAAAACATTCCAAAAACTTTTTGGTTTTAAGAATTAAGTATCTAATTTTCATGATCTTCAAGATCTGAGTTTACTAGATCTTGGGGATCTGATTTACTAATGATATAAAGTTGAAATCAAGTGATATCTATGATTTATTTGGACAGATCTAAGATAAATTGAGGGATCTACCCTTTATGGTAGAAAAATCCTAAAAATACAAAGGGACCCACTCAATCAATAAGATCAAGTATGATCAAACCCTTGGGATGGATTGAATGAATGATATTATGAAGGAATCCATTGAGATCATGGATTGAATATAACCAAAAACAAAGGAATATGATCTTGGACCTTGAGGAAGTAAAAGCCCTAAACTTCATTAAAACGAAAAGGCCTAAGATCTAATGGTTCGATCATAAGTAAAAGCTTTAATAATGAGAAATGGGTTAGCTTGAGTTATGCATTGATTTCATTTGATTTATTTCATGAATATAGGATCCATGATAGATTAGTTTAGTATAACTTCATTTCAAATGTCCATAAAATTATTCATGAATGATGAATTGTAACTTAAGACCATGTTGGTATGATTTCATGCAATTGTAACTTACGACCATGCTAGGATTTCATGTGAGATTAGACTATAGTATGAGATGGTACCTTAGGTCCATGATAGTTTAATTTGAGTTTATTAGATAAAGTACATTAGTTAGAAATCATGCTAGCATAATCTTAAGTACCTTGTACCATTATCATTAGGTTGTTCAATTATGTAGTTTTATGCTTTAAGGTTATAATTCATTTATGGTTAAATTTGATTAGTAGATTTAATTGTTAAAGTAGTTATGAGATAAAGAGCATAAAACACCAAAAAAGAAATCTAATGAAAAAGTAGAGTTTCATAACACAAATAAGAGTGAATTATTGGACTTGGACTAAATTGGTAAGCGCTATAGTTAGTAGGAGAATATAAGAATTATCAAATCCTTGGCCCAAACTATGAGAATAATAGACCCCATGAATGACATTTTAAATGTTCATGTACTTAATTAAAATCAATTAGAAAGAGTACTTATGGTTAACATGCTCATAGGAACCTTATGAAAGGTTAAGCTAAGGTCACTCTAGTGAATGGTGAACATAGTAGTCAAGGGGATTTTCTAATACAGCCTCGCTCATCCCGTACCTTTCATTGATGTTTGTGAGGTCTAAACGTATCCTTACATAAGGATTGAAATAACCACTTTGTGTTCACCTATTCAGCTAGTAAGCCTTAGCTAATTGGAAACAAAAGGTGCAGTCTAGACTTAGGCTGAAATAAGTTATCTTCAACCAGTAAATAATTAACTGGTTGAATAATAATAATAATAATAAGAGCATAAAAGGTTAGTACATTATCTAACCCTAATAAAAATTGTAAGTAAGATAAGGATGATCAAATAAGATCCATTGGACCTT
Source organism: Warburgia ugandensis (assembly GCA_035236585.1). Lineage (NCBI taxonomy): Eukaryota > Viridiplantae > Streptophyta > Magnoliopsida > Canellales > Canellaceae > Warburgia > Warburgia ugandensis. Next base: position 39,472,875 of record CP141134.1, read on the forward strand.
GAATGATCAAGAACAATAAGAATAAATAAATACTTCTTGGTGAGGATATATATATATATATATAATACTTGCAACTTAGATCAAGTGGAATAGAAGATCTCAGATCAAATAGAAGATCTAAACCCTTGATCAATTATGATTAAAGGAAGAGAACCAAGATCATCCTCCTTAGGGATGATCAAACAACTAAACTTAGATCAAAGAAGAACTAGATGATATAAGATCTAAGCCCTTGATATTTATCAACAAGTATAAATTGTTGATCAAAGGATTTATGAAAGATCAAGATTGAATAAAGGAATACACAAAGACTTAAAATAGAAAATACTTACATCTGAAAGATTAGAAGATCTTTTTGACCATCAGATCTATTGATCAATAGGATAAACACTATCTGAGGAAGATACATCATGATAGGACACAAGATCTAGATCCTTCATAGCAAAGGACAAGATTAGACAAAGAATGTAGATAGGATTATTCATATTATATAAATATTGACATTGTGTACGGATTTACAGATTACATACATCAGTCATGATCATGGAAGATCTGAAGAGATGGAGCACTACTTGAAGGTAGGAGGATTTTATGAATGCATCTGCACGAGAAGTACATGTTGTATACATGATCATATGTCTAGAAATGTTGACAAGTATATCGTAAATACTTGTATTAAACCCATTGAAAACCCTTATGATCCAACCAAAACACATATGAAATGGTCGAGTTAGAAATGAGGAAAACCGTAAGTGAATAAGGAACTGGAAGGTATTATAGCCTTAGATAAACAGACAGATTGTCTGATAAGTATAAAATCAATACATGGGAGTCATTCATATAGAATGGTGATCCCTAAATTTGTATGAACATGGGTATCATTCATTGTAAACGATGATCCCTAAGTTTGAAGTAAAATCCTATCATTAGTGTAAGAATACCAAAATACGAGGATGATTATATAAACAGACAAGACATCTAATAAGTAAAAAGATTACTTTACATACAAGCATGGAAGCTTCTAGTTTTATTTTAAACAGGCATAGGCCTGGGGATGTTATGCTAGGAGAGTTGTAGGGTTTGGCCACCCGCTCTCCGAAATGTGATATATATGATGGTACCGTGCCCCAAAGAGAGGCAAAATGTCGGGTGGGGAAATATGGGAAGGCCACCACTATGACGGTCTGTCTACCCATATAGACATGACATAGATGATTTTCCACACTTGGTATCCATGGAGTATGAACGAACTTATCCGAGCATACTGGTACGGATTAGACTGCAGCATAGTCGTCCTTTGAGTATTTTTGCATTATGATGCATGGCATAGTGAAATGCCTTATGATATGGCATGATGAGATGCTGGGTGATTGTGGATTACTTATACTACCCAAATGAGGGAGTATTTTCAGCAGAGTCTTGATGATTTATCAACTCAGCATAAGCTGGATATGATTATGTTTTGAGACATTAACTATTTTTTCACTATTTTGATTGTATGTATATATCTATACACAGTATATTGTATGAATGTGTAAGGATGTACAAATATGACAAAGTAAAGAGATTGATTCATGAGTATATTATGAACTATGTGATTATGAAGTATTAGGATTATACTATCAAATTATTATGCTTCTTGAATCCCCTACCAAGCATAGCTTGTTGAGATATTGTAAATTTTCCAATGTTTACAATATCTCAGAAACAAAGAAGGAGAATTAGGAGCTCAAAACTTAAGAAGATTAGAAGAATAATCAATCAAGGTATATCCCTTGAAGACATGTATTTTTATTTTTATTTGAGAGCAATGTACTGTATTGAGAGATTTTAATGTATGGTGAGGTTTGAAATTTGGACATTGTATTGATACCTGGGCTATATTGTGAACCACTAGATGGATTCTAGAATTTAATAAAAGTATATTCTTTTAATGAAATTTTAACTTGTACAAAATTCTACATATATTATGTATGAAGTGATGACTTGGGTTTTTTAAAACAAGTTTTAAAGAAAAGTATTTTCGTTGCTTTGTTTTGGGAAAAATTTTTACTATTAAGGGCTCCCTGCCTTTGAAAAATGTATTTCAAAATGTGTTACTAAAACCCGGGTCATTATAGTTGGTATTAAAGCTATTCATCAAGTCACAGTACAGTACCCTTATGTCCAATATAAAGATGACAATCCAATTGGAGGATGAGAAATAGTGAGTGAATAAGAATAAGATAGCATTTGATGAGAATGAGTAGGGAATGAGTTATGTGATTACCTCATTAGTTGAGAATGAGTATAGGAAGAGTTATGATTATTGACTCATTAGGTGAGGACTTAATGTAATTAACTCGTGAAGTACTAGTGGAGTATAAGTAGATATTACATAGTGAAATAACTAGAAGTACCACTTAGTAAGTTAATGATATCAATATAGGGAATAGTAAATTTAGAAACAAGTAAGGAAAACCTTAGAATTGAGGAAGATGTAATGAATGATATTCAAGTATAACCTAAAATCTTAAGTAAAGATAATTGTAGAAATAAAATAATTAATATAACTATTATTAGGCGAAATAATGGAGATTAAGAGAAGGAGATGATAAATTGGAAAAATAGGATGGAAAGGAAGAAGAAGGATCAACTCCAACCTTTATAGGAAACGTGAAATAGATACTAAAGTAAGAAAAAAAAAAAAAAAAACTTAGCATTATTACGAAATTTGAAATTAATAATAATAATAATAATAATAAATAATAAATGTAAGAGTTACAATTACTACATAGATGTAGTATTATGACAATTAGTTAAAGGATTTAATCATCAAAATAGAGATGATCTTACTTGAGAAGAATTTAAGGAGATAGGAACATATTTTCAAAATTGGAGACTAAGAAGAGTTTTAATAAAGATAAATAAGGAGATAAAATTTAAAGGAATATTGATTCGACTATAGAATTGAAATATGGAAATAGTTATGGACTATAAATTACATTGATGATAGAATGGAAATTGAAGACCTATAAATGAACAGGGATATTAATATGGTGAATTTAGAGATATTGATTCTACTTATATGATAGAAATAGTTGTATGGAATACTGATAGGTATTTTGGTATATGAGTAGATGCCGCCAAAGAGACTCATAAGGCAGACAGCTCAAAGTACTCCCGAAGATAATATGGAGTGTAATAATGGATAATGTGGAAGAGATGGTAATAAGAGTATTAAGGAACCTTATTCCTCACATTCAATAGCCCCAAAGTTCGTCACCTTCAGTACAGGTACAAAGTACTCATGCTCAAGCTCAGCTTGAAGTGAGATAAAGTGCATCAACTCCAACAGTGGTATAGGATCAGTCTTCCCTTTTACTAAGTGAAGAAGCTATAAATTCTCCATTAGCCCTATAAAAGGTTGACAAAATTATGGAAAGGTTTCAAAGGATGCCTACAGGGTATAATGGCAAGGGAGAAGCTAAGAAGGCTGAAGAATGAATATATGAACTAAAAAGGACTTTTCAGTGCACTACGTCCTGCCCCAGAGTTGAAGGTTAAATTTGCCACCTATCTATTGAAATAAGAAGCTACATCTTGGTAAAGATTAGCTAACAATACCTTCTTCTCAAATTCTAAAAATACTACATGGAAAGAATTTAAGGAAGTCTTCAACCAAAAATATTTCCCTTCTCATGTACAAGCAAGAAAGATGATAGAGTTTCTGGAATTTAGACAAGAAAATATGTCAGTGGTAGAATATGATAATAAATTTACCTAGTTAAGGAGATTTGCAACTCATGTGTCTAACATTGAAATACACACAATAAATTGATTCATAAAAGGGTTGCACCCAAGATTGAAAATAAAGGTACTTAGTACTAAACCCATGACCTTAGCAGAATGTGTGGAAATGGCCTCAAGATTTGAAGCAGAGTTCATGAAAAACCAAACTGGGAAAAGAGGAGAAGTGGGAGACTTCAATCCACAACCTTTTAAGAAAAACAAAGGACGCATGAAAAACTTTAGGCCACAAAGAAGTCAAGGAAATGCTACAGTTGGATAGAATCAGAAACCATGTTTTAGATTTAAAAGATTTCATCATGGAAGACCATGTTACAATCAGTGGCCACCACAGCAAAGACCCCCAGTCAAATGTTATAAGTGTGGAGAGTTGGGGCATATGGCTGATCACTGCAACAAACCTTTGGCAATCAAGGATGACAAACCAAAAAATGTCCCTCGACACCAAGGGAGGGTATTTGCTATTATAGAAGGTCAATCGTCCAAAGGAAAGACGAAAGGTACTTTGTTTATCCCTTATAATAATGCAAAAGTATTATTTGATAGAGGATATATGAACAATAAATTTTCCTTACTATGAATTTGCATAAATCTATCATTTGAAGGTTTGAGATTTGAAACAGAAGAAATCATTTAAACCTTCATAGGAAAAAATAAAACATAAATATCTGAGGAAATAGGTATTAGAAATAGAGAATTTTGAACAAAAAGGGATAACTCAACTGAGATTCATTAATCCTTTTAGGAGGTCTAGCGAAGAATTAGTGTAAGTGATTAATGCAGTAGCATTATTAGTAAGATGTGTGTTTAAGACCCAAAAATGTAATTTTGCCTTTGAAAGAGAATGTGATATGAACTATGAATGAAAGGAAATAGAGGTTTCCTTAAGTGGCAAGGCCACATAAACAAACTTATGAATGAGTTAAAGAAAACTCATAAGTAATTTGAAATACGAATTTCGAGGACGAAATTATTATAAGAGGGAAAAATTGTAATAACCCCAAATTTTGTTAATTGATTGAGAAAATTAATTTAGTTTGAATTTTTAGAAATTTCAAGCTAAAATATTAGGTTATTAAAAATTCTCTTTTTATGTAGATTAAAAAATACTTTAAAATTTAGAATTTATGAATGTACTTAAACAACCAATTGAAATGACACTAAGTACATTTAATTCTGAGTTAAAATGAAAGATCCCTAATTTTCTTCATTTTTGTGAATAAAAGGATAAAATGATAATTTTACCCATAACCAAGACCTAAGACATCAATATTTAGAATGTACTTAGAAATACGAATCCAATGCTACTAAGTATGCTCAATTTCGAGTTCGAAAGAATAAAATGGATTTTTCTCTATAAAAGGGCAAAATGGTCCTTTCATACCCCGTGGGACCCACAAGGGGCCCACAAATGAATCCAACGGCTAGAAAACATTTAATGAGTAGTTAAACCACTACCAGCTGCTAGTGGAGATGGAGGTGGTAGTGGAGGATCCAATGTTAATTTAAAATTTAAAAGAATTGAAACATGATAATTACAAGTAATTATGAAAAATGCAAAACACCTATAAATAGCCCTCGAAAAATCCTCCAAAAATTTTCATTAAAATTCCCACAACATCATCTTACTTACTCTAAAAAAGTAGATCTAGATTCCTTTCCAAAATTCCAAAACTCCCAAAAATCTTCCTTCTTGCACTTTCTCTCTCCTCTCTCTCATTGGAACAAGAGACCTAAATTCAATTAGGCACTTTGTTCCAAGTTGAATCTCATAAATCTCACCATCCATACAATCCTAGACTACCTAATCTACCCAAACCCCAAATCAAATTTAAGATCCAATGGTGCAATCAATGGAAAATCACAAAACAAGGGACTACCGGGCTATCTTATCATCAAAGGGTATTTATTTCAAATTGGGCTTCAAATCTATGTTATTTCTCCAATTAGGTAGGTGGAATCACTTCTTATACTTATTTCATGTTGTTTTATGCAATTTATATTTTTTATAATTAGTTTTAAGTTAAAATTTATAAAAAATAAAGTAAGGACCAGAACCCTTCAATTCTGGATGATGGAGGACTCAAATTGAAAATTTGAGCCATCCAATCAATCCCAAAGGGTCCAAAACCCCTAGGGTAAAAATTTAAAATTTTTTTATTAAGTTCTGAGCCCTTAATTATAAAGGGATTGATTGGACGGTCTAAAACGAACTGTCCAATTTCCCAAATAGCATCGGCTCGAAGGACATGCCGCAAGCAATGCGTTTCCAATGGAACAGTCACACGATCACACCAGTCCAAGGGAATCATGTCCCACATGCGTCCTAATGACGAGCGTACAGTGACCGTCCTGCTTGAATGATCTGGGCTGTCCATTTCATTGGGCCTAGATCAAATCTGGACCCTAGGAACGACTGTGAACTTCACAGTTCAATTGTGGAGTCATCTAAACTCCAAATTGAGGTCGGAAAGAAGCTATGGAAAGCTTAAACTTCTATTTTCTTCTAAAATGATAATATTGATAAAAACATTCTAGAAACTTTTTCTTCTCAAGAATTAAGTTTCTAATTTTCATGATCTTCAAGATCTGAGATTACCAAATCTTAGGAATCTGATTTACTAATGATATAATGTTGAAATCAAGTGATATCTATGATTTATTTGGACAGATCTAAGATAAATTGAGGGATCTATCCTTTATGGTAGAAAAATCCTAAAAATACAAAAGGACCCATTTGATCAATAAGATCAAGTATGATCAAACCCTTGGGATGGATTGAATGAATGATATTATGATGGAATCCATTGAGATCATGGATTGAATATAACCAAAAACAAAGGAATATGATCTTGGACCTTAAGGTAGTAAAGGCCCTAAAATTAATTAAAACCCTTGATTAAAAAGAAAAGGCCTAAGATCTAATGGTTCAATCATAAGTAAAAGCTTTAATAATGAGAAATGGGTTAGCTTGAGTTATGCATTGATTTCATTTGATTTATTTCATGAATATAGGATCCATGATAGATTATTTTAGTATAACTTCATTTCATATGTCCATAATATTATTCATGAATGATGAATTGTAACTTAGAACCATGTTGGTATGATTTCATGCAATTGTAACTTAAGACCATGCTAGGATTTCATGTGAGATTATACTATGGTATGAGATGGTAACATAGGTCCATGATAGTTTAATTTGAGTTTATTAGATAAAGTACATTAGTTAGAAATCATGCCAGTATAATCTTAAGTACCTTGTACCATTATCATTGGTTGTTCAATTATGTTGTCTTATGCTTTAAAGTTAGAATTCATTTATGGTTAAATTTGATTAGTAGATTTAATTGTTAAAGTAGTTATGAGATAAAGAGAATAAAACATCAAAAATGAAATCTAATGAGAAAGTAGAATTTCATGACACAAATAAGAGTGAATTATTTGACTTGGACTTAATTAGTAAGCGCTATAGTTAGTAGGACAATATAAGGATTATCAAATCCTTGGCCCAAAATAGGAATATAATAAACCCCATGAATGACATTTTAAATGTTCATGGACTTAATTAAAATCAATTGGAAAGAGTACTTAGGGTTAACATACTCATAGGAATCTTATGAAAGGTTGAGCTAAGGTCACTCTAGTGAATGGTGAACATAATGGTTAAGGGGGGTTTCTGATAGAGCCTCACTCTTCCCCTACCTTTTGTTGACGTTTGTGAGGTCTAAACGCCTCCTTACATGAGGATTAAAGTAACCACTTTGTGTTCACCTGTTCAGCTAGCAAGCCTTAGCTAATTGGAAATAAGACGAGCAGTCTAGACTTAGGCCGAAATAAGTTATCTTCAACCAATAAAACATTAACTGGATGAATAATAATAATAATAAAAGCATAAAAGGTTAGTAAATTATCTAGCTCTAATAAAAATTGTAAGTAAGATAAGTTGATGAAACAAGATCCATTAGATCTTGAATGATCAAGAACAATAGAAAGAAATAAATACTTCCTGATGAGTATATATATATATATTGCTGACAACTTAGATCAAGTAGAATAGAAGATCTTAAATCAAATAGAAGATCTGAACCCTTGATCAATTATGATTCAAGAAAGAGAACCAAGATCATCCTCCTTAGGGATGATCAAACAACTAAACTTAGATCAACGAAGAACTAGATGATAGAAGATCTAAATCTTGATCTTTATCAACACGTATAAATTGTTGATCAAAGGATCTATGAAAGATCATGATAAAAGAAAGGAATACACAATGACTTAGAATAGGAAATACTCAGATATGAAAGATTAGAAGATCTTTCTAACCATCAGATCTATTGATCAATAGGATAAACACTATCTGATGAAGATAGATCATGATAGGACACAAAATCTAGATCATTTATGGCAAAGGACAAGATTAGCCTAAGAATGTAGATAGGATTATTTAGATTGTATAAATATTGATAGTATGTATGGGTTTGTAGATTACATACATCATTCGGGATCATGGAAGATATGAAGAGATGGAGCACTACTTGAAGGTAGGAGGATTTTATGAATGCATCTACATGAGAAGTACATGTTGTATACCTAATCTTTTATTTAGAAATGTTGACAAGTATAATGTAAATACTTGTATTAAACCCATTGAAAACCCTTATGGTCCAACCAAAACACATATGAAATGGTCAAGTTAGAAATGAGGAAAACCCTAAGTGAATAAGGAATTGGAAGGTATTCTAGCCCTAGATAAATAGATAGATTGTCTGATACATGGGAGTCATTCATATAGAATGGTGATCCCTAAATTTGTATGAACATGGGTATCATTCATTGTAAATGATGATCCCTAAGTTTGAAGTAAAATCCTATCATTAGTGTAAGAATACCAAAATATGAGGATGATTATATAAGCAGACAAGACGTCTAATAAGTATAAAGATTACTTTACATACAAGCATGGAGGCTTCTGGTTTTATTTTAAACAGGCATAGGCCTGGGGATGTTATGCTAGGAGAGTGGTAGGGTTTGGCCACCCGCTCTCCAAAATGTGATATATATGATGATATCGTGCCCCAAAGAGAGGCAAAATGTCGAGTGGGGCAATATGGGAAGGCCACCACTATGATGGTCAGTCTACCCATATAGGCATGACATACATGATTTTCTACACTTGGTATCCATGGAGTATGAAAGAACTTATATGAGCACACTAGTACAGATTAAACTGCAGCATACTAGTCCTTTGAGTATTTTTGCATCATGATGCATGGCATAGTGAAATGCCTTATGATATGGAATGATGAGATGCCGGGTGATCGTGGATTACTTATACTACCCAAATGAGGGAGTATTTCCAGTAGAGTCTTGATGATTTAGCAACTCAGCATAAGTTGGATATGATTATGTTTTAACACAATAACTATTTTTCATGGTTTTGATCGTATGTAAATATCCATACACAGTATACCATATGAATGTGTAAGGATATACATATATGGCAAAGTAAAGAGATTGATTCATGAGTATGTTATGAACTATGGGATTATGACGAATTAAGATTATACTGTCAAATTATTATGCTTCTTGAATCACCTACCAGGCATAGCTTGCTGAGATATCATAAATGTTTCAATGTTTACAATATCTCAGAAATAGAGAAGGAGAATTAGGGGCTCAAGACTTAAGAAGATTGGAAGAATAATCAATCAGGGTATATCCCTTGCAGACATGTATTTTTATTTTTATTTTAGAGCATTGTACTATATTGAGAGTTTTTAATGTATGGTGAGGTTTGAAATTTGGATTATGTGATTTGGACAAGTATTGTATTGACATCCAGGCTGTACTATGAACCACTAAATGGATTCTAGAATTTAATAAAAGTATATTTCTTCAATGCAATTTTATCTTGTGCAAACTTCGACTGATATTATGTATAAAGTGATGAGTTGGGTTTTTCAAAATAAGTTTTAAAGAAAAGAATTTCTGCTACTTTGTTTTGCAATTTTTTTTTACTACTAAATGTGTTACAAAAACCCGAGTCGTTATAATTCCTAGCAAAACATGGGAAGGTTACATCTGGTTTTTGCTAGAACCAGTTGTAACAACTTGAATCCTACACCAATTTCACCCTAGCATGGTCACAAACTTTTATGAAACTGACCCTATGCACTTTTGACCTGTTTATTACTATTTGAACTTATAATTTCAAAAAATTCCCCTTGTTTGCAGATGAACTATATCGAAATTTAGGGGAGAGTGTTGCTTGGCTCCTGTTGCTATCAGCATTGAACCTATGTCCATCCTTATTCAAAGTTTCCCTACAACCACATTCATTTTCAACCCAAACTTAGCCAAATCAAAATTATATCTAGGGTAAAGGTTTCCCATAACAATACCTTTAAAATTTTTAAAAAAAATCCCTAGTTAACAAGACATACATGTAGCTAGAAACAATAGCGCTTACAACATCTCTGAATTTCTAGAAGTGATTCATAAAACTTATCAATGGTGTATACAATGATCCAACCATACAATTAGTTTCACTTTTGGAATGACATAACATCATAGATCATGCAAGTTAGTACAAGGAACAAATTTAACAATTGAAGTCCCAAAATCATGTATGATGCTGCTCGCATAGAACATTGATGGCTCAAAATCGTATGGAATTTCTTGGATAATAACTAGTAATATTTGGAAATTTTGGGACAAGGAAAACATTAAGGAGATTCCTACGTTCCCCTACCTGATTTAGAGCTTTCAATCACTATTTCTTCATGGTGAAGATGTCTACCAAAAGCTATGTTTTACACCTCCAGCTGAAAGCTTCTCTCCTTCCACCAGCTCCCTTGGGTGGCTATTTTTACCACCATCTTTCTCTCAATGTCATCCCCACTTTGCCTTGATCATTCCTCTCCCTTCTCCTTAGATCATTTCTCAGGTTTCCCTCTAATCTTCTATGGTTTTTCTTCTCAATTCTTCCTCTTCGACTTAACTACTTCTCCAATTTCTCCTTTGTGAGCTCAAGGTGTTCTACTCGTGTGCTAGGAAAAGTTTCCAAACCTAGCCCTTGCTTTCCTTCATACATGGTTTATTTTAAACCGTAGTGGCCAAGCATCCTTTTGATGGAACTTGCTTCCATTCCCACATGAATTTCACATGGTGGTTAGTTCCTCAGTGAGAAAATGGCCAATTGCCTTGGGTCCATGACAAATACCTCAAATTCTAAGGTATTTACAATTGTGCCACATCACTTGTAGGTTTACAATTATGCCCAATTTAACCTTAATCTCCTATTGGAACATAAATTGAAATAATAAATTATCACTTGATGATCAATCTATATTTGGACTAATTTCCAATGTTTCCTGTGCTTGTAATTCATAGAATGGCCCGCTACTTAATCTTCCAATGGTAGATCTCCTTCTTGATCATACCTTGATCTATACATCAATACCTTTTCCCTTAAGTTGATGTACCAATTGGTATGCTAGTACACCATTTCACATGTCTCACTTACCATTGATCATCTATAATTGCAAAAACAACTCTTACTTGAATTGATTAACTTTATACTTTCACCTGTGTAACATTTCAATCTTAACATCCCTTCATTGTATCTCAAACTCTAAAACATCATCCAATTAGATTATTTCATTGATGGCTATTAGTAACATGTGTTAAGAAGACATGAAATTGGTATGAGAATAAAAGGAAAAAAAAAAAAAAAAAAAACCATTTTTGTAATTGGGATTGTTTAGTCATTGTAACTGAATATTACATATATCACACTATACCATATATCTCTTAAGTTTATAGTCATATGAAACCTAGAAAATGATAGAGGCCATCCTTGGTAAACTTAGAGCCTTTGGCCTTCCCTATGTGTTTTTTTTATAGGTAGCCCATTGAGATTTTATATTAAGCCTTTCCTTTCTTAGCCAAACAACAATTACCCACATTTAACCCTATAGTATATCCTTTCCCTAGTTGTTTTGGAAATATGTAGAGATGGTTGAAGAATATCTTGAGGAAAAGTATGGACAATACAATTTGAGTGATGAATATAAAAAAAGGGCTAATAAGAAGAAAAGTTTAAATAAAGGCTATATACAAAGTCAAATTAAGAAGAAAAAGAAAAATATAGTAGGTGAAGAACAATGTTCACTCTTGTGAAGAAAAAATGGAAGGAAAGTTGTGAGGACATCATAGAAATCCTTTGCATACTTTTCAAAACTATATTTGTTTATCCTTATGCCCTTACCTAAGCCTTTGTTTTGTCCTAGTAGAAATTCTAACTTGATCCTAAGGGTAGTATGGCTAGGATATGGTTAGAGCAAATAGGGGTTTTGCTAGAGTGTAAAATTCCTCGTAGTTGATATCCTTTCATGACACCATTATCATTCTTTCTAAGTTATCCTTCTATTGTATGAAATATGTGAGACGTCGACCTTGATAAACATTATTTTACTCACATATTAATTAGAGAATTAACCATCTCTAATAGACTTCTTTCTCAGTGACAAGATTATCATTAGAGATTTGAAGTCAAAGCAAATTGGTGGATGGTAATTTAGGTTATATTTCACTTAGAAACTAACTATTGTGTATATATTGGCTATACTCACACACTCCATTCCCAAAGTTGGATATTTATTAAACATTGGATGGAAGAAAATTCACTGAGATAAATGAAGGAACTTCCATATTTGTTTTGGAAAATGTTTATGGGCATCATTCATGGAAGCATTTATGGGACTAAAAATAGTCCACTAGGGATAACCTAGTGGTTTAAAGACTTTATGCATATGTGAAATACAAACAACAATGCACTTGCAAATGTGGTTAAGAATTTTTAGAGTTTTTCATGTTTCTTTAGTAGTTTTGCTTGAGGATTAAAAAAATATAAGTATGTGAGTATTTGATGGGTATAGAATTATTATATAGAATACCTTTGTTTTTAGTCAGTTTTAGTCCTTTTTTCTCATAAAGATAACTAATAAGGGTCATTTTCATATTTTATAGTATTAGGATATAGTTGTAAAAAAGTGGTATTTTTGTCATTCCAAAGCCTAGAAGATGGATAATACAAAGTCCAAGCATCAACATGGGATGACCTACTAAATTTAATGAAGTTCAAAGGTTCAAAACGCCAAACTAGTGTCATTAGCATATTCAGCATAGTCAAAAAACCTAGAAGCATTGTCAAACCTTATTTGCACAAAAGAGGTTGTAAAGATCAAAACATAAGGTGGTAGAACTTTCTTATGCATTGAACCACCTTTGGGAGGATTTTAAGTGAAGCTTGAGAGTGACACACATCAAAGGAAGCATGCATGTGAAGTAAACTTTCTCTCTCTATAGTTTGAATGGGGACCACCTACATGTGTACCACAAATTTTCCATACAATGATGGTGCATCCAACTTAATTCCACCTAGAATACATGAAGGGATGAGTATCATTGGTGGAGAAAAATATGGAGGGAGGTAACAGATAAAAAAAGGGAAAATCTATGGTAATTTTCATCTGAAAATTTCAAGAAAGAGTAGGCGAGATTATTCCACATCTAAGACTAACCTAATGCAACCAATAAGAAGCTAGTTGAGTTAGTATTTATCAATGAGAAGAATCCATGTATGAGAGAGAAAACTAACCCATGATTAGTGGACAAAATTTTGGTGGGCTTCTCACCATTTTTCAAGGAGGAGAAAACATGTTCTCCTTAGGTACAAAAGATGTTTTCACTTTAATCTCATTAGTTGGAGATAAAAATAGTAGAATGAGGAGAAAATATAGGAAGGGAATTAGTTTGGATAGAGAATACATGAAAAATAAATATTATTAAAAAAATATGACGAAACTAAGAAAATCTCTATAGAATGCTAGCCATCCATCTTAAGCAATGCTGATCTGACAGACAAGATGCAATGAGCTATAAAACAATGTTGTTTTAGATAGGAGACTTCAAGGAAATATCAACCATCCATCCTAGGGCTTAAGCATCATCCAATGGAAGAGAGAAAGAGCAAAGAAATATGAAATCCTAGTCACCTTGCCCTTATTGAAAATCAAATCAAAACCCAAAGTAGGAAAGATTTTCACCATTCATTTCAATCCAATTGAGTGCATTCATCAGATATTTCTGAACTCCAATCAACCAAAATCCATTCCATGTGTTGCACCTCTTTTCCTTCCCATGCTCACTTATTTTCCTAGATTTTATCCCGTCCTCACTATCCTCTTTCCTCCCCTAGCCTATCCTCCTTCACATTTTCCCATATTTCCTTTCCTTTCCACCTTATCCCCTTCTCACCTACATCCATATTCCCATGGATTCCATGTCTCCCCCCTCTTTTCCTTTCTCAAATCTCCACCATCCAACCATTCTTTTAACCATATGATCTCCACCTTTCATTCCATAGGTCATCCACGCCAAAATCTAAATATAGGGGAGTCTCCTTAGAGAAAAAACGAAAAGAAAGAGAAACACCCATTCCTTAAGGGGCTCAGTTTGGGATTTGAAGAACAAGGAGCTTGGGATCTTTGGATGAGAATATAATAACAATTCCAAAGGTTAGTGAGTGTATTCCATGGAAAAAAGGTGAGTTTGCTTGGAAAAAAGGTGAGTTTCCTTGAGTTTTCTTTTATTCATTCTTACATTACACACTAGTCTTCCATCCTTTTTATTTCATTTTTTTCCTTGATACCTATACCTGATTACCACTTTCTAAGATAGACATCCCATACCCCATTCAAAAACCAAATATCAGTCCAAAATTCGTTCCTAACTCCTACCAATCATCAATTCCTTACTCTCACTTTCATGCCTAATTTTATCACTTGCCACTATTTTATTTTAATAAATTTTTATACACCTCATAAAACCTTGAAATTCACATCCCTAACACATCATGATATACCTTAAAATTCTATAATATTTCATGGAAAAATTCCATCTCTCAATATTTCTTTACATCATCAAATCTTACACTCGAGTACACCGTCTTTTACATGTCTATTTTTCTACCTATATCTTGTTTGATTTTTATAAATTTTTCCACAACTTACATGCATTTTATTTTTAAGATCCTATATCCTCATCACATCCCTTACAATATAATATGATTATATGACCAATAAATAATAGAAAACATGCCCTTTTCTTGGACCTTTTCCATCTCTAGTTTACATGCAATTTTCATTGGAGTTACACACATATGCTTGGCATTTTTGGTGTAAAAGTTCTCATTTGGGGTCTAGATGTAGAGAAAAATTATATGCTCTTGTTGAGTAACACAATAAGAGTGAGGTGTTCATTGGAAGAAGAAAGATCAGTAATAGTGCAAGAAGGAAAGATTGAAGCGATTTTTTTGAGTAATACGAGAACAACTAAGTGAGTTCCCTCCTTAGCGTAGGATTTTTATTTTTATTTTAATTTAGTTTTCATTGAAACCATTGTAATCTTGATTTCAATCAATAACAAGCTTTGAGATAGTATGTTTCATTTATTTTGTAGTTTAATTGAATTTTTAATTTATTGTTAAAATTGTTGGTTTCATGTAATCTTTAATTAGTGAAATAGAATAATTGTTATTTTTACATTTTTAGTGATTTAATTTTCCATCATGAGTAGGTAAATTTTATTTTCTATGGTTAGATGATATTATGATGTGATTTAATGAATTGTTGATTAATTATAACTTGGAATAAAAATTATGCTTAATATTATTTCTGGGAAATTAACACTAATTCATATAGTTAATGATTTCCAATTAGGTTTTATCTTGTACTTCCTATGGTAGAGATATTAATTATGTTGGATTAGTAAGGATTAATATAAAAAAAAAAAATTGATACTCTGTTCCCTAGGAAGACGTACTATGCATTGAGTAAATATGTTAATCTATGTTAATTCTTTAAAATAAGAAAATATCTAAAATAATGTATAAAGAAAAATACTAAATGAATTGTTAAACTTTCAATTTTTTTATCATAGGCTCATTTGATTATAATATAGTGGATTCTAGACCCAAGGTTTTGTTTCTAAGTGATTGCATAATTTTAGCAAGCTTCTTTTATTTTAAGAGTTAATTAATTTTTTGCTAGGTTAAAGTGATTAAAATGGACTTTAGTTAAATATGTTTATTAATAGATTCTCTGTGGATTGACTTGCCCTTACACAATCTATGTTACAATAGATCTGTGTACTCTTTTTTTGTTTTTTTTTTAGAACACATCAATGACCTCAACATGAGACAGAGGTGCTCATTAGAATACTAGAAGGACTTCAACTTTACCCTTCAATATCATCTTGCTAAAGCTAATGTGGTTGTGAATGCACTTTGTAGGAGATTAGGTGTTGTGATTGCAAACATCACCATCTATTCTACTTACATGGACTAGATCCTCCAAGGTCAGTAATCATGTGTAGAGACAGAGTTTGTGTGAGAAGGATGGGTTTGAGAAGTTTTCCAATGGGGGACTTATGTTCCATGGTAGACTAGTCATACCAGACACGACAAGATTAAGGTAGGAGTTGCTAAAAGTAGATCACTATCCTAAATTTCTTATGAATCTAAGAGGTCTTAAGAAAGTACCATGATATGAAGTGGCAATTTTGGTGGCTCGGGATAAAGAAGGATATAGGGGACCATGTCAGTTTGTGTAGGACCAGTAAGAGAATCAAGGGCAAAGCATCACAGGCCTATAGGACTTTGTAAACTCTCAAGCTTCCAATTTGGAAGTGGAACCATGTGACGACCTGGGTTTTTGTAACATGATTTCTAAAGTAGTTTGAAAGGTAGTGCCCTTAAGAGTGTAAATTTTTTTCGCAAAATAAAGCAGTGGAAATTCTTTTCTTTAGAACTTGTTTTGAAAACCCAAGTCACCAATTCATACATAACATAAGTACAATTTGTGTATAAAATGAAATTCCATTTAAGGAATATACTTTTATTAAATTTCAGGATCCATCCAGTGGTTCACAATACAGCCAAATCTATTACAGTACTTGTCCAAATTACATAATCCAAAACTCAAGCTCACCATATAATAAAACTCTCAACAAAGAAAAATAGATGTCTTCAAGGGTATATCTTGAAGATTATTCTCTTCAAGTCTTCTATCGTTTTTAGCTACTAACTCTCCTTCCCTGTATATGAGATATTGCGGCATTTACAATATCTCAGCAAGCAATGCTTGGTAGGGGATTCAAGAAGCACAATAATTGACAATGTAATTCCAATACTTCATAATCCCATCATCCCTCAACATATTCATGTCTCTACTCTTTACTTTGTAATTTATGTATATCTATATACATACATACATACTTTTCATGAGTAAACCAGTTAAATTTGTAAAAGTAGTCAAATATCATTCCCAACTAAGCTAATCAATTCTCTCCATTATGAGAATTTAGTATTACAGCTAATCTTATATTGGGAATTTCCCTTCTTAGAAAATATTGGTAATATACAATTACCTAGCATTTCATTATGCTACAACATAAGGCATTTCAGTATGCCTATTCTCATATGCATCATAGTGCAAAATAATAAAAAAGGTTGCTATGCTGCAGTCTGATCCGTACTAGCACGCTGGATAACTGCCCTGTTCACCATTGATACTACGGTGGAAAATATTATGTCGCTACCCATATGGGGGGGCAAGAATTTCACAATGGTGCCCTTCCCATAATTGCCACCACCCAACTTTTAGCCTCTCTTTGGGCAAGGTATCATCATATCATCAAATTTCAAGAAGCGGGTGGCCAAACCCTCATAACTCCTCTAGCAATAGCATCCCCCTAAGCTTATGCCTATTAAAACAAACTCACAAGCCTCCAAGCTTGTATGTAAAATAAATTTCATATGTATCAGACCATATGTTTGTTTACTTCCCTATTCACTTATAGCTTAGTCCTTAATCATCTTATTTGTGTTTGGTTGGATCATAAGGTTTTCAAGAGATTTAATATAAGTATTAACATTACTCTTGTCAACATAAGATCATGAGTACAATCATGTATATCTCATGTAAATGCATTCATCAAATCCTCCTACCTTTAAGGAGTGATCTCTTTTCCCAAATCTTCCATGATCCTAACTGATGTATATGATCTGTACATCCATACGTATTGTCAATATATAAATTATGAACAATCCTATTGATCACTAGATTTGATGTTTAGAATATCTTTAGATCATTCATATCTAAGTATTTTTCTATCTCTAAGTCTTTGTGTGTCCATCTCCTTGATCTTGATCTTTCATAGATCCATTGATTTACAATCTACACTTGTTGATAACAATTAGGGTCCTAGATCTTCTATCATCTAGTTCTTCTTTGATCTAAGTTCAGTTATTGGATCATCCCTAAGGAGGATGATCTTGGTTTTCTTCCTTGAATCATCTTTGATCAAGGGTTTGGATTATCTAATCTAATGAACTATAACAAGCATACTAATAAACATGCATACTAAGTACAATATAGTATTCTTATTCTTATTGTTCTTGATCATCCAAGATCTAATGGATCTTGTTTTATCATCCTTATCTTACTTACTGCTTTTATTAGGGTTAGGTAATTTACTAACCTTTTATGCTCTTATTATTATTATTCAACAAGTTAATGTGCTGGTTGAAGGTAACTTATTTAAGCCTAAATCTAGACTGCTCCTCTTATTTCCAATTGGCTAAGGCTTACTAGCTGAATGGATGAACACAAAGTGCTTACTTCAATCCTCATGTAAGGAGGCGTTTAGACCTCACAAACATCAACAAAAGGTCGGGGAAGAGGGAGGCTCTATTAGATAACCCCCTTAACCACTATGTTCATCATTCACTAGAATGATCATAGCTCAACCTTTCACAAGGTTCCTATAAGCATGTTTACCCTAAGTACTCTTTCTAATGGATTTTAATTAAGTGCATGAATATTTATAATGTCATTCATGGGGTTTATTATTCTTCTCCTAGTTTGGGCCAAGGATTTGATAATCCTTATATTGTCCTACTAATTATAGCCCTTACTAATTAAGTCCAAAGTACTCCATTCTCATTTGTGTCATGAAACTCTACTTTCTCATTAGATTACATTTTTGATGTTTTATATATTTTATCTTATAACAAGTAGATCTACGAATAAAATTTAACCATAAATGAATTATAAATTCAAAGCATAAAACTACATAATTTAACACTTAATGATAATGAGGCAAGGTACTTAAAATTACTCTAACATGATTTCCAACTAATATACCTTAATAACTCAATTTAAAATAACATGGATTTAAGGTATAATCTCATACTATAGTATAAACTTACATGAAATTCTAGCATTGCCCTAAGTTAGAATGACATGAAATCATACTAAAGTGCCCCTAAGATAATTAAAGCTAGCACCTTATGATAACAATGAAATCGCATATCATGCTAAAGTCTAAATGTTATACTAGCATGCTTTATAAGATAATCATATTTAAAATGCTATTATGTAAAATGAACCTAATTACATTAACATTTTTAGAAACCTTTACTTATGATCCAACCATTAGATCTTAGATCTTTTCCTTTGATTAAGGGTATTAGTTATATTTAGGGGATTTTTTTTATTAAGGTCCAAAGATCATATTGATCCATTTTTGTCATAATCCATCCATGATTTCTTGGATTTCATCATATCAACATTCATTTTATCCAAAGATCTGATCACACTTGATCTCATTGATCAAGTAGGTCCCTTTGTATTTTTAGGGTTTTTCTACCATAATGGGTAGATCCCTTAATATATCTCAGATATGTCCAAATAAACCATAGATCTCACTTTATTTCAATAGTATACCATTAGTAAAACATATTTTCAAGATCTGATCATCTCAGATCTAGGTAATTGGAAACTTGTTTCTTTAATACAAAAATTTTTACTAAATATTATGTCCATTCTATCATTTCATCAGAAAATACAGGTTTCAAGCTTACCATAGCTTCTTTCCAATCTTAATTTGGACTTCAGATGACTCTATAATGTAATATGGAAGTTCACAGTCCTTCCTAGGGCCTGGGTCTGATCTGGGCCCAAGGAACAGACAGCCCAGATTAGTCAAGCAGAACGTGCTCGGTTCGTCGGGCGCGTCCGCTACGATGAATTGCGGAAGCGCCCTCACGGAGCATCGACGGACGCAGACGGGATGAGCGGGACGCTCATCATTCATGCACCCGTAAACGGGACGCTCGTCGAGCACGTCCACTCGTTGTTTTGACGGACGCGCCGTTGTACCGTTTGGGACAATGTCCCACGTGTAGTGCGCGCGCTGAACGTTTCCGCGTGCACCATTTCTGAAACAACATGTCCCATCCAATGGTTCACATACATAGCCCCTATAATCATTATACTAAATGTCCAAGTAGCATAATCCAAATAATTAACTACACAATACAAAAACTTTAACAAAATATATACCTGAGCGTAGAAGTATGGCTGCTGAACTCTTCTTGCTTGTGTATGTCTTCTCCTATATGTCTGTATCTGAGATATTATAAAATTAAAATATTTACAATATCTCAGCAAGCTATGCTTGGTAGGGGAGAGTTTAGAAAACATGTTAATTACATATGAATTAAGAATTTACATCAATTAAAATATTCAATTCATCATGATGCTTATATGGGTGTTATTATGTGAAATTGGAATTTTTTATTCAAATAAAATATATTTTTATAGAAATGGAATTTTGAGTGGAAGCATGAATATTTGGAATGTACTCAAAAAATCGAGTCCAACGACACAAAGAACACTGAAATCAAATTTTAAGGAGTATATCTTTTCACAAAAGTATAATTTGGAACTAAAACTAAAAATATTAATAGTACTCAGAAAATGGAATCTAACAAACCAAAGAAAGCTAAAAATAGAGTCCAGATGAAGAAGTTATGGGCCTTCGATATGAATCCAGTGACACTAAGTTTGTTGAAATCAGAGATTGGACGAATAAATGGTAATTTTCTTACAAAAGGGTATTTTTTTAATTTCACTAAGTGGGCCCTACCTGAAGTTGGATGTGGCAGTCAATGGAGTTGAAAAACATCATTAACTGCTATCATGGTGTTTAAAATAGTAAAACCATCATGATTAACAACTGATAAAAAATAATTAAAAGAAAGAGAAAATAAATTAAAATAACAAAAAGGGGGTTCAGGCTTGATAATGGCACCCCGTCACTTAAATGAAAAGGGAAAACAGATGTTGGTCTATTTCCCAAACTCAACAAAAAGAGGAAACCTGACCAGGGGAAGAAGAGAAGAATAAGAAGAAGGGGAAAGGGAAAGGGAAAGGGAAAGGGAAAGGGAAAGGGAAAGGGGGAGGAAGAAAGAAGAGAGAAGAAGGAAGAAGGAGAAGAGGGAGACAGGAGAGAAGAAATATGGAGTGGCCTTGCTTACCAAAAAAACCTAGCCATTTTGGAGAAGAGGGCTGGGGTTTTTTTTGTGTCGCTGGAAAATGAGGGGCATGCCAGCAACAATGGCGGCTCAGATTATTAATCTAGTCATCCACTTTACTTTGCACAAAGGGAGAAGCAAAACCCCCTTGGTTCTAATGTGATTGGAGGAGGAATGACTTGAGATTGAAGAGGAAAGGTGCACACGGGAATAGTCACCAGAAATGGCAATACACTAGCAACTTCCACCCTTCTTTCCAATGAGAAGAACTTGCAAAAGACTCTCAAACAATGATCTGGAGAGTTTATGTTGGATTTCAAGGAGGAACATCGATGGTGAGGAGAAATCCATTAGGTCCAGGGTTGAACAGTGAAGGAGACGACTTGGATATGGTGATCCAAGCCATTCATCATGTCCTCCATCACTAGATGAGCAAAAGCCCTCTAGTTTTGCTACAATTGGAGAAGAAACTAATGCAAATTAGGGCATGTACAGTGCACATGGCTAGGATGGAGTGTTTCACGGTAGATCAGAGTCGATATAGCATGCCTAGGAAGGGGAAAAACACACTTCCGCCTCCTTTAGGTAAGATGTACAAAACCCTGTTCTTAATTTGGTGAAATTTGTTAGATTTGTGAATTTCTATCCAAAATCTAAATTTAAGGACAATCCAACCATCCATTTCTTAATCTAAGCATATGGATAGGTAGATACATAGTTGATAAACCTTAAAATCAACTTACATTGCCCATCTAAGCTATAAGACATATTAGATCGGATGATCAACATTGAAACTGAATGGATGGACTAGATCGGAGGTGATCAGGTCCTATAAAATGATTAGTAAGGATGTATTAAAGCTTAATTAACTATCCTAGAGGTTTAAATCATATTAATAAATTAGTATTAATGATTTGAGACCCAAATTTGGCTTAAGATGTTAGATCTAACCGATTAGAGTTAGATCTATCCATTAGATCAACACAGGCACTGTAAATAAATGGTTAAATGACCAAGATTATTAATATTTAGTTTAATTATAATGAAGTAAGCTGTAGATTAGACAACTTCATTTTTATAACCCAAATGGACCATTTTGACCCTAAGAAAGTAAAGATAAAGAATCCAAATAGATATTTAGGATTAAAAACCAATGGTAGGTTGATCACGTCAATTTAGATCAACGACTAAGACCAATCAAAGAATAAAGGTATGGAATAGGATCTAATTTTATGATCCATACCATTAAAGTTGTTTAAAAAGAATTAATTGATTAGAATAATTCATGGTTACTCGAATTGGTGGATCCTGGTGAAGAACAAGGACTAGATCAACATGGATCTTAAAGACTTCGCAAATGTTGTCGATTAGCTAGTGGGAAATCGATGAACTTTCCATACAAGATAGGTGGAGAATTAAGAAATCATGTCTTAATAGTAAGATGCATTTTTTTAAACATGATCTTATTCTTATGATAGATATTATATCATTTAAATTGTGCATTTCATATGATATATGATGATGAAAAATGTTTACTTATGAATGATGAAAATTTCTTAATTGAATGCTACATGAAGGACATGCTTATAATTGCAGCTACTGAATGATATTAAAGGATACACATGATCTGTTTTTAAAAATATCATAGCTATTATTGTGATAAATAGACATTTATGGTACATGGGTACCATTACATCGTATGTGATTTATGAGTTAAGGATTTTACATTACATCCTTGGTGGGGATCACCTAATAAGTGAGGATGTTATGATTATGATGAGATATTCATATATATATACATATATATTATGGACAGCCAAGACGCCTGTATATTATTATTTTACATCCTGGCATGGTGGCCTAAGAGTTTTGTTTTAGACAAGTGTAGCCTAGGGATGCTTGCTAGGAGAGTAGTAGGGTCTGGCCACCCGCTCTCGGAAATGTGATATATATGATGATACTGTGCCCAAAGAGAGGCAAAATGTTGGGTGGGGTAATATGGGAATGCCACCACTGCGACGGTCAGTCTACCCATATAGACATGATGTAGATGATTTTTCACGCTTGGTATTCATGGAGTATGAAAGCAGTTACCAGAGCGCACTGGTATGGATCAGATAGTAGCATAGTAGTCCTTGTATTTGATGCACTATGGTGCGTATATGATAGCATATGAGATGCTTATATGATGGCATGATGAGATGCCCTATGTGATGGCATGGAAGCTATAAAACCTATGGACTATGTTTATAACTTTGTATGACTTTTAACGATTTCAATATATATGATACAGTCCTATATGTATATATTTGGAGGGCGTAGTTTTATAAAAGTTTTTCTATGGGAAAGTGAATGGGTAGATATATTATGCATAGTATGGTTCATAAAATTGGAGTATGGTATCATATGAAAAATGATAATGATAAATATTTAAAATACCAATGAATTATATATTAAATATATCATGTAGTGATTATTATATTCATATGATGAAGAAAAATTATAAATAGCTATTTTATCAATGACTTGCAGATAATTAATTATTAATGAAATTATTGAATTATGAACTATGTTGTAAACTTCATCCCATATAAGCATCATGATGAAATTGAATATTTTAATTGATGTAAAATTCTTAATTCATATGTAATTAACGTGTTTTCTTAACTCTCCCCTGCCAAGCATAGCTTGCTAAGATATTGTAGATGTTTTATGTTTACAATATCTTAGAATCAGACATACAAGAGAAGACATACACAAGCAAGAGTTCAATAGCCATACTTCTGCACTTAGGTATATATTTTGTTAAGGTTTTTGTATTATATAGTTCATTATTTGGATTATGCTACTTTGACATTTAATATAATGATTATAGGGGTTGTGTATGTGAACCACTAGATGGGTCTTGTTGTTTCATAAAATGTATGTCTACCTTCTATAAAAACTATATTATGTATAGTATGGGAGTTGAGGTGACATCTGGGTTTTTGGAAAAATGAAATTCAAAGAAAACTATCTTCCACTATTTTTGAATTTTAAAATTAGAGGCATGCCACCTTTCGAAAATAAACACAAAATTCTTTTGGGAAAAACTCGAGGTGTCACACCATCTCTGTATGAGAGGACTGTGGCTGTCACAGTGGTGGCCTTCCCATAATTGCCCTCCCTGACTTTTAGTAACACACAGTGCTTACTATCCATAACATAATAAATTTCAGAGAATGGGTGGTCAAACCCTCATAACTCTCCTAGCATAGCATCCCTATGCCTATGCTTGTCTAAAACAAAACTCTTAAGCCACCATGCCTGGATGTAAAATAATAATATACAGGCTTCTTGCCTATGAATATCTCATCATAATCATAACATCCTCACTTATTAGGTGATTGTCCACCAAGGATGTGACGTAAAATCCTTGACCCATACATCACATATGATGTAATCGTACCCATGTACCATAAATGTCTATTTATTGTAATAACAGCTATGATATTTTTAAGAATAAATCATGTGTATCCTTTAATATCATTCAATAGGCTTCAATTATAAGCATGTCATTCATGTAGCATTTCAATTAACAAATTTTCATCATTCACAAGTAAACATTTTTCATGATCATATATCATATGAAAATGCACAATTTAAATGACATAATATCTATCATAAGAATAAGATCATGTTGAAAAACATGCATCTTACTATTAAGACATGCTTTCTTAATTCTCCACCTACCTCGTGGAATGAGTTCATCTATTTCCACTAGCGGATTATCAATGCTTGCAAAGTCTCACAGATTTATATTGATCTAGTCCTTGTTCTTCATCTGAATTTGCCAAATCAAGTAATCAATCAGTAATCCTACGAGAATAATCCTTTTTAACAACTTTTATGGTATGAACCATATAATATGATCCTATTCCATACCTAAATTCCTCAATTGATCTCTGCCGTGGCTCTAGGTTAAGGAGATCATCTCTAGGAAGCTTGTAATCCAAATATCTTATAGGATTCATGATTGGCATGTCCTAAGGGTCATGATAAATATTTGGATAGGAAAACTGAAGCTAGATCATCGCTGATCAAATGACTTGACCTCTGATCACAGGTCTGATAATTTCAATTGTTGGATCTTGCCGGATTGATATTTGGGAAGATGGGTTTTGTCCCTCACTTTACAAGGATTGCAAGGGTACTCTTAGATCTCTAAGATCCTTCTTGGATTGATAAAAAAGAAGGTTCAATGTTCTAGGGTCATTAAGTCAACTCAACTCCCTCAAACTTGTCAGGAGCAATTTGACGTAGCAGGTCAACTCAACTCCAACTTGTCAACAATAATGAAACACAGGGAGAGGTGATGGCAATTAGACTATTCACACCTAAGTTTCATAGAGAAGGGAAAACGGGGAGACAGAGGTAGATGGCAGTGAAATCTGGGCACGCCAGCCCACCTGAAGGTCTAGTTATGTCGGTGCCCTAGAGAAAGACAAAGGGAATGGGGTCCTAGCTTGTCAGTCTACCCTTGGTCATGCTAAGCTAGTGATAGATAAGAAAAAGGTTGGTGGTTATTGGTGATGGTTCGATCACTGCTTGGAACTAGGTGACTGAAAAAAGTGAAGAAGGGGGAAGGGGTAAGCAGAGGAAAAAGGGGTACACCAGCCTATTCGACAACTGAGCTGTGCCAGTTGTGGAAGAAGATTGGAGGGAAGATGGGTGGCTGGTGACAGAGGAGGGATGATGATTGAGAGCAGTACATTAATGCAGTGTTGAAAAAAATCAGATCTAAAGCAGGGGGAACACAGGGAAGCTATGTACCTGGCATTGGGATATGGGCATGCTGGCCTGCCTGAAGGCCTAGCCATGCTGGTTCCTGAAAGAAAACAGGGAAAGAGAGATGGGTACCATGATTGGCCTGCGCATAGGCACGTCAGGCTGGCTACGCTACAGCGAAGCCTGGTCGAGGGAAGAAATGGAGAAAGGAAAGGGGTTTTGGGTACTTCAACGCCTACTCCCAAGATCTGCCTAAAGATTACTAGACAAGGATCTGATGCCAGAGAGGAAGATGGTGATCGGGTGTACAATAGGTAGAAGAGAAAGAACCAGAGAGCTAGGGTTTGGTGGTTGTTGGTGTCAGGTTTTGGAAAGAGCCAGACCCAACATTACATTGGGTTTCCTATGTTAGGGGGGGTGCCAATATCAATTTGGCCCCCTTCCGTTAAGTTATTATTATTATTTTTTCTTTTAACTATCATTTTGTCCCTGACTTCAAAATCCCATAAATTCTTCATCCAGATCTATTTTCAACGTTCTTTAGCTCGTTGGATTCCATTTTTTGAGTACTATCTAATGGTTTTAGTTTTAGTTCCAAATTATACTTCTATAAAATGATATACTCCTTGAAAACTCGTAACCTACTCATGGAATAATAAACTTTTAGGGTGAAATTCATCCGAACTCCAATTTCAGTGTTCTTTATGTCATTAGACTCATTTTTTCAAGTACTTTCCAAATATTTATGATTCCACTCCAAATTCCATTTCTATAAAAATTTATTTTCTTTGGGTCAAAAATTTCAATTTCTCATAATAATGCCCAGAATAGTATTTACAAAATTTGGGGTTGTTACAGAAGATATGCATGCTAAGGTAGGCCAATGGGAAAAGAGCCTTTGAACTCTATCTTTCTTTCTTTATTATCTCTCCAATTCTTTCATTGTTTCTTTTCTCTCTATATTCCCATCTTTCCTCTTTTTCTCCCTCATTCCTCTCTTTCTACACCTCCATGTGAAACACCTAAAAAAAGGGGGTTCTAGGCCAAATCTCTTAAAAAGTGGCGCATCCCCCTGCATTTGGTTTTCCTTAGAAATCCGGCCTAATCCCACCTTTTAAATCAATCTCTTTCCACTTTCCTAGAGTCCTAAGTATAATTCATTTCCTATGTTATTTGAATCTTATCTTTTTAGGAGGACAACTTATCCATTAATAGAACCCAAAATCTCATCCCCCATAGAAGGAATTCCAAGCCCCATCTTAGGCTGGTTTTCCATGCCTCCCTCTTGTTCTACCACACCTCCTTCAATAAAGCTTCCATGTCTTCTACCTTTGGCTATTCTATTAGGTGTTCTACACATATTTCCTTCAATATTATTTCTAGCACTTAAATTCTAGGTTGGATCTCTTCACTACTTTCATATTTTGCTTCTTGTTTTGCCTTTTTATATCATACACATTTTTTCTCCTCGCTTTCCTCTATATTTTATTTAGATAGTATTGCTTAGTTCATCTAGATCCAAGGCCTCTTTTCTGTTGTAGTAATACCTAAGAGTAAAGTAGCCTTGAATCAATCTTATACCCTTTTCATTGTCTTCATGTTCCTTACTTCATTGAGATCTATTTTTACCCTTGTTTGTTCCTAACCTCATTCACTTATTCTCTTGATTTTCTCTCTTATTTAATAAGCATGACATTTAAGCTTAGTTTATGATCACTGGATGCTATAGAAGTAGACTACAACATTGGTTTTAGATTGAGCTTTTGTTTCTAAAAATTATGCATAACTATTTCCATGTACATGCAACACTTTCTCATATAATTGTTTACTTCAATGAATTCATTTAGTTATAAGCAACCTCTTATTTGAGTTTAGTGCTCAAGTTGACTTTAATGTGAATGTTATGCTTTATGATGAGTGCACATCATTATCTTTTCACATCTTTCAATTTTACTTAGTATTAAGCACACCATTCTAAGGGTACTTTTAACCTTAGTTTCATGTGCATCATCCTTACTTTCATGCAACTTATTGGTTAGGTTTTTTAGGAGCCCATGTTACATTTTAGATATTCTAGTTTCCTAAGATTAATTGCATGAGCACTAGTCCAAAAATCATGCATACTAATCCCAAATGCAAGTCTGAGTACTTATGAAGATGACAACCACTTTTGCTTTTACGATTTTATTGCAAGTTTTGCTTGAGACTTATAAAATACTGGTTGGGGGGCATGATAAGTGTTCAAATACATATCAAAAGTACCCAATTTATAGTTGATGTGTTATAAATTATAGTGCATTTTCATAGGATTTTTCCAAAACCCAAAATACATGCATTTCCAAGCTAATGATTCCAAAGATTGAAATTCTCTAAGTTCAGGATCTAATGTAGAGGTAGTATGTAAATAACCATTATTTTCTCAAATTTAATTAAGGTTTTTAATATTTTGTAGGTATTAAGATGATGAACCACTAGCCGAGATTGATGAAGATGAGATTGGAAGATCAAGATCAAAAGAGTGCCAGGACTTAAATTTAATTATTTCAGAACTCAATCAAGGCTCAAGATCATCCTCGGGTAAGCAATAAAGCAACTAAATGTGACTAGAATTGGCCTATGCACAAAAGCCATGCAATTTGACCACCTTTCCATGAAATTTGGAGCCATGCATGCAAGTCACCTACCACGCCGTACAAACCATCCAAGCCTTGAAGCCAAGGGATTGAGCCACTCAAGCCACCAAGCAGTGCTATCAAAGTGAGCCACTTAAATTAATGTGACATGGAGATTTCAAGTAATTATCTTACTAAAAATTATAGAGATCTTAAACCTAAACTAAGAATGGAAATTAGCACATGAAAATAGAAACTATGAAAACTAGAAACATGCTAAAGTTAAAAACTTTTCTACAGCACACATTCTAAATATATCACTTTCGAAAATTAAAAAGTTTCTAAATTTATGATTTTGCTAATTAATGACATTCCTAGAGTGGAACTTTCCAAAAATGCAATTCTGAACAAATTTCCTTGATCAACTTTCCTAAACATGAAATTAAGCAATTAACCTAAAAACACGTAGCAATCAACTACTTTCCTAATCATGGTCTTTAAGCATGAAAAAATAGAGGAATTTGAAAGCATAAACGAGCACTAAAGTAACTAAGATCAAACAAGACAAAAGGAAGATGAACCAACCTTTGAAAGACAAATCAAACACCCAATAACTAAGCATGGAACACTTGAGGAGATGCAACGCACCCTAGGAAAGAGTAACAGCAACCCAAAGGAGATGATAATCAAAAGCAAAAGAGGGAAGATAACTTCTCATTCCTATGGAGGAGGCAACTTTTTCCATTTTGTGAAAGATTCCATCTTCCTCTGTTTTTATTGGACTTTTATAGTATTTCATGCACATTTTCTAGGGCATCCAAAGATGGATGTATGGTGGGAATGACAAGTGCGAAACTGGGTGGTTAAGATCAGTGGAGATCCAAAGTTTTAAAAGAGGAAATAAGGTAGGATAATGGCTGCCATTTTGAAGGGGAGTAGGTGGGAGATGCTACCTCTTTAGGAAGGGGAATCTACCCTTAAAAAATCATTGAAAACCCTTGAAATAAGGAAGGTAGGAAAGAGATGAGTAAGAAAAAGTGCAGGAATGTGAGATAAAGTGGGAAATTTTAATTAGCTATGTGCTTTCCTAGGAAGTTGGCATTGCTTGGTTGGTTGGTTGGTTGTGGTGAGAGCTTAGGAAAGTGGAGGAGTTTTAGAATCATAGGACTCTTAAATGGAAAGTGAAATTCATGGTGGTATTTGGTGGTGAGATGGAAAGTGAGAAAATAGTGGGAAATAGTGGCAAAACATGAAAATTAGAAGTACCTCATCGTATTGGTCCACATTCATACTTATCCTAATAAATTTTCCCTTAATTCTTCAAAATATCTTATAGAATATTGTGGATAATCCTATTGATTTTCCTCTATTCCTAGCATTCCATTTAGCTTAACTTTTATGGCTAACTTTGAGGGCTCCATTGGCTAGGCTTCATGGTTGTCTTAGATTGCTCTCTTTGCTTGAATATATACCTCAATCCCTTGGTTGGAGTCTTGAATGGTCTTGCTTGAATTCCTTACCTTGTCACCTTGTCTCGTGGCTTATATGACTAAGGTAGCTTGAGTGGCTCCCATGCAAAGGTGGTGGAAATGCATGGTTAGATCCACTTTGGCCACCTTTGGCTCCTTTAATTGCATCCATTGGTTGATCTTAACCTTGATTTCATGTTGGATTGATGATTCTTAGGCTTTGACTTCATCTTTTAATCTTGATCTTCAATGTTTATCTCAATCAATCTCAGTTGTTGAATCACCAACTCACTTCCAACAAAAGGTAAAAACTTCTAATTAAATCCTAAAAAATATGACTAATCAAATACATACTTAATGTTATCTTATGGACCTACAAAATATCAGAACATTGAGTTATTAGGTCAACTAATGCATGTTTTAAGGATTTTAGTTCAAAAATCATAATTTACCCCTATAAATTGCAACACATGGGTGAATAAATGGGGGATTTTTATGCAAAAGTAAACACTTGTCATGCCTTCCAAATGTAATAATTTCAATTTTTGTAATTGATTAAGAAAATCAATAAATTTTGAGTTTCAAAAATTCGGGCTGAAATATTAGGGTTATTTAGAATATACTTCTTAGAAAAGTATAATCAAGGAATAAGACATGTACAATTGAAATTAAACTTAGCAAACCCTTCAGAATGACTATAAGCACGAGAAATTCTAAATTCGAATGAAAAATCCTTCATTTTCTTCATTTTTCGACAAAAGGGTAAAATAGTAATTTTACCCAAAAATAAAAATCTGAGACATCAAAATTTAGAATGTGCTAAGAAATATGAATCCAACACCACTAAGTACGCTCAATTCTGAGATCATGGGAATAGACCCTAATTTTTTTTTTTATATAAAGGCCAAAATGGTCTTTTTACACCATGTGGGGCCCACAAGGGACCCAAAAACGAATCCTATGGCCAGCCCACGTGAAATCATGAGTCAAACCATACTAGCTAGTCTTGGGAAAGAAAGTGGAGAATGGGACAATCCAATGCTAAATTAATAATAAAAAATTAACCATCATCATTACACATCATCATGAAAGAAGACCCAAAATGCCTATAAATATAACCCCAAAAATGTTCATAAAATTTTCACGAAATTGTCTTCACTTTCCCTACAAATTTAGACCTAGATCCATCCCCAAAAACCCAAAACTCTCAAGAAATCTCCCTCTTTTTATTTTCATTTTCTCTCTATAGATTGGAATAAGAGACCTAAATTCAATTAGGCACTCTCTTCTAGATCCAATATAACAAATCACACTGTCAAAAACTTCCTACCATACCTTAGGTACAAAACCCCCAAAGAAATTTTGAGATCCAACGATTCAAAGAACGGGAATCGCAAGAAAGGTGGATCTTCGGCTATATTACCATCAAAATGGGTATTCTTTTAAATTGGACCATATAACCTACATTTTGCTCCAATCAGGTAGGTGAAACTACTTCCTGGACATTTTTATTATTGTTTGATGAAATTTATACTTTACTGTAATTTTAATTGGGTCAAAAATGATAAAAATAAAGTAAATAACAAAACCTTCAATTTAGGATGATTGAGGACTCAGATGGAAAATCTGACCTCACCAATCGATCCAAAAGGGTCCAAAACCCCTAGGGTAAAATTTTCACTAAATTTTATGGATTTTTGGGTCCTCAATTGAGAAGGGATTGATTCGACGGTCTAAACAGACTGTCTGATCTCCCGATCGGACTAAGTCCCATCGACAGCAGGTGAGACGCCGCACGCGGACCAGCGCAGCACATGCGAAGTCGTCCTGGGCGCGTTCGTGGACGTCCCGAGCAGGAGCGTCTGTTTCTCGTCTGTGACAGACCCACTATGCTGGAAAAACCCTAAAAATGTCAAAGGAGCCCACTTGATCAATAAGATCAAGTGTGATCAGATCCTTGGGATGGATGGAATGGATGTTGATATGATGAAATCGAAGGAGATCATGGATGGATTATGACAAAAACAAATCAATATGATCTTTGGACCTTAATAAAGAAAACCCCATAAATATAGTTAAAACCCTGAATAAAAAAGAGTATATCTAAGATCTAATGGTAGGATCATAAGTAAAATTTTCTAATAGTCTTAATCTGATTAATTTACTTGTCTTTGATTTTCTCTCTCTAGATTGGAACAAGAGACCTAAATTCAATTAGGCACTCTCTTCCAGATCCAATATAACAAATCACACCGTCAAAAACTTCCTACCATACCTTAGCTACAAAACCCCCAAAGAAATTTTGAGATGTAATGGTTCAAAGAATGGGAATCACAAGAAAGGTAGATCTTTGGCTATATTATCATCAAAATGGGTATTCTTTTAAATTGGACTATATAACCTACATTTTTCTCCAATCAGGTAGGTGAAACTACTTCCTGGACATTTTTATTATTGTTTGATGAAATTTATACTTTACTGTAATTTTAATTGGGTGAAAAATGATAAAAATAAAGTAAATAAAAGAGCCTTCAATTCATGACGATTGAGGACTCAGATGGAAAATCTGACCTCACCAATCGATCCAAAAGGGTCCAAAACCCCTAGGGTAAAATTTTCACTAAATTTCATGGATTTTTGGGTCTTCAATTGAGAAGGGATTGATTGGACGGTCCAAACAGACTGTCTAATCTCCCGATCAGACCAAGTCCCATGGACGGCGTGCGAGATGCCACATACGGACCTGCGTAGCGCGTGCGACGTGGTCCCACACGCATCCGTGACATCCCGGGCAGGAGCGTCTATTTCTCGTCCGCAATGGACGTGTGCGACAAACTGTGCGTTCTGCCCGACTAATCTAGGCCATCCATTCCGATGGGCCTAGATCAAATATGGGCCCTAGGAATGGACTATGAACTTCTAGATCTAATTTTGGAGTCATATGAACTCCAAATTGAGATCGAAAAGAGGCTATGGAAAGCTTACAACCTCTATTTTTTTTATAAAATGATAAAATGGAGAAAATATGTAATAAAATTTTCTGTATTTAGGAAATAAGTTTTCAATTGCCAAGATCTTCAAGATCTGAGATGATCAGATCTTGTAGATATTTTTTAATAATGATATAATATTGAAATTAAGTTATCTAAATGGTTTATTTGGACAGATCTAAGAGATATTAAGGAATTTACCCACTATGATGGAAAAACCCAAAAAATTTCAAAGGGTCCCACTTGATCAATAAGATCAGGTGTGATTAGATCCTTGGGATGGATGGAATGAATGTTGATATGATGAAATCGAAGGAGATCATGGATGGATTATGACAAAAACAAATCAATATGATCTTTGGACCTTAATAAAGAAAACCCCATAAATATAGCTAAAACCCAGAATAAAAAAGAATATATCTAAGATCTAATAGTAGGATCATAAGTAAAAGTTTCTAATAATCTTAATCTAATTAATTTACTTGTCTTTTATTTTATAAAAGGATTGTAAATGTGATTTATGTTATAAATTAGGAAGCATGATAGTGTAATTCTTAAATTTTACATGATGTCCCCTAAATGTTATTAGATTGTTATAATAGGCTAGAAATTTAATTATCTTAGGGCCAGGTTAGGTTGAATTTGATATTCTAGCATGATTCCATTTGATTACTAATTAGATTTCATATATTTCATAACTTACGATCATGCTAGTTTAAGTATAGTTTTATTCCATTAGGTTAAGTTACATTCATACAGAGCATGTTAGTATAAATGTTTGTTAAATTTATATTGGAGTCATGCTTTAAAGTTTCTGATTTAATTGTTGTTAAATTTTATTAGTAGATTCAAATTTTAAGTAGTTGTTGAGATATAATGAGCATAAGTCACCAAAATGTAATCTAATTGGAAATTAGAGTTTCATGAACACATAAGAGGAAGGAATGACTTGGACTTAACATTAGTAAGGGCTTAGTTAGTAGGACAATATAAGGATTATCAAATCCTTAGCCCAAACTCGAAGAATAATAAACTGCATGAATGACATTGTAAATGTTCATGGGCTTAATTAAAATCTAATAGAAAGAGTACTTAGGGTCCACATGCTTATAGGAACCTTATGAAAGGTTGAGCTATGGTCACTCTCGTGAATGTTGAACATAGTGGTTAAGGGGGTTATCTAATAGAGCCTTGCTCTTCCCCTACCTTCGGTTGATGTCTGTGAGGTCTAAACGCCTCCTTACATGAGAATTGAAGTAACCACTTTGTGTTTACTCATTTAGGTAGTTAGCCTTAGCCAATTGGAAATAAGAGTAGTTTAGACTTAGGCTTAAATAAGTTACCTTCAACCAATAAAACATTAACTGGTTGAATGATAATACTAAGAGCATAAAAGGTTAGCAAATTACCTAACCCTAATAAAAACTGTAAGTAAGATAAGGATGATCAAACAAGATCCATTAGATCTTGAATGATCAAGAACAATAAGGATAAGAATACTATATTGTACTTAGTATGCATGTTTATTAGTATGCATGTTATAGTTCATTAGATTAGACAATCCAAACCCTTGATTAAAGATGATTCAAGGAAGAAAAACAAGATCATCCTCCTTAGGGATGATCCAATAACTGAACTTAGATCAAAGAAGAACTAGATGATAAAAGATCTAGGACCTTGATCTTTATCAACATGTGTAGATTGTCAATCAATGGATTATAAAAGATCAAGATCAAGAGATGGACACACAAAAACTTAGAGATAGAAAAATACTTAGATATGAATGATCTAAAAGATCATTCTAAACATCAGATCTAGTGATCAATAGGATTGTTCATAATTTATATATATTGACAATCTGTATGGATGTACAAATTACATACATCATTCAGGATCATCGAAGATTTGAAAAAGGGATCACTTCTTGAAGGCAGGAGGATTTGATGAATGCATTTACATGGGATGAACATGACTGAACCCATGACCTTATGTTGACAAGAGTAATTGTTAATACTTGTATTACATCCCCTGAAAACCTTATGATCTAACCAAACACATATAAGATGGTTAAGGACTAGACTATAAGTGAATAGGGAACTAGAAGATATTTCAGCCCTAAGTAATCAGACAGATGGTCTGATATGTATGAAATCTATTTTACATACAAGCTTGGAGGCTTGTGAGATTGTTTTAATAGGAATAAGCCTAGGGGTATGCTATGCTAGAGGAGTTATAAGGGTTTAGCCACCTGCTCCTTGAAATTTGATGATTTGATGATACCTTGCCCTATGAGAGGCTAAAAGTCGGGTGGGGCAATTATGGGAAGGCCACCACTGTGAAAGTCCTGTCCCCCTATAATGGTAGTGACATAATATTTTCCACCATAGTATTAGTGGTGAACAGGGCAGTTATCTAAGCATGCTAGTACGGATCAGACTGCAACATGTTAGCCCTTTTGATTATTTTGCACTGTGTTGCATATGAGAATAGGCATAATGAAATGCCTTATGTTTTAGCATAATGAAATGCTAGGTAATTGTATATTACCAATATTTTCCAAGAAGGGAAATTCTCAATATAAGATTAGCTAAAATATTGAAATCTCATAATGGAGAGAATTGATCAGCTTAGTTGGGAATGATATTTGACTACTTTCATAAATTTAATTGATTTATCCATGTATAGTATGTATGTGGATGTACATAACTTACAAAGTAAAGAGTAGAGACATGAATATGTTTAGGGATAATGGGATTATGAAGTATTGGAATTACATTGTCAATTATTATGCTTTTTGAATCCCCTACCAAGCATTTCTTGCTGAGATATTGTAAATGTTGCAATATCTCTGATACAGGGAAGGAGAGTTAGGAGCTCAAGACGATAGAAGACTTGAAGAGAATAATCTTCAAGGTATACCCTTGAAGACATGTATTTAGCTTTGATTGAGAATGTTGTATTGTAATGAGAGTTTCATTGTATGGTGAGCTTTGAGTTTGGATTATGTAATTTGGACAAGTATTGTAATGGATTTGGCTATATTGTGAACCACTAGATGGATTCTGGAATTTAATAAAAGTATATTCCTTCAATGGAATTTTATCTTGTACAAAATTCTACTTATGTTATGTATGAAGTGATGACTTGGGTTTTACAAAACAAGTTCTAAAGAAAAGAATTTTCTCTACTTTGTTTTGCGAAATATTTTTACACTATTAAGGGCCTTGCCTTTCAAAATACATTACAAAACATGTTACAAAAACCTGGGTCGTCACACCAAATGTATTTTGCTAGTCTATAGAAAACATGTAAAAAATCATTTTTTGAAACAAAATACAACGTGCCACTTCCATAGGTACTCTTGATTGCGTGTAGCACATGCAATAAGCCCTTGAACCCTTAGGTTACCACTAGTACACGAGTTAGGCCTTGTGAGGGTTTGCAATGAATATACCCACAAAATTTCATAAGATTGAGTCTACTATTTTATCGAAGAGAATCCTCATTCCTTAGCACTCTACTAATTTTTCACATCTTAATGGAGAGGATTGACAATTTTACAAATTATACACACATTAAAGACATCTTATTCTAATTATTTCTTAAGGTACATGTGTGTGCACAGCCACATAAGTCATACCTTCTAATTATATGTGCTCAAAATCCATTGGAAATATGTTTTGAATTCAAATCCTCTCAACTATACTATTAGAAATGAAACATTTAGATAATGAGTTGAACATATTTCTCTCATTATCTGATTAGATCCAACAAAGCTAATGGTTCACATAAATTTTTAAGTGCTAAAGAGATAAAGGAAAGTGATCCTTAAGAGTGAATTTTATTACTAAGAATAGTAGAGATAGTTTACCTTAATTCCTTCTCTTTATTTCCTCCTTAAGGATATGTTCCACCTAAGATCCATGGGTTTTTATATAGGATGAAACATAGGCTTGGATAGGGCTCTAAAAAGAAGGGTATAAGGATTTTGAGTAGAAGTCTTTTTTTTTTTTTTTATTGTTGGACAATAGATCCTTGACTATACTGAAGTCAATTTCCTTTATATTCTTGCCTTTCAACTTTTCTCTTCTATTTATGATATTTCTTTCTTTTCGGTTGTCTTTTCCTTTTGGATTCCTTAAAAGAAAGACTTCTAGTATTTTTTCACTTTTTGTGCTCCTTTGTGCTTTATCTACTCATTTTGAAAATGGGTGATGGTTATTTATTTTTTTGGCTTATTTTGGGTTTAGGTGAATGGGGTTGAGGAAGCTAAGGCTTAATAATAGGCTCAAGGGATTAACTAGTTGTATATTATATTGGGTAGATTTTTTCTCTGGGTTGAACAATTATGGCCTATTTCATTTCTTAGGTTTCTTAAAGCCTATCAGATTAAATAAATTTCCTAGAAAGAAAGATATTACTCTTGTTTATTCTTGATAACTAACGAAAACAAGGATAACAAGATCACACTAAATTATTCACACTAAAAAAATTGTAGAATTACTTATAACTCTCTTGAAAGAAGATAGTCTTCATGGCTCACTAGGTTATAAGTCTCCACCAATTTTTGCAGGGTCCCTAAATCATACCTTTCTATTAGTCTTGACTATGTCCTATGTGTAAATGTTTGATTAGAATTAACTTTCATAAATTGCTTCAATACATGAATAATATGAAAAACTAGTCTCATACACTTCCATTGAGAGATGAAAATAGTAGAATTACTAAATTTTGAAAATCCAGTTCCCATCACAGTAAGGGAACTCTACCTTAAAACTCCTTTTTTTCTTTTAATACGAAATCGACAGGGAAATAGAACTAGTCCACCTATATTAATACATCCTCAACCATCCCATAGGAAATCTTAATTAATCTATTAGCTAATTGGAATGTGGTGCTATTTTGTTTAAGTTCACTAAGCTCAAGTTGCTCATAGATAGAGTATGGAAACAAATTAACACAAGCCCCTAAGTCAAGTAATGCCCTATCTATGACATGCTTTCCGATTACACATGAAACGGTAGGACACCCTGGTTCTCTAAGCTTAAGTGGGGTCATTTGTTCTATTAATGAGCTCACTTGCTTGATGATGAAGGCTTTCTTTTGCATATTAATCTTTCGCTTTACAGTGTAGAGCTCTTTAAGAAACTTAGCATTAGCAGGAATATCCATTATAGCTGTGATGCCCTGGGTTTTCATAACACTTTTTAAATCCAAAAGACATTGACTTAGCGAGCTCAATTTCTAATAAAATCATTTTTAAAGTGTAAACAAATGCAGAAGAATCTTTTCTTTTAAATTCGCTTTGAAAAACCCTGAGTGTCATTTTTCTTTTATCAAAAACAAGGAATAAAGCGCTCATTTCTATCAACAATCTAGCAAAGTTTCCTCTATTTTTCGGACATATGACATTTAACGCATGTCATTGCGAAGTACCTGATAAATATTTTTTTGACAATTTTAAAATATAAATGGAGACTCTGTCTCTTTTTCATACATCTTACCAAATACAAACAAATCAAATCCAATAAAAACTCAACCAAGAACTCCACACCACAACCAACTACATAAGTTATCAAACTCTCCAAAATTACATATATATATATATATACAGTAGGTTCTTTCCCATCTCAAATAAAATGACTTCAAACATAAACCAATCATTACTTGTCTAAGTTAAGAGCTTTTCGTCCATGTACTCCTATAAATAAGCTCCTACTTCTTAGGAATCCTCTACTTTGAGATATTGTAAACAAATACAATATCTCAACAAACTTGCATTTGTGTAGGTAGAATAAGAAACAATTATATATAAACAAAATCATGATATTCTATGTACTTCAAAAGCAATTATGGACAATTATATATATAGCAAAATCATGATATGCCCAATAGGACTCGCCGCCTGACTTAATCAGGATCGTTCATTCTATTGGGCCCAGATCAAATCTGCACCCTCGAAACAACTGTGAACTTCAAAGTTCAATTACAGAGCCATCTGAACTCCAAATTAAGATTGGAAAGAAGTAATGGAAAGTTTGTAATGTCTATTTTCTTCTTAAATCATAAAATTGATAAAAAAATATTCAACAAACTTTCTATTTTTAGGAATTAAGTTTTGTAATTTTCATGATTTTCAAGATCTGAGATGATTAGATCTTGGGGATCTAATGCAATGATGATATAATGTTGAAATAAAGTAATATCCATGATTTATTTTGATAGTCTATCATAAATTGAGAAATCTACCCTTTATGGTAGAAATAACCTAAAAATACAAAGGGACCCACTTGATCAATGAGATCAAGCATGATCAAGCCCTTGGGATGGATTGAATGAATGAGATTATGATGGAATCTAGTGAGATCATGGATTAAATGTGACAAAACAAATGGATGTGATCTTTGGACCTTAATGAAGTAAAAGCCTAAATGTAATTAAAATCCTTATTCTAAAGGAAAAGATCTAAAATCTAATGGTTGGATCATATGTAAAAGTTTCTAATAATATTAATATAATTAGTTTACTTGTATTTTATTTAATGATATAATTGTAAATGTGATTTATGTTATAAATGACGAAGCATGATAGTGTAATTCTTAAATTTTATCATGCTATGCTATATATGCTATTGATTGTTATAATCATCATCATCATCAAGACCTTATCCCAATTAGGGGTCGGCCACATGAATCTTATTTATTCATTCCACTCTATTAAATACCATGGCTTCATTTAGTCCCAAAGTTTTTAAATCTTTCCTCAGCACTTCTATCCACATTCTTTTGAGCCTTCCTCTTGCCCTTTTAGAACCTTCAACTTGTATTGCCTCACTCCTTCTAACTGGTGCCATTGTTGGCCTCCTTTGAACATGTCCAAACCATCTAAGTCTAATCTCCCTCATCTTGTTACCTATTGGTGCTATCCCTAAATTTTCTCTAATATTTTCATTTCTAATTCTATACTTTCTTATCTTACCAGTCATCCATCTCAACATCCTCATTTCTGCTATACTCAGCCTATGAGTATGATGTTCCTTAACTGCCCAACACTCTGATCCATAGAGCATGGTCGGCCTTATAGCCATCCTATAGAATTTTTCCTTTAGTTTGAGTGGCACCTGCCGATCACATAAAACACCTGATGCACATCTCCATTTGTTCCAACCCGCTTGGATTCTTTGGGTAACCTCCCTCTCAATCTCTCCACTCTCATGGATCAATGATCCTAAGTATCGGAAGTGGTCTCTCATGGGGACCTCTTGGTTATCAATCTTGACTGGTGCTCCACTCCTACTCTCCTTGCTAAAATTACATTCCATATATTCTGTCTTAGTTCGGCTAATTTTAAATCCTTCTAATTCTAATGCTTCTCTCCATAACTCTAGCTTTATGTTTACACCCTCCCTTGTCTCATCAAGTAGGACTATATCGTCTGTAAATAGCATGCACTAGGGAATCTCCTCATGCAGATGTTTTGTTAACTCATCCATAACTAATGTGAAAAGGTATGGACTCAATGCCGATCCTTGGTGTAATCCAACAGTGACAGGAAAATCACTAGTCACGCTACTAGTGGTCTTAACATTTGTTACTGCTCCCTCATACATATTTTTAATTATGTCTATATACCCTTGAGAAACCCCTTTAACACCCAACACCCTCCATATTAACTCTCTAAGGACTCTATCATAAGCTTTCTCTAAGTCAATAAAGACCATGTGTAGGTCTTTTCTCCTCTCCCTATATTTCTCTACTAATTGTCTTAGTGAGAAAATAGCTTCCATGGTAGACCTCCTGGGCATGAAACCAAACTGATTCTCTGATACACTTGTTTCATGTCGTAGCCTCTTCTTAATCACTCTTTCAAAAAGTTTCATGGTGTGGCTCATAAGTTTGATCCCTTGATAATTAGTCCAGCTCTGAATGTCTCCTTTATTCTTATAGATAGGTACAATAGAGCTTTTTCTCCACTCATCAGGCATTTTCTTTGATTTTATAATCTTCTTAAACAACTTGGTCAACCAAACTACCCCAATATCTCCCATATACATCCAAACCTCTATTGGTATACCATCAGGCCCCATGGCCTTTCCTGATTTCATCTTTCTCAAGGCCTCTTTTACTTCAAGCATTCTAATCCTATGTTCATATCTATAATATCCAGTGTTATTTAGATTTATAGTATTTTCAATCCCTATATTCTCACGGCCATTGTCATTTAACAATTTTTTAAAGTATATTTCCCACCTTTGTTTGATCTCATCATCCTTGACTAATACCCTTTGATCATCGTTTCTAATGCACGTAACATGCTGTAAGTCCTTACCCTTCTGTTCTCTTACTTTTGCAAGTTTAAACACATCTTTCTCACCTTCTCTTGTTCCTAGTCTATTATAGAGCTCATCATATGCTTTAAGTTTAGCTGCACTTACTATTCTCTTAGCAATGTTTTTAGCATTCTTATATTGTTCATAATTTTCATTATTTCTAATCTTCTACCATGCTTTAAAATGCATTTGTTTTTCTTTAATAGCTTTTTGCACTGTTTCATTCCACTACCATGTTTCCTTTGTTAATAGCCTTTTACCTTTAGATACTCCTAAGACATCTTTTGCCACTTTCTTAATGGACTCAGCCATATTAGTCCACATGGTATTTACTTCTACCATCAACTTATTTTTGAATGAGCTTATTTTCTCTCCTTTTAAGTTCCACCACTTAGTTTTTGGATGTGTATTAAGTTCAGTTCTTTTACTCCATCTTTTGACATGAATATCCATAACCATTAACCTATGTTGTGAGGTTAAACTCTCACCGGGTATCACCTTACAATCCTTACATATAGAACGTTCATTATTCCTAAGTAGAAAAAAGTCTATTTGGCTTTTATGAAGTCCACTTTTAAAGGTTATTAAGTGTTCATCCCTCTTCTTAAAGAGTGTATTTGCAATGGATAGGTTATATGACAAAGAAAAATCGAGGATATTCTCCCCCATCTCATTTCGTTCACCTATACCATACCCTCCGTGTATTCTATCATATCCTTCCTTATCTTTTCCTACATGGCCATTTAAGTCTGCTCCTATAAATATCCCCTCAGTATTGGGAATTTCTTGCATGACTCCCTCCATATCTTCCCAAAATTGTCTCTTAATTATATCTTTTACTTGTGGTGCATATGCACTTATAATATTTATAATCTACTCTCCTAGAATCATTTTTATTATTATAAGTCTATCACTGATTCTTTTAACGTCCACAACTTTATCCTTTAATTCCTTATCCACTATTATTCCTACGCCATTTCTATTATTTTCCTTTCCTACGTACCATAATTTATACCCATCTATTTCTCTAGCTTTAGCCCCTTTCCACTTAGTTTCTTGGATACAAGCGATGTTGACTCTCCTACGTTTCATCGTGTCTACTAACTCTAAACTCTTACCTGTCAGTGTCCCTATATTCCATGTAGCGATGCGAATCTTATGTTTTGGAGATACCTTATTTACTATCGCCTTTCTCGACGTAGATGGTATGAACCCATATCCATTTTTCATTGCACCTGGGTTCTGATGCAGCGCGTCGCTTCCGAGGGTACGCTCTTGCAGCCCTTGCCCATTTTTCACTACACCTAGGATCCGATGTAGCGTGTCGCTTCTGAGAGAACGCCCTAGCAACCCTTGCTTATTTTTCACCGCATCTGGGATCCGATGCAGCACATCGCTTATGGGGAACATCCTAGCTTGAGTGAATTTTAGTTTTTGATTCGTGTCATGTTGGGGTTGCCATAGTTTTTAAAAAACTGAAGATGATTTTCATTAAAATCATCTTTAGCTTCACCCTTGCTGGCTGGCTACCTGATGCAAGGGTGGCAATATTTTAAGAAGCTGAAGATGATTTTCATTTCTTCCTCACAAACTAATATACAAATGCATATTTATTTGTAAGAAAGAAATAATAGAATCATCTTCAACTTGCCCCTTCCCGGTTGGCTACCTGACACAAGGGTTGCTATGTTTTAAGAAGTTGGAAATGATTTTCATTTCTTCCTCACAAACTAATATACAAATGCATATTCATTTGTAAGAAAGAAATAATAAAATCATCTTCAACTTCCCCCTTGCCGGCTGGCACCTGACAATAATAGTTTGGAAATTTAATTATCTTAGGGTCAAGTTAGTTTAAATTTAAGATTTTAGCATAATTCCATTAGATTGCTCGTAAAATTTCATGTATTTCATAACTTAGGATCATGCTAGTTTAAGTATAGTTTTATTTCATTAGGTTAACTTACATTCATAGGAAGCATAATAGTATAAATGGTTGTTAAACTTATATTGGATTTAGGCTTTAAAGTTTATGGTTTAATTGTTGTCAAATTTAAGTAGTAGATTCAAATGTTATGTAGTTGTTAAGATATAATGAGCATAAATCACCAAAAATGTAAATTAATGGAATATAGAGATTCATGGACAATTAAGATCAGTGAATGAATTTGACTTAATATTAGTAAGGGCTATAGTTAGTAGGACAATATAAGGATTATCAAATCCTTGGCCCAAACTAGAAGAATAATAAACGCCATGAATGACATTTTAAATGTTCATGAACTTAATTGAAATCAATTAGAACAAGTACTTAGGGTTAAAATGTTCATAGGAACCTTATGAAAGGTTGAGCTTAGGTCACTCTAGTAAATGTTGAACATGGTGGTTAAGGAGGTTCTCTAATAGAGCCTCGCTCTTTCCCTAGCTTCCATTGATGTTTCTGAGGTCTAAAGGCCTCCTTATATGAGGATTGAAGTAACCAATTTGTGTTTGAACATTTAGGTAGTAAGCCTTAGCCAATTGGAAATAAGAGAAGCAGTTTA
Source organism: Warburgia ugandensis (assembly GCA_035236585.1). NCBI lineage: Eukaryota > Viridiplantae > Streptophyta > Magnoliopsida > Canellales > Canellaceae > Warburgia > Warburgia ugandensis. The sequence goes on from CP141134.1 coordinate 39,516,820, forward strand.
GACTTAGGATGAAATAAGTTATCTTCAACCAGTAAAACATTAACTGGTTGAATAATAATAAAAGCATAAAAGGTTAATAAATTATCTAACCCTAATAAAAATTGTAAGTAAGATAAGGATGATTAAACAACATCCATAAGATTCTGAATGATGAAGAACAATAAAAAGATATAAATACTTCTTGACGACGATGATGATGATGATGATATATATAATATTGCTTACAATTTAGATCAAATAGAATAGAAGATCTTAGATCAAATAGAATATAAGATCTATACCCTTGATCAAATGTGATTCAAGGAAGGGAACCAAGATCATCCTCCTTAGGGATGATCAAACCACTAAACTTAGATCAAAGAAGAACTAGATGATAGAAGATCTAAGCTCTTAATCTTTATTAACAAGTATAAATTGTTGATCAAAGGATCTATGAAAGATCAAGATAAAAGAAAGAAATACACAAAGACTTAGAATAGAAAATACTTAGATCTGAAAGATTAGAAGATCATTCTAATCATCAGATCAATTGATCAATGCTATCTGAGGAAGATAGATCATGATAAGACACAAGATCTAGATCCTTTGTATGAAAGTACAAGATTAAACAAAGAATATAGATAGGATACAAAATAGAGGATTATTCAGATTGTATAAATATTGACAGTATGTATGGATTTATAGATTACATACGTCAATCAAGATCATGGAAGATTTGAAGAGATGAATCACTTCTTAAGGGTCGGAGGATTTTATGAAAGCATCTACATGAGAAATAAATGTTGAATACTAGATCTTATGTATAGAAATGTTGAAACGTGTAATGTAAATACTTGTATTAATCCCCTTGAAAACCCTTATGATCCAACTAAAACACATATGAAATGGTTAAGTTAGAATTAAGGAAAATCCTAAGAACTAAGTGAATAGGGAACTAGAAGGGATTCCAACCCTAAATAAACAAACAAATTGTTTGATAAGTATAAAATCAATACATGGGAATGATTCATATAGAATGGTGATCCCTAAACTTATATGAACATGGGCATCATTCATTGTAAATGATGATCCCTAAGTTTGAAGTGAAATCCTATCCTTGGTATAAGAATACCAAAATACAAGGATGATGCTATAAACAAACAAGAAGTTTGATAAGTAAAATAATACTTTATGTACAAGCAAGTAGGCTTGTGGTTTTTGTTTTAAACAGGCGTATGCCTAAGGTTGCCATGCTAGGAGGGCTACGATGGTTTGGCCACCCGCTCTCTGAAATGTAATATATATGATGATACCGTGCCCAAAGAGAGACAAAATGTCGGGTGCGACAATTATGGGAAGGCCACCACCATGCATTATCCGAGCATGGTCGTACAGATCAGACCGCAGCATAGTAGTCCTTTAAGTATTTTGCATTATGATGCGTGGAATAATGACATGCTGATGCTGCCCAAATGAGAGAGTATTTTTCTAGTAGAGTTTGGATGTTTTATCAACTTAGTATGGATAAGTGTGATGACACTGCCCAAATGAGGGAGTATTTTCCAGCAGAGTCTGGCTAATTGATCAACTCAATGTGTCTGAGTGTGACTATTGATGTTCGAGATATTAACTTTTTTTCACGATTTTGATTGTATATATATATATATACGACATATACAGTATGTGTATATAAGGATGTACATATATGACAAAGTAGAGAGATTGATCCATGAGTATGTTTATGAACAATGAGATTATCACATATTAGGATTATATTGTCTAATTCTTATGCTTCTTGACTCCCCTACCAAGTATAGCTTGCTGAGATATTGTAAATGTTTAAGTGTTTACAATATCTGAGATACAAAGAAGGAGAATTAGGAGCTCAAGACTTGAGAAGACTTGGAAAAATTATCAATCAGGGTATATCCCTTGAAGACATATTTTTATTTGAGAGTAATGTATTATATTGAAAGTTTTTAATGTATGGTGAGGTTTGAAATTTGGATTATGTAATTTGAACAAGTATTGTACTGATACCTGGGCTGTATTGTGAACTACTGGATGGATTTTTGAATTTAATTAAAGTATATTCCTTCAATGGAATTTTATCTTCAACAAAATTCTACTTATGATATGTATGAAGTGATGACTTGGTTTTTACAAGACAAGTTCTAAAGAAAAGATTTTTCACTACTTTGTTTTGCCAAAAAAATTTCCTATTAAGGGCACCCTACCTTTGAAAAATGTATTACAAAATGTGTTACAAAAACCTAGGTCGTCATAGTTGGTATCAGAGCCATTCATCCAGTCACATTACAATACTCTTATGTCCAATATGAAGATGACAATCCAAATAGAGGATGAGAAATAGTGAGTGAATAAGAAATAAGATAGTATTTGATGAGAATGAGTTTTGTGATTAACACATTAGTTGAGAATGAGTATAGGAAGGGTTATGTGATTAACTCATTAGGTGAGGAGTTAATGTAATTAAGTCATGGAATACTGGTGCAGTGTAAGTAGATAGTACTTAGTGAAATAACTAGGAGTATTACATAGTTAGTTAATGATATCAATATAGGGAATAGTAAGTTATAGAAACAAGTAAGGAAAACATTACAATGAAGGAAAATGTAATGTATAATATTCAGGTATAACCTGATATCTAAAGTAAAGATACTTGTAGAAATAAAATACATTAATATAACCATTATTAGGATAAATAATGAAGATTAAGAGAAAGAGATGATAAATTGGAAAAATATGATGGAATGGATGAAGAAGGATAAAATCCAACCTTTATAGGAAAGGTGAAATAGATACTAAAGATAGAACCTTATAATTATTACAAATTTCAAAAAAAATAATAATAAATAACAAATATAAATATAAGATTTACAATTGCTACATAGATATAGTATTATGACAATTAGTTAAAGGATTTAATCATCAAAATAGAGATGATCTTACTTGAGAAGAATTTAAGGAGATAGGCAAATATTTTCAAAATTGGTGAATGAGAAGAGTTTTAATAAAGATAAATAAGGAGATAAAATTTAGAGGAATGTTGATTCAACTAAATGATGGAATTGAAATACGGAAATAATTATGGACTATAATTGCATGGATGATAGAATGGAAAGTGAAGACCTATAAATGAATAGGGATATTAATATGATGAATTTAGAGATATTGATTCTATTTATATGAAAGATTTACTAATATTGAAAGATTTATTGAATATAATGAGGAAAAATACATTTTGCGGGAATGGTGAAATAATCATGAGGAATGAACTCCTATAAACAAATATAGGCAACTAAACTTAAGTGTAAATTTTAGACAAATGAGATGATTATGAATGAGGTATAAATTCAGATTTTGGAGAAATATGTGGTTAGGAATTTCAAGATATTTTGGAGATTTTCAATCTAACCTAAGATTGAATGAGGAAATGACATAAACTAATCTGAATAAGTGGAAAGGACAAATTTTAAGGACTAGTAGACAAAGGAGTGATTATAGTAATAAGTTTACATTGGGAATTAATAAGGTTCCTTTGAAAAACAAAAAGGAAGGAATTAAAGAGATTATGCATAAATGACATTAAGTGCCCTCTACTCCACATGGATGAGTTATTCCAAACTGATTATCATCCATGGGGAGCTAGAAATGAAAAATTATAGTGAGATATCAAACAAATTTTAAGTTATAAGTTTGATAAGAATGAGAGTTATTGGATAAGTGGTGATGACATATGAAATTATTACAAGAAAATCATGACCATTTGGAGAATATGTAAAACACTTACAAAGCCTATTAACTATCTAGTAAGTATAAATGTGGATTTCAAGAAGTAAAGTTTAAGGTCATGTAAATTCTAAGAATGACTTGGAAGTTGACCCAACAAAGATGGAGAAGATACTAATGACCATGACAATTAGAGAAATTTATCTCTTATTCATTGTATAACATACTATAAGGATGTAAACCATAAAGAGTTTATGGTGGATTATTGAGACTTGAAGAATATATGGTAAATTATGGAGTTTTTAAGGGCTTAAGAGTGGATGACTACAAAGTCAATATAGACTCCTTTAATAGGAATTATGAAGAATACTTCAAATAAAGGGTTAGCATATGGAAAAGTTATGAGGTATGCTTGCAAGAAGCATGAGGAGATACGTAATCTTAAAAAGGAGGAATAAGAAAATCAAGTGCTATGAATAAAGAGGAAATCATAGTACAAGAATAGTAATGAAAGTTGAGGAAGAAGTTATTACAAGGAAACTATTAGTTAATATTAGGATCTAAAAAGAAATTTTCAATAGAAAGAAATTGTAAAGGAGCATGATTATCTAGAACAGAAATGAGATAAGTAGTTCTAGATAATGGAAGAACCAAGAAGAGATAATTATGCCCAAATATTGGAAGATTGTTACATAGAACAATAGTTGAAATTATAGAATTAAGTAATATGTCATTTTGGTAGATAGTCTAAGGACTATACATATTAGGGAAGAATTGCCAAAAATGTATGTGTTGAAAAGGAATGAGGATGAGCAATAGAAGTTAGAATGGAAAAATATGAAGTATTGAAAGATTTGAAGTAGAAATTTAGTATACCAGTTGAGAGAAATAGGAAGTTGTGAATAAAAGGGTAACTTAGTTTAAGAGTTATTAATCCTTTTGGAAAGTCTAGCAAAGAATTGGGTTAAGTGATTAATGCATTGGCATTATTCGTGAGACGTGTGTTTATGTCCCAAAAATATAATTTTTACCTTTATGGAGAAGGTATCATTGAACTATGACTGAAAGGAAATAGAGGTTTCCTTAGGTGGCAAGGTCACATGAGCAATGTTATGAATGAGTTAATGAAAACTCATAAGTATGTTGAAATGCAAATTTTGAGGACAAAATTATTATAAAGGATGATCAAACCACTAAAATTAGATCATAGAAGGACTAGATGATAGAAGATCTAAGCCTTTGATCTTTATTAACAAGTATAAATTGTTGATCAAAGGATCTATGAAAGATCAAGATAAAAAAAGGAATACACAAGGACTTAGAATAGCAAATACTTAGATCTGAAAGATTAGAAGATCATTCTAATCACCAGATGTATTGATCAATACCATTTAAGGAAGATAGATCATGATAGGACACAAGATCTAGATCCTTTATATCAAAGTACAAGATTAAACAAAGAATATAGATAGCATAAAAAATATAGGATTATTCAAATTATATAAATATTGATAGTGTGTATGGATTTATAGATTACATATGTCAGTTACGATCAAGGAAGATTTCAAGGGATGAATCACTTCATGAAGGTAGGAGGATTTTATGAAAGCATTTACATGAGAAATACATGTTGAATACATAATCTCATGTCTAGAAATGTTGAAAAGTGTAATGTAAATACTTGTATTAATCCCCTTGAAAACCCTTCTGATCCAACTAAAACACATATGAAATGGTTCAAGAACTAAGTGAATAGGGAACTAGAAGGTATTCCAGCCCTAGATAAATAGACAAATCGTTTGATAAGTATAAAATCAATACATGGGAATGATTCATATAGAATGGTGATCCCTAAACTTATATGAACATGGGTATTATTCATTGTAAATGATGATCCCTAAGTTTGAAGTGAAATCCTATCCTCGGTATAAGAATACCAAAATACGAGGATGATGCTATAAACAGACAAGACATTTGATAAGTAAAGGAATACTTTATATACAAGTAAGGAGGCTTGTGGTTTTTGTTTTAAATAGGCATATGCCTAGGGATGCTATGCTAGGAGGGCTACGAGAGTTTGGTCACCCGCTCTATGAAATGTGATATATATGATCATACCGTGCCCAAAGAGAGGCCAAATGTCAGGTGCATCAATTATGGGAAGCCAACCACTATGACAGTCTGTCTCCCCATATATACATGACATAGATGATTTTACACATTTGGTATCCGCGGATTATTCGAGCATGATAGTATGGATCAGACTCCAGCATAGTAGTCCTTTAAGTATTTTGCATTATGATGCATGGCATAATGAGATGCGGATAATGCCTAAATAAGAGAGTATTTTTCCAACAGAGTTAGGATGTATTATCAACTCAGTATGCCGAGTGTGATGATACTGCCCAAATGAGGGAATATTTTCCAGCAAAGTTTGGCTAATTGATCAACTCAGTGTGTCTAAGTGTGACTATTGAGGTTTGAGATATTAACTATTTTTCAAGAATTTGACCGTATATATATATATATGCATTATATAGTATGTATGTATGTATAAGGATGTATATATATGACAAAATAAAGAGATTGATCCATGAGTATGTTTATGAACAATGGGATTATCAAGTATTAGGATTATACTATCTAATTCTTATGCTTCTTGAGTCCCTTACCAAGCATAGATTTTTTGAGATATTGTAAATGTTTACAATGTCTCAGATAGAGAAAAGGAGAATTAGGAGCTCAAGACTTGAGAAGACTTGGAAGAATTATCAATCAGGGTATATCCCTTGAAGACATATATTTTTACTTGAGTGCAATGTATTGTATTGAAAGTTTTTAATGTATGGTGAGGTTTGAAATTTGGATTATGTAATTTGGGCAAGTATTGTAGTGATACCCGGGCTGTATTGTGAACCACTGGATGGATTCTGGAATTTAATTAAAGTGTATTCCGTCAATGGAATTTTATCTTGAACAAAATTCTACTTATGATATGTATGAAGTGATGACTTGGGTTTTACAAAACAAGTTCTGAAGAAAAGAATTTACACTACATTGTTTTGCGGAAAAAAATTTCTACTAAGGGTACCTTGCCTTTGAAAAAAGTATTACAATATGTGCTACAAAAACCTGGGTCAGCACAGCTAGTATCAGAGCCATTCATCTAGACATAGTGCAGTACCCTTATGTCCAATATGAAGATGACAATCCAAATAGAGGATAAGAAATAGTGAGTGAATAAGAAATAAGATAGTATTTGATGAGAATGAGTTATGTGATTAACTCAGTAGTTGAGAATGAGTATAGGAAAGGTTATGCGATTAACTCATTAGGTGAGGAGCTAATGTAATTAACTCATGAAGCACTAGTGGAGTATAAGTAGATAGTACTTAGTGAAATAACTAGGAGTATTACATAGTAAGTTAATGATATCAATATAGGGAATAGTAAGTTATAGAAACAAGTAAGGAAAACATTACAATGAAGGAAAATGTAATGTATAATATTCAGGTATAACCTGATATCTAAAGTAAAGATACTTGTAGAAATAAAATACATTAATATAACCATTATTAGGATAAATAATGAAGATTAAGAGAAAGAGATGATAAATTGGAAAATATGATGGAATGGATGAAGAAGGATAAAATCCAACCTTTATAGGAAAGGTGAAATACATACTAAAGATAGAACCTTAGAATTATTACAAATTTCAAAAATAATAATAATAAATAACAAATATAAATATAAGATTTACAATTGCTACATAGATATAGTATTATGACAATTAGTTAAAGGATTTAATCATCAAAATAGAGATGATCTTACTTGAGAAGAATTTAAGGAGATAGGCAAATATTTTCAAAATTGGTGAATGAGAAGAGTTTTAATAAAGATAAATAAGGAGATAAAATTTAGAGGAATATTGATTCAACTAAATGATAGAATTGAAATACGAAAATAAGTATGGACTATAATTGCATGGATGATAGAATGGAAAGTGAAGACCTATAAATGAATAGGGATATTAATATGATGAATTTAGAGATATTGATTCTATTTATATGAAAGATTTACTGATATTGAAAGATTTATTGAATATAATGAGGAAAAATACATTTTGCGGGAATGGTGAAATAATCATGAGGAATGAACTCCTATAAACAAATATAGGCAACTAAACTTAAGTGTAAATTTTAGACAAATGAGATGATTATGAATGAGGCATGAATTTAGATTTTGGAGAATATATGTGGTTAGGAATTTCAAAATATTTAGGAGATTTTCAATCAAACATAAGATTGAATGAGGAAATATCTATAGTAGTTGAGGAAATGACATCAACTGATCTAAATAAGTGGAAAGAATAGATTTTAAGTATTAGTAGACAAAGGAGTGATTATAGTAATAAGTTTACATTGGGAATTAACAAGTTTTCTTAGGAAAAGAAAAAGGAAGGAATCAATGAGATTATGCATAAATGATATTAAGCACCCTTTACTCCTGATGGATGAGTTATTCCCAGCTAATTATCATCAATGGGGAGGTAGAAATGAAAATTTATAGTGAGATACCAAAAGAAATATTGAGTTATAAGTTTGATGAGAATGAGTTATTGGATAAGTAGTGATGACATATGAAATTATTATGAGAAAATCATGACCATTTGGAGAATATGTAAAACACTTACAAGGCCTATCAACTATCTTGTAAGTATAACTCTGGATTTGAAGAAGTAAAGTTTAGGGTCATGTAAATTCTAAGAATGATATGGAAGTTGCCCCAACAAAGATGGAAGATGATACTAATGGCCATGACAATTAGAGAAATTTATCTCTTATTAATTGTATAACATACTATAAGGACATTCTTTTAGTATAATCTTGCCATTGATTATATAAGCCACAAAGAGTTTATGGTAGATTATTGATACTTGAAGAATATATGGTAAATTATGGAGTTTATAAAGGCTTGAGAGTGGATGGCTACAAAGTCAATATAGACTCTTTTAATAGAAATTATCATGAATACTTCAAATAAAGGGTTAGTTTATGGAAAAGTTATGAGGTATGCTTGAAATAAGCATGAGGAAATAAGTAATCTTGAAGAGGAGGAAAAAGAAAATCATGTGCTATGAATAAAGAGGAAATCATAGTACAAGAATAGTAGTGAAAGTTGAGGAAGAAGTTATTACAGGGAGACTATTAGTTAATATTAGGATCTAGAAAGAAATTTAAAATAGAAAGAAATAGTAAAGGAGTATGATTATCTAGAATTGAAATGAGATAAGTAGTTCCAGATAATGGAACAACCAAGAAGGGATAATTATGCCCAAATATTGGAAGACTGTTACAAAGAACAATAGTTGAAATTGTAGAATTAAACAATATGTCATTTTGGTAGATAGTCTAAGGACTATACGTATTAGGGAATATATGCCAAAAATATATATGCTGAAAAGGAATGAGGATGAGCAATAGAAGTTAGAATGGAAAAATATGAAGTATTGAAAGATTTGAAGTAGAAATTTAGTATACCAGTCGAGAGAAATAGGAAGTTGTGAACAAAAGGGTAACTCAAATTAAGAGTTATTAATTCTTTCAGAAATTCTAGCAAAGAATTAGATTAAGTGATTGATTCATTAGTATTATTAGTGAGATGTGTGTTTATGTCCCAAAAATATAATTTTTACCTTCAAGGAGAAGGTAACATTGAACTATGAATGAAAGGAAATAGAGGTTTCCTTAAGTGGCAAGGCCACATGAGCAAAGTTATGAATTAGTTAATGAAAACTCATAAGTAAGTTGAAATGTGAATTTCTAGGCCAAAATTATTATAAGGGGGAAGATTGTAATAACCCCAATTTTTGTTAATTGATTGAGAAAATCAACTTAGCTTGAATTTTTAGAAATTTTGGGCTAGAATATTAGGTTATTGGAAATTCTCTTTTCATAGAGAATAAAAAATGATTTAAAACTTGGAAATTATGAAGGTAGTTGAAAAATCGATTAAAATGACACTAAGTACGTTCAATTCCGAGTTAAAATGAAAAATTCCTAAATTTCTCCATTTTTATGAATAAAAGGGTAAAATGGTCCTTTCAAACCTCCACGGGGCCCACAAATGAATCCAACAGCCAAAAAACATGTAATGAGTTATCAAACCACTACAACCTAATAGTGGAGAAGGAGGTGGTAGTGGAGGATCCAATGTTAATTTAATATTCAAAAGAATTAAAACATAATTATTATAAGCAATTATTAAAAATACGAAAAGACCTATAAATATTCCCTAGAAATCATCCAAAATTGTTCATAAAAGTTATCATAAAAATGTATTTCTTTCCCTAAAAAACCAGATCTACATGCATTCCCAAACTTCCAAAATTCCTAAAAATCCCTCTTCTTACACTTTCTCTCTCCTCTCTCTAGATTGGAACAAGAGACCTAAATTCAATTAGGAACTCCTTTCGAAGTCAAATCTCACCCATCCTACAATTCATATTGTCCTAGACTATCTTATCTACAAAACCCCCAAATAATTTTGCGATCCAATGGTGTAATCAATGGAAAATCCCAAAACAAGCGATTATAGGGCAATCTTATCATCAAGGGGAGATTTCTTTAAATTTTGGCTACAAAACCTATGTTTTTCTACAATTAGGTAGGTGGAAACTCTTCCCATACTTATTTCATGTTATTTTATATAATTTTTATTCTTTTGAAATTAATTTTAGGTTAAAAATTATAAAAATCAATTAAGGAAAAGAACCCTTCATTTCTGTATGATAGAGGGCTCAGATGGAAAATCTAATAGTCCAATCAATCCAAAAGGGTTCAAAACACTTACGGTAGAATTTTCAAGAAATTTCATCAAGTTTTGAGCCTTTAATTTAAGAGGAATTGATTGGATGATCCAAAACGGACTGTCCGATCTTCTTTATAAGATCCAGCTCCCAGGATGCCGTAGTAGATTGCTGCATGGAAACCCCCCCTACAACAATATTTTCGCCCGTGCAATCTACGTGTGGCGACATTCTGATGGAATGATGGACTGAGCATCGTGGGCTTAGGCAGTGCATTCCTACCTGTGCCTCGATGAAGGGAGCTCGGCTCACTCCGCCCGACTAGATCTGCTGCCCAACTTAATCAGCAGTGTCCGTTCCGCTAGACCTAGATCAAATCTAAACCCTCGAAATGACTGTGAACTTCAAAGTTCAATTACAGAGTCATCTGAACTCTAAATTAAGGTCGGAAAGAAGCTATAGAAAGCTTCTAATATCTACTTTCTTCTTAAATCATAAAATTGATAAAACTATTCAAGAAACTTTCTATTTTTAAGAATTAAGTTTCTAATTTTCTTAAGCTTCAAGATTTGAGATGATGCGATCTTGGTGATCTAATGCAATGATGATATAATGTTGAAGTAAAGTAATATCCATGATTTATTTTGATAGATCTAACATAAATTGAGGAATCTATCCTTTATGGTACAAATAACCTAAAATTACAAAGGGACCCACTTGATCAATGAGATCAAGCATCATCAGACATGGATTGAATGAATGGGATTATGATGGAATCCAATGAGATCATGGATTAAATGTGACAAACACAAATGGATATGATCTTTGGACCTTAATAAAGTAAAAGTCCTAAATTTAATTAACACTAAAGGAAAGGATCTAAAATCTAATGGTTGGATCATAAGTAAAAGTTTCAAATAATATTAATCTAATTAGTTTACTTGTCTTTTATTTGATAATACAATTGTAAATGTGATTTATGTTATAAATTACGAATCATGATAGTGTAATAGGTTCGTAATTTAATTATTTTAGGGTAATGTTAGTTTAAATTTAAGATTTTATCATGATTCCATTAGATTAATAGTAAAATTTCATATATTTCATAACTTAAGATCATGTTAGTTTAAGTATAGTTTTATTTCATTAAGTTAACTTACATTCATAGGAAGCATGTTAGTAAATTCAAATGTTGAGTAGTTGTTAAGATATAATGAGCATAAATCACCAAAAATGTAAACTAATGGAATATAGATATTCATGAACAATTAAGATGAGTGAATGACTTTGACTTAATATTAGTAAGGACTATAGTTAGTAGGACAATATAAGGATTATCAAATCCTTGGCACAAACTAGGAGAACAATAAACCCCATGGATGACATTCTAAATGTTCATGGATTTAATTAAAATCAATTAGAAAGAGTACTTAGGATTAAAGTGTTCATAGGAACCTTATGAAAGGTTGAGCTAAGGTCACTCTAGTGAATGTTGAACATGGTGGTTAAGGGGGTTCTCTAATAGAGCCTTACTCTTCCCAACCATCTGTTGACATTTGTGCAGTCTAGAGGCCTCCTTATATGAGGATTGAAGTAACCAATTTGTGGTCAACCATTCAGTTAGTAAGCCTTAGCCAATTGGAAATAAGTGGAGCAGTTTAGACTTAGGATGAAATAAGTTATCTTCAACCAATAAAACATTAACTAGTTGAATAATAATAAGAGCGTAAAAGGTTAGTAAATTATTTAACCCTAATAAAAATTGTAAGTAAGATAAGGATCATCAAACAAGATCCATGGGATATTGAATGATCAAGAGCAATAAAAAGAAATAAATACTTCTTGATAATGATGATGATGTATATATATATTGCTTGCAATTTTGATCATATAGAATTGAAGATCTTAGATCAAATAGAATAGAAGATCTATACCCTTGATCAAATATGATTCAAGGAAGATAACTAAGATCATCCTCCTTAGGGATGATCAAACAACTTAACTGAGATCAAAGAAGAACTAGATGGTGGAAGATCTAAGCCCTTGATCTTTATCAATAAGTATAAATTGATCAAAGGATCTATGAAAGTTCAAGATTAAAGAAAGGAATATACAAAGACTTAGAATAGAAAATACTTAGATTTGAAAGATTAGAAGATAATTCTAACCATCAAATCTATTGATCACTAGGACATGAACTATTTGAGGAAGATAGATCTTGATAGGACAAAAGATCTAGATCCTTTATATCAAAGGACAAGATTAATTAAAGAGTATTGATAAGATAAAAAATATAGGATTATTCAGATTGTATAAATATTGACAGTATGTATGGATTTATATATTACATACATTAGTCAGGATCATGGAAGATTTGAAGAGATGAATCACTACTTAAAGGTAGGAAGATCTTATGAATGCATCTACATGAGAAATACATGTTGAATACATGATCTTATATCTAGAAATGTTGATAAGTGCAATGTAAACACTTGTATTAAACCCCTTAAAAACCCTTATGATCCAACCAAAACACATATGAAATGGTTAAGTTAGAATTGAGGAAAATCTTAAGACCTAAGTGAATTGGGAACTAGAAGGTATTCCGCCCTAGATAAACAAACAAATTGTTTGATAAGTACAAAATCAATACATGGGAATGATTCATACAGAATGGTGATCCCTAAACTTATATGAACATGGGTATCATTTATTATAAATGATGATCCTTAAGTTTGAAGTGAAATCCTATCCTTGGTATAAAATTACCAAAATACTAGGATGATGCTATAAATAGACAAGACATCTGATTAGTCAAAGAATACTTTATATACAAGCAAGGAGGCTTGTGGTTTTTGTTTTAAATAGGCATATGCTTGGGCATGCTATGCTAGGAGGGTTACGAAGGTTTGCCTGCCTGCTCTCTAAAATGTGATATATACGATGATACCATGCCCAAAGAGAGGCAAAATGTCGGGGTGGGGCAATTATGGGAAGGCCACTGCTGTGACGCTTTGTCTCCTCATATAGACATGACATAGATGATTTTTCATATTTAGCATCTATGGAGTATGGAAGCTATTATCTGAGCACGCTAGTACAGATCAGACTATAGCATAATAGTCCTTTGAGTGTTTTGCATTATGATGCATGGCCTGATGAGATGTCGATACTGCCCAAATAAGGGAGTATTTTTCCAGCAGAGTTTGGGTGTTTTATCAACTTAGTATGGCTGAGTCTGATCATATTGCCCAAATGAGGGAGTATTTTCTAGTAGAGTTTGGATGATTGATCAACTCAGTCTGTCTGAGTGTGACTATTGATGTTTGAGATATTAACTCTTTTTCACGGTTTTGGCCGTATTTATATCTATACGACATATACAATATGTATGTATAAGGATGTACATATATGACAAAGTAAAGAGATTGATCCATGAGTATGTTTATCAATAATGGGATTATGAAGTATTAGGATTATAATGTCAAATTATTATGCTTCTTGAATCCCATACCAAGCATAGCTTGCTAAGATATTGTAAATGTTTGAATGTTTACAATATCTTAAATAGAGAGAAGGAGAATTAGGAGCTCAAGACTTGAGAAGACTTAGAAGAATTATCAATCAGGGTATATCCCTTGAAGACATGTATTTTTATTTAAGATCATTGTATTGCATTATGAGGTTTCAATGTATGGTCAGGTTTGAAATTTGGATTATGTAATTTGGACAAGTATTGCACTGATACTTGGGCTATACTGTGAACAACTGGATAGATTCTAAAATTTAATAAAAGTATATTCCTTCAATGGAATTTTATCTTGCACAAAATTCTACTTATGATATGTATGAAATGATGACTTGGGTTTTACAAAATAAGTTCTAAAGAAAAGAATTTTTTCTCCTTTGTTTTGCAAAAAAAATTTACTACTAAGGGTGCCCTGCATTTGAAAAATGTATTACAAATTGTGCTACAAAAACCCTGGTCATCACAGCCGATCCTTGGTACAATCCTATAGTGATAGGAAAATCATCGACCTTGCTACTAGTGGCCTTACCATTTGTTACCTCTCCCTTATTCATATCTTTAATTATGTCTATATAGCCCTACAAAACCCCTTTCTTGCCCAACACCATCCATAGTAACTCCCTAAGGACCCTACCATAAGCTTTCTACATGTCAATAAGGACCATATGTAGGTCTTTCCTCCTTTACCTATATTTCTCTATCAATTGTCATAGTAAGAAAAAGCCTCCATGGTAAACCTCCCAAGCATGAAACCAAAATAGTTCTCCAATATACTTGTCTCATGCAGTAGCCTATTCTTAATCACACTTTTAAAAATTTTGATAATGTGGCTCATAGGTTTGATCCCCCGATAATTAGAGTAGCCCTGTATGTCTTCTTTATTCTTATAAATTGGTACAATAGAGCTTTTCCTCCATTCATTAGGCATTTTCTTTGATTTTATAATCTTGTTAAACAACTTGGTCAACCAAACTACTCTAATATCTCCTATATGCTTCCAAACCTCTATTGGTATACCATCGGGCCCAATAACCTTTCCCAATTTCATCTTTTTCAAGGCTTCTTTCACTTCTGGTATTCTAATCCTACTTTCATACCTATAATTTCCAATGTTATTTAAGTTTAAATTATTTTCAATCACTATATTCTCAAGGCTATTGTCATTTAACAATTTTGGAAAGTATATTTCCCACCTTTGTTTGATTTCTTCATCTTTGACTAGTACCCTTTGATCATCACTTCTAATGAACCTAACATGGTCTAAGTCCTCACCCTTCTATTCTCTTATTTTTTTCAAGTTTAAACATATCTTTCTCAGCTTCTCTTGAACCTAGTTTACCATGGAGGTCAACATATGCCATAAGTTTAGCCTCACTTACTATTCTCTTAGCAACCTTTTTAGCATTCTTCTACCATACTTTAAAGCACACCCATTTTACTTTAATTACTTTTGCACTATTTCACTCCACAACCATGTTTCCTTTACTAATTGTCTTTTACTTTTAGATACTCCTAAGACATCGTTTACCATTAATGTATGGTGTGAGGTTAAACTTTCATAGGGTATCACCTTACAATCCATATTGATCTTTCAATATTCATAAGTAGAAAAAAGTCTATTTGGCTCTTATTGAGTCCAATTAAATAGGTTATTAAGTTTTCATCCCTCTTCTTAAAGAATGTATTTGTAATGCCTAGGTTATATGCCAAAGCAAAATTGAGGATAGTTTTACCCATCTCATTTCGTTCTCTTATAGCATACCCTCGATGTACCCTATCATATCCTTCATTTTTATTTTCCTATGTGGCCATTGAAGTATGCTCCTATAACTATCTCCTCTATGTTGGAAATTGCTTGCATGACTCCATCCATATCTACCCAAAACTGCCTCTTAATTATATTTTCTAACCCTACTTGTGGTGAGTATGCACTTATAACGTTTATGATCTACTCTCCTAGAATAAGTTTTATTGTTATAATTCTATCACTGATTTTGTTAATGCCTGCAACTTTATCCTTTAATTATTTATGCATTTTTATTCCTATGCCATTTCTATTATTATCCTTTCCTATGTACCAAAGTTTATACCCATTGATTTCTCTAGTTTTAACACCTTTCTAGTTGGTTTCTTTGATACAAGTGATGTTGACTCTTTTATGTTTCATAGTACCTACTAACTCTAAACTCTTACCTGCAAATGCCCCTATATTCCATGTGGTGATGGTGTTGAAGTAGATCTTAACATTGGTTTTGGATTGAGTTTTTGTTTAGGAAAAGTGCACATAATTCTTTCCATGTGCATGCACAACTTTCTCATGTAATTGTTCACTCAATGAACTCAATTAGTTATGAGAAACCTCTCGTTTAAGTCTATTGCTAAAGTTCTCTTTAATGTTGTTGTTATGCTTCATGATGAGTATGCACTGTTGTCTTTACAAATGTTTCAAGTTCACTTAGTACAATGCACACCATGCTTGTGTAGTTTTCGCCTAAGTTTCTGAAGCATCTTCCTTACTTTAATGTATCTTATTGGTTGAGTTTCTTAGGAATCCTTGTTGAATTTTAGTTAGTTTAGTTTCTTGAGATTAATTTCATGTGCACTAGTCCTAAAATCATGCTCACCATCATTACTTTTAATTTCCATGCGCACAACACCATGGGTCATGTACGTGCTATTTGAGTTGAACTTCCTTAGTTGCTTGTTCTTTTGATTTACTTCAGTTTAGGTTCCATTGTTTAATTACTTCGCATCTTACTTTAGATTTAGGAAGTTTATTTTCTTACTTTTAGAAATTTTTATTTTTAGATAGTGTTACTTTTAAAAAGTTTCCTTAGGTTTAGATTCCTAGATTAGGCCATTCTCAATTTGCACTAGTTTCTTTTATTGAAAGCATGTCTATTAGGAAAGTTTCTAATTCCATTCAAGATCTTTATTTTTAGAAAGTTTCCATTTAGTTTGTGTTTCTAATTCCATGCATGTTTCCTTTCCGCGTCATTTAATATCCTAATTTAATCAAATCGATCTTTCTTTTCTTACACTAAGTAATCTAAGTAAAATCCAATCTATATACAGAACCATGATATTCCCAGTGGGATCAACCTCTCTTACATGCAAATTAATACATTGATTTATGTGTTTGTGAGTAATTTTAAAACATAAACCAAATTTCATTATGGAAGAAGCTTTTAGATTATTCTAATTCGATTTCAGATTAACCCTACTGCTTACCAGTTAGATCCTAGTCTTAATCAACCACTTATCACCCTCCTTAGTTATACATAGTTGATTTGAGTCATAGATTGTGCTAGCAGAGGTAGTCATTTAAATACAATCATAGTCAATTAGATAGGGGCCATTGGAGTGCCAATATGCCACTTCCTTCAATGAGGGTCTTTGTGACACCCCTAATTTTTGGTAAAGAAATTAAATAAATATTAAAATTGAGAATTTCAATGAAAATCAGGCTGGAATATTAGGGTTATGAAATATACACTTCTCATAGAATTGAAGTTAAGGTATAGGACCTGTATAATTGAAAACATATGCGACGAACGCTTCAAAATGACTGCAAGCACGACAATTTCTGAATACAGATGAAAAATTTGTATTTTTCTTCATTTTAATGAATAAAAGGGTAAAATGGTAATTTCAAAAATAACCAAGATTTGAGACCTCAAAATCTGGAATGTACTCAGAAATACGAATCCAACACCACTATGTACGCTCAATTCCGAGCTCGGGAGAATAAAATGGATTTTTCTCCATAAAAGGGCAATTTGGTCTTTTTACACATGTGGGGCCCCCAAGGGACCCACAATGGAATCCAATGACCAAACTACGTATAATGATTAGTCAAACCACTACCACCTGCTAATGGAGAAGGAGGTGGTAGTGGGAATCAAATATATATTAAATAATAAAAAGAAAAAAACATAATTATTACATGTCATTATGAAAACCACTCAAAACACCAATAAATAGACCTCAAAAAAATTCTTTAAAATGTCATAAAATCTATCACGAGGTCCCCTAGCATGCTTTAAAATCTTAGCTCCAGAAACCTCCCCAAACTCCCCTAATTTCTCCTTATTCTTCACTTGTTTTTTTCTCCTGAGGGCGTGTCCACAGACGCACCAAGCTCTCTAGATTGAGTGGAGAAGTCAGGCCCGTCCAAGGACGCATAGTCCCCGATGGACTGGGTTTTTTGCCCGAAAATCCTATTTCAATTAGACGTCCAACCACAACCGTTAAAACCTAATCTCCACTATTAGATATGTTCAGAAAAGTGATATATACATAAGACCTTTGATTTCATGATGATCCATCTCCTAAATCTCTAGAAAATACAAAACAAATTTTATCCCAATGTCGTTTACCACCTCCGGCAAGGTTTTTAAGATATTACGGCTAATCTGGCCGCCTAACAGTGATCTTACACCGTTGGTAATCTTAGAAATTGGGTGATATACTAAAGCCCCATGGTTCCCCACATTCTCCGGTAACGGCGATGGAGTAATTAAGGACTGTATGTGTTTGCTGGCATCTAGGGTTCTATCCATCTTCTCTAGCGGGTTTTCTCCTTCTCCGGTGAACTCTTCTCCCCCATACTGGCTCAGGTAGGCCACTCTCACTCCCCTCTTTCATTTTCAGTAGGTATTTTGGGTTTTCCAGCAAAGATGGGAGCTCCCCAGCCATTGATCCATCAAAGACTGTGGATCCGGCATTGAGGGTTGAGATCCCATCTATCTTCAGCTCAGATGTAACTTCTAACCTATTGGATGGATTCCTGGGGCCCAAAAACCCTAGGATGTGAAATCTGGGCATCTAATGTTAACTGGTGGAGGAGATCCATCCACAGGTGATCTGACGGTCCAGATCGGACTGTCTTGCTAGTAGCCAGTCACCTCTGCCTAGCCACCTAGGATAGGCGGTAACAAGCGTGGGATGCTGGTCGTCCTGTACCCGTACCCGCACCCATAACCGAAATCAGATCTAGGCCATACTCTTTTAATATGAAATCTTATAACATCAATTTAGAGCTCGATAGGACCCTAATTTTAGATCGAAAAAATTCTATGGATTCCTTGTTACATTATATAGGTACTGAATTCATCATATACATGTTTTAGCTTGTAATTATGTGTTATTTAGTCAAATCTGTGCCATTGATCTTAGATCATGGTCCAGATGACTTTAAAAGAAAAATCAGAACCAATGGATGTCTTCAGAGACCCTCTAAAATGCTAAGATCATGTTCACTATTAGATTTGTGTTCATATATATGAAGATATTTATCCAAAACAGTAAAGATGAAATTCAGCCCTTAAAATGGGCTAAAATCTTAATTCTGATTTTAATTGACCTCCAAATTTAGATTCGAAACTTTACTTGGATTCATATTTATGGTAATAATCTACTAAAAATGTTAGATCTTGTTTTTAATTAGTATTTACATGATCTATTTAGTCAAATCCGTGCCATTGATTTTGGATCATGGCCCATATGAACCTAAAATAAAAATCTGAACTGTTGGAGGTGTTTAGAAGGTCCCAAAACCTTAAAAAACATTTTAAAAATGGAAATTAGGTGTCTCTATGTGACGACCCAAGTTTTATATGATGCAAATTTCATAAAAAGGTGAGATCTCTTGTTTTAGAAATATGAAATGCATGAAAATCTTTTGTTTTGGAAAGCAATCTTTCATATAAAAACCCTAGTGTCAAAACACATTTTCAAATCATATAGCCATGGCATAGTTTTAAATCAACTCTATTCCCAAGAAAGTGTTAGTCACAGCAGCAGCTACAAAGAATAACTACAATCAAGTAACATTCACTAAAAGATATGGTAGGGGTTTACTTACTTGTACTTAATTTGGACGTTCTCTGTCACGGGTGTATCCTGTCCTTAAGTATTTACTTGTATCTGAAAAATATTAAGGATTGGGTGAGTATACACTATACTCAGTAGGAGTCTATCACTACTAGTTTTACAATGCATGCTATGTTTTAAACCATATGTTCTTTAAACCATGTGCATGTTTGGACGCTCATGTTCAATATTGATATTAAAAGCCATTGCCAAAATAGAATACGGATGACTTAAAGAATTGCATAATCCAAGTCGAAAGTAACATAGATATCATGAAAATATACTATGATATGCATAAGACGCTCAACTGAATCCAACTCATGGATTTATGGTCAACCATACTTATGTCATGCCATATGCAATGCAAGTAAATCCTCAAAAACATAGGGCACACTATGCCCAGGACCTCATCACTATGTGGTCTTCGGGTACTTAGGGACTCTCGATCATAGCCTCCACGGGGCATATGACACTTCGACGTGTGCCGTGACACCTCCAGTGGTAGTCCTCGTTTACCACAGCAATCGAAGTGAGGACAAGCCTTTTTGGCGTGGTAGCCCTTCCACCTATAGTGGTAGAGGCTTGGAGGCCACCCCGAACCTCTCAGTATAGCGCCCATGAGCTTACTAGCCCAAAAGCATCTAAAGATAAAGCCAAAGCTCAATCATCTCAAATCATGCAATTTATGCAATCATTTTCAATGTCCTCTTTGGGTACCTCACACTGCCTGGCCCTCACAACTTCCTAACCAGCGTCTTTTGGGAACTCCAGTGTCTTTTGGCAACCCTTGATGATATGCAATCTTCGTAAATTAGGCACTTTATGCATTTGTTTTCAAGACATGAGAGCAATGCATAAAAATAACTTTATGCTAGTATCGTGTTTAAAGCCATAAAACATGAAGACACGTTTGCATACTAGTTTTTACATTAACTCAAAAGCAAGTCATGTGCATAAGGATGTAACATAAGTTTATATGTCATAAAGACAGGACATGTAACTTAAAAACTAAAAACATGCATTAGAAAATGTGACGACCCAGGTTTTATATGATGCAAATTTGATGAAAAGGCGAGATCTCTTGTTTTATAAATATGGAATGCATGAAAATCTTTTTGTTTTGGTAAACAATCTTTCATATAAAAACCTCGAGTGTCAAAACACATTTTCAAATTATCTAGCCATGGCATAGTATTAAATTGACTCTATTCCCATGAAAGTGTTAGTCACAGCCTCAGCTATAGAGAGTAACTATAATCAAGTAACATTGAAAGATAAGGTAGGGGTTTACTTACTTGCACTTAATCTGGGTGTCTTCTGTCACAGGCGTACTCTGTCCTTAAGTGTTTACTTTGTGTCTGAAAAATATTGAGGATTGGGTGAGTATATACTATACTCAGTAGGAGTCCATCACTACTAGTTTTACAATGCATGCTATGTTTAAAATCATATGCTTTTTCAAAACATGTGCATGTTTGAATATTCAAGTTCAATATCGAGATTAAAAACCATTGTCGAATTGGAATTCTAATGACTTAAAGAATCACATAATCCAAATCGAAAGTATCATATATATCACAAACATAATGATATGCATAAGATGCTTCACTGAATCCAACCTCATGTCATGCCATATGCAATGCAAGTAAATCCTCAAACCATAGGGCCCACTATAACCACGACCTAGCCACCGTGTGGTCCCCGGGTACCTGAGGACACTCAGTCATAGCCTCCACGAGGCATGTGACACATCGACCTAGTGCCGTGACACCAATGGTAGCCCCCTGTACCACATGAAGTCGACGTAGGGACATGCCCTTTTTGGGCGTGGTACCCATTCCACCTAATAGTGGTAGAGGCTAGGAGGCCAACCCAAACCTCTATGTATAGCGCCCACGAGCTTATTAGCCCAAATCATATAAGATCAACAAGTGAAAACCTCTTTTTCAAAACCTGTCCTCTTTGGGTCCCTCACAACTGCTTGGCCCTCACAACTGCCTACCCAGCGTTTTTTGGGCACTCTAGCGTCTTTTGGTAACCCTCAAGGACATGCAATTTTTTTAAGAACTCAATGCTCACAATTCATGCAATATATGCAATTGTTTGCAAAACATATCTATGCATAATGTATTTGTCATATGCATGCTGAATTCGTTTATAAGATTAAGTCATGCTAAACAAGTCATATAACTTATACTTAAAATATGCAATCATAAAACAATCATGGCTCTTTTTAAAAGTCTAGTAGCGATAGAGCACCTACTTGGCTAGATTGCGCAAATCCCCTTGTCCTCGTATGCTCTTGAACATGGTTTAGGGGAACAAGGTTAGTTTGTCCCTATTTTTATAGGTTTTAGAGTGGTTGATCTTACTACTTAGACATTAAGGGTTCATCCCCATGCCTATGGGTGTCCTAAGGCCCTAATTGGGCCTTGGTATCATCAAGTTTACAAAGATTTAGTGGCCCCACGGAACTACCATAGTCTAAGGGTCGTGCCTACCTTATATTGGGCCTTAATCAGGTACTTTATGGTTTGGATGTGTCCGCGTCGTCGACACGGACACAATGCCTTTTGCGGAACCTCAATCGGAGCCCTAGATCTCAAGTTATAGCCTTTTTAATGCTGAGTATACATAGAGGGTCAAACAAAACGAGGTGGAAGCCGGGACGCTAATGCGTCCCGCATCAGCGGCATGCACCCCAGCGGGCGCGTCTGCCGACGCACCTGTCTTCCTCCTGACGTTCTCATTTGCGGGCGCGTCCATGGACGCGCCCGTCGGGTTTTCTCAACGCATAGTGTGCGTTTCGGTTCGGCAAGGACTTGGGCATCCTCGGGACACCCTGGTTCGACCCTGTCGAACCAGTGCGCCCCAGGGACCGTCCCTGGATCCTTTGTGGCTCTCTAGGGCCCAGTTTTGCATGATTTTTCATGCAAAAACTTAGCCTAGGACTAAGGAGGAGACGGGTTTGGAGGGGTTTTGGGCATACCTGGTTCGTGGCTAGGTTTTTCTCCACATTTTCTCCTCTTGGTTGCTTCTCCACGACGGGTATTTCCCAAGCTTTTGGGCTGCCATTAGAGGCGCCCAAGAGCTCTATTTATAGAACTATAAGAGGGTTCTAGAGGGGGCTCTCACTGCCCTTGAATGGCGGTGGAGAAACCTCCAAACACCGCCGTTCTAGAACCCTCTAGAAGGTTGAAGAAGCGGGGTGCCCGTATCAAAACGGGCCCCTGTGTTTCTCAAGCTGGATCCGTTTTTTAATAAAAATTACAATTTTGCCCCTAAACTTCAAAGGGCCATAACTTGCTCATTTTAACTCCGTTTTGGGTGATTTTGGTCTTTTTGGATTCCTTTTTTTGAGAATCACCTAATGGTACCATTCTCAGGACCAAATTTCTGGGTTTAGTTAGGATGAATAGTGAAATGGCCAAAATACCCTTATCTAAAAAAAGTGAACTTTTCATTGCTAACTTGGGATTTCAATGTTACAAAATTGGGGTCATTACATTCTTACTTCCTTAGCGGAATTTTGCCCCCAAAATTCTACTATATATACAGTCAAAAGATCTCGGGGTACTTTTCTCACATTTCTGACTCTGGTTCCCAAGTCTCATCTTCCATGTGCACATTTCTCCACAGAACTTTGACTAAGTGTATGTCCTTGTTCTGCAGCTTCTTACTCTTATGATCCAGTATCTCAACTAGTCTCGTCTCTAGCTTGAGATCCTCCGTCAACTCTATGGGTACCTGGTTGATGACATGAGTAGGGTCAGGCACGTACTTCCTTAGCATTGATATATGGAATACGTTATGCACATCAGATAGCTGAGGGGGTAGTGCGATCCTGTAGGCCACTTTTCCAACTTTGTCCAGGATTTCGAAAGGTCTTATGTAACGCGAACTAAGCTTGCCTTTGATACCGAACCGTATAACTCCTTTAGTGGGAGATATCTTTAGGAAAATGTTCTCCTATGTCGAATTCTAATGGTCTCCTCCTTTAATTAGCATAGCTCTATTGCCAGCTTTGAGCTGTGAGGAGGCTTCTTATGAGTTTTACCTTCTCGGCACATTGCTCCACTAGCTCGGACTGGAGCACCCTGGACTCTCCAACTTCACTCCAACTGGTGGGTGATCGACAAGGTCTCCCATAGAGCGCCTCATACGGAGCCATGCTAATGCTCGACTGAAAGCTGTTGTTGTACACGAACTCTACTAGTGGTAGGTTTTCATCCCAGCTCTGCTTCCAATTGAGGGCACAGGTTTGCAACATATCTTCGACTATTTGTATCGTGCGCTCTGACTGTCCATCGATCTATGGATGGAAGGCTATGCTATAATTCAAGGAAGATCCTAAGGATTTTTGGATGGACTTCCAGAGTTGCGAAGTGAAGCGGCTATCCTTATCTGAAGTGATACTAAGGGGTATGCCATGTAAACTTACTATCTCTTTGATGTATAGCTGAGACAAGCCATTGGTGGAATGGGTATGGCGTATAGGAAGGAAATGGGCTGTCTTAGTCAATCTATCAACAATTACCCAGATCATGTCATGACCCTTAGAGGTCCTGGGTAACCCTACGATGAAGTCCATGGTAATATGGTCCCATTTCCATTCGGGTAACTCAAGGGGTTGTAACAATCCCACAGGTCTTTGATATTTAGCCTTTACTTGTTGACATGTTAGACACTTTGCCACAAATTCCCCTATGTCTCTTTTCATGCCATCCCACCAATATTGTCTCTTTAAGTCTTGATACATCTTAGTTCCTCTCGGGTGTATAGTATACTTAGATCGATGAGCCTCTTTTAAGATTTCTTGTTTCAACTTTTCATTAGTCAGTACCACTAATTTTCCTTGCATGTAGATGCAACCATCTTCCCCTTTAGTAAACCCTGGTTTTCCTATGAAAGCTTGTATATCTAGATCTCCTTTCTGCTCTTGCTTAACCTTTTCATTAACAGCCGACTTTATTGTTAGACCTGCCATAATGATCTTGCACTTACTTATGTCCAGTTTCCATGTGATTACTTCTTGTAATAGCTTCCATCTCTTAGTTAATAAACTTGCACACATCCCTTGGGTTTTTCTACTTAATGCATCAGCTACCACATTAGCTTTTCCAGGGTGATAATGAATGGAGAAGTCATAATCTTTTAAGTATTCCATCCATCTTCTTTGTTGCATGTTTAAGTCTTGTTGGGAAAAGATATATTTAAGACTCTTATGATCTGTAAAAACTTCAAACTTTTCCCCATATAAATAATGTCTCCAGATTCGCAAGGCAAAGACTATGGCCGCTAATTCCAAGTCATGGGTCGGGTAATTGACTTCATGCTTTTTGAGTTGCTAAGAAGCATAAGCAATTACCTTCCCACGTTGCATAAGTACGCAGCCTAGTCCTTGTTGCGAGGCATCGTTGTATATCTCAAATTCGCCACTTCCTGAAGGTAAGGTAAGGACAGGTGCTGTAGTTAACCTTCTCTTTAGTTCTTGGAAGCTTTCCTCACACTTATCAGTCCTTTCAAATCTTATGTCTTTCCTGGTCAGCTTAGTTAAAGGTAAAGCAATTTGTGAAAAACCTTTGATGAATCTCCTGTAATATCCGGCAAGTCCTAAGAAGCTTCTTATTTTTGAGACTATCTTAGGTCTTTCCCATTCCTGTACTAATTCAACCTTAGCGGGGTCGACTGCTATGCCATCTTGAGAAATGACGTGTCCTAAGAAATTAACCTTTTCCAGCCAAAACTCACACTTACTGAATTTTGCATATAACTTGTGTGCTTGTAGGGTGCTTAATGTTATCCTTAGATGTTCCTTATGGTCTTTAGGAGTTTCTGAATTTATCAAGATATCATCCACAAACACTATGATGAATTTATCTAAGTACTCCTTAAACACCCTATTCATGAGGTCCATAAATGCGGCTGGAGCATTAGTTAAACCAAAGGACATCACTCTGAATTCATAATGGCCGTGTCGAGTCCTGAAGGCTGTCTTGGGAATATCTTCTTCTCTAACTCGAAGTTGATGGTATCCGGATCATAGATCAATCTTAGAGGAGACTCTGGCTGCCTGAAGTTGATAAAAAAGATCATCAATTAGGGGAAGGGTGTACTTATTCTTAATGGTGACCCTATTTAGCATCCGATAGTCTATGCACAATCTCATGCAGCCATCCTTTTTCTTAACAAAAAGGACTGGAGCTCCCCATGGAGATACGCTAGGTCGTATGAACCCTTTGTCAAGTAGTTCCTGTAACTGGGTCTTCAGTTCTTTTAGTTCTGCAGGAGCCATTTGGTAAGGAGCTTTGGAAATGGGGGAAGTACCGGGTATAAGGTCAATGATAAACTCAATTTCTTTCGGTGGAGGTAGACCTGGTAAGTCCTCAGGGAATACGTCAGGAAATTCTCGGACTACCTCGACATCCTCTAGCTTTGGTTGGGGACTCTCAACAGATTCAATCTTGGCTAAGAAGAAGGGGCATCCCTAAGCAATGTGTTTAACTGCTTTCATGGCAGAAATAACACATGCTCCAGAATAATCCTTTCTTCCTTGGAGGGTGAAAGTGTCTCCATTAATGTCACGACCCCAATCCCCGGGGCCGCGATTAGGCTTAATCAAGCCTAACGATTGGCCGAGCTAGGCCTATGTGGCCTTGCTTCTTCTTTTTATCATAATTTATATCACAGCGGAAGTGTCGAGAGAGCTAGGTGCTCTTGTCCTGTGCAAGTCATAGTTTACTAGTAAAATATTTTTCTCCTTTAACAACCAAGTCCTACCAAAATTTCGGCAGAGTCTCCCTTGTTTTTTGGCCTTATGCATTTAACGCATGCTATGTGATTCACCTAATAGACAATATAGCAATTATAATTTCCTGAAGGGACACTCAGTCTCCATACTATCTATCATAATAAAAAATATATGATGCATAAGGATTAGTGTCAAAAATAAGATATAACTCATTTACAGCATTAGCACATATATACATGTATACATATACAACCCAAAATTTAACATCTTCAAGCAAGCTTTCTTCAATTCACTCAACGACCTTTCTCTTCTATGCCTGACTGGTACCTGCAAAATAATAAGTTGAGCTGCGAAGCCCAGTAAGGGAAAAGAACTAAACCCATGCATATCCAGACATTCTCGTCGCTACGCTTAAAAGCTCATTCAATACGACATGAGCATTCATTTCCATTTTAACAGGTCATATACAAAGTAGTTAGCATGTGCTATCAAGTAAGGCCTAGGGATATTAGAACAAAATTACAGTTTTTCCAAAATTCAAATATGAAGCAACAGTCATCGCATGCAAACAAGTACATCCCATAAGAATTTTCCCATTCGTGTCCGACCACAAGACATTCAATAGATGAGTGACTAAGTCGTAGACCTCATTCTATAGTTAAATGCAAACCATAAGCGTTACATCCAACAAAGCTACATACTCATTAATGATTCCCTTAGTAATATTAAACATGCCTATCATTACACCAGGATTCAATACTCATCTCCCTCAAGGATTACCATCTTGGCCGGCCCATTATGTGTATCATCATCAAGGCAGCCAGACCCTCAGGATTTACCATCTTGGGCAGCGCCAAAGTCAGGTTCCCTCAGGATTTACCATCTTGGGTAACTTAATATGCTAGCTCATCCCTTAGGGTTTACCATCTTGGGCGGCTCCACCGTGATCCCAAAAGACCAGGCAGCCCTTTCCCTCAGGAATTACTATCTTGGGAGGCTCAATACCTGATAGCTCATCCCTCAGGGTTTACCATCTTGGGCAGCTCCACCATGATTCCAAAGAACCAGGCAGCCCTTTCCCTCAAGAATTACCGTCTTGGGAGGCTCAATACCAGACAGTCCCATCCTTAGGATTTACCATCTTAGGTGGCTTCACCTTAGTTGCAAGCACCCAGATAGCCCTTTCCCTCAGGGTTTACCACCTTGGAAGGCATCATCATAGCTTACCAGGCGGCCCTTAGGGCTTACTATCTTGGGCTTGACCATTTTATAATAGTTTGCATCATCACACCAGTTAAGCATAGTAAATCATACTATAACATTAATAAGAAATTATAATTTCTATCATCCATTGAATCAAGGTGACAATATATTCAACCCTAGAGGAGGACATGAATTTTGGGGGTGGAGATTTGGCTTCCAAATCATTTGCAAGGCCATCAACGATCGGCATCGGGAGTTCGATTCTTTCGTAATTGCAGATTTCTTACCCAGATTCTCTTCTCTTCTTCTCTGCATTCCTTGTCATCACAGAGACGGCTGGAGAGAGGGAGGTTTTACTCCAGAACAAGGGCCAAGGAGGGAGGAAGAGGGTGAGAGATTTCTCCAACGACGTTCATGGCTGTTGGGTTTGGAACATGGGGAGAAGATAATCAACCAGTCAAGAACCTCCTATTGATTCGTGAGCGTAGGGGAGAAGGAGAAAAGAAGGGAGTGGAGGGGGAAAGCCGTCTAGTGATGGCTCTCTCTCTCTCTCTCTCTCTCTCTCTCTCTCTCTCTCTCTCGTTACAAATGCGTGGGGGTGGAAGGGGCTGAGTCAGCATGGCGAGTTTGACTACCACTCGTCGACTCGCTTCCCTGTGACGTTGTGTAGAAGAGTTAGTCAGGGGGTGCCATTATCAATTTGGACCCCCTATTATTTGTAAATTTCTTTCGGATTTTTCAGTCCCAGTCTCCGTTTTACGCATTCTTAGTGTCGTTGGAAAGCTCTCAACGAGCACAATCCAATAATCAAACTTTCATTGCTAGATTTTAATATTTTTAGTTTACTTTATAATTACTTGAATTTCTATAAAATTTCCACTTTCAAATATGTTTGCTCACATTTTGCTATGAATCCAAATGAAATTTCAATGCATCTAATCCTTACGAGATATACAATTTAACAAGTTCTAAGGATTCAAAATTTACCCAAAACTGTCTTCAATTTACAATTGGAATCATGCGGGCCCACCTGCTCAATCCTGCCTTGGTTGTCCTGTTTCATAGAATCTGAGAAGATTAATGAGTTAATTCTTATTTTAACCTAATTGTAGGACACAGGTGTGACAACACTTCCCTCCTTAAAAAAAATTCGTCCTCGAAATTTAAAGAAATATCTTAGTCCAATAGTTTTGGGTACCTTTGCTAGATCTCTGACCCCAGCTCCCATGTGGCTCCTTCTACTCCATGATGTTACCACGCTACCTTTACAAGTGGTATTACTTTTCAGCTTAAAACTTGTTACCTTCAATCAACCACTTGTATTGACTTCTCCTCATACGAGACATCCTCTTAAAAGACCAGATTTGTTCATCTGTCTAGGAATGAAATGTAGAGTTAAAGTCACCCTTGTAACCATTGCTTCCTCTAAATCCTTCCAGAATTGGACAGTAAACATTGAATCTCCATCTGACACGATGGATATAGGTACCCCATGTAATCTTACAATCTCATGTATGTATAATAGACTGAATGTCTCCAGTGAATCTATAACCTTCACTGCTAGGAAATGTGCTGACTTAGTCAATCTGTCGACAATCATTCATATGCTATTCCAAAGTTGCAATACAACCACCACTGCTGCTAGTTCTACGAAATGAGTGGAGTGCTTCTTCTCATTTAGCTTCAATTGATGAGAACCACATGCTACTACTCTTCCTTCTTGCATTAGGACACATCCTAGTCCTAAGTGTGGGGCATCACAATACACTGCATAACCCATACTTTGTTCAGGAATGATAAGAACATGTGCAGACGTCAACCGTCTCTTTAGCTCATGAATTGAATGCTCACATGAATCGTCCCATTCAAATACCACATCTTTTTCTTTTTTTTCATAAGCGTTTTCATAGATGTTGTAATGCATGAGAAGCCCTTTGCAAACCTCTTATAATTACATGCCAACCCAAGGAAATTTTTAATCTTGGCTACATCCCTCTGTCTTTCCCAACTCATCATGGCTTCAGTCTTCGACAGTTCGACTAAAATCCCATCACTAGAAATTACATGCCCAAGGAAATCTACCTTGATTGCCCAAAACTTGTACTTGTTAAGTTTTGCGTACAACTGGTGTTCCCTCAACAACTACAATGCAATAGACAAGTGTTGTTCATGCTCCTTCTTAGACCTTGAGTATATCAACACGTCATCCACAAACACGACAAACTCAAAGTGACCATATTGAGTCCTGAATACTGCCTTAGGGACATCTTCGTCCCTCACTTATGGCTGATGGTATCCAGATAGCAAGTGAATCCTAGAAAACCACATAGATCCCCTCAGCTGATCAAACAGGTCATTAATCCTCGGCAATGGGTATTTGTTCTTGATTGTCACCCTATTCAATTGCCAGAAATCAATGCATAGACGCAGTGTGCCATCTTTCTTCCTTGCAAACAACACGAGCTCCCCGTGGTGGCGTGCTAGGGCAAATGAAACCTTTGCCTTACAACTCCTCCAACTGCACCTTTAGCTCCTATAATTCAGCATGTGCTATTCAATGTGGAGCAATTGAAATTGGAGAAATGCCAAGTAAAAGCTCACTGGCGAAGTCAACCTTCCTCCTTAGAGGTAAGCCCAGTAATTCATTGGAGAAACCATTTGCAGATTTCCTTGCTACTAGAATGGACTCAATACTTGCATCAGCATCATCACGACCTACCAGGGTCGCCATCCACCGACTATAGTCTTCCTGACATTTGTGGCCAACATAGATTAGTGGGCAACTAAAATTTGTTGTGGAGGAGAGATAAAAATGAACTCCACTAGGCCAGACAAAAGCAACCCTTTTTCTATCACAATCACCAATAGCACGATACTTGAGCAAGAAATATATCCCCAAGACTAAATCATAAGGAGTAATATCTATCTAGCAATACACTAAATCACTAAGTAGGCAAAATCTAAGCCAAGTTAAATCAAAATAAATTTTTGATCATATATATCACAATTAGCATAACAGAATCTCACCCATGTACAACATCAGTGCATGCAAAATCATAGGTATCCATATAAGGAGAATCCACGTTATTAGTATGCATAATTCTGTGATAAAACAATAAATCAATTGAATCGTTTTCGATTCAATACTAAGCAAATCCATGCCATATCACATCAGAGCATGTTAGCTCACAATAGGTAATTCCATGCCAAGTCCATATCAGAGCATGCAAGCTCATCACAGTCAAACCCACGATCCTATCATAAGCATTTAGAAGCTTGCCACCTAGAAGTTGCCACTTAGAAGCCTACCACTTAAAAGCTTGCCAGTGCCACATGCACTTGCCCTCATTGGTCGCTCTCGTAGGCCACCCTCATCGGTTACCCAAAAGTATAAATCGTGAATCAAACTTTCACCACATGCAAGAAAACAAAAACACGATGAAATACAAATCATGCGTCACCCTATGATCTGCAATGTTATTATCACATCTTGGACAAAATCTGTTTGAGTTAAAACTCATCCCTATTAGCAACTCAACATGCAATGTTGAATCTAGTAGTTCGGTGTCCAAGTTTAAGTCATAAACAATTGAATATGAAACAAAAGAATGTGTTGCACTAGAGTCAAACAGCACTCTAACCCAAGTATAAAATAGTGAGAATGCACCTTCTATGATAATATGGTCTAGTTGGTTGCCAAACTGTGTCAGTGCATAAACTCTTCCCTATGTCCTCTGCTTGAAGGTGGGATGTGCACATTTAATTGGTATACCTGACCTCTATGCTGGTGGACATCCTTGGACACATGGCCTATTGCTATTTTGCACACTACCCTCTGATACTCCTAGCCTAAAACAGTCCCTCTGAAAATGGCCTCATTGCCCACAATTAAAACAAGTCTTACCAGTCATCTAAAAGGTAGAGAACGTGCCTAAGCACTCTGCGCCGAAGGAAGATATCCCTTCCTCCTCTTGTCCTTGGGACTATGTGAGCGAGACTCCCCAAGTCCAATCCTCATGTGGTCCAATACCCTTTGTAGATGGTTTCATCTATCCAATAACTTCCTATACAAGATCACGTGCACACAACATAGATCCTCTAGGACTAGAACCCTCACCTCTAGTCTCAACCATGCATATGCCTTTTCAGAATATCAAACAGTTACAATTAATCAACCTATCAAACAAGTTGATAGTCATCAACAATCAATCTTGGTATGCCTAAGACATCAAGTACAAACATTTCTCCTAAAAGGGAAAATTTCTAAGCTAGGAAAACAAGTTTCTCCCCAAGTGATCTACTGCCTTGCTCTGATACCATTTTGACACACCCCACCCCCTTGGGGTCCACAGTATACATATTGTCCGCTTTGAGCCGAAGCCCGCACAGCTTTGTTTCTCCCCCAGCTTCTCAGGGGAAAACGCGTGTATACTATGAGAGACCGAAGTCTCGGGCACTCTCCTGGCCCATTACCTTCCCCCTAGCAGTACCTCCCGTGTTCCTCCTCAGACTATCTTGGGTTCCCTCACAAGGCCAACCCTCAAGCCATCTTAGCACGGTTCGCCATGTCGGGTTCTAGGTCTGATACCAAGTTGCCATGACCCCAATCCCTGGGGCTGCAATTAGGCTTAATCAAGCTTAATGATTGGCAGAGCTAGGCCTACGTGGCCTTGCTTCTTTTTTTTTCATAATTTATATCACAGCGGAAGTGTTGAGAGAGCTAGGTGCTCTTGTCCTGTGCAGGTCACAGTTTACTAGTAAAATATTTTTCTCCTTTAACAACCAAGTCCTACCGAAATTTTGGCAGAGTCTACCCTGTTTTTCGGCCTTATGCATTTAACGCATGCTATGCAATTCACCTGATAGACAATATAGCAATTATAATTTCCTAAAGGGAGACTCAGTCTCCATACTATCTATCATAATAAAACATATATGATGCATAAGGATCAGTGTCAAAAATAAGATATAACTCATTTACAGCATTAGCACATATATACATGTATACATATACAACCCAAAATTTAACATCTTCAAGCAAGCTTTCATCAATTCACTCAATGACCTTTCTCTTCTCTGCCTGACAGGTACCTACAAAATAATAAGGTGAGTTGCAAAGCCCAGTAAGGGAAAAGAACTAAACCCATGCATATCCAGACATTCTTATCGCTACGCTCAAAAGCACGTTCAATACAACATGAGCATTCATTTCCATTTTAACAGGTCATATACAAAGTAGTTAGCATGTGCTATCAAGTAAGGCCTATGGATATTAGAACATAATTACAGTTTTTCCCAAATTCAAATATGAAGCAACAATCATCGCATGCAAACAAGCACATCCCATAAGAATTTTCCCATTCGTGTCTGACCACAAGACATTCAATAGATGAGTGACTAAGTCCTGGACCTCATTCTATAGTTAAATGCAAACCATAAGCGTTACATCCAACAAAGCTACATACTCATTAATGATTCCCTTAGTAATATTAAACATGCCTAGCATTACACCAGGATTCAATACTCATCTCCCTCAAGAATTACCATCTTGGCCGGCCCACTATGTGTATCATCATCAAGGCAGCCAGACCCTCAGGATTTACCATCTTGGACAGCACCAAAGCCAGGTTCCCTCAGGATTTACCATCTTGGGTGGTTCCACCTTAGTCGAAATCAACGAGGCAGCCCTTTCCCTCAAGGTTTACCATTTGGGTAACTTAATATGCCAGCTCATCCCTCAGGGTTTACCATCTTGGGCGGCTCCACCGTGATCCCAAAAGACCAGGCAGCCCTTTCCCTCAGGAATTACCATCTTGGGAGGCTCAATACCTGACAGCTCATCCCTCAGGGTTTACCATCTTGGGCAGCTCCACCATGATTCCAAAGAACCAGGCAGCCCTTTCCCTCAGGAATTACTGTCTTGGGAGGCTCAATACCAGACAGTCCAATCCTCAGGATTTACTATCTTGGGTGGCTTCACCTTAGTTGCAAGCACCCAGGTGGCCCTTTCCCTCAGGGTTTACCATCTTGGAAGGCATCATCATAGCTTACCAGGCGGCCCTCAGGGCTTACTATCTTGGGCTTGACCATTTTATAACAGTTTACATCATCACAGTAGTTAAGCATAGTAAATCATACTATAATATTAATAAGAAATTACAATTTCTATCATCCATTGAATCAAGGTGATAATGTATTCATTTTACACATGCATAAAGTTAATTTCAAGAGAATAGATCAACAAGAATTTAAGGAATGAAAGGGTTTAGGGTCCTTACCTGCGTTTGTAGTACGATTCACAATTCAATAACCAATGTCGTTCAAACTGCATTTAAAACCGCCGGAAGAGGCGAACATGTTTTGACAGTGACACATGGTTCCCAAAGTCCATGGCATCAAGCTCAAACAATTTTCGAGTCACAATGTTTCCTAGCTGTGGCTTCCTATGTACCCTACAAGCCCACAAAAGTGCTCCCCAGATGGACACCGTAGGCTGTATGGGCATTCCCTTAATAAACTCATACACCTTTTCCACCATTCTAGGTTCCCCAACGAGTCCACAATACATGCATAATGCTCACACCTTGGCTCAATTCCATACTTCCTTTTCATCTCTTCAAAAATCCTCAATCCCTCCTCTACTTTGCCAGCCTTATTAAGTGTTGATGGTACACAAACAAACATAACATATGTTGGCGACACTGTCATTTCTTCAAACAAGGCAATTTCCATCTCAGAATGACCATGGTTTTCACACCCACCTATGATGCCATTCCAAGTTACCAAGTTTCTCTCTAGCATTTTATTCAAAGGTTTCTCAGAATTCATAATACTCCTGCATTTTCCATACATATAAACAAGGGGTCTTCCCACGTACATGTTGTCCTCAACATAGGATTTAACAACCAGAGCATGAACTGCCTTGCAAGTTCAAGCATAACAAGCCCTACATAAGCATTAAGCATGCTGGAAACCATGAAATCAATTAGTTCACTGCCTTCCTTTCTTGCCTGTTAAAAAGTCATAAGTGTGTTCTCTTCCTCATTGTTTTGTACACACACTGCAATCATCAAACACCAAGAGACATTGTTACATAAGAAATTCCATCAAAGACCATCCCAGTAACAGTAATTTGGTGACATTTTCCTTAGAAGTCAATGTGCCCATTGGCAATGGGGACATATGTTTCCATCCCCAATCAAATAACGAATATGTATAACTGGGCCCCAAGCCAAAGATCAAGATAGTCAAAGCAGGTATTCAGTAACATGCAGAATGTTATTGAATTTGGTTCACGACTAGTGCATTGAAGTTTGAAAAAGGTAGCTACTGCATCAACCCTTTTACGTTCAAGGACAACATTAGTAATAAATGCATTCCAAGTAGCAATATTCCATTTGCAAATTTCGTCAAACAGTTTCAATGCATCTTCTCGCACACTAGTTTTAAAATACGTATCAAAGTCATTGCAGGCTATGAAGACCTGAAAAGCATGACTCACCTTGACAGGAAGAACATGGAGCTGTCTCCAAGTCATGGGTATGTGAAATGCCAAAGAGGCTTCTCGCATTTGTACTTGTTGCTACCATATAGTATCTCCGGCTGGAAAAATCGCCGCATAGTTTCCTTCAGCGAGGTGCTCTGGAACAAATCCAGACTAATATCCATAATCTCGTCAATCTTATTAGATTCCGTGCCGCAGCATAAGCACTTCACCTGGCTCTGCAGCACCCCACCAAAGATCTCCTTCACAACTGTACCGTGATAATTCTCCACATCGTTATGACTTCCATTCGGGTTCTTCACTTTCTCACTCCTCTCCTTGAGCAATTTGAGACGGGTATTATGACAAGCATCGATCACGTATAGAAGGAATTCATGCGCGTCCTCCTGGCGTCCATAGCGAAAGTGCTCGGCAAAAATCCTCAAAGAACTCTGGACCTTTAAAGGCGAATCGAGAGAGATATCAAGGCTGAGAGATTGTACGATCTGCTTTTCGAGTATGCAGAACGGGCAGTCACATTTTTGTTCAGCGTTATAGGATTCGCAGAGAGAGGAATGTTGTTTCCAGAAATTGGGGAGAGGCGGAGTATAGGTTAAGCACTACAAGATGCTATTGAGATAGCAGGTATTGTCCAGATTCTTCAACCCTAGAGGAGGACCTGATTTTCGGGGGTGGAGATTTGGCTGCCAAATCATTTGCAAGGCCATCAACAATCGGCATCGGGAGTTTGATTCTTCTGCAATCGCAGATTTCTTGCTCGGATTCTCTTCTCTTCTTCTCTGCATTCCTTGTCATCACAGAGATGGCTAGCGAGAGGGAGGTTTTACTCTAGAACAGGGGCCAAGGAGGGAAGAAGAGGGCGAGAGATTTCTCCGATGACGTTCATGGCTGTTGGGTTTGGAACATGGGGAGATGATAATCAACCAATCAAGAACCTCCTGTTGATTTGTGAGGGTAGGGGAGTAGGAGAAAAGAAGGGAGTGGAGGGGGAAAGCCGTCTAGTGATGGCTCTCTCTCTCTCTCTCTCTCCTGTTACAGATACGTGGGAGTGGAAGGGACTGAGTCCATGTGGCAAGTCTGACTCCCACGCGTCAACTCGCTTCCCTGTGACATTGTGTAGAAGAGTTAGTTAGGGG
Organism: Warburgia ugandensis; assembly: GCA_035236585.1. NCBI lineage: Eukaryota > Viridiplantae > Streptophyta > Magnoliopsida > Canellales > Canellaceae > Warburgia > Warburgia ugandensis. The sequence goes on from CP141134.1 coordinate 39,553,357, forward strand.
GTGCCATTATCAATTAGGACCCCCCTATTATTTGTAAATTTCTTTCAGATTTTTGAGTCCCAGCCTCCATTTTACCCGTTCCTAGTGTCGTTGAAAAGCTCTCAATGAGCACAATCCAATAATCAAACTTTCATTGCTAGATTTTAATATTTTTAGTTTACTTTATAATTACTTGAATTTCTATAAAATTTCCACTTTCAAATATGTTTGCTCACATTTTGCTATGAATCCAAATGAAATTTCAATTCATCTAATCCTTACGAGATATACAATTTAACAAGTTCTAAGGATTCAAAATTTACCCAAAACTGTCTTCAATTTACAACTGGAATCATGCGGGGCCACTTGCTCAATCCTGCCTTGGTTGTCTTGTTTCATAGAATCTGAGAAGATTAATGAGTTAATTCTTATTTTAACTTGATTGTAGGATATGGGTGTGACAATTAGGTAGGGTAAAAGTGACACGTTTCTGGCGGCAATCAACAAAGGCTTGATGAAAGGTTAGCCAGTCCATACCTAGGATGATGTCGAAGTCATTCATATCTAAGTGAATAAGATTGGCATATGGCAAATGGTCCTTGATCAAAATGGGGACATCCTGGAGATAAGAATAGGTGGGAAGTGCCTGGCCTATAGGAGTCATGACTTCTAGAGTGATATCCAGGTCCTGTGGTGTAATGTCCGAGGATGATGCAAACTCCCAGGATATGAAAGAATGAGTGGAGCTTGTATCAAATAGAACTTTAGCAGGTGTATCATAGATAGAAAGAATACCTTCAACTACTGCATTTGAAGCCTAGGCTTGACTGGAAGTGAGGGCAAAGACACATCCTTGGCTTTTTGGAACTTGATCTCCTTTACGCTCTTCAACTTTCTTTCTAGGACAATCCCTAGCAAAATGTCCTAATTCTCGACAAAGATAGCAAGTGATGTTGAAAATGGGACATGTTTTGCCTAAATGATTCCTATTACACTTAGGGCATGTTTTCCAGTCTAGTCTTCTTCCTTTGTTTTCAAACGGTTTCTTGAAAGGTGGCCTTGGTCCAGATGACTGAAATGGTCTCTTTCCTTTATTTCTCATGGTGTTGATGTTCTTAGTTTCCTTCGTTTCCTGGTTCCTTTGATAATCTTTTTTGTATAGGGAGGCCATCTCTATGGCTTTGGCTACTGTGGAAGGTTAGAAACCTAGAACTCTATTCCTAAGTCCTGGTTTGAGCCCATCTACAAATCTTTCTACCGCATCTTCCTCATCAGCACAAGCACTTGGGGCAAATCTTCAGAGGCCGATGAATCTATTTTCATATTGTTGGACAGTCATATTCCTTTGTTCTAAGTCCATAAATTCCTTTTCGTTCTATTTCCTTACGTGTTTAGGATAATATTTTTCATTAAAGACCTTTTTAAACTCTTCCCATCCTATTGTTTCTCGCTGGTCAAAATAAGTCCTTTCTGCTATTTCCCACCAAAAGGTAGCCTCTCCCCTAAACACAAATGTGGCTATGGGTACTTTTCTTTCTTCAGCTATGTTCATGGCTTTAAATATCTTTTCAATATCAATTAACCATTTTTCAGCTGTAGATGCTTCATCTTCTCCTGTGAATGAGGGAGCTAATTTCTGAAACATTTCTAACTAAACCTCAGTCCTATCTATTACTTTATCAGGGGAAGGATCTCAAGTGGTAGGAGTTTGGCTTTGACTACTCATGTATTGTCTCATATGTTGTAGAAATTGCTGGAATAATTTAGCCATCCCATTGCCCGACCCAGTGGAGTCCACTGGTGGGGCTTCAGGTCTTGGAGCATTGCTTCCTTTCTTTTTAGGCATCTGTAATCACAAGGTATTTTACCAGACCTTAGTATGTGTTATCCTATTACCCCTTACTCTTTCATGGATGAAACTTGATTATAAGTTATTCTCCTCATAACTGGGCTATGAGTAATGTCAAACCACGCTCTGATACCAAATGTGACAAGCCGGGTTTTATATGATGCAAATTTGATGAAAAGGCGAGATCTCTTATTTTATAAATATGGAATGCATGAAAATATTTTTGTTTTGGAAAACAATCTTTCGTATAAAAACCTCGAGTGTCAAAACACATTTTCAAATTATCTAGCCATGGCATAGTTTTCAATTGACTCTATTCCCAAGAAAGTGTTAGTCATAGCCTCAGCTATAGAGTGTAACTACAATCAAGTAACATTAAAAGATAAGGTAGGGGTTTACTTACTTGCACTTATTTTGGGTGTCTTCTGTCACAGGCATACTCTGTCCTTAAGTGTTTACTTTGTGTCTGAAAAATGTTGAGGATTGGGTGAGTATATACTATACTCAGTAGGAGTCCATCACTACTAGTTTTACAATGCATGCTATGTTTAAAATCATATGCTTTTTCAAAACATGTGCATGTTTGAATATTGAAGTTCAATATGGAGATTAAAAACCATTATCGAATTGGAATACTAATGACTTAAAGAATCACATAATCCAAATCGAAAATATCATATATATCACAAACATAATCATATGCACAAGATGCTCCACTGAATCCAACTCATGGATATATGGTACTGTCAAACCAACCCCATGTCATGCCATATGCAATGCAAGTAAATCCTCAAACCATAGGGCTAGTATGCCCACGACCTCGCCGCCGTGTGGTCCCTGGGTACCTGAGGACACTCGGTCATAGCCTGCACGGGGCATGTGACACATTGACCCAGTGCCGTGACACCAGTAGTAGCCCCCTGTACCACATGCAGTCAACATAGGGACATGCCCTTTTTGGGCATCGTACCCATTCTACCTAATAGTGGTAGATGCTGGGAGGCCAACCCAGACCTCTCGGCATAGCGCCCACGAGCTTATTAGCCCAAATCATATAAGATCAACAAGCGAAAACCTCTTTTTCAAAACCTGTCCTCTTTGGGTCCCTCACAACTGCCTGGCCCTGACAATTGCCTACCCAGCGTCTTTTGGGCACTCCAGCGTCTTTTGGTAACCCTCAAGGACATGCAATTTTTTTAAGAACTCAATGCTCACAATTCATGCAATATATGCAATTGTTTGCAAAACATATCTATGCATAATGTATTTGTCATATGCATGCTGAATTCCTTTATAAGATTAAGTCATGCTAAACAAGTCATATAACTTATACTTAAAACATGCAATATCAAAACAATCATTGATCTTTTTAAAAGTTTAGTAGCGATAGAGCACCTACCTGGCTAGGTTGCGCTAATCTCCTTGTCCTCATATGCTCCTGAACATGGTTTAGGGGAACAAGGTTAGCTTGGCCTATTTTTATAGGTTTTAGAGTGGTTGATCTTACTACTTAGTCATTAAGGGTTCATCCCCATGCCTATGGGTGTCCTAAGGTCCTAATTGGGCCTTGGTATCATCAAGTTTACAAAGATTTAGTGGCCCCACGCCACTATCATAGTCTAAGGGTCGTGTCCACCTTATATTGGGCCTTGATTAGGTATTTTATGGTTTGGGTGTGTCCACATCGTCGACATGGACACAACGCCTTTCACGGCGCCTCAATCGGAGCCCTAGATCTCATGTTATAGCCTTTTTAGTGCCAAGTGTACATAGAGGGTCAAATGAAACGAGGTGGAAGCCTGGGATGCTAATGCGTCCCGCGTCAGCGGCATGAGCCCCAGCTGGCTCTGCCGACGCACCTGTCTTCCACCCGACTAGCGTGCTTTTCGGTTTGGCAAGGACCTGGGCATCCTCAGGACACCCTAGTTCAGCCCTGTCGAACCAGTGCGCCCCAGGGACTGTCCCTGGATCCTTTGTGGCTCTCTAGGGCCTGGTTTTGCATGATTTTTCATGCAAAAACTTAGGGAAACTTAGCCTAGGACTAAGGGGGAGACGGGTTTGGAGGGGTTTTGGGCATACTTGGTTTGTGGCCAGGTTTTTCTCCACGTTTTCTCCTCTTGGTTGCTTCTCCACGACGGGTTTTTCCTAAGCTTTTGAGCTTCCATTAGAGGTGCCCAAGAGCTCTATTTATAGAGCTATAAGAGGGCTCTGGAGGGGGCTATCACCGCCCTTGAATAGCGGTAGAGAAACCTCCAGAATGGCGGTGGTTTCTCCTCTAAACACTGTCGTTCTAGAACCCTCTAGGAGGTTGGAGAAGAGGGGTCCCCGTATCAAAACGGGCCTGTGTTTCTCAGGCTAAATCAGTTTTTTAATAAAAATTATATTTTTGCCCTTGAACTTCAAAGGGCCATAACTTGCTCATTTTAACTCCGTTTTGGGTGATTTTGGTCTTGTTGGATTCCTTATTCTGAGACGCACCAATGGTACCATTCTTAGGACCAAATTTCTAGGTTCAGTTAGGGTGAATAGTGAAATGAGGAAAATACCCTTATCTCCAAAAAGTGAACTTTTCATTACTAACTTGGGATTTCAGTGTTACAAAATTGGAGTCATTATAGAAAAGCAACCATGACTCTAAACATGCAGTCTCAAAACATCATGGGTTCTTTTTAAAAGTCTAGTAGCGATAGCACACCTACCTGGTTTGATCGCGCTAGTCCCCTTGTCCTCGTAGGTTCCTAGACATGGTTTAGGGGAAAAAGGTTAGCTTAGCCTCTTTCTATAGGTTCTAGAATAGTTTACCTCACTACTTAGGTATTAAGGGTTCATTCCCATGCCTAAGGGCCTTAACTGGGCCTTGGTATAGTCAGGTTTGCAAAGGTTTGGTGGCCCAGCACCACTATGCCTTAGATAATGGCTTTATTAGGTATTTTATGGTTTGGGTATGTCCGCACCATCGATACAAACACAACGCCTCTCGCGGCGCCTCAATCGGAGCCCTAGAACTCAAGTTATGGGTATTTTAGTGTTAAGAATACATAGAAGGCCCAAAACGGCCCTGCGTCACCACTCCCGAGACGCACCTGCATCTCGGTCGAGCGGTGACCGGCCCGCACGTGCGGTCGTACGCTCCGAGAAGTCATCAGGATGCAAGTTCTGCTTATGTAGAACAGCCGATGTCACCGTTGCAAGCCCACAGAGGCAGGCGCCCGGGACCCTAACACGTCCCGCGTCAGTGGCACGCTCCCCACAGGGCGCGTCTGGGTGCTTCCACGACACACCAGGCCTCCTCCCCTTTTCTCGTTTGTGGGTGCTTCCACGAATGCACCCATCAGTTTTCCTTTAACGCACTAGGTGCGTTTTGGTTTTGTGGTGACCTGGGAATCCTTGGCTCGCCCTAGTTCGACCCTGTCGAACCAGAACGCTCCAGGCACCTGACCTGGGTCTGTTGTGGCTCCCTAGAGCCCCATTTTACATGGGTTTTCATGTAAAAACTTAGGAAAATTCAACCTAAGACTGAGGGGGAGATGGGTTTGGAGTTGTTTAAGGCGTACCTGGTTCGTGGCTGGGTAATTTTCACGTTTTCTCCTCTTGCTTGCAACTCCAAGATTGGTTTTTCCCAGGGTTTTGGGCTGCCATTGGAGGCACCCAAGTGCTCTATTTATAGAGCTTAAGGAGGGTTCTGGAGGGGGGTTTCCACCTCCATTTCATGGCGGTGGAGAAACCTCCAGAATGGCAGTGGTTTCCCCCCTACACACCGACATTCTAGAATGATGGTGATGCAGTACGTTTGGGAAGAAGGGGCAGCCCGTATCAAAACGGGTCCCTGTTGGATTCCTTTTCCCTAGAAATACCTAAGGGTATCATTCTAAGGACCAAATTTCTGGGTCTAGTCAGGGTGAACAGTGAAATGATCAAAATACCCTTATCTCAAAAAGTAAACTAGTCATTACATTCTGACCCCCTTGGGGGAATTTCGCCCCCAAAATTCTACAATATATACAGTCAAAAGATCTTGGGGTACTTTTCTTGCATTTCTGACTCTGGTTCCCAAGTCTCGTCTTCCATGTGCGCATTTCTCCACAAAACTTTGACTATCTGGATCGTGCGCTCTGACTGTTCATCGGTCTGTGGATGGAAGGCTGTGCTAAAGTTCAAGGAAGATCCTAAGGATTTTTAGACGGACTTCCAGAGTTGTGAAGTGAAGCGGCTATCCCTATCTAAAGTGATACTAAGGGGTATGCCATGTAAACTCACTATCTCTTTGATGTATAGTTGAGATAGGCTGTTAGTGGATTGGGTATGGCGTATAGGAAGGAAATGGGCTGTCTTAGTCAATCTATCAACAATTACCCAGATCATGTCATGACCCTTAGAGGTCCTGGGTAACCCTACGATGAAGTCCATGGTAATATGATCCCATTTCCATTCGGGTAACTCAAGGGGTTGTAACAATCCCGCAGGTCTTTGATGTTCGGCCCTTACGTGTTGACATGTTAGACACTTTGCCACAAATTCCCCTATGTCTCTTTTTATACCATTCCACCAATATTGTCTCTTTAAGTCTTGATACATCTTAGTTCCTCCCGGGTGTATAGTGTACTTAGACCGATGAGCCTCTTTTAAGATTTCTTATCTTACTTCTTCATTAGTCGGTACCACTAATCTTCCTTGCATGTAAACGCTACCATCTTCCCCTTTAGTAAACCCTGGTTTTCCTATTAAAGCTTGTATGTCCGAATACCCTTGCTATGCTTGCTTAACCTTTTCATTAACAGTCGACTTTATCATTAGACCTGCCATAATGATCTTGTGCTTACTTATGTCTGGTTTCCACGTTATTTCTTCTTGTAATAGCTTCCATATCTTAGTAAATAAACTTACACACATCCTTGGGTTTTTCTACTTAATGCATCAGCTACCACATTAACTTTTCCAGGGTGATACTGGATGGAGAAGTCATAGTCTTTTAAGTATTCCATCCATCTTCTTTGTCGCATGTTTAAGTCTTGTTGGCAAAAGATATATTTAAGACTCTTATGATCTGTGAAAACTTCAAACTTTTCCCCATATAAATAATGTCTCAAGATTTGCAAGGCAAAGACTATGGCCGCTAAATCCAAGTCATGGGTTGGGTAATTGACTTCATGCTTCTTGAGTTGCCGAGAAGCATAAGCAATTACCTTCCCATGTTGCATAAGTACCAAGCCTTGTCCATGTTGCGAGGCATCGCTGTATATCTCAAATCAGCCACTTCTTGAAGTTAAGGTAAGGACAGGTGCTGTAGTTAACCTTCTCTTTAGTTCCTGGAAGCTTTCCTCACATTTATCAGTCCATTCAAATCTTTCCTGGTCAGCTTAGTTAAAGGTAAAGCAATTCGTGAAAAACCCTCGATGAATCTCCTGTAATATCTGACAGGTCCTAAGAAGCTTCTTATTTCTATGCCTGTCTTAAGTCTTTCCCATTTCTGTAATGATTCAACTTTAGCGGGGTCGACTGCTATGCCATCTTGAGAAATAATGTGTCCTAAGAAATTAACCTTTTCCAGCCAAAACTCACACTTACTAAATTTTGCATATAGCTTGTGTGTTCATAGGGTGCTTAATGTTATCCTTAGATGTTCCTTATGGTCTTCAGGAGTTTTTGAATATATCAAGATATCATTCACAAACACTATGATGAATTTGTCCAAGTACTTCTTGAACACCCTATTCATGTGACGACCCGGGTTTTCCCATGCATTTTTAAATGCAAGATCTAAATTCTTAAGGCGGGATGCATCCCTATTTGAAAACCATTTTATGAAAACCATGCAATGCAGTAGAAAATCTTTAGTTTTAAACTCATTTTGAAAACCCTGAGTGTCATTTGCTTTCACGACAATCAAAGTAGTTTTTGAAAAACTTAAGAAATTGTAAATGTTTTACCCAAGTCTATCCAGTCACACCACACAGTCCAACTGTAAATAAATCCAAATACATGTCCAAAGGGTAGAGAGTTTACTTACATGTATAATTATCTCCTATTTGATTCACTTGCTCTTAGCACTAATATCCCCTGCGGCGTCTTCTATTTGTGAGTGGAACTATCCTGAAAAATGTTAAGGATACGGTGAGTATATACTATACTCAGTAGGAGTCTATCACTACAAGTTTTGCAATGCATGCTATGTTTAAAATCATATGCTCTTAACAACATGTGCATGTTCGAACAATCACGTTCAATATCAATATTAAAAACCACTGTCGAATTGAAATACTGACGGCTTAAAAAATAGCATAATCCAAGTCGAAAGTATCATATATCATAAACATAATGATATGCATACGATGCTCCACTGAATCCAACTCATGGATATATGGTATGGTCGACCAACCTCATGTCATGCCATATGTAATGCAAGTAAATCCATGAAACCATAGGGTCCAACTATGCCCACAATCTTGCCGCCATGTGGTCCGCACGTACTTGAGGACACTCGGTCATAGCCTCAACAGGGCATATGACACGTTGACCTAGTGCCGTGACACAAGTGGTAGCCCCCTGTACCACATGCAGTCGACGTAGGGACATTGCCCTTTTTGGGCGTGGTACCCATCCACCTAATAGTGGTAGAGGCTGGAGGCCAACCCAAACCTCTCAGCATAGCGCCTATGAGCTTACCAGCCTAAATCATATCGGAACAACCAAGCAAAACCCTCTTTTTCAAAACCTGTCCTCTTTGGGTCCCTCACAACTGCCTACCCAGCGTCTTTTGGTAACCCTCAAGGACATGCAATTTTTCAAGAACTCAATGCTCACAAATCATGTGATATATACAATTATTTGCAAAACATGTCTATGCATAATGTATTTATCATATGCATGCTGAATTCATTTATATGCTAAACAAGTCATAAAATAAGTCATGCTAAACAAGTCATATATGTATACTTAAAACATGCAGTCTCAAAACAATTATGGCTCTTTTTAAAAGTCTAGTAGCGACAGAGCACCGACCTCAAAGTCTCCTAGAGTCGCGTCCTTTATCATTCTAACCCATCCCTGGGTCTCATTTATAAACTCCTGGCAGCCGGAGATGGTGCTCTTCTCGCCTGGTAGGTTGCCTGCCCAAATCCTTGTTGCTAGAAAACTCGAAGAAGGGGGAAATCGTGCAAGGCCGGAACAAGAGAAGAGAGGGTCATGGGGAGATGGCTGGCCCGACTAGGGCCTGACCATTGCCGGAGATTGCAGAGAGACGGGTTTCCAGTTATTGCCCGAAACCCCAGTCTCAAACGACTAGAAAAAATGCCGGAAAACGTGGTTTTTGGAGAGGGGAGATGGGGTTTTTATAGAGGGGTGAAGGCGGTGCCCCTCAATGGCAGTGCCGCCATGACAGTGGCCGACTTCTCTGGAAAATTTGGGATTTGAGGGTTGCTGGAGAAGTCTGAGGAGGAAGATGGCAGCGGGTGCCGTTATCAAAATGGCCCCCTGCGTTTTTCGTCCTTTTTCGCTTTAAACGTTTTCTGTTTAAATTTCAGAAATATCCCTATCTTTAAACGACCGTAACTTCTTCATACGAACTCCGTTTTGGGTGATTTTTGAGGCATTGGATTCCATTTTTTGAGTAGAATCTAATGGTTCTAAGTTTCCTCACAAATTCGTTCATTTACTATTTTAAATAAAGTGAAACATTTAACTCAGTTTATTTCCTATAAAATATTCAATTTTCGTTAAAAATAGTGTAAATTGCTCAGGTATTACATTATTACCCCCTTAAAAGAATTTTGTCCTCGAAATTCTATAAATTATCATCTTCAAGGTATTTTGTCTTTTGGATAACTTCTTGGTGAATGCATACCCCCCTTAGGAATCAAATATAGGCTCAACCTCAATTTATCATTTCTATTGTTCCTTCTACAAGGCCTTACCTATAAGGGCTGCTTTCGTTGTGTACTCTGATGCATACTCCCATATGTGCCAGTTTAACAATATCGGTTCTAGTTGTAATTCATCTATCTCGAAATCCTTAGATGCCTATACTTTTCTCATCATGTATAGGATAGTCTCCTCATAGGATCATGCTTCTTTATTCATGTATAAATTACTCCATACTTCTTTGAGATCATATGATCTTATTTCTCCTATTTTATTTCGAATATCATAGAAAAATCCTTTTTGAATATCATAGGATGATCCCTTTTTCTTCTTGTCTTTCATCTAGTGATCTCTTCATCATCCATATCTCCTTCTAATGGTTGATTATATGTCATTAGTAAGAGTGCAAAAATTCCCTTCTTTCTATTGTGTTTAATTTTGCTTCTTATCTTTTATATTTGTCCCCAAGATACTTCAATAACTGACATGGTATCATGTGCTCTATAACCGAACCCTTGATTAACTTTGAATTTCAACTGTCTGTTGTTTTTCATATGTGACTTGATTCCTTGACCAAAGTTACATTCAAAATAAAATCACTAAAGCCAATTTGTAGCATCTTCCACCTTATCATATACTGAAAGTAAAATGTCCTAACTCTATATCCAATCAAATTCATTAAATGCTTTTCTCCGTGAAGATTTTATCCAAACTAATGTCAAATGTTAATGGTCGATTCATCATCATGGGTCAAATGTTCTCGTCCAGAGGCCTATCTCACTATTCACATCAATTTGTCATTAGGATTTTCAATAATGTCCCCATTTATGCAAAGCAAAAAAAGTCTCTTATAACCGAGTACCCTTACTAGGTCATGGTTGAATCCTTTGTCATCATCCTCTTTGTCCTTTCTTTTCTTGATGGTTTTCTTTGTAACCATTCAGTCCAAAAGTTCTATACTCAATCTAGTAGGGTTAGTCCTTCTTCAATTGATTTTGCATACTTGGTATATGCTCATAACAACTAACTATTTGCCTAAAGGCAAAGTAACATCAAATCTTCACCTTATAGTGTGCTAGCCATCTCAACTTTTTTCCTTCCATCCCCTATGTCAATATATTGTGCAATCTTTTATCAAGGTTTTATCGTCAACCGTGCAGTTTGTACTATCAGGAGGTATGCTCATAAGTAGTTATTTTCTCAATTCCTCAAATTTTATCTTTCAAGTGCCTCCTCATACTTGGCTTATAATAACAGTTCTCATTCAATAACTACTTCATCAAGTTATACTGAAGCTATTAAATCATCAAATTTGAAAAACACTCAGGTAAGCATGGAACATTTTCGTAGACATATAGAAAGACTTTATTTGATTACCTATCTAGATATATCTTTGTCATAAGCTCAGGGGTCTCCGAAGTGATCGGTACTTATCTACCTTTCTTTTCAATCCAAGTTAGCAGTATTTCTCAGACCCAAAGTAATTTCTTTACCTTGTCATGGTAGAAATTAAGGTTTGAAAAATGTTTCCCATTGGTTTAGATCACTTCTTATTTTTGCTCCTATCTCAGTTGCAACTGTTCTCTCAACTGACCTCATACCCTCAGTTGACTTATTTTAACAAGCACTTCTTTCCAAGAAAACTCAAGTCTAAAGACTTATAACATCCTTCTGAGTATATAACTTCGAATACTAACTCATAGATACTAACATACTTGATTAATTAGGGTGGGATACCTTTATTTAGTCAACAGTACTCTAAAGGTAATGACTAAATAATGGTCTTAAGATTTTTGCTCTTCCAAATTTGTGATAGCAAGATCTCAATTTGATCCTTGATGGTACCCTACTTGCTAAATGGACAAGTCACTATCCCGGCTTAATTTCTTTTTCAATATACTTTATTGGCAAGGTGGGATATCACCAAAATTTTCTTTTCATGGACTATATCCGTTGGTGTTCCTCATAAGCTAATGGATCTAATAAGATTCTAATTACAATAATTGATATAGGCATCAACCATTTGTAGAATTTAATTTCTACTTGGTCACCATTCCTCTTCGGAAATTTCTTGTTGCATAATCTCCTGATATTCGATATTCTAGTCAAAGTCTTAAACCCCATATGCTTTCTCTCTTTTATACTCTCTTACAATAGAATCACCAACTCAACTAGTATTATTCCTTCAAATTTGTTTGGTTTTCCTCCCTATAGGATTCAAGATGAAAGAATTGTATGTATCTCCGTAAAGTCATGATCTTCTTCTACTCCATATGCTTTGTTGCATATAATTGATACTTCATCTACTCCTTTACTTAACAGATATGATAAACTGAATGCTTCTAAGAAATTCTAAACTGTCTTAAGATCATTGAAATCCTCAATTGCCTATAACCTCAATAAAACTCATACAATGTCTTAATAATTGCATTGACGTTTTGATCATGTTATACTTTACAAGTTTATGTTAGGATCAATCTATTATCACAATTCTATCATCCCCAATATTATCGTCAAAAATCTTTTGATATCTCGGTCGAATTCATTTTCCTATCATATTCGTGTTATGTTTCTCTTAATCACATAATATGTCACTTGTATACATTTTCTGATTTGCTCCATAATACTTAGGTTGTCATTAGATAGCACTTCACTCTTCATAAGACTCCAATTAAGGTATCCAAAGCTAAGTCTTTCAAGATTCATACCTTTGTGACCTGGTACGAGTCATAGTCATCTCCTAATATCATCTTGCATTCTGATCCCTCTTAGATTATCATCAAAATTCTTCTCAAAGTCTGTCTTTTTCATCCCCTATCATACTCATATCATATCCCTGTGATAGTGTACTCATGTTCTGATATTCTTTATGATGGTCAGATAGCCATCTAGGTTCTTTGATTTTCTCACCTTTGATGAGATTGCTTTATTGCTGGTCAGAATTATCTACTAACAAGTTTACTAACATCCTCATTCATCATTCTCACAATATGATCCATACATGAGCTTTTATATTTGCACCATACAACAATCCTTGATCCTTAAGTTGTCTTAGACTAGAATTTGGATAAGGGTTACACTATCCTCTGCTTAATTATTTGTTAAACCAAGCTGTGTTTTTCTTATATATACTACTTCTTCTTGATTTTCTCTATTGTCTAGGACCCTTGGACATGATGGACTGGCTGTGAAAGGATAAAACTGGGCTTTGATACCAACTGTGATGACCCAGGTTTTCCCATGCATTTTTAAATGCAAGATCTAAATTCCTAAGGCGGGATGTATCCCTATTTGAAAATCGTTTTATGAAAACCATGCAATGCAACAGAAAATCTTTAGTTTTAAACTCATTTTGAAAACCCCGAGTGTCATTTGCTTTCACGACAATCAAAGTAGTTGTTGAAAAACTTAAGAAATCGTAAATGTTTTCCCCAGGTCTATCCAGTCACAGTACACAGTCCAACTGTAAATAAATACAAATACATGTCCAAAGTGTAGAGAGTTTACTTACATGTATAATTATCTCCTATTTGATTCACTTGCTCATAGCACTAATATCTCTTGAGGCATCTTCTATTTGTGAGTGGAACTATCCTGAAAAATGTTAAGGATAGGGTGAGTATATACTATACTCAGTAGGAGTCTATCACTACTATTTTTGCAATGCATGCTATGTTTAAAATCATATGCTCTTAAAAACATGTGCATGTTTGAACAATCACGTTCAATATCGATATTAAAAGCCACTATCGAATTAAAATACTGACGGCTTAAAAAATAGCATAATCCAAGTCGAAAGTATCATATATCATAAACATAATGATATGCATACGATGCTCCACTGAATTCAACTCATGGATATATGGTATGGTCGACCAACCTCATGTCATGCCATATGGAATGCAAGTAAATCCACGAAACCATACGGTCCAACTATGCCCACAACCTCGCCGCCGTGTGGTCCCCAGGTACCTGAGGACACTCAGTCATAGCCTCAACGGGGCATATGACACGTCGACCCAGTGTCGTGACACCAGTGGTAGCCTCCTGTACCACATGCAGTCGACGTAGGGACGTTGCCCTTTTTGGGCATGGTACCCATCCACCTAATAATGGTAGAGACTGGAAGCCAACCCAAACATCTCGGCATAGCGCCCCTGAGCTTATCAACCCAAATCATATGGAATCAACCAGGCAAAAACCTATTTTTCAAAACCTGTCCTCTTTGGGTCCCTCACAACTGCCTACCCAACGTCTTTTGGTAACCCTCAAGGACATGCAATTTTTCAAGAACTCAATGCTCACAAATCATGTGATATATGCAATTATTTGCAAAACATGTCTATGCATAATGTATTTATCATATGCATGCTGAATTCATTTATATGCTAAACAAGTCATAAAATAAGTCATGCTAAACAAGTCATATACATATACTTAAAACATGCAGTCTCAAAACAATTATGGCTCTTTTTAAAAGTCTAGTAGAGATAGAGCACCTACCTCAAAGTCTCCTAGAGTCGCGTCCTTTATCACTCTAACCCATCCCTGGGTCTCACTTATAAACTCCTGGCAGCCGAAGATGGTGCTCTTCCCACCTGGTAGGTTGCCTGTGCAAACCCTTGTTGCTGGAAAACTCAAAGAAGGGGGAAATCGTGCAAGGCCGGAACAAGAGAAGAGAGGGGCATGGGGAGATGGCCGGCCCGACTAGGGCCTGGCTGTTGCTGGAGATTGTAGAGAGACAGGTTTTCAATTTTTGCAGGAAACCCCAGTCTCAAACGACTGGAAAAAATGCCGAAAAATGTGGTTTTTGGAGAGGGGAGATGGGGTTTTTATAGAGGGGTGAAGGCGGTGCCCCTCAATGGTGGTGTTGCCATGGCGGTGGCAGACTTCTCTAGAAAATTTGGGATTTGAGGGTTTTTGGAGAAGTCTGAGGAGGAAGACGATAGGGGGTGCCGTTATCAAGACGGCCCCCTGCATTTTTCGTCCTTTTCCATTTTAAACGTTTTCTGTTTAAATTTTAGAAATACCCCTATCTTTAAACGGCCGTAACTTCTTCATACGAACTCCGTTTTGGGTGATTTTTGAGGCGTTGGATTCCATTTTTCAAGCAGAATCTAATGGTACTAAGATTCGGTACAAATTTCTTCATTTACTATTTTAAACAAAGTGAAACATTTAACTCAGTTTATTTCCTATAGAATGTTCAATTTTCGTTAAAAATAGTGTAAATTGCTAGGGTATTACAATTCATGAGGTCCATAAATGCGGCTGGAGCATTAGTTAAACCAAAGGATATCACTCTGAATTCATAATGGCCATATCGAGTCCTGAAGGCTGTCTTGGGGATATCTTCTTCTCTAACTCAAAGTTGATGGTAGTCGGATGGTAGATCAATCTTAGAGAAGACTCTGGCTGATTGAAATTGATCGAAAAGATCATCAATTCGTGGAAGGGGGTACTTATTCTTAATGGTGACCCTATTTAGCATCTGATAGTCTGTACACAATCTCATGGAGCTATCCTTTTTCTTAACAAAAAGGATTGGAGCTCCCCGCGGAGATACGCTAGGCCGTATGAACCCTTTGTGAAGTAGTTCCTGTAACTGGGTCTTCAATTTTTTTAGTTCTGTAGGAGCCATTCGGTAAGGAGCTTTGGAAATATGGGAAGTACTGGGTATAAGGTCAATGGTAAACTCAATTTCTCTTGGTGGGGGTAGACCTGGTAAGTCCTCAGGGAATACGTCAGGAAATTCTTGGACTACCTCGACATCCTCTAGTTTTGGTTGGGGACTCTTGACAGATTCAATCTTGGCCAAGAAGAAGGGACATCCCTGAGAAATGTGCTTAACTACATTGATGGTAGAAATAACACACGCTCCAGAATAATCCTTTCTTCCTTGGAGGGTGAAAGTGTCTCCCTTAGTTAGGGTAAAAGTGACACATTTTTGGTGGTAATCAACAAAGGCTTGATGAAGCACTAGCCAGTCCATACCTAGGATGGCATCGAAGCCATTCATATCTAACTGAATAAGATTGGCATGTAGCCAATGCTCTTTGACCAAAACGGGGACATCCTGGAGATAAGAATAGGTGGGAAGTGCCTAGCCTACAGGAGTCATGACTTCTAGAGTGAAGTCCAGGTCCTGTGGTATAATGTCCAAGGTTGATGCAAACTCCCGGGATATGAAAGAATGAGTGGAGCCTGTATCAAATAGAACTTTAGCAGGTGTATCATAAATAGAAAGAATACCTTCAACTACTGCATTTGAAGCCTGGGCTTGACTAGAAGTGAGAGCAAAGACACGTCCTTGGCTCTTTGGAACCTGATCTTCTTTATGCTCTTCAACTTTCCTTTTAGGACAATTCCTAGCAAGATGTCCTAATTCTCCACAAGTATAGCAAGTGATGTTGAAAGTGGGACATGGTTTGCTTGAATGATTCCTGTTACACCTAAGTCATGTCTTCCAGTTTGGTCTTCTTCCTTTGTTTTCAAACGGCTTCTCGAAAGGTGTCTTGGGTCCAAATGACTAAAATGGTCTCTTTCCTTTATTTCTCATGGTGTTGGTGTTCTTAGTTTCTTTTATCGCTTGATTCCTTTGATAATCTTTTTCGTATAGGGAGGCCATCTCTACGGCTTTGGCTACGGTGGAGGGTTGGAAACCTAGAACTCTGTTCTTGACTCTTGGGTTGAGCCCATCTACAAATCTTTCCGCCGTGTCTTCCTCATCAGCACAAGCATGTGGTGCAAATCTTCAGAGGCTAATGAATTTATTTTCATACTATTGGACAGTCATGTTTCCTTGTTCTAAGTCCATAAATTCTTATTCCTTCTGTTTTGGGTGATTCTAGTCTTGTTGGATTCCTTTTTCTGAGACGCACCTAAGGGTACCATTCTAAGGACCAAATTTCTGAGTCTAGTCAGGGTGAATAGTGAAATGACCAAAATACCCTTATCTCAAAAAATGAACTAGTCATTGCACTCTAGATGAGTCACATGGAACAAAACCAGTAAAGGTGAAATCCATCCCTTAAAATAGGCTGAAATCTTAAAATCTCAATTTTGATCTCAATTAAGATCCAAATTGAGATCGGAAAGTTTTTATGGATTCCTTGTGATAATTTTAATGTACTGAACTAATAAAATTTTAATTTTAACAAGTTAAAGTTTCTGTAATTAAGTGGATAAGTAACTAACATCCTTGATCTACAAGATCTAGGATGATCAGACCACTAATACCTTGTTGGATGATTATTTTAGAATTTATTAAATAAAATCAGTGGCTTAAATGGTATTGATTAGGCAGATCATAAGAGATTTAGCCTTAAGAGTTACTAAAATCCCTAAAAATGAATAGTATCTCCTAGATCAAGATGATCCAGGATTATTGGACTGTATGGATGTATTTTTACGATGATCTTGAGATAAGATCATATGGATTTAATGAATAGATGATGAGGATTTGGGCTAGATCAAGATTTATGCCCTTAAATGGTATAAAGTAACTTAAGAGCTTCTTGATCGGGTAGATCAAGGATGATCAAATCAATGGATGAGGTAAATCAATGATTTAATAATAAAATTACATCAATATAAAATGTTGGATCTAAAATAAAATGAAGGATCAAGATCTAAACCCTAAAGAGATGAAAAATGACTATGGATCAATTAAGACCCTTGGATCATGATAGCATGTTAGATTTCTATTTGAATTATTGAACAATATGATAATTGTCTTTCATTGCTTAGTTGAGTTAATTATAGAATTGTTTATTTATCTTTAAATTTATGCTTAAGTAATGAAAATTGAATTAAATGAAATTAGAATGGAAGGACATGGACTTAATGTCAGTAAGGACCATAGTTAGTAGGATGATTGTGACGACCTGGGTTTTTGAAACACATTTTATAATATATTTTTCAAAGGCAAGGGCGTCCCCTCAGTAAAAAAATTTCGCAAAACAAAGCAACGGAAATTCTTTTATTTTAAAAGTTGTTTTGAAAACCCAAGTCACCACTTCATACATAACATAAGTACAATTTGTGTACAAAATAAAATTCCATTGAAGGAATATGATTTTATTAAACTTTCAGGATCCATCCAGTGGTTCACAGTACACAACCCATTGTATCCTTACAATACTTGTCCAAATACACAAATCAAATTACAAAGTAATACATGCTCTCTATACAATGTTTCAAGGGATATACCCTTATTACTTATTCTTCACTAGTTCTTCAAGTCTTGAGCTCCTAAGTCTTCTTCTCTATATCTGAGATATTGTAAACATTCGAACATTTACAATATCTCAGCAAGCTATGCTTAGTAGGGGATAAGAATGTAAGTTATTGACACTAAAATCTCAATATTCAACTATCCCATAATTCATTCTATCATAAACACATTCACAGACCACTATTATTTATATGAACATCTCATTTCCTTATCATTTGTGTTCACCTTTATACATACATAGTATATAAGAACAAATTCATTAAAATTGTAAAAATAATCAATAATCATTTCGATACAAAACTGATCAACTCCTTCCATTATAGGAGATTTGTATTTCAGCCAGTTACTATACTGGGATTTTCCCTTCTTGGGAAAAATATTGGTAATATACAATTACCTGGAATTTCATCATGCCATCCCTTAAGGCATTTCACTATGCCAATTTCATATGCATCATAATGCAAAATAATCAAGGACTACTATGCTTACAGTATGATCCGTACAGCGCGCCCAGATAACTGTTCAATAATCTACTTATACCATTCTCAATGGAAATTACAATATCCATGTCCATATGGGAGGACCATGGCTGTCATAGTGGTGGCCTTCCCATAATTGCCTCACCCGACTTTTAGCCTTTCTTAGGCTTGGTATCCAATATCATCAAGTTTCAGAGAGTGGGTGGCCAAACCCCCTTAACTCTCCCAGCATAGCATCCCCAGGCCTATGCCTGTTTAAAACAAAACCACAAGCCTCCAAGCTTGTATGTAAAATAATACTTATACATATCAGACTATCTGTCTGTTTATCTAGGGCTAGAATATTTTCTACTTTCCCATTCACTTAAGGTTGTTCTCAATTCTCAACTTAACCATTTAATACTTATTTTCCTCATCATTTGGTTGGATCATATTTCAATTTGAGGTATTTACCTTAATATATTAGTCTTATACATGTCAATACTTCAAAACATAAGATCATGTATTAGACATGTATCTTCATGTAAAGGCATTCTTAATAATCCACCTACCTCAATAAGGTATTCTTACTCCTTGAAATCTGTCATAGTCTCGATCAACATATATCTGTCAAATCATATGTATAATGTCATTTTTCTAATCAAGGGTACATACTACATGGTCTTTTGATCATACTTATGTAGGATGATCTGAATCTTTCTTCCTTGAATATCATACATCCATGGGTTTTATATAATCTATACAAATACTATCTCTATCATACATAACAATCTAATTTACATTGATGTTTCTTTTTCCTTATTGTTTTTTTATCATACAAGATCTCATCTTGTTTGATCATCCTTATCTTACTTACTATTTTTATTAGGGTTAGATAATTTGCTATATTTTTATGTTCTTATTATTATTCAACCAGTTAGTGTCTTACTTGGTTGAAGATAATTTATTTCTTCCTATTACTAGACAACTCCTTATTTCAGGATGACTAGTACTCACCAGTTAAAGTATGCTCAAAAAGTGGTTAATACAACCCTCTTGTAAGGAGGCGTTTAGACCTCTCTTACGTCAATGGGAGGTGAGGGAAAAGCACTTAGCTCTTGTATACCCCATATAACCACAATGTTGAGAGTCCACTGGAGTGGTACTAGCTCAACCTTTGACAAGGTTCCTATGAGCTCTTTACCTTAAGTCCCTTCTCTAATTGATTTTAATTAATTTCCATGGATATGCACAATGTCATCCATGGATGTTCATTATTTTCCTACTTTGGGCCAAGGAAATGATAAATCATTCCTTATATTGTCCTACTAACTATAGCCCTTATTAAGTCAAAATCATTCATTCATCTTAGTTGTCCATGAATTTCTATATTTCATTAGTTTACATTTTTGGTGATTTATGCTCCTTATATCTCAACAATTACTTAAAAATTGAATAAAATTTGACAATAAGTAAATCATAAACTTGAAAGCATAAATCAAATATAAGTTTAACAACTATATACTAACATTCTTCCTATGAATGTGACTTAAGCTAGTGAAATAAAATTAACATGATCCTAAGTTTTGAAACACATCTTTTATCACAATGAAATCATGTTTAAATCCTAATTTACACTAACATGATCCTAAGATAATCAAATCTACTAACAAATTACTCATTTAGGGCATATCATACTAAAATTTAAAGATTACACTATCATGATTTCTAACTTAGAACATAAATCACATTTACACTTCTATATCCAATAAAAAACAATTAAACTAATTTTATTAAGATTATTATAAACCTTTAAATATGATCCAACCATTAGATCTTAGGTGTTTTCCTTTAGATTAAGGGTTTTAATTACCTTTAGGGCTTTTAATCCATTAAGGTCCAAAAATCATATCCACTTGATTTTGTCACATTTCATCCATGATCTAACTGGATTTTATCATAATATCATCCCTTTAATCCATCCCAAGGATCTGATCATACTTGATTTCATTGATCAAGTGGGTCCCTTTGTATTTTTTTATTTTTATTTTAGGGGTTTTCTACTATAAAGGGTAGATCCCCTATTTTATGCAAGATCTGTCCAAATTAACCATAGATATTACTTTATTACATTATTATATCATCACTAAAATAAATTTCCAAGATATGATCACCTCAGATCATGAAGATCTTAGAAATCGGACATTTATTTCCAAAATACAGAAATAAATTTTAGAAATATTATGGCTTCATTAGAAATGAGACATTACAAGATTTCCATAGCTTCTTTCTGATCTCAATTTGGAGTTCATATGACTTCACAATCTTAAATTGAAGTTTTCAGCCATTCCTAGGGTCCAGATTTGATCTAGGCCCAACAGAATTAATCTCTCTCAATTGAGGGTCCAAACCTTGTTAGATTTTCTTGAAAATTGTATCCTAGAGGTTTTTGACCCTTATGAATCGATTGGATAGCTCAGAATTTCAATCTGAGCTCTCTATCACCATGAATTGAAGGCTCTGGTATTTACTTTATTTTTACTATTTTTCATTCAAATTAAATTACAAAAAAATAAAAATTACACTAAACCATAATAAATATGTATGGGAAGTAGTTCCACCAACTTGATTGGAGAAAAACAATATAATTGATGCTTAATTTGAGAAAATTACCAGTTGATGATAATATAGCCCGATTGTCCCCGTTTTTGTGATTTTCTGTTGTTGTAACCGTTGGATCTTGAAATTGATTTGGGGATTTTGTATATTCTGTAGTATATGAGGTTAT
Organism: Warburgia ugandensis; assembly: GCA_035236585.1. Classification (NCBI taxonomy): domain Eukaryota; kingdom Viridiplantae; phylum Streptophyta; class Magnoliopsida; order Canellales; family Canellaceae; genus Warburgia; species Warburgia ugandensis. Next base: position 39,574,524 of record CP141134.1, read on the forward strand.
GGACAGTGAAATTTATCAAATTCTACCTAGAACGGAGTGCCTAATTGAATTTAGGTCTCTTGTTCCACTTAGAAAGAGGAGAGAGAAATAAGAAAATTAGAAATTGGGGAGGGATGAATGAGAATTTGGAACTGAAACTTCAGGGAAGATTTGGAAATTTTGTGGTTAAGGTTGTGAAAATTTTTGGAAATTTTTGGGACTTATTTATAGCCAAATTTGAATTTTTTATCATTTATTTTGATAAGATATTTTATTACTTTAGAATTTTTTATTACAAGTGCATTCTCCATTCTCCACTACATTCTCCACTACCAGCAATAATGCACTGAACAATTATTGTTGCTTCTAGAACGTTGGCCCACTTTGTGGGCACCACTTTTATGTGAAAAGACGTTTTTGCCCTTTGAACTCCAAAACACGCAATATTTGTCCGAACTCGGAATCGAGCGTACTTAGTGGCGTTGGAATCGTATTTCTAAGTACTTCATGAATATTGAGGTCTTATTTCTTGGATATGGAATATGGGTAAAATTACCATTTTACCCCAAAATGGAGAAAATTAAGGAATTTTCATTTTAACTCAGAATTGAACATACTTAATGTTGTTTCGATCAGTTTTCTAAGTACATCTATAATTTCTATGTTTTAATTCATGATATAATCTCCATAAAAAGATAATTTTCAATAACCTAATATTCCAGCCCAGAATTTCTAAAAATTCAAACTTTATTAATTTGCCTTAATAAGTTACAAAAATTCAGGGTCATTATAATAATATAAGGAATATAAATTCCTTGGTCCAACTTAGGAGAATAATAAATCTCCATGAATGACATTTTAGTTCATGGATTTAATTAGAAAGATTACTTAGGGTTAAATTCTCATAGGAACCTTATGAAAGGTTATGTTAGGGTCAAGCTAGTGAATGATGGACATAGTGGTTAAGGTGGTTATCTAATAGAGCCACGCTCTCTCCCCACCTTCTATTGACATTTGTGAGGTTTAAACGCCTCCTTACATGAGGATTGAAGTTGCCACTTTATGTTCAACCATTTAACTAGTAAGCCTTAGCCAATTTGACATAAGAGGAGCAATCTAGACTTAGAATGAAATAAGCTACCCTCAACCATTAAAACATTAATTGGTTGAGTAATAATAATGAGAGCATAAAATGTAGTAAATCATCTAATCCTAATAAAAATGGTAATCAAGATAAGGATGATCAAACAAGATCCATAGGATCTTGAATGATCAAAAACAATAAGAATACTAATGTAGTATTGTATTACGTATGTATATGTAGAAATTATGTATTGGTATGTAGAAGAACATAGAGAATCCAAACCCTTGATCAAACATGATTCAAAGAAAGAGTAGGGTATCCCTTATAGGCACACATACTTGAATAGAGAAATAACCTTATACGTAAGGTTTGACACATGGATGAATCCAAACCATGATGTACATTGTGGAAGAATACACTTGAGAAGTATGAATCAAGATACTACTTTGAGGTAGGTGGATGTATAAGAATGTATTAAAGATTCATGTGTATACATACATGATCTTAGTCTATAATTATAGACCTTCATGATATAATTATGCTTAGTACCTTAGCATAGTCATGATCCAAAACATATGATCCAACTAAGTGATCCAAAACATGTGATCCAAATAAGTAATCCAAAAACATATGATCAAATTAAGTGATCTTACCAAATGATCAAACCAAGTGATCCAAAACATATGATCCAATTAAGAGATAAAAAATATATGATCTGACTAAGTGATCCAAAACAGATGATCCAACTAAGTGATCCAAAACACATGATCCAAATAAGTGATCCAAAAACATATGATTAAATTAAGTGATCTAGCCAAATGATCAAATAAAGTGATCCAAAACATGTGATATAATCAAATGATCAAACAAAGTGATCTAACCTCATAATCTAATCCACTTGATCTAATCTAATGATCAAGTCTAATGAGGTGAAAGTAATAAGATATGGAGACTAAGGAAACCCTAAGAATAGGGTATGTACAATATTCCAGCCTTAGTTAAAAAGACACATCATCTTATATGTATAAGGTATTTTCCATACAAGTATGGAGGCTTGTGATTTTGTTTTACATAGAGTTAGAGACTAGGGATGCTATGCTAGAGAAGTTATGAGGGTTTGGCCACCCGCTTCCTGAAACTTATATGATGGATACCATGCCCAAAGAGAGGCTAAATGTTGGGTGGGGCAATAATGGGAAGGCCCCACTGTGACAGCCATGGTCCACCCCATGAGGACATGGATTGATTATTCCACAGTTGGTGTCAGTGGAGGATTATATAGTTATTCGGGGGCATAGTACGGATTGAGACTGTAAGCATAGTAGTCCTAATGTATTTTGCATTATGATGCACATATGATAGGCATAGTATGATGCCATGACATGATGATATGCTATTACATGAGTTCCTAGAATGAAAACCCCATATGAGGATTGGCTAGGTATTGCTCTCCTAAGTGGGAGTACAGCCAGGGGAAGGAACAAGTGTTGAGTAATCTTTGGCTAGGTATTGCTATCCTAAGTGGAAGCATAGCCAGGGGAAGGAATAAATTTTGAGCAATCTTCACTCTATTAACTAATTTCTCATGTACTACATAAGTAACGTATATACCCTATGTGAAGATAACTCATGAATGGATAACCATGATGAAATAAGGACTGAGGTATGTATTCTTATATTGATAAAGTAGTATGTATTTGTATTCCCCTACCAAGCATAGCTTACTGAGGTATTGTGCATGTTTCCATGTTTACAATACCTCAGATACAGAGAAGGAGGGTTAGAAGCTCAAGACTGTAGAAGACTTAAGAAGATGTTAATGAATAATCAATCAAGATACATCCTCATGAAGACATGTATTTTATTTGAGGGAATTGTATTGTATTGAGAGTTTTTAATGTATGGTGAGGTTTGCAATTTTTGGATTATGTAATTTGGATAGGTATTGTACTGATACCGTACTATACTATGAACCACTAGATAGATTCTGGAAGTTTAATAAAATTATATTCCTTCAATGGAATTTTATTTTGTACACAAATTGTACTTATGTTATGTATGAAGTGGTGACTTGGGTTTTCAAAACAAGTTTAAAAGAAAAGAATTTCTGCTATTTTGTTTTGCGAAATCTTTTTACTAAGGGGATGCCCTTGCCTTTGAAAAATGTATTACAAAATGTGTTTCAAAAACCCGGGTTGTCACACTTTGAATGGCTAGTAAGGTCTCTTCTCGATTGATTTTGAATTCAAAAATAGAAGGAAGGATTGTGTCATGTGTAGCATAGCCTAGCTGGGCCAAGGTGTTGTGATGAAATCCACCCTTTATCTTATGGGGGTTGAGTGCCCTTACTAATGTTTTAAACAATCCCATGCTATTTGTTCAACTTATAAGCACCTTAAAGCAATAAACATGTCCCTATTTATGCTAGAAAAGTTGTAAATCTAAAGCAGATCCTAGAATGCAACAATTTAAGGAATGCTTTCTATATGCTCTACAATACCATTCCAATGCAACTAATCTAGGAATTGGAAAGAATAGAAGCATAGTCTCACAGTGGGGTGTTGGGTATAGTCTTGTCATACAAGGGTGGATCTATGTACAGGTTACCTCCTCTTTTAGCCTAGGATGGCCCACCCTTGACCTATATCATTACAACCCTTAATTTAAATAAATGACATAGGTATAAAAAATACAACTTCATCCTCACTACAATTCACTCAAATAAAATAAAATAAATTAATTGGAAACTATCCTAAAGTTTTAATCCAAAGCTTTATTCATGTCCAAATTCCTACATAAAATAGATAGGAAGTATCAAATTCGTAGGAATAAGGGAAGTATGTAAAAAATGCAAATTATTTTAAATGTAATCCTGAAACTACGACTAGTGATAAAGCATTACAATCGAAATCTTAATTGGATCAAATGTTATGGTCCATACCATTTAGATTACTTGACTAGATTAATTGGTTATAATTACTAAATTATTATTTGATCTAGGGCAATCGGGTGAAGAATTTTGATGAGATCAAAATGGATATTTGAAATCGGGCACACTTGAGACGATTGGTGGATGATTTGACCTAGTAGACTGCTGGATGTTAGTCAAATGTACTAGTACAAGGTAAGATTACTATCTTAATCATTTGATGGATTGATTGGACTATAATTATATATGATTGAATATGAGATTCATTTAATAATGCCTGATTAGTTAATTAAACAATAAATTACTCAAGATTCATATGAGTTGAGCTTACTAGCTTTGAAATCTCCAATTTTATAATTTAGAAGGACTACATGGTTATAAGTGGGTCCAATTAAATATGATTTGAATTATAAGCTAATTAGGGAGGGCCTCGTCTTAAGATTCCATAGCTGGGAATCATTGGATTGTCTTAAACACTATATATTGGAATACAAAAATATAATTTTTTGTAATTAAGAATCCAAGTTATATAAATTGGATTCCAAGTATGACTAGTATGTATCCAAGTGATGGAACTGTGGTCGACTACACTAGAGTTAGGTCTGACTAATTTGGGAAGTATAGACAAGTGGCACCTCTTCTGAAGTAATGTTGCATATTGATTTTTTAAAATCTTGCACTATCATGACATATTGATTGATTGGGATTGTTATAAAATGGATTCTTTCATATGTGCTCTTATGATTTCTGATTTATTTTGCTATCATAGAGATGAGATTTTGATAGCGTATTGAGGAGATTTTATGATTGATCCTTCTTATCAGATTTTGATACTAGTGGATCTTATGTACTTGTTTAATGGATTGTAAACATCTTTTCTTTATTACATCACTAAGTTTGGATGATTTCCCTAGATTTGGTGGTTAGTCCTTGAGAGGCTAACTTCAGGATGAGAGGTAGTGCCTTGGGATGGTGAGTCACAAGTGCTCCTAGTTTTATGAGATATGTGATTTTTGTGTTTTGTGATTCATGATGGGTGCTTTCACCTAGTGGATGCCATGCTAGGAGGCATTGCGGCCAACCACCCACCCTTTGAGATTATGAGATGATAGACACCTAACCACAAATGGCATTTGATAGGGGTTGGTATCATGGTTAGTCCCTATTACCGAGCCGATCACACTCATGCGAAAGGACGATGAGTCTCCCGTTATGGTGTCGACGAAGAGTGGTAGTTGGTAGACCTAGGAGCATGGTTACCACCATAGCATGACGATCCATGCTCTTGTTTTGTGTGTATGCATGATGAGCTTTGATATATTATTTTGAGCTCAGGTGTGACAACACTGAGAGGATTGGTATGAGTACTCATGACCAGTTGTACAAGTGTATGAGACACTCATGGGATCCATATATCTTCGGTGCCCCATTTGCTAACATTGTGCTCATGTGAGATTTTATCAAATCTTGCTTTACATATATGAGATCCATCTTTTATTGCACATGATATTTTGCTACTCATATTGACATGATTTATGGAAATTGTATTTCACGGATATTGTGATTTACACTCATATCGGTTCTTGTGATTTGGATATTCTTTTCATGCTATAATATTATTACGTTAAATGTCTATGTACTTGTAATGACCCCGAATTTTTGTAAATTATTAAGGAAAATTAATAAAGTTTGAATTTTTAGAAATTCTCGGCTGGAATATTAGGTTATTGAAAATTTTCTTTTTATGGAGATTATATCATGAATTAAAACATAGAAATTATAGATGTACTTGGAAAAATGATCGAAACAACATTAAGTACGTTCAATTCTGAGTTAAAATGAAAATTCCTTAATTTTCTCTATTTAGGGGCAAAATGGTAATTTTACCCATATTCCATATCCAACAAATAAGACCTCAATATTCATGAAGTACTTAGAAATACGATTCCAACGCCACTAAGTACGCTCAATTCCGAGTTTGGACAAATATCGCCTATTATTCTCCAATTTTTTAGTTCAAAGGGCAAAATCGTCTTTTCACATAAAAGTGGGGCCCACAAAGTGGGCCAATGTTCTAGAAGCAACAATAATTGTTCATTGCTGGTAGTGGAGATTGTAGTGGAGAAAGGAGAATGCACTTGTAATAAAAAATTCTAAAGTAATAAAATATCTTATTAAAAGAAATGATAAAAAATTCAAATTTGGCTATAAATATGTCCCAAAACTTACCAAAAATTTTCAAAACCTTAACCACGAAATTTCCAAATCTTCCTTGGAGATTCAGCCCCAAATTCTCATTCATCCCTCCCCAATCTCTATTTTTCTTATTTCTCTCTCCTCTTTCTAAGTGGAACAAGAGACCTAAATTCAATTAGGCACTCCGTTCTAAGCAGAATCTGATAAATTCTACTGTCCATAACCTCCTATACTATAGTATATACAAAAGCCCCCAGTCAATTTCAAGATCCAACGGTTCCAACAACAGAAAATCACAAAAACGGGGACAATCGGGCTATATTATCATCAACCGGTAATTCTCTCAAATTGAGCATCAAACATATGTTTTTTCTCCAATCAGGTTAGTGGAACTACTTCCCATACATATTTATTATGGTTTAGCATAATTTATATTTTTCTGTAATTTAATTTGAATGAAAAATGGTAAAAATAAAGTAAATATCATAGCCTTCAATTCATGGTGATAGAGAGCTCAGATGAAAATTTTGAGCTTTCCAGTCGATCCAAAAGGGTCAAAAACCCCTAGAGTACAATTTTCAAGAAAATCTAACAATGTTTGGACCCTCAATTGAGAGAGATTAATTCTGGTGGGCCTAGATCAAATCTGGACCCTAGGAACGGCTGAAAACTTCAATTTAAGATTGTGGAGTCATATGAACTCCAAATTGAGATCAGAAAGAAGATATGGAAATCTTGTAATGTGTAGTTTCTAATGAAGTCATAATATTTCTAAAATTTATTTATGTATTTTTCTGTATTTTGGAAATAAGTGTCCAATTTCTAAGATCTTCAAGATCTGAGGTGATCAGATCTTGAACATTTATTTTAGTGATGATATAATAATGTAATAAAGTAATATCTATGGTTAATTTGGACAGATCTTGGATAAAATAGGGGATCTACCCTTTATGGTAGAAAAACCCTAAAATAAAAATAAAAAAATACAAAGGGACCCACTTGATCAATGAGATCAAGTATGATCAGATCCTTGGGATGGATTAAATAGATGATATTATGATGAAATCCAGTTAGATCATGGATGAAATGTGACAAAATCAAGTGGATATGATTTTTAAACCTTAATGGATTAAAAAGCCCTAAAGGTAATTAAAACCCTTGATCTAAAGGAAAACACCTAAGATCTAATGGTTGGATCATATTTAAAGGCTTATAATAATCTTAATATAATTACTTTAATTGTCTTTTATTGGATATAGAAGTGTAAATGTGATTTATGTTCTAAGTTTTAATTGTCTTTTATTGGACATAAAGGTGTAAATGTGATTTATGTTATAAGTTAGAAAGCATGATAGTGTAATCTTTAAATTTCAGTATGATATGCCCTAAATGAGTAATTTGTTAGTAGATTTGATTATCTTAGGATCATGTTAGTGTAAATTAGATATTTAAACATGATTCCATTAAGATAGAAATACAAATTTATGTATTTCATAACTTAGGATCATGTTAGTTTTATTTCACTAGCTTAAGTTACATTCATAGGAAGAATGTTAGTATATAGTTGTTAAACTTATATTTGATTTATGTTTTCAAGTTGATGATTTACTTATTGTCAAATTTTATTCAATTGTTAAGATATAAGGAGCATAAATCACCAAAAATGTAAACCAATAAAATGTAGAAATTCATGGACAACTAAGATGAATGAATGATTTTGACTTAATAAGGGCTATAGTTAGTAGGACAATATAAGGAATGATTTATCATTTCCTTGGCCCAAAGTAGGAAAATAATGAACATCCATGGATGACATTGTGCATATCCATGGAAATTAATTAAAATCAATTAGAGAAGGGACTTAAGGTAAAGAGCTCATAGGAACCTTGTCAAAGGTTGAGCTAGTACCACTCCAGTGGACTCTGAACATTGTGGTTATAGGGGGTATACAAGAGCGAAGTGCTTTTCCCTCACCTCCTGTTGACGTAAGAGAGGTTTAAATGCCTCCTTACATGAGGGTTGTATTAACCACTTTTTGAGCAGACTTTAACTGGTAAGTACTAGTCATCCTGAAATAAGGAGTTGTCTAGTAATATGAAGAAATAAATTATCTTCAACCAAGTAAGACACTAACTGGTTGAATAACAATAAGAACATAAAAAGATAGCAAATTATCTAATCCTAATAAAAATAGTAAGTAAGATAAGGATGATCAAACAAGATGAGATCTTGTATGATCAAAAACAATAAGGAAAAAGAAACACCAATGTAGATTAGATTGTTTATGTATGATATAGATAGTATTTGTATAGATGATATTAAACCCTTGGATATATGATATTCAAGGAAGAAAGACTCAGATTATCCTACATAAGGATGATCAAAAGACCATGTAGTATGTACCCTTGATTAGAAAAATGACATTATACATATGATTTGACAGATATATGTTGATCGAGACTATGGCAGATTTCAAGGAGTAAGAATACCTTATTGAGGTAGGTGGATTATTAAGAATGCCTTTACATGAAGATACATGTCTAATACATGATCTTATGTTTTGAAGTATTGACATGTATGATACCAATATATTAAGGTAAATACCTCAAATTGAAATATGATCCAACCAAATGACGAGGAAAATAAGTATTAAATGGTCAAGTTGAGAATTGAGAACAACCCTAAGTGAATAGGGAAGTAGAAAATATTCCAGTCCTAGATAAACAGACAGATAGTCTGATATGTATAAGTATTAATTTACATACAAGCTTGGAGGCTTGTGGTTTTGTTTTAAACAGGCATAAGCCTGGGAATGCTATGCTAGGAGAGTTAAGAGGGTTTGGCCACCCACTCTCTGAAACTTGATGATATTGAATACCAACCCTAAGAAAGGCTAAAAGTCAGGTGGGGCAATTATGGGAAGGCCACCACTGTGACAACCATGGTCCTCCCATATGGACATGGATATTGTAATTTCCACTGAGAATGGTATAAGTGGATTATTGAACAGTTATCCGGGTGCGCTGTATGGATCAGACTGCAAGCATAGTAGTCCTTGATTATGTTGCATTATGATGCATAAGAAATTGGCATAATGAAATGCTTAAGGGATGGCATGATGAAATGCCAGGTAATTATATATTACCAATATTTTTCCCAAGAAGGGAAAATCCCAATATAGTAACTAGCTGAGATATAAATCTCTTATAATGAAAGGAGTTGATCAGTTTTGTATGTAAATGATTATTGATTATTTTTACAATTTTAACAGATTTGTTCTTATATACTGTGTATGTATAAAGGTGAACACAAATGATAAGGAAATGAGATGTTCACATAAATAATAGTAGTCTGTGAATGTGTTTATGATAGAATGAATTATGGGATAGTTGAATATTGAGATTTTACTATCAATAACTTACATTCTTATCCCCTACCAAGCATAGCTTACTGAGATATTATAAATGTTCAAATGTTTACAATATCTCAGATACAGAGAAGGAGACTTAGGAGCTCAAGACTTGAAGAACTAGTGAAGAATAAGTAATAAGGGTATATTCCTTGAAACATTGTATAGAGGGCATGTATTGTATTTAAAACTTTGTAATTTGAATTATGTATTTGGACAAGTATTGTAAGGATACAATGGGTTGTGTACTGTGAACCACTAGATGGATCCTGGAAGTTTAGTAAAATCATATTCCTTTAATGGAATTTTATTTTGTACACAAATTGTACTTATGTTATGTATGAAGTGGTGACTTGGGTTTTCAAAACAAGTTTTAAAATAACAGAATTTTCGCTACTTTGTTTTGTGAAAAATTTTTACTAAGGGGACGCCCTTGCCTTTCAAAAATATATTATAAAATGTGTTTCAAAAACCCAGGTCGTCACAGTACCTACACAAGTGATAGCTTGTTGAGGCATTCTTTGGTTTGCAATGCGTCAAATACAAATAGTAGTAGCATGCTTAACACACTGATAGGACGGCAAAAGTGATGGTAGTTTCTAGTGAAGGGTTGAAGATATTTCAAAATTTATAAGGTTTGTTCAAACCTTACCTATGCTATTAATCATGGACTGTACATTAATATGATTTACCTTGTGACTTGGATGTACAAATACGTATTCTTGTTAGAAGTGATGGCTGTGTATGGATATACCCAAAGTGATGTTGTCATATCTTGATTTTCTTATCCATCATTGGTGTATATGTTTTCTTGAGTATTGTATTTGATTTGGATGGATGGGTATGGAGATTGAGCCTCCTAAGTGTCATGTCATGTTATTGTATTGATTAGGTGGATGTTGTATTGCATGTGTTATATGTGATGGTCTAAAATACAAAGGGGACTCTATCAGATTTTGGTAAAAATGGGGTTATCATTTCATTGTTAAATCCATGATTTTGGGGTTGTATGACTCCTAGAATATTTGAAATAAATTATTTTTATTTGAGTTTTTATTTTGGGTCATTTTTAAAATCGAAGTTTTAAAATAGGGATCCCGACATGACTTTTATAAAAATTGGCATTCAAATTATTGTTTAAAACTTGAGGTGTCATAGTTGGCATTAGAGCCCAATTAATCGTCTCACAGCTAGCCCAACATGTTCAAAAGTCATATTATTGTCACCTAATGAGTACCAGTTGATGAGGTATGCATTACAAGGATGACTTATATAGGAAGTGTTGACTAATGAGAAATAGATGCCACCTATGAAGGTTGTTACGATGTCAGAAAGCTAGGAGAAATTTATTCTTATATGAGTTAGAGTGTCCTCATGAGATTAGTATGGTTCTTAGAGAAAAGAACTAGAGCATAAGACTATGCAAATAGTATTTTTAATTGAGAATTTAGACAACTCTTGAAAGTTTTTGAGACATTACTTATATGAGCAAATTTAAATGAAAATATTGATGGGTTATCAAGTAAAGGTCGACTATTAGAGTGTGCGGTTAAAGTGACTCCTTATTGCTTAAAGCAGATAGAAAGTCTATGGTAATAAGTGACATAATATTTAGAGCTTAAGTTGGGCATCAATAATATTTTGAGGATTTTTGTTTCATTGAAGGAATTACGAGAATTTAAGTTTACGACGAAGTAAGGATGTTCCTAAAGTTGCATGATAGATATCATGAAAATAATTTGGAGGACAAAATTCTTTTAAGGAGGGATGAATGTAACATCCCTAATTTTTAAGTCTTAATTTAAGTAAATTAAAATTTTTAGGAAAAATTTCTTATAAACATTAAATCAACTATTGAAACCTTGATATTTGCAATGTAACATCAATACAATTCCAACAACAGTTTGTTAAGATTGGACGTTAGACGAATAAGTAGTGATTTTTCTTTTGAAGGGTAATTCAGTAATTTTACCGGTGCGATCCACTTGCGAAAATTAGAATTTGATAGTCAATGGAGTTGAAAAACCATTGTTAGTATGACTCATCTTTTTTTCCTTGATTGAAATTATGATGTTTAGAATAGTAAAAACATCATGATTGCATACTTTATATTAATAAAAAAGTAAATGATTAAAATAATGAAAGGAAGGGCCATTTTGATAATGGCACCCCCTTCCACTCAAGTGGAAATCTATTTTCCCAAATCTAACATTGACGAAGACTAGAGAAAAGAAAAGAAAAGAAGAAAAAGAAAGAAGACGAAGGAAAGAAGAAACAAGGAGAAGAGGGAGAGAGAGAGAGAGAGAGAGTCAGCACACCGGAACCCCAACCATGCCAGAGAAGGAACCCAGCCTATCAAGAATGTGTCACAAAGGCGAGGACAGAAGGATTTTGGGTATTTTTTTGGGGCTGCCAAATTTGTAGGGCATTGTAGTGAAAAATGAAGGCTCGGATTGGACATTAGAGCAATTCATTATCTTCTTCCTAATCCCACAATAAAATCCATCAAGAATCATAGTGATCAGGCATGTAATGAGGGGGAATCAGATTGTAGAAGATGATGCTGGCCAAGTGGCAAAAATTCGGTGACCCGCAACTAATTTTGAGATTTTTTCAGCATCAAATGATGTCAAATCTCCACCGAACTTCAGAGGATCATAGGTGAGAGCCTGATCTACAATATCCATGTTTTTCATTTGAGATCCATTGAGAACTACAAATAAGGAAACAATCTAAAATTACAAGTAAATAAGAATTAAGGAAACTATCTAAACTACAACTAATTACCAATTAAATTAAGGAACAAAGTATCTAAGAAAAGAAAGCTCTTTCATTAATAGAAAAGGGAAAAATTACAAGGATTGGTTAATAAGCAATGGAAGTAAAGAAAGCAAATCAAGGTCCTTTAAGTTGGGCTTCAATTCAAATGTAGGGCCCACATGTTATGTCACTCAACAAGAGCTTGTACACATATCTTCAACCAAAAATACTCTAAATTACCACCAAACTTTTCTGATCTATATCCCAACATGTTGCAAATTGGCAAATCTGATTCAATGATACCTATGAATCAAGTATTAGTGCTCCTGAGAAAAGAGGAGTCCTAACACTTTTTCCTAAACAATCACCTCCAAAAAAAGAAAGAAGAATGATGGAAAAGGAAGTAGAAAAGGTTATTGAATTTTTGTATGTTGGAAACTCTTAGAAGAAAGAGGGTAACTTCAAAGCATTTAGATAAAGAGGAGATTAGAGGGTGTTCATCATTAAGGAAATTGAAACATTGAGGAGACTTCCTTCCTTAAACATGAAATATAATAAAAGAAAACAAATTGGAGAAAGTGGCCTTTGTTTTAGGACTCATCCCTTCCTAGCCTTGGGAGATGAAGTGAGAAATAGTTACATGGTGTATCCCCACCCTCCAACATGAAGCCCTTAGCTAGGAACCTAGGTAGCTTGTGTATGAAATTGCATGTTTCCTCAACTTTACCTAAGAAATTAGAAAGTTTCCTTATTTCGAAGAATCCTTTCCTTTTATTTATACCAAATCCATAAAACCAAATTAGAAATAGAAAAATAGGAATGATGCATACACTAACTAACTTGGATTATGCAAAATATCTAAAATTAGAAAGTGGGTGTGTGTATGGAAATAGAAAGTGGATGAATTAGAAACATGGTAAGAAGGTATATGATTGAAGAAAAATGTAAGGATAAGAGATTAAGAGATAGGAGAGAGTGATGAATACAAACCTAGCATGGAAAAATCCATGAAGCAATCATGCAAGTGTGTGTTCATGTGATTATAAAAGGAAAGTGGAATGCTTACACTATATGCAACTAAGATGCATGAAACTACAATGACATGCATGACTTTTGAAATTAAGAATGCATTTTGCATGACTTTTGAAATTTCTAAACTAATCCTATAAAGTAAGCAATGGAAAATAGAAAGTAAACCTCAATCAAACATGGGTTTCTAAATTATGAAAGTGTTAATTCTAAACTAAGAAAGTGCTTGATTTAAGATTCTACCATACAACTACTCTCTAAGAGGGATCTAAACTAATCTTAAAACATTCATAATGTATATGGAAAGAAAATTAATAAGTTTCTAAATCTACAAAACAAGACATCTAAGTTTTAAGCATAAATTCTAAAAATTAGAAACTACCTACTTCTAAAATATGAAAGTTCTTAAGAACATGGAAACTATGTAAGCTAAAATGTGAAACAATACTACAACCAACATCTACAAAATAAATCTAACCTAAGTAAGCAAAATTATCATGTCAATCTACCATGAATGCCACATAAACAAGATACCAAAGATGCCACACAAGTGAACATGAAAATGACATGTCCACTACAAATTAGTGGAATGGATTGAAAATCTTATGCTTGTATGCTTGTAAACCCTATGGAATGGAAGGGAGATATAGTCTGCATCTATACCACTTTATGATGAAGGGAATTAGCACCCAAATCATAAACTACAAAGAAAGTAAAGATGAGAAATTATCGTGCAAAACTAAGGAAAAACTACTACTAGGTCATGCATTGCAAATCTATGAATATTAAGGATGATGCAGGCAACTACATTTGCAATCTAAATAAGAAAAACCTATATTTCTTCTTTGATTTGGTTATGCACTCTAGGTAAAGTTGAAAGATCCTTAATGTATTCAAAACATGTCTAATTATAGAATTCTAGCATAAGGGTTAAGGGGATTCAAATGGTTGAGATCAAGTCACTTAATTTAATTTTGACTTAATGGTTACATGGGGGGACGTTGAATTTCATTATGGAACTGGTAGATGAGAATGGAAAAAATAAAATAGAAATGGAAGGAGAAAAGAAAGATGAAAAGTGAAGGAATGAAGGAGGAAACAAATGAATTTGAACAGAAGACAAAGAAGATAGCCCAGGGGTGATGGGAGGAAGTGAAATCAATTAGGAAGTAGCTATTGGATGTGGGGGGGAGGGACAAGGCATGATTTTCATTAGAGGAAAGTGGGGTGAAAATTGGGAGAAAAAAAAGGAAAAATTAGGAAATGGTAAGGAATAAGTAGGAAAGGAAAATGATTGGGAGAAAAGTGAAGGAAATTAAAAGTTAGTGGGGGAATCTAGGGATTTTTAGAATTAGAACGTTCTAAGGAGGGGGGCGTGGAATGAAATTATAGGAAAACGGATTGGTTTTGGAAACACTGAGATGTATTGACCCTTGGATGAGAATATATGGTTGAGATCTTCCTTTCCATAGGTTTTGGGATTGAATTCTCAACATAGAAAAGTGGCTAAGGTTTTGATCTTTTCTTCACTTCAATCCTAGCCCTTAGATCATACTTACCTTTCCTTGGATGGATGAGATCCTTTATGGCATGTAAATATTCTATAAACTTCATCTTCTCTCTATTGATGGTTCAGATTGCCCTATGATGAATGGTTTTGATTCTTTAGAGATGTTCATATGCTTCATGCAGACAAAGGGTGATTCAATATCTTATATGGATAGGGCTTTTAGACATTTGATGATTCTTTTTCCTTTAGTTAAGTAGGAGAGAAAAATAAGTAAAAAAAATTCATGTGGGCCTTGTTCTTCTTTTTCCTCCTAATACCTTTCATTGTATATGATTCCATTATATATAAATTAAACTTCTCTCATAAGATTCTAGAGGTAGTGATATGCATACAAAAGTGCATGGATTTGAAATTTGTCACCTTTTCACCTTCACTTGAGTTGGAGTTGAGCATAGGATTTTTGACCATTCTAACTTTGACAATGATACCCAATGATAATTTGAGACTTCATTTATGGAATTTGTTAACACATGATGTAGCTTAATTCCCAAAATTACTCTTTCAGTGGTAAATTTGGCAATTTTTGACATTTTTTATTTGTACCCTAGAACTATAAAAAAGTAGAGTTAACCCTAATTAGTCATAATTAAGTGATTTTAGGGGCTAAAACCTGATAAATATAGGGATATGTATGCAATATTTCTATGGATATCAACACCCTTCCCCCTCCTAAAAATAGGGGCCTCCCTCCATTCTACATCATTGGGCCCTCCTCTAGGATGGCCTATGTTTCTAATGTGTAATCCTAACATTGCATGCACTAGTGGGAAATTTTTTCTAATCAATCACACCCTTCTTCCTTGGCTGGCTAGGTTATTTCATTAAATTATTAATCCTTGCCCTTAATCTCTCCTTATGGTTCATCAATTCTCCTGAGCTATAGTGCTCTTAGGTTAGGTTATCCAATGCTAGCTTATAGTTATCTAACCCATAGTGCTTCACAATTACATACTTTGATGATTATTTCACCCTAATTGCATGTTTTACTTAGCTATAAAACATGGCTTCTATTCTCTTTGGAAATCCTAAATTCACTATCTTAACTTATAGTTACCGTATAACATCTTATACTCACATTCTAACATGGAATGTTAGAAACATGGTTTCTAAGGTATTACATCCTACCCACCTTATAAAAATTATGTGCTTGAAATTTCACGACAAAGCCATAAACATGTTAAGAAATCTTTGTCACATGTCCTTTTCCATCTCTCATGTGACCTCCTCTATTGAGTGATGTTGCAGTAAGACATTGACAAGGATATGGTCTTATTCCTTAATACCTTTCCCTTCCTATTAATTATGTGCACTCACTTCTTGCCGAAAGTAAGGTCTAGTTTTAATTCGACTAGTATCTGCTCTAATACATGTGTCAAGTCTAGAATATACTCCATCAATATCGACATGTGAAACAGATTTTTCATATTGGCTAATTGTGGGGGTAAGGAAACCTAGTATGCTATGCATCCAATCCTCTCAAGAATCTTTAATGAACATATAAATTCAGGGTGCTTCAACTTTCATTTCACTCCAAATCTCATCTCTTCTCATCAATTAGATCTCCATGAATACATCATCTTCCACCTAGAACTTGAAGTCTCTTTGGCTATTATTATGATAGCTCTCCTATCTATTATGAGCTGCAAGTAGCCTCTTCTAAATGATCCTCACTTTCTTTGTACAAAACTCTATTAACTCTAACATCACAAACTAACTTTCCCCAATGTCACCTGATGTGTCTTAATAATTACTACAAGTGCAAGGCTCTATTATAGCATAAAATCAGCAAATATGATCCAACCCATGAAGACTATTTTGATAAATGAGAGTTAATTAAAATTAAGTTGCTTTACTCTAACATAGCCAACAACGAAAGAAAGAGAAGAATCTTAAATTAATTCACTAATCTAAAAAAACTAACCCAAAGGAAAGAAATTAACTAATACATAAAGCAAGGAAGGAAATTAAAGTAACGAATGATTGAAAATAGAAGGATTACAATAAAGAAAGAAAAGGAAAATAATCCAAATAAAAAAAACTTCCTTGAAGTGGCCACTATTGTCGTCCTTCATTGTGTCACCCAACAAGGCTCTTTACACATCCTCTTCTCCTTTTTCGGGCTTGAATTACACTTTACTTTCTTGTTGTTGTTTCACTCAACTAAGGTCTATACACTTACATTCAACCCAAATTACACTAATATACAACCAAGCTTTTCCCATCCCCATAACTCAACATGCCACAAATTCAAAGGATTCCTCAACCATGCTTTATGAATTGGAGAGTCTTTGACTACCATTAGAAGGTGTTATTCCTTTTACTTAATTCTTCAATCCTAATAGAAGTGAAAGGAAGAAGGATGGAAAGCTAGAAAGGGAAGGAATAAGTGGTAGATTGTAAGGAGACAAGTATGTGTGTAAATTAAAGAAGGTAGAAAGTGTGAAATAAGATGTGGGGCATGTAAGGTTTAAGGTAGGATGGAGGGAGAGTGCAAGGTACGCTAGGATGTCCAAGTTTTTTAATGAAGAAAGGAGTAATATTAAGCAACAATTGGTGCATGTAATGTTAAAGAAAAGAGGCATAGTGGGGTGATGGAGATGGTGGTGTGATGGATGCATGGAAACTATGGTAGGGATGAAGGTAATGAAAGCATAGGAAAATAAGGAGATGGGAGAAGAGTAGAAAATAGAAGAAGGAAAAGAGTGAATTGAGGATGGAAAAGCTTCCTTACCTCTTCGCCAATGGATGAACCTAGAACTTATGGAAGATTTGGTAAAGGTGATCTCTCTTTCCCTATTTCTCCTAGATTTAGCTTTCATTTACAAGGGAAAGGGAAGAGATAAAGCTTTCTCCTCTTTTTCACCTCTTATTTAAGGTTTAAGGAGTGGAAGCCCTAAGGATGGATGGTTAAGATCTAAACCACTTAATTAGATTTGAATGAAGGTCTAGATGAAGGGGGTGTATTTTTCTATGTATGGGAGTGGGATAGAAATAGGAAGGGAATAATATGGGAAAGGTAAGAAATAGAAAGAAGAAAGGCTAAGGGAGGAAGGAGTTTAAGTGGGGAAAGGATGGAAATTTAAATAGGAAAGAAAGAGGTTGCTTAAGACGGAAGGAAGGAAGTTGGAATGGATCTAATAAGTGCATCCAAGTGGGGAAGGCATCATTTTTCTAAAGTTAGATAGTGGGTGGAAAATGGAAGGTCATAATAAAAGAAAGAGAAATAAGTTGATAGAATGTTCAGGGAAAGGGAAATAGATGGGAAGATAAGAGAAAATAAAAGAAAGCAGGTGGAGGGAATCATGGGATTCAAAAATAGAAAATGTTAAAGGAGACTAGAATTCAAGTGGGTGTATGTGACTTGTTTTTAGAAATCCTTAAGATGTATGACCATTTAGACAAAGATGGGTGGTTGGAATCTTCCTTTCCTAAGGGTTTTGGGTTAACTTTTCAGCATGATATGGAGGCTAGGGTATTTATCTTTTAAATGTTTCATTCCTAGCCATTAGATGATGCTTATCCTCACTTGAATGGATAGGATCCCTTTATGACATGTAAATCAACCTTAAGTTTCATTTCTCTCCAATGTTGGATTGGATTGCCCTAGGGTATTTATCTTCAAGTATTTCATGGTGCTAAGTGTACTTCATTATCTTTGTTGTTGTTTTATATAAAACTCGCAAGTGCATAAATTGTTTACAATATAGTACACTAGTGATGTTGATCCCATAAGGAGTTCAACTAATGTGATGCAAGTGGTCCCTACTTTGAACTATCTAATCTAGCCAAAATTTAAGTGATTTTTGTCCTAAAATAAGAATGGAAATTAACACATGAGATTGGAAACTAATCAAAAACAAGTAATATGCTAAATTGAAAACTTTCCTAAAACTTGCACTTTTTAAAATTAAAACTTTCCAAAATTTAAAACTTCTATTTTTATGAATTTTATAATTAAAAAATTTCGCAAAGGAAAACTTTCCTACAATCAAATTTATCAACTTTCCTAACCATGAATTTAATAACTAATTTAAGGAAAACATGCTTTAACAAATTACTTTCCTAATCATGCAAAACTAAGAAAACTAAGTAATCAAATAAACTACTTTAACAAGTGTGACAAAATTAATTACTTTCCAAACTAACTAAGATTTAAACTAATCAAATATAACTACAACTAGACAAGAGTAATAAAGGAAAATTTATCACTAACAAACAATGAAAGAAAAACTACCCAAGCAATATGCATGTAACTGTGGAAAGGTATGCATGATTCATTGGATAGGAGTGGATTTAATCAACTACTTTGGAAACCTAAGCACAGAATCTTATTGTAACATTAAGTAAGATATCTAACAATCTAGTTGGCCTCTTGAAATATCAAGTGATCATGATTGTATGGTTCTAGAAATTAGCATAAACCATTCATGCAAACAAATTCCAGCAGTAGGGTAATTGAAACATTCAATGAATAGTACATATAAAATATGGAATTAATCACTTCTAATGTAATCAAACATTCAATAACAAAGATATCTAACAATTGGACACAAACATGGAATGAAGATTCCAACTATCTTCATTGAATCAAAGCAAAAGTTCATCAACATAATACTCCATACATGTAATCCAAATCTAAAATTTAAATGCTATTACAATAATGTTCACTTAATCTTAATCATGCCTTAATTATAAGACAATTTCTTCTTCAATTGTTCCAACATTCACTCATAAAAAAGTATGCTTGAAATCAAGAGAAAATCTTATGGAAAACTAAGGCAACAGTTAATAGAACTGAAGTAAACGAAGCTGGAAATCAAGAGGGCTGAAAGAGAACAAAGATACAATGAAAACTAAAGAGAAAAACTAGATTCAAGATACCCTTATCTGTCACTCCAAGGCAAAACCAGCCTTAAATCTTAGTTTGAAAACAAGGAAAGATAAAGGAAAACGGGGCAAACTAGTATAAAAAGAAGTATATTCCAGCAAAGAGAATGAGGAAACTAACAAACCTTCAAAGATGAATCAAAACAACAAAAATCCTAGGTTGAAAACTTGAGGAAGAAGCTTACACCTTGGAATGAAGTGGAAGCTCCCAAATACTACACAAAACAACAAGTGAAGGAAGTAAAAGTAGGTGGTAGGAAGTGGGCATCTCCTTCTAATGGATGACACGTCTTTTCTTATGTTGAGAAGAGAGTTACTTTTTCTTAAGTTTGGCTGGTTTTTATAAGTATTCTCCTATCTTTCCTAGGGTACCCTAATGCTAAGTTATGGTATGGATTATAGTATGTCAAATTGAATGGCTAGGATGGGACAAAAGGGTAAGACATCAAATAGGAAAGTGTGGAAGGAGGTGTCTCCTTAAGGAGGGGAGTAGATGGGAGATGCCACCTTTTTAGGAAGGGAGATCTCCCCCTACTAAAGTCGTTGAAATGTCTACAATAGGGGAAAGTTGGTGGGGAATGTTGGGAAAGAGGTGGACGGTGTTAGGTGGAGATATTTGGTTGGTTGCAAAGTTCCTAAGAGGAGGAATGAGATAGAGTTTTGGAAATTCGTAGTGCATCTTAAGGGTGAGATTGAAATTAAAAAAAAAAAAAAGTGAGAAAAATACTAAAAATTGAATGCTCTTATCCCATTGGTCCACATGCCATTTTATTGTAATAGATTTTCCCTTAATTATCCTCAAAATATCTCATTGATAACTATCTTGAATCACCTCCTATCATAGCCTTCCATTTAGCTTAGCTTGATGGATTAGATGACTAACTTTGAAGCCCCCATTGGATAGGCTTCATGGTTGGCTTTGGAAGCTTTCTTGGCTTGACTTGAAAGCTTCATCCCTTGGTTTAGGTGGTTTGTATGGTTTGGCTTGAATTCCTTAGCTTGGACCCTTCTTTAATTTCTTATATGGCCACGGTGGCTTAAGTCACTTCCATGCAAAGGTGACAAAAATGCATAGCTTACTTTATGGTCTCACTTTTTCCATCTTTAGCTCCTTTAATTGCATCTATTATTGGTCCACAAGATGATATTGGAATTTCGTTTATGTTGAAGTGATTATTTTGAGGCTTTGAATTGATCTTTTGATCTTGATCTTCAATTTCATCCCTATAGAAAAACATGATTAATCACATACTTACCTTGGAGTTACTTCTAAACCTACAAAATAACAAACTTTTGGGCCATTAGGTCAAAAAATATATGTGTTATGAATTTTCATCTAAAAATCCTAATTTAGCCCTATAAGTTGTAATACATGGGTAAATAAATTGGTGATTTTTATGCAAAATTAAACACAACACAACCCCTACAACATTTTGCTAGTCCTGAGCAAAATATGTGAAAAGTCATTTTACAAAAACAAATTTAAAGTGCAACTTTCATAGGTACTCACAATTGCATTTAGCAGATGCAACAAGCCGTTAAACCCCTAAGTTACGCCTAGTGGATGAGTTAAGCCTTGTGATGATTTGCAGTAAATATACCCACAAAATTTCCTAAGGTTGTGTTGCCTATTTCATCTCAGAGAATCCTCATTCATTAGCACTCTACAAGTTTTTCACAAATTAATGGAGAAGATTGACCATTTTACAATTCATACACATACTAAAGATATTTCATTCTAGTTATTTCTTAGAGTGCATGTGTGTGCGCAGCCATTTAAGTCATTACTTCTAACTGGATATGCTAAATTCAATTGAAAATATGTCTTAACATCAAGTCCTCATAGGTATACTCTCAGAATTGAAGCTCGTAAATAATGGTTTAAACATATTTCTCTCATTATGTCACCAGATTCAATAAAGCTAATGGTTCACATAAATTTTGAAGTGCTAAAGAGATAAAGGAAAGTGATCCGTAAGAGTGGATGTCATTACCAAGAGTAGTAGGGGTATTTTACTTTAATTCCATTTTTTTATCTCCTCCTTAACGCTATGTTCCACTTAAGATTAGTAGCTCTTTAACTAGGATGAAACATAGACTTGGTAAGGTTCAAAACTAACTGGAAGTCTTCAATGAATATATTGTAAGACACTTTTTGGTTTTGTTGAAGTGAATTTTCTTTATATTCCTGTCTTTCACTCTTCTTTTTTTTTTCTTTTTCTTTTTCTTTCTTTTCACTTTTTCTTTTTCTTATAGCTTCTTTGGAAGAAAAAAACTGCAAATTTTCTCAGTTCTTTGACTTATGACCTCTTTTTAACTTTTTCACTAACTCTACTCATTTCGAAAATGGGTGATGGTTATTTATTTTACTGGTTTTGTTGGATTAAAGTGATTGGGGTTAAGAAAGAAATGCTTAATTGTAAGCTTAGTGGGGCTAGCTAGTGGTAGATATATTGGGCAATCTTTATGTCACTAGGTTGAACAAGGTTGGCCCAGATCATTTCCTAGGTTTCCTAAAGCCTATTGGATTCAATAAGTTTTCTATAAATAAAGCTATTACTCCTATTTTTTCTTGATAATTAACCAAAACAAGGATAATAGGATCACATTAAGTTATGTACATTGAAGAAACTACGGAATTGCTTACAACTCTCTAAAAGAAGTTAGTCCCTAAACTTATTGAATTATAGGTATCCACTGATTTTCCTTAGGGTATTTAAGTCATACCTCTCTATTAGTGTAATAACCCCAATTTTTGTAATTGATTGAGAAAATCAATAAAGTTTGAGTTTTAGATATTTCAGGCTGAAATATTAGGGTTATTTAGAATATACCTTTTATAAAAGTGTAATAAAATAATAAGACATGTAAAATTGAAATTAAACTTAGCAAACCCTTCAAAATGACTATAAACACGATAAATTTTGAATTCGGATGAAAAATCCTTAAGTTTCTTCATTTCTTTGACAAAAGGGTAAAATCATAATTTTACCCAAAAATCAAAACATGAGACATCAAAATTTAGAATGTACTGAGAAATACGAATCCAACGCCACTAAGTACACTCAAATCTGAGATCATGGGTATAAAACCCAAAATTTTATACATAAATGGCAAAACGATCTTTTTACGCCATGTGGGGCCCACATGGGGCACACAAGGGACCCAAAAACCAATCTTATCAGCAACTCACGTGAATTCATGGGTCAACAAACATCAGCTAGTCTTGGGGAAGAAAAATGGGGCATGGGGAAGAAAAAAATGGAGCATGGGAGACTTTCATGCCATTTAATAATAAAAAATAAAAAATTATAATCATGAAAAAAGACCCAAAATGCCTATAAATACAACTCCAAAAATCCCCACAAAATTTTCTTCACTCTCCCTAAAAAATTAGACCTAGATCCCTCCCCAAAAACCCAAAATTTCTAAGAGACATCTCTCTTTTCAATTTGTTTTTCTTTTTAAATTGGAACAAGAGACCTAAAATCAATTAGGCACTCAGTTCCAAATCTAATTTGATCAATTACACCATCCAAAACTTTCCAACATATCTATTCTACAAAACCCCCAAAGAAATTTCAAGATCCAACGGTTCAAACAACGGATATTTGCAAGAAAGGTGGATCTTAGGCCATATCTTCATCAACAAGGTATTTTTTTAAATTGGGCATATAACCGAGGTTTTTTCTCCAATCAGGTATGTGGAAATACTTTATATAGATGTTTACTACTGCTTTATATAATTTTTATTTTACTCTAATTTATTTTGGTAATAAAAAGGTAAAAATAAAGTAAACACCAAAACCCTTAATTCAGGATGATGGAGTGCTCAGATGAAAAATCTGACTACACAAATTGATCCAAAAGGGTCCAAAATCCTTAGGGTAGAATCTTCACAAAGATCTAAGAAGGTTTGGTCCCTCAATTGAGAAAGGATTGATTCGACGGTCCAAACGGACTGTCCGATCTCCCGATTCGGACGAACAACGTCCCGCGTGCATCCATGGACGCCCCGTGCGGGCGCTTTGACATTTCAGCATAGCGGACTCACCTGACTCGTTCCGCCCAGCTTGGTTTTCCACCCGAACGATCTAGGCCGTCCGTTCCTTGGGCCCAGATCAAATCCAGGCCCTAGGAAGGACTGTGAACTTCCAAATCCAATTCCGAAGTCATCTAAACTCCAAATTAAGATCGGAAAGAAGCTATGGAAAGCTTGAAACCTCTATTTTCTGATGAAATAATAAAATGGATATACTATTCAGTAAAAACTTTATGTATTAAAGAAATAAGTTTCCAATTGCCTAGATCTTCAAGATCTGAGATGATTAGATCTTAAAAATATGTTTTAATAATGATATACTATTGAATTAAAGTGAGATCTATGGTTTAATTGGATATATATGAGAGACATTAAGGGACCTACCCATTATGGTAGAAAAACCTTAAAAATACAAAGGGACCCACTTGATCAATGAGATCAAGTGTGATCAGATCCTTTGGATGGAAAGAATAAATGTTGATATGATGAAATCCAAGGAAATCATGGATGGATTATGACAAAAATAGATCAATATGATCTTTTCACCTTAATAAAGAAAATTCCCTAAATAGAACTAAAATCCTTAATCAAAGGAAAAGATCTAAGATCAAATGGTTGGATCATAAGTAAAGGTTTATAAAAATGTTAATGTAATTAGTTTCATTTTATATAATAGCATTTTAAATATGATTATGTTATAAAGCATGCTAGTACAACATTTAGACTTTAGCATGATATGTGATTTCATTGTTATCATAAGGTGCTAGATTTAATTATTTTAAGTACCTTGCCTCATTATCATTAAATGTTAAATTATATAGTTTTATGCTTTGAATTTATAATTTATTTATGGTTAAATGTTATTAGTAGATTTACTTGTTATGAGATAAAGAGCATAAAACATCAAAAATGTATTCTAATGAGAAAGTAGAGTTTCATGACACAAATAAGAATGGAGTACTTTGGACATAATTAGTAAGGGTTATAGTTAGCAGGACAATATAAGGATTATCAAATCCTTGGCCCAAATTAGGAAAAGAATAATAAACCCTATGAATGACATTATAAATATTCATGGACTTCATTAAAATCCATTAGAAAGAGTACTTAGTGTAAACATGCTTATGGGAACCTTATGAAAGGTTGAGCTATGGCATTCTAGTGAATGATGACAATAGTGGTTAAGGGGATTATCTAATAGAGCCTCACTCTTCCCCTACCTTCCGTTGACGTTTGTGAGGTCTAAACGCCTCCTTACATGAGGATTGAAGTAACCACTTTGTGTTCACCCATTCAGTTAGTAAGCCTTAGCCAATTGGAAATAAGAGGAGCAGTCTAGATTTAGGCTTGAATAAGCTACCTTCAACCAGCACTTTAACTGGTTAAATAATAATAATAAGAGCATAAAAGGTTAGTAAATTACCTAACCCTAATAAAAATAGTAAGTAAGATAAGGATGATCAAACAAGATCCATTAGATCTTGGATGATCAAGAACAATAAGAATAAAAACACTATATTGTACTTAGTATGCATGTTTATTAGTATACTTGTTATAGTTTATTAGATTAGATAATCCAAACCCTTGATCAAAGATGATTCAAGCAAGAAAACCAAGATCATCCTCCATAGGGATGATCCAATAATTGAACTTAGATCAAAGAAGAACTAGATGATAAAGATCTAGGACCTTGATCTTTATCAACATGTGTAGATTGTCAATCAATGGATCTATGAAAGATCAAGATCAAGGAGATGGACATACAAAGACTTAGAGATAGAAAAATACTTAGATATGAATGATCTAAAGATCATTCTAAACATCAGATCTAGTGATCAATAGGATTATTCATAATTTATATATTGACAATATGTATGGATGTACAGATTACATACATCAGTCAAGATCATGGAAGATTGGGGAAAAGAGATCAATCCTTAAAGGTAGGAGGATTTGATGAATGCATACATGATTGTACTCATGATCTTATATTGACAAGAGTAATGATAATACTTATATTAAATCTCTTGAAAACCTTATGATCCAACCAGACACATATAAGATGGTTAAGGACTAAACTATAAGTGAATAAGGAACTAGAAAATATTTCAACCCTAAGTAAACAAACGTATGGTTTGATATATATGAAATCTATTTTACATACAAGCTTGGAGGCTTGTGAGTTTGTTTTAATAGGCATAAGCCTAGGGGAATGCTATTGCTAGGGGAGTTATGAGTGTTTGGCCACCCACTCCTTGAAATTTGATGATGTGATGATACCTTGCCCTAAGAGAGGCTAAAAGTCAGGTGGTGGCAATTATGGGAGGGCCACCACTGTGAAAGTCTTGCCCCCCCATACGGGTAGTGACATAATATTTTCCATCATGGTATCAGTGGTGAACAGGGCAGTTATCCGAGCGCGCTAGTACGGATTAGACTGTAGCATAGCAACCTTTCTGATTATTTTGCACTATGATGCATATGAGTATAGGCATAGTGAAATGCCTTATGTTGTAGCATAATGAAATGCTAGGTAATTGGATATTACCAATATTTCCCAAGAATGAAAATTCCCAGTATAAGATTAGTTGTAATACTAAATTCTCAAAATGAAGAGAATTGATCAGCTTAGTTGGGAATGATATTTGACTACTTTCACAAATTTAATTGGTTTACCCATGAAGGGTATGTATGTATATAGATATACATAACTTACAAAGTAAAGAGTATGTTTAAGGATAATGGGATTATGAAGTATTGGAATTACATTATCAATGTTATGTTTCTTGAATCCCCTACCGAGCATTGCTTGCTGAGATATTGTAATTGTTGCAATATGTCAGATACAGGGAAGGAGAGTTAGGGGCTGAAGACTACAGAAGACTTGAAGAAAATAATCTTCAAGGTATACCCTTGAAGACATGTATTTTTGTTTGTTGAGAGTTTTATTGTATGGTGAGCTTGAGTTTTGGATTATGTAATTTGGACAAGTATTGTACTAGATTTGGCTGTACTGTGAACCACTGGATAGACCCTGGAGTTTAATAAAAGTATATTCCTTCAATGGAATTTCATTTTGTACACAAATTGTACTTATGTTATGTATGAAGTGGTGACTTGGGTTTTCAAAACAAGTTCTAAAGAAAAGAATTTCTGCTGCTTTATTTTGCGAAAATAATTTACACTCTTGAGGGCCTTGCCTTTCAAAATACTTTACAAATCATGTTTCAAAAACCCGGGTCATCACAATTAGTCTTGGCTATGTATTGTGTGTAAATGGTTTATGAGAATTAACTTTCATAAAATGCTTCAACACATGAATAATATGCAAAACTAATCATATACACTCCCATTAAGAGGTTAGAACATTAGAATTATTAAATTCTAAACATCTACTTCTCATCATAGTTAGGGAACTCTTTTAAAAACAATTTTTTATTTATTTATAAAACACAAGAAAATTCAAAATCCCTACACATATCTACACCCCCTAGCCTGAATGAAACATTATCCCCATTGTTTGAAAACATAGGATCCTATATGGAAAGATGTAGAAGATGGAGATTTTAAAAACATCTAGGTTGCTTCATAGGGAGCACTAACTTTTACATCTTTAGCTAGACATACTGATGAGTGCAATAACAGTACATTGCAAGGGTTCCTAGAGTGGTAATCTAAGGTGGGTCATGATACAGAGGTGCCCCTAATAGTATCTCATCAATTTCAAGATTTGGCATCTCTGGAAAAGGTTTTAACCTCTAACCATTAACTTTTTGGATTTCTCCATCCTCCTCAATCTCAACGGCCCCATGATGATAAACTGTGCATATATAAGGTTTGATCCATCTATATTTGAGTTTTCCTTGGAAGAGATGCAATCTAGAGTCATAAAATAAGACCTTTTGTCCAACTGTGAAGGATTTTTTTAGGATTTGGTGATCATGTGCAACCTTCATCTGGTCTTTGTATAATCATGCAAAATCATGTGCACCTTTCCTAAATTCTTCCAACTCATCGAGTTAGTGCTTTTGGTGGTTCCCAACAGAATCTAAGTCAAAATTGAGCTTTCCTCATGACACCATTCAACTTTTTGAACATCAATGTGAACTCTCCACCTGGTGATGAAGTTGGTAGGTGCTAATTCATATCCTCAATTTTTACTACCAGGACTCCAAAATTATTTGGTACAACATGAATGAGGCTAACCCAAGTACTGTCAGAGATGGGATACATAATGCCAAGATCTATAAGCTTTATGACTTCATCTTTGACCATGTCCTTCATGTGGGGATTAAGTCATCTTTGAGTTTCCATAGAAGGTTTTGCATTTTCTTCTAGGTGTATCCTATGCATGCTGATGGCTAGACTAATCCCTTTTATGTATGCTATCATCCACCTTGGAGCAATTTTATGTTCCTCAGGGACATCTAAAGCTTACCCTCCTATTCATAGTCTAAATATGATGCTATTATCATTGGTAAGGTTTCATGTGTGCATAGGTGTGAATATTTCAAGTGTCAAGCAAGGTTTTAGGTTTAGAGATGGTGGTCGCTCTATTGAGGGTATTGGGACTGATTCAGAAGGAGGGAGTGGTTCCACATAAGGACCCCACTTGGAGGTATCCATGATTGGAGCAGCCTCCAGAAGGTTGTTTACCTCCTCAATAGACTTGTTTAGATCAAATTCTCCATTGAAGTGCATGAGACAAGCTTCTAGTGGGCCAAAGATAGACAATGGTGGATGAATGCCATTAATTAGACTCTCGATCATATTGACATCGTAAGAATCATTTAGGTCTAAATGTTGTTGATTGGTGTTAAAGACATTTAGCTTAACATTCATGTTGCCAAATGAAAATTTTATTACACAATTCCTATAGTTAATAATGGTGCTAGACATCGCCAAGAATGGATGTCCAAGGATGATTGAATTTTGAATGCCAGATCAGATACAGTTTGGCTGTCCAATACAATAAAATAAACTGGGCAATAGAATTGGTCCACCTATGTCAAGACATCTTCAACCAAACCATGGGGCATCTTGCTAGATATATCCACTAATTACAGCATGGTAGTGATTGGTTTTAACTCACCGAGTCTTAGTTGCTCATAGATAGAGTATGGCAACAAGTTAATGCTTGCCCCTAGGTCAAGTAATGCCCATATATGACATGATCTCCAATAATGCAGGAAATGGTAGGACACTCTGGTTCTCTACTTTGATATGGTCTTATGTTGAACCATAGAGCTTGCCTAATTGGTGAGGAAATCTTTATTTTGTACATTTAGCTTTCTTTTTCTTATGCAAAGTGCTTTTAAGAACGTGGCATAGCCTGGGATATCTTTAATTACATTAAGCAATGGAATATTGATTTGTACATCTTTAAATAGCTCCATTAACTCATTGAAGTTTGTTCCCTTTCTAGCCTTGTTCAGTAACTGAGGAAAGGTGGCTTTAAGCACTTAGGGTACTTCCACTATAGGTTCTACAAGGTTTTTTTATCTTTTCTCTTTCTAGAGTGTTTTGGTTGCCTCTTTCTCATCTTTAGTTTCCTTACCCTATGCTACTTTATTATCAATCTAACTACTACTCCTAAGGGTGGTTATAGACTTGGCATGATCAAGTGGGTTAAGGTTTTCAGAACTTGACTCGATCTCAAATTGGCCCTTTTGGTTAGGGATGGACTAACTAAGGAACTAACCCTTTCCTACATATCTAACTTGGCTATGGCTTGAGAGTTGACATAAACTAAATGTCTACCATCATTTTGCAAGTGGTTAATAAGATAGTCATTCAACACTCTATTTGACGGACAAGACATGGCTATATGGGCTAGGCTAGAGCATATAGCACAAACTTCTTATGGAGGTTTAAGGGATGAGGTAGCCATAAAGGATTGAAACATAGTTTCAATCTTGTCCACTCTACCATCGTACGTGTCCATTCTTGCTAGTATAGAGCCAAGTTTATGGGATAAATCAGTATGCACTCCTATCTCATAGAGACCCCCTCTCTTGGTGGGCTGGTTGTTTCTCTCTCTTTTATTTGAATAATCTCATTATTGGAAATTATTTGTGAGAGTCTAAAGGAACTCCCAAGGCTCGCTCTCATCCTTTAGCATGAGGGTCCCTCCATTCGCTACATCTACCATTTGTCTATTTTGAAGAGTCAATGCCTCATAGAAGTATTGAATTTGCTGCCATTTTTTGATTCCATGAAATGGGCACTTTCACAGTAGTTCATTCCACCAGTCCCAACATTTGTTGTATTATTCATCATATCTTTATTAGAAATTAATAATTTCATGACAAAGGGCATTTGTTTTGTGAACAGGGAAGAGCTTGCTCAAAAACTTTCTAGACAATCATCCCCATGTATTCATGAAACTTACCTCCATGGAATTCCACTATGACTTAGCTTTATCCTTAAGAGAGGACGGGAATAGCCTAAGCCTAATAAAATCATTCAAAAAATTTCAAAACTAGAATGTGGCACAAATATCAACAAACTCCTTGATGTGTAGGTAGAGGTCTTCTCAATCTCAACTATAAAAAGTGGGGAGTAATTGTATGACTCTTGGATTTAACTAAAAGTGGTTAACATTTCCAGGAGATAAAGCTCTACAAGATGGAATGTTGAGTTGTAGTGGCACGGAAAAATCTCTAATGGCCTTACGCTTGACTTCTACTGGTGGTTCAGCCATGGGGATAGGAACTTGGTTTCTTTCCCCTTGTCTTAGGTTGCATTGAATCTCTAGGTTGAAAGGTCTTAGCTCTAGGTTGCATATAATATTGTACACTAAATACCCTAATCTAAATGCTGATTCCAACTCTACATGACAAGCAATCAAATCCTAATAAACACTAATCGAGAAATGTTTTGATTATCTTTGCTTAATACATATGTGGTAACTTCTTAGACCTAAATTTAGACAGCTCCTTCCTTTGTCCAAACTTGACTACTGCCTACTAGCTAGGTTCTGCTCAAAATTTTTTAATATAATCCTTGTGTTTTATACCTCAACTAACATCAATGGAAGGCATGGGAAAATTACTTGGATTTTTAGATACCCATTATAACCACAGTGCTCAGAAGCCACTGGAGTGACAATAGATCGCATCCTTCGAAAAGGTTCATATGAGCTCGATCCCCTAAGTCCCTTTCTAGTTGATTTTAAATTAATATTCAAGGGTTGCAATCATGGAATACAAGGATAATGATTGATTCCTAGGTGGGCTAAGGAGTTGGTGATGAAATCCAATACTTATCTTATAAGGGTTCCATGGGGCCCTTACTATCTTTAATTCCATTCCACCATAAAGTTGTAAATATGCAATGCATTACAAAAGAAAACTAATGTAACTCATATGCAATCCATCTAAGGTTAGATAGGTGCTCTAATTGAACAATCCCAAATAAAGATGCAACAATTATCAATGAATGGTCCTAATCTATATTAATTACACTAACATCCAAATGCAAATTGTCATAAAAATTAAAATTTGAGTGAGAGATACATATAGTGAGGGGTTTGATGATGATCAAGTGTAGGCCACCGTACCCCACACTTGCCCTGTAATATTACAATCCATTTAAAATTTAATAATAGGAAAATTGCAATTTACAATGGGCCTCACTACAAGTTTCACTCAAATCCTAATCTAAGATTCACAAGCAAATGAATCATTTGCAATATAGTACACTAGTGAGGTCGATCCCATAAGGAGTTGAACTAATGTGATGCTAGTGGTCCCATGAGGTGTATATTGAAGTGATGATTTTGAGGCTTTGACTTCATCTTTGATCATGATCTTCATTTCATCCCCATCGATCTCAACTGCTGGATCACCATCTTACTTCCTACAAAAAGTGTCCTAATTAAATCCTAGAAAAATATGATTAATCACATACTTACCTTGGAATAACTTTGGGTTATTTGGTCAAAAAATGCATGTGTTGTGAATTTTGGTCTAAAAATCCTAATTTACCCCTATAAGTTGTAACAAATCGGTAACTAATTAGGTGGTTTTTATGAAAAATTAAACACTTATCAATCTTTGTTTATAAGATATCTATTTAATGGGTCATCTTCTGATTTGGTTTAGTAAGAGAAAGAAAGTAAAAGGACTTCATGTGGGACCTAGACTTCTTTTATTTTTGAGAATCTTTCGTTGTATATGATCCATTGTATGTGAATTGAAGTTCTCACATGAGCTTCTTGAGTTGTTGAAATGTAGGAAAATATGCATGAATTGAAATTTTGGTACCTTTTCACCATCATTTGAGTCAGAGTTGTGCATAGGTTTCTAATAGGTCTGACTTTAATAGTGATACCCAATGATTAGTTTAAATCTCTAAGACCTAGTTTTTGGCATGTGTGACTCATGATGTAGCTTCGAAGGTGCAATTGCTCTTTTTAAGGCAAAATTGGTAATTTTATGCATCTTTTCTTTCGTAACATGGATTTGCAAAATTGTGGAATTAACCCTAATTAATGATAATTAAGTGTTTTCCAAAACTAAAACTACTAAATATAGAGTTATGCATGTAATATTTTTATACCCATCAATTATCTCCAAAATTTCGATTTTTCTCGTCCTGGAGAAAAATTATAAAAATTGAGATACATAAATCCAAAAATAATTCATATCCACTTTTGTTGGTGCTCTTGTTTGCAATTACCATATATGGAAATCCTTTAAGCCCTTAGGTTACCCCTAGTAGACGAGTTATAGTCTTGTAAGGGTTTCAAGAAATGATACCCATAATCATTTTAAAAAATAAATAAAAATCTTTTTTTTCATGAATAATCTTGTTATATTTGACTTAAATTAAACTATAAACTTTAGCATATTTGTAGCAATGATCAATAGTTCAAAATTCTACCCTTATGCTAAAGATATTCCATTAATTCATTAAGCCTCGGAGCATGAGTGTTTAATTATAGTCAATATATATACAATTATTGGTCCCAATGAAAATTGTAACCTAAATTACTATCCGAATGTATGCTTTGACTTCAAATCTCAAATTATATACTTTGAAACTCAAAAAGGAGTAAATAAGAAAGGTGCAATCTCTCATTATTATGTGAGTAAAATTATGTTCATCAAGTCCAAAATTCTCACATATTTGCATATAGAAGAAGAATAACTTAGAAAAAATGATAATGGTCTACTGAAATGATACCAACTATTAAGAATGTTATATTTTACCAAATTCCCTATGCATTCATAATCATGTCCAAGTCATATTCCTCCTAATATTAAGTTAGGACTTCTATTAGAATGAAACATAGGCTTAGGACAGGGTTATTAAAAGTATGGGTATAAGGGTACGCAGAGGTATTTTGAAAGATATGTAAAGGTCTTATACTAGTGTATTCACAACTTTCTTTTGTAACCCATAAGAGTATTCATTTCCTTTTCATTGGATATCCTTTTCATGACGTTTTGCATTCTTCTCACTTTGATTTTTTGAATATATATACATATAGCCTTTCTTACATTTTATCTCTTTTTCATCCCTTTTTTTATATTCATCTCTTGAATTGTACTGCTCATACTTTTTTGAGCATAATTCTTCAACCATATCTACATATTTCTAGAATAACTAGGCAATGGATATATTGTATGTATAATAAGGGTATTGGTTAATGGGCTCACAAACAAAAAAAGCTTGTTGTAAAAGGATTAAGGGGTTAACTATGAGAAAATAATGTAGGGAAGGATAAAAGTTCTGTGTTAATTAAAGAAGGCCTCTATCATTTCCTAGGTTTCATGTCTTAAACATAACCATACACTCAAGAGATAATTGGTATAGTCTTTTAGATGTTTTCCCTATAGTTGACCAATGATAAAAAATAATAAGACCAACTAAGAATTTACATACCTTCGAAGAAAAATTGGAATTTATGTATATAAACCTCAAAGAGGAAGAATTGCTCCGAAACTCATATGGGTTTTGAGTCTCAACAAATCTTCTTCAGGATCTCTAAGATATTTACTCTTCAAGTTGAACTTTATATGTAGCTATTTTGTGCTATAATTATTTCAAGTTTTACTTTTCATGGAATACTTCAGAAAAATGATAAGATAGTAAACTAATTATATATAAATTTATTCAAGAGCCAAAGCCCAAAAGATATCTAAAATATTCAAAAAATTCAAATTCTCATCCTTGTAAAGCAACTTTCACAAAATTATTTTATAAAAAAATTTCAATTTTTCTTTTAAATAAATTCAAAATAAATGACTTAAAAATAACTAAAAGAACTTTGGACACATCAAAATTTAATACCCTATGCCAAAATTAAATTAAGTGTTGTCTCCAATGTTATAAAGCATGGACAAATGAAAACCTAAGTAAAGAGAGAAAAGGGTTAGAATGATAGTACCTGCACTTTAATGATGGTGCAGTGATCGGTTAATGTGGACAAAGATGCAAAATGTACAATGATGATATAAAAGCATCTGTATGATAGTTAAGTGTTTAATTTTGTTGAAAATAGCCCTAGTTTAGCATTTAATTAGATCATCTAACTGACCAATTTTGCAATTTTTAGATAAAATATGAATTTTAGCTTCAATTGATCATCAATTGTTGATTTGCAAAATTTAATAGTGAGATGATCATCAAAGCTAATTTGATGTGTAACATATAGTTTAGATGATTCTAATTTGGTCTTATGTCTTATACATCAACCAAAATAGTCTTGGATAGCTCAGATCAAAATTCGACAGTGTAGATTATCCTGAAGGGCATTGAATGGTTGAGATCAAATCAATGAACCAGATCATAATCAAAGCAAGATGAATTATGGGAGAAGTTCTTAATTGGAAAACAAATTGAAAAGGAGACACCTAAAGAGAAATGCTTGAAAAGAGGAATGAATGAAATTAGAAGCTTGGGAATGTTATAAAAGGAGAAGGAGCAATCACATGATATGGAGGGATAGAGAAGGGCAGCCATAAGGCCTCCCACTTGTGAAAACCATAGCAAATAGCAAAAGGGCTAGGACCAAACTATTGTGTACTTTAAAATTAAAGTCACAAGTGCACAAATCGATAATAGTATAAGCACGAAAGTGAGGTTGATTCCATGAGGAATTGAAAGTTTTATGTGTTAAGTGGTCCTTTCCTTAAACTACTTACCCTAGCCAAAGAGAGTATTTTTATCCTAAATTAAGAATGGAAACTGAACATAAAGTAAACATGGAATATGGAAGCATGCTAAAGGTAAACAAGCATAAATTTAGAAACTTTCCTATGGATACAACTAAACAAATGTTATGCATGTATTATTAATCAATAAGATCATAAATTATAACCATGAAAAAATAAGATTTAAAGTAATTAAAACATACATGTATATTGCACCACATTTAAGATCATTAACATGAGAAGAAATGGAATTTTATTGATGAAAGTTTGTTACAAATGTTGTGCGCACTCTCTATGGAGTGTACCCACCATTTCAATGAGCATATCACACTTCAAAATCTCTCCTCTAACTTCTATATAATTTAATCCAAGCAAATATTTAAGTGCTCAATAGAGATCTAAGGAAAGAGATGGAGAAACAATGAGAAAGAAGGCAATGGTCAGCAATGAATTTAAGGAACTTAGGATGCCAAACAACTTGCCCCAAAGAATCAATGTCTCTTGATTGTTATTATAAGATATTAATAATCTTTTGATCAAGGATTTAAGGATTAAACAAAGATCAAATGAGCTTGGAAAACTAGGGAGTAACAAAAGGAAAGCATGGCATGAACTTAAGATTTAAACAACCATAATTCAAAAGCATAAGGACAAGAAACAAAGACAGGGAACTAAACTTAACTTTAAAGATAAGTCAAGCATGAAATTAAGATCATAATCCTAAGAGAGGAGGCATGGAATGCTAGAGAAAGATGTCAAGCTCCAAAGATGATTGTATTGAAGGAATTGGAAAGGGAGAAGAGATGGGAAGGAGGGAGATGCCGCCTATATGCTCCAAATTAGTGGATGCCCTCATGGGGACTATTTATATGTGTTTTGAACTCATTATAAGGTGACCTAAGGGAAAAATAATGGTAGGATGAGTTTGGAAAAAGAATGGATGGGTAGGATGAGGTGCTGTGGTTGTTTAGGGTAATCAGAAGAAGGGAAGATGGTATAAAAAGAGTGGGAGTTGTTTCCATTTTTCTCCCATGGATGGAGAATCCTATGGAAGAAATGATGTGGTAGGTGGAATGGGAGAGAAAAGAGGGGAACAATTAATGATGGAAAGAGAGAAAAATAATGAGCCATAATTCTTCCTTTAATTATGGCACTCCATGAGCATGACTTTGACTTATGCATTGGATTCTCCTTAAATCATGGCTCTCCATAAACCTTGGCCCAAATGGCTTGATGGTTTGCTTTGACAGCTCATTTTTCTTGGCTTGATAGCTCACCCTTTTAGCTTTGATGGCTTGGCTAGGCTTCATGGCTCTCTTATCTTATCACCTTTCTTCAAGGCTTACATGAGTGGATCCCATGCAAAGGTGGTGGACTTTGATGGCTTGTACATGGGCCCACATTAGCCTCTCATGACTTCTCTAATTCTATCCTTTGCTTACCTTGATCTTTGATTTAATTTTGGATTGGTGATATTTAAGCTTTGACTTGATCTTTTGATCTTGATTTTCATTTTTCATCTCAATCGATCTCGATCATCAAATCATCATCATGACTCCGACAAAAGAAAGAAAAAACTAATTAAATCCAAAAAATATGATTATTCACATACTTACCTTAGAGTATCTTTTGGACCTACAAATTATCAAATATTTGGTATATTAGGTTAGAAATGCATGTGTTATAATTTTTGACCAAAAACCCTAATTTAACACAATAAGTTATAATGTGTGGGCAACTAATTGGGTGATTTTTATACAAAATTGAATACTTACTACACCCCCAACCAAAATTTTGCTAGTCCTAAGCAAAACATGTGAAAAATCATTGAAACAAAATGCTTTCCATTATTGTAGGTACTCACACTTGCAATTAGCACATGCAATAAGCTCTAAAACCCCAAGGTTACCCCTAGTAGATGAGTTAAGCCTCATGAGGGTTTGTAGTGAATATGCCTACAAAATTCTAAAAGGTTGGGTCC
This sequence comes from Warburgia ugandensis, assembly GCA_035236585.1. Classification (NCBI taxonomy): domain Eukaryota; kingdom Viridiplantae; phylum Streptophyta; class Magnoliopsida; order Canellales; family Canellaceae; genus Warburgia; species Warburgia ugandensis. Next base: position 39,611,552 of record CP141134.1, read on the forward strand.
TTCATTTTACCTTAAAGAATCCTCATCCATTAGTAATCTACTATTTCAAACAACTTGATAAAGATGAATGACAATTCTAAAGGTTATCCATACACTAAAGTCATATATTTATAGTTATCTCTCAGAGTGCATGTGTGTGTACAGCTTCATAAGTCAAGATTTATAATTAGATATGCTTATGTTCCATCAAAAATGTGTTATGAGCTCAAATTCTACTATAAAAAATGAAGCTCTTAGAGAAGGGGTTAAACATATTTCTCTTGTTAAAGCTAATGGCTCACATAAAATATAAGCATTGAAAAGACAAAGGAATATGATCCTTAGGAAAATATGTTATTACCAAGAATAGTAGGATAGTTTACCTTAATTCTATCTTTTTATATCCTAATTAAGGCTATCTTCCACCTAAGATCCATAGGTCTTTAAATGGGATGAAATGCAGGATTCGGATAGGTTTAGAAAATAAGGATATAGGGATTTCAAAGGTTCAAAATTGAGTAGAGGTCCTCTTTTGATTGTTGGACGATTGATCCTTGACTATACTAAAGTGAATAACTTTTGTACTCTTGTTTTTCATATATTTCTTTTCCTTTCACTATTTTTTTTTCTTTTTTGAGTAAAAGACTTGTCCTTTTTAAACTTCTCCTACTAACTCTAGTCATTTTGGAATTTAGGTAATGGATATTTATTTTACTGTATTTTTCTAAGTTAAGGTAGGTGGGGTTAAGAAAGAAATGGCTTAATAAAAGGCTGAAGGTGGTAACTAATGGTATATTATACTGGGTAGGTTCTATGTCTCTAGCTATACAAGGATGGCCTATATCATTCCTAGGTTTCTTACAACCTATTAGATTCAATAAATGTTCTGGAAAGAAAGCTAATACTCCTAATTACTCTTTGCAAATAACTAAAACAAAGATAATAGGATTATACAATGTTATTTACGCTGAAGAAAATATGACATTACTTATAACTCTTAGAAAGAAGATAGTCCAAAAAACTCACTTGTTATAGGTCTCCACTAATTTTTCTCAGGGTCTCAAGTCATACCTCACCATTGGCCTAGACGATGTGCGGTGTGTAAGTGTTTTCCAAGACTTAACTTTCATAAAATGCTTCAAGACATGAGTAACATGCAAAATTAACCATATGCACTTCCATTAAGAGGTTAAAGTAGTTGAATCACTAAGTTTTTGAAAATCCAGCCTCATCATAGTAAAGGAACTCTACCTCAAATTTTTATTTTTTCAATTTTTATTTTCCTTTCTATTTTTTGGAAACATAAAATCTCTATTTACATCTACACTCCCCAACCTAGCCAAACATTGCCCTCAATGCTTAAAAGTATAGGACCCTATATTATGAGAGAAAGATGTAGAAGATTGAGGTTTGAAAAACTTATGGGGTTGCCTCCCAAGGAGTACTAAGTTTTATGTCTTTACCCAGACATAATGATAATTGTAAGAAATATGATCTGTAAGGTGCTCTACATCATTCTAATGTGGATCATGGCATTTTGGTGCCTCTAGCATTGTTTCCTCAACCTTAGGGTTAATCAACTCTAGGAAAGGTTTAAGCCTTTGTCCATTAACTTCTAGAATTTCACCATCCTTCTCTGTCTTGATGGGCCCATGAGGATATTTGATGCATACTACATAGGGTCCAGTCCATTGAGATATGAGTTTCCTAGTAAATAGATGCAATCTAAAATTATAAAATAAGACCTTTTGTCCAGGTATGAAGGATTTCCTTAAGATTTAGTTATCATGTTTCACCTTCATTTGGTCCTTGTATAATAGTGCAAAATCATATGAATCCTTTCTCAATTAATCCAGCTCATTGAGTCAGAGTTCGCTGGGTCCCAGTTGCATCAAATTCAAAATTGAGCTTTTTGATAGCCCAATATGCCCTCTGTTCTAGCTCTATTGGTATGTGGCATGATTTTCCATAGACCAGACAGTAGGGTGACATGCCTATAGGAGTTTTGTAAGTAGTGCAATAAGCCCATAAAGCATCAATGAATCCCATAGACTAGTCTTTCCTACTTGGATTGACTCTCTTTTCTAAGATGCGCTAGATTTCCTTGTTGGACAACTCCACTTGGCCATCGGTCTAAGGATGGTACGTGGTAGCTACCCAATGGGTGACACCATAACTTTTCATTAGATTCTTAAGCACTTTATTACAAATGATTTCCCCCATCACTCATGATTGCACATGGAGCACCAAACCTTGTAAAAATATTTTCCTTTAAAAATTGTACCACCACCTTGTGGTCATTTATTTTCCTTTAAAAATTGTACCCACTTGGATACGTAGTTGACTCCCACTAGAATGTATACATTCCCAAAAGAATTAGGAAAGGATCCCATAAAATCTATGTTCCAAACATCGAATGGCTCAACAACAAGGATTGTGTATAAGGACATCATGTGTTTCCTTCCTAGCCATTAACACCTTACACATTCTTTATAGTAATCATGTGCATCTTGGAAAATGGTGGGCCAATGAAAACCACACTTCAAAATTTTTGCAGCTATCTTTCGTGATCTAAAATTTCCCCCACATGCATGATCATAATAGAAGGTGATAATTTGACTATGCTTACTATCTGGTACACATCTCTTAATCGCCTGACCGTGACAGTACTTGAAGAAGTATGGATCATACCGAGAAAAGTATCTAACCTTGATCAAGAAACTTTTCCTATCTTCTTTGGTCCAATGATTAGGCATTTGTCTTGTAACAATATAATTGACTATGTTATGTCTCCATAGCAAGGAAAAGTGGGAAATATGCATTAACTTTTCATTTGGGATGGATTCAGTTATACACACATTATCACTAGTGTGCTCCACCACTAATCTGGGTAAGTGGCCTACTGTGACATTTTCAGAACCTGTCTTATCCCAAATTGCTAAGTCAAATTCTTGTAGTTGGAGTATCCAACTAATCAACCTAAGCTTTACATCCTTTTTAGAAAGGTACTTTAGAGTTGCATGTTCCGAGTGCACTATAACTTTAAACCCTAATAGGCATGATCTAAATTTATCTAGAGCAAACACTATAGCTAACAACTCTTTTTCCATGGTCTAGTAGTTGAGTTGCACATCATTTAGTGTTTTATTAGCATAGCATATAACATAGGGAAGTTTGTCAATGCATTGCCCCAAAACATCTCCAATGGCATAATCCAATGCATCAAACAAAATCTTGAATGGTGCATTCCAATCTAGTGGTCAGATATTGGGTGCAGAAGTCAACTTGACCTTTAACCACACATATGCTTTCTTACAATTTTTATTAAAGTAAAATATGTATGGATGGATCAGATCCAATTTCAACGATGCAGATAATTTTGAAGATCAATAAGGCAAGAAGGGATGGTTTCCTACAAGAAAATAGTTCTAATAAGGAGAGGAGATTAGGGATAAGATTTGGAAGAAGAGGAAGTTTCCTAAGAGGAAACTAACTCCTAGAGGACAAGGAAAGAGGAAGAGAAAAGAATTAGAAGGGTGGAAAGTTTATAAAGAGGGAACCATGGGAGCCCAAAAAGGGGGAGTTTTTTTTTTTTTTTTTTTTTTTTTTTTTTTTTTTTAACTTAACTTTGCTTGCCATTCCCTTCTCTTCATTATCTTTACCGTTATTGGGTTGCTTTCATCATTTTTTTGTCTTTTACCATCTTCCACTTTCCCTCCTTTGTTCACTCCCTCTCTTATTTCCCCCTCTCTCTCACGTTACATCTTCCCTCATTGCCTATTGCTTGCCTCCACTATCCAATCAAGTACCACCTTCTATTCCTAGTTGTTTTCACTGCCCAATCTCCTCCGTCTTCCTCTTCTTCCTTTGTTGGGTTTCCCTCTTTCCTGTTTTTTTTTGTTTTAACCTGATTTTCTATGGATTTGCCCTTTACTCTTTAATTTTAATTACATATAAATCCTTATTTCAATTACTTTTGTGTCCCTATTACATTCCAGTTATGTTTTATCTGTGTTTTGCATATCCAAGAATTGCACAATCGAAGCCAAATTAATTAAGACTTAACCAAATCAATGGGTTAGCCTTAACCAATAAGATCTCTCTATTTCTTCTTTGTTTTTTATCAGATCTTTAATTAACTTTCAGATTTCCTTTTTAGGGCATCCCTTGGCTTGATTAATGTCTCTAATCTTTAATTTGAACTCTAGAAAGCAATTTAAGTCTTTAAAACTCAAATTTCTTATCTAGCCTAGTTCTCTAAGAATTTTTTGAATCTTCTTAATCCATCCGTTGGATAATCAATCAGAAGCACTCGAAAGATAATGATAAATGTTGATTGAAGTTTATGAAACTAGATCTAAAGAAATTGATGATAATTAGTAGAGGGAAGTAGTTTTTTTTTAGTTAAATTTCTATCTTTTTTAATTGTACCTCTATAATTTTCATTGATTACATACATCTAAAGTCTGATTGCACTTTTTGTTAATTTTTTTAATGATTAAATTTTATTAAAAATCCAAATTCTCAAAGCTAGTCCTTAACGGATCAACCTATACTTGCATACACTGTACTACAATAGCCCATGCACTTGTAGAAAACTCAAAAAGTTTTTAGCCCCATTGTCGGGGACACGCAACAAGGTTTTCATAAAATTTAATTAAAATTTAAAAAATAAAATAATTCTAATAATTTAAAAAATTTCCAAAAAAAATATATTTAGGAATTGCATACTTTTAGAATTTTAGTCATTTTTAGGTGCATTTTTCAATTTTCTTATTGCATCATCACCTTGTTTCCTGAATTTGGTACTTATTTCTATTTTTCTTTTTTAGGAAATTGGCAAGTAGATCTCCATCAAAATACAAATTTCCTTGCTTTCCTAGAATAAAATTTTCACTTTCTTTTGAGTGAATCTTATAGTGAGGCTCCTTTATAATATGCACTTTTCATTTTAATTTTAAAAGGGCAGTATAATATAGGGCAAGTGTAGGATAAGATGGCCCATACTTAATATTCATTAGAAACCCCACTGTAAGTATCCTCCACTCCTTTTATTTTCCATATTAGGGTTTGCATTTAGAATAGTCCCACATTTTTTGGTAGAATAATTGCATATAAAAAGCATATTTGATAATTGCTGCATTTTTAGGGTTTTGCATTAGTTTATTGTTTTAATTGCTTTCCTATAACATGTTTACTACTTTAAGGTGATATATATGTTGATCGAATTGCCATGGAGTGTGTAAATTAATTAGTAAGGGCACCCAAACCCATAAGATCTATAATAACCCCAATTTTTGTAATTGATTGAGAAAATCAATAAAGTTTGAGTTTCAAATATTTTGCGCTGAAATAGTAGGGTTATTTAGAATATATTTTTTATAAAATTATAATCAAATAATAAGCCATGTAAAATTAAAATTAAACTTAGAAAATCCTTCAAAATGACTATAAGCATGACAAATTTTGAATTCGGATGAAAAATCCTTAAGTTTCTTCATTTCTTAAACAAAAGGGTAAAATAGTATTTTTACCCAAAAATCAAAATCTCCCAAAAATTAAAATATGAGACATAAAAATTTAGAATGTATTGAGAAATATGAATCCAATGCCACTAAGTACACTCAAATCTGAGATCATGGGAATAAAACCCAAAATTTTATACATAAATGGCGAAACGGTCTTTTTACACCATGTGGGGCCCACAAGGGACCCAAAAATGAATCTTATGAGCAGCCCACATGAAGTCATGGGTCAAAAAACACCAGCTGATCTTGGGGAAGAAAAATGGAGCATGGGGAAGAAAAAATGGAGCATGGGAGACTTTCATGCCATTTAATAATAAAAAATTAAATATTATAATCATGAAAAAAAGACCAAAATGCCTATAAATACAACCCTAAAAACCCTCCAAAAATACTCATAAAATTCCCACAAAATTTTCTTCACTCTCCCTGAAAAATTAGACCTAGATCCCTCCCCAAAAACCCAAAATTTCCAAGAGATATCTCTCTTTTCTATTTCTTTTTCGTTTTAGATTGGAACAAGAGACCTAAAATCAATTAGGCACTCTGTTCTAGATCTAATTTCATCAATTTTACCATCCAAAACTTCCCACCATATCCATTCTACAAAACCCGCAAAGCAATTTAAAGATCCAACGGTTCAAACAACAGCAATTTCCAAGAAAGGTGGATCTTAGGCCATATCTTCATCAACAAGGTATTCTTTTTAAATTGGGCATATAACCAAGGTTTTTTCTCCAAACAGGTAGGTGGGAAGACTTTCTATAGATGTTTAATACTAGTTTACGTAATTTTTAATTTACTGTAATTTATTTTGATGATAAAAAAGGTAAAAATAGAGTAATAACAGAACCCTTAATTCAAGATCACAGAGTGCTCAGATGAAAATTTTGACTGCACCAATAGATCCAAAAGGCTCCAAATCCCCTAGGGTAGAATTTTCACAATGATCGGAGTCATTTTGGGCCCTCAATTGAGAGAGGATGGATTGGACGGTCTAGAATGGACTGTCCGATCTCTGGATCTAACAGCACCCAAGACACACACTTGACGCATCGTCGGAAACTGCGCATGTAGAAACATTCCACATGCGTACTGCACGTGGGACGTCGTGCCAAGTGGTACGACGGCGTGTCCATCAAAACAACGAGCGGATGCGCTCGATGAGCGTCCCGTTTACAGGCGCATGAACGACAAGCGTCTTGCTCGTCCCTTCTGCATCCGTGGACACCCCGTGAGGGCGCTTCTACAGTTCATCATAGTGGACGCACCTGACGAACAGAGCGTGTTCCGCCCGACTAATCTAGGCTGTCCGTTCCTTGGGCCCAGATCAGATTCAAGCCCTAAGAAGGACTGTGAACGTCCATATCACATTCTGGAGTCATCTAAACTCCAAATTAAGATCGGACAGAAGCTATGGAAAGCTTGAAACCTATATTTTCTGATGAAATGATAAAATGAACATAATATTCAGTAAAAATTTCTGTATTAAAGAAACAAGTTTCCAATTACTTAGATCTTAAAGATCTGAGATGATTAGAACTTGAAAATATGTTTTACTAATGATATACTATTAAAATAAAGTGAGATCTATGGTTTATTTGGACATATCTGAGATATATTAAGGGATCTACCCATTATGGTAGAAAAACCCTAAAAATACAAAGGGACCCACTTGATCAATGAGATCAAGTGTGATCAAATCCTTGGGATGGATAAAATGAATGTTGATATGATGAAATCCAAGAAATCATGGATGGATTATGAAAAAATGGACCAATATGATCTTTGGACCTTAATAAAGAAAATCCCCTAAATATAACTAATACCCTTAATCAAAGAAAAAGATCTAAGATCTAATGGTTGGATCATAAGTAAAGGTTTCTAAAAATGTTAATGTAATTAGTTTCATTTTACATAATAGCATTTTAAATATGATTATGTTATAAAGCATGCTAGTATAACATTTAGACTTTAGCATGATATGTGATTTCATTGTTATCATAAGGTGGTAGATTTAATTATCTTAGGGGCACTTTAGTATGATTTCATGCCATTCTAATTTAGGACCATGCTAGAATTTCATATAAGTTTATACTATAGTATGAGATTATACCTTAAATCCATGTTAGTTTAAATTGAGTTATTAAGGTATATTAGTTAGAAATCATGTTAGAGTAATTTTAAGTACCTTGCCTCATTATCATTAAGTGTTAAATTATGTAGTTTTATGCTTTGAATTTATAATTCATTTATGGTTAAATGTTATTAGTAGATCTACTTGTTATCAGATAAAGAGTATAAAACATCATAAATGTAATTTAATGAGAAAGTAGAGTTTCATGACACAAATAAGAATGGAGTACTTTGGACTTAATTAGTAAGGGCTATAGTTAGTAGGACAATATAAAGATTATCAAATCCTTGGCCCAAACTAGGAGAAGAATAATAAACCCCATGAATGACATTATAAATATTCATGGACTTAATTAAAATCCATTAGAAAGAGTACTTAGGGTAAACATGCTTATAGGAACCTTATGAAAGGTTGAGCTATGGTCATTCTAGTGAATGATGAACATAGTAGTTAAGGGGGTTATCTAATAGAGCCTCGCTCTTCCTCTACCTTCTGTTGACGTTTGTGAGGTCTAAACGCCTCCTTACATGAGGATTGAAGTAACCACTTTGTGTTCACCCATTCAGCTAGTAAGCCTTAGCCAATTGGAAATAAGAGGAGCAGTCTAGATTTAGGCTTAAATAAGTTACCTTCAACCAGCACATTAACTAGTTGAATAATAATAATAAGAGCATAAAAGGTTAGTAAATTACCTAACCCTAATAAAAAGAGTAAGATAAGGATGATCAAACAAGATCCATTAGATCTTGAATGATCAAGAACAATAAGAATAAGAATACTATATTGTACTTAGTATGCATGTTTATTAGTATACTTGTTATAGTTCATTAGATTAGATAATCCAAACCCTTGATCAAAGATGATTCAAGGAAGAAAACCCAAGATCATCCTCCTTAGGGTTGATCCAATAACTGAACTTAGATCAAAGAAGAACTAGATGATAGAAGATCTAGGACCCTGATCTTTATCAACATGTGTAGATTGCAAATCAATGGATCTATGAAAGATCAAGATCAATGAGATGGACACACAAAGACTTAGAGATAGAAAAAATACTTAGATATGAATGATCTAAAGATCATTCTAAACATTAGATCTAGTGATCAATAGGATTGTTCAAAATTTATATATTGACAATATGTATGGATGTACAGATTACATACATCAGTAAGGATCATGGAAGATTGGGGAAAAGAGATCAATCCTTAAAGGTACAAGGATTTGATGAATGCATTTACATGAGATATACATGATTGCGCTCATGATCTTATGTTGACAAGAGTAATCTTAATACTTGTATTAAATCTCTTGAAAACCTTATGATCCAACCAAACACATATAAGATGGTTGAGGACTAAACTATAAGTGAATAGGGAACTAGAAAATATTTCAGCCCTAAGTAAACAGACATATGGTCTGATTATATGAAATCTATTTTACATACAAGCTTGGAGGCTTGTGAGTTTGTTTTAATAGGCATAAGCCTAGGAGAATGCTATTGCTAGAGGAGTTATGAGGGTTTGGCCACCCGCTCCTTGAAATTTGATGATATGATGATACCTCGCCCAAAGAGAGGCTAAAAGTCGGGTGGTGGCAATTATGGGAAGGCCACTACTATGAAAGTCTTGCCCCCCCATACAGGCAGTGACATAATATTTTCCACCGTGGTTCAGTGGTGAACAGGGCAGTTATCCAAGCGCGCTAGTACGAATTAGACTGTAGCATAGCAACCTTTTTGATTATTTTGCACTATCATGCATATGAGAATAGGTATAGTGAAATGCCTTATATTGTAGTATAATGAAATGTTAGGTAATTGTATATTACCAATATTTCCCAAGAAGGGAAATTCCCAGTATAAGATTAGCTATAATACTAAATTCTCATAATGGAGAGAATTGATCAGCTTAGTTGGGAATGATATTTGACTACTTTCACAAATTTAATTGGTTTACTCATGAAGAGTATGTATGTATATAGATATACATAAATTACAAAGTAAAGAGTAGAGACATGAATATGTTGAGGGATAATGGGATTATGAATTATTGGAATTACATTGTCAATTATTATGCTTCTTGAATCCCCTACCAAGGATTGCTTACTGAGATATTGTACATGTTCCAATATCTCAGATCCAGAGAAGGAGAGTTAGGAGCTGAAGACGATAGAAGACTTGAAAAGAATAATCTTCAAGGTATACCCTTGAAGACATGTATTTTTCTTTGTTGAAAGTTTTATTGTATGGTGAGCTTGAGTTTTGGATTATGTAATTTGGACAAGTACTGTAATAGATTTGGCTGTACTGTGAACCATTGGATGGATCCTGGAATTTAATAAAAGTATATTCCTTCAATGGAATTTTATTTTGTACACAAATTGTACTTATGTTATGTATGAAGTGGTGACTTGGGTTTTCAAAACAAGTTCTAAAGAAAAGAATTTTCACTGCTTTGTTTTGCGAAAATTTTTTACACTCTTAAGGGCCCTGCCTTTCGAAATACTTTACAAATCATGTTACAAAAACCCGGGTTGTCACAAGATCAAGGGTGGATTTCATCACCGCTCCTCAGTCCACCTAGGATAATCACCACAAGCGTGCAACCCTACCTTTCAAATTAATCTAAAATTAGTTAAAAAACATATGGGGCCATCATATGCTCATAGGACCCTCTTACTAAGATGTGATCTATTGTCACTCCAATGGCTTCTAAGAACTGTAGTTATAGTTGGTATCCAAGATCCAAGTGATCTTCCCACACATTTTGTTGAGGTTTAAATGCCTCCTTACATGAGGATTGCTAGATTAGGCTAATTTAAATGCAGTAGTCAAATCTGAAAGAGAGGAGTTCTATATTAGGCTAATTTAAAAGCATTGTCCTCATACAAATTCAAGAAAATCAAAATATTACTACTTATTAGCGTAAGGATTATTTGATTGTGTATCATTCTAGAAAATTAGGTTGCATCATGTAGGTTAGTTTCTCCTCTTAAAAAAAAAAAAAAAAAAAACTCAATATTTGATTTTTTGTATGCAAAGTTGAGGACAATGACCTATAGAGAAGGCAATAGATTAGATGCATCAATGGATAGGTTAGATATTATGGAAAGTCAATTGCTTAGGATGATAACTTCTAGGCAAGCTACGACAAACTCAATACCATAATGACTATACCTATTCTCAGCATCCCTATACCACTCCTTCATGGCCCTCATCAAGTTCCACATATAATGTATACTATCAGGAGCTAGTGAATTCACCTAATGAATTCACGTACCCTAACAATTTTTATCCTGAGACAAATTACGAAGACTCTAATGGATGGGCTAAGCTTCACAAACAACCATGGTCTCAGGATTACAGATATTAGGAAAAACCACAATGGTCCTACTCTGGTCAACACTACCATGATTATTTAGATTATCAAGGACAGCCATCTTGGGTTCAACCTGCTCAATCCTTTTTCAACACCTCCATACCATAACCTTACCAACCCTATGAATCATTTCCTCCGCAGTATGAAGAACAACCATTAAAAGAGGATATGCAAAAAAAATTTGAGGGGGTAAAACAAACCATGGTTGCTAATGAGAAGTGGCATGAGGAAATGAAATGAGAGAGCAAGGAATGGATTGCAAAATGAAATCAATATGGGAAACTACTAATACAAACATTACTAAAACAGATGAAAAGAGCCATTTAGTAGTGATAATAGCATGAAAATTTCTTATTATGCTTCTGAGCCACAAAGTCTACAAACATCCTTAGAAACCTCCAACTCATATCTACTTGAGCCATGTCTTACTCCTTATTACGATTATGATGAAGAGACTTCCATTGATGAAGAAAATGAAGTTGTAGAAACATCCAATTCATATCCTCCTGGATCGTGTCCTACTAATTTTTATGACTTTGATGAAAAGATATCCATCGATGAGATAAATGAGTTGTTGGATATTGTGCTGTTAACAAACACTTCTCAATGGCAAGCTAAATTAGAAACCAATACAAAGCTTGAAATTTCAATTGAGCCTTGCAATGTAGAACATGTACCTAATTGGGACCTACAAACTTTATTTGAACATTCACAAGATAGTCAGGTGGGCCCATTTAAAACCTTACATGTGCCAATAGAACAAGAAGAAGAGTCCATGAATGTATTAGCTCTACATCAACCAACTTTAGAGTACACATTAGAAGATAACTAGGGTTTAAGTCAAACCTTGTCCCCACCTCTAGGAATACGAGAAAAACCTTTGAAGTGGAGAAATTATATTGACTACCATGAAATTTTGAGGATGGGGGATCATTGATATGATTCCCCACAATTAAAAGTCATGGTGGTTTTCGTTTTTTTAATGTTACCACCACCAAAAGTTTTAAGGTGGAGGCAGTATATAGATTATTGCGAGATTTTAGAGTGGCGTGAGAAATCCCACCATTTCATCTTAGGGTTAGGATTAGGACAAATATGCTAACCTAGTTAGTTATAGGTTTAGAAAGTTAGGTTTAGCCATGTTTGGCTGAAGACGTAAAACTTAGCACTTCCTAGGAGGCAACCCTAATGTTTTTCTTAAAATCTTCATCTTCTACATCCTTCCATTATTATATAGATCTTATGTTTTCAAACATTAGGGACAATGCTTCGTTCAGGTTGAGGACTGTAGATACATATAGAGATTTTGAATTTTCTTCAGTTTTCTTGATTCTTAAAAATTAAAATTTTTTTTTTTTTTTTTAAGGTAGAGTTCCCTTACTGTGATGATAACTGAATGTTCAAAATTTAGTAATTCCATGGTTTTCACCTCTTAATAGGAATGCATATGATTAGTTTTACACACCATTCATGTGTTGAAGCATTTTATGAAAGTTAATTCTTGAAAACTAATTACACATAGTAGATGTCAACACTACTAGAGAGGTATGATTTAGAGACCTTGAGGAAAATTAGTAGAGACCTATAACCCACTCAATGAGATTTGGAGACTATCTTCTTTCAGAGAGTTATAAGTAATTTCATAATTCTCTTCAGTGTATATAAATTAGTATGATCTTGTTATCCTTGTTTGGTTAAACATCAAGAATAAATAAGAGTAATAGCTTTATTTCCCAAAAATTTATTGATTATGATAGGCTTTAGGAAACCTAGGAAATGATATAGGCCATCCTTGCTTAGACTAGAGACATAAAGCTTACTCAGTATATCATACCACTAGTTAGCCCCTTTGAGCCTATTATTAAGCCTTTTTCTCTTAAACCCCACTCAACTTAACCCAAAATAAACTAGAAAAATAAATAAACATTATTAATTTTCAAAATGGGTAGAGTTAGTAGAAAAAGTTCAAAAATAGGAAAATAAGTCAAAGAAGTGAGAAAAATTAGCTATCTTTCTTCCAAAGAAGCTAAAGAAAAAGAATAAAAAAAAGAAAAGAAATTGAAATTGAAATTGAAATTGAAACTGAAAATGAAAAAGAAAGACAAAAATATGAAAGAGATATTCACTTCAAGTACAAGACCATAAGAAAAAGTTGTCCTAATGGATATTCATTGAAGACCTCTACTGAATTTTAAACCTTTGAAATCCTTATATCATTCTTTTCTAAACCTATCCTAAGTTTACATTTCATCCTAGTAAAAGACGTATTGATCGTAGGTGGAACATAGCCTTAAAGAGGAGATAAAAAGAAGGAATTAAGGTAAAAGATCCGTAATATTCTTGGTGATAACATCCACTCTTAAGGATCACTTTCCTTTGTCTTATGAGCATTTAAAAGATTTATGTGAACTATTAGGATATTGGATTCAGTCACATAATGAGAGAAATATATTTAAACCCTTATCTGAGAGTTTACCTGTGAGGATTTGAGGTCAAGACATATTTCCAATGGAATTTAAGTATATCCAGTTAGAAGTCAAGATTTATGTGACTGTACACACACACACACACACACTCTCTCTCTAAGAAATAACTCAAATAAAATGTCTTTAATATGCTTATGATGTGTAAAATTGTCAAATCTTCTCCATTAAGTCATGAAAAACTAGTAGATTGCTAATGAATGAGGATTCTCTAAGATATTCACTGCAAACCCTCATGAGACATAACTCGTCCACTAGGGGTTCAAGGGCTTGCTACATGCGCTAATTGCAATTGTGAATACTTATGATAGTGGCATCTTGTATTGTTTTTGAAAAATATTTTTTCACATGTTTTGATCGAGACAAGCAAAATGCTGGTTGGGGGTGTGTTAAGTATTCAATTTTGGTCAAAATACCTCTAATTTAGCATTTAATTACATCATCTAACCGATCAAAATTGCAATTTTTAGTTCAATTTTTATTTTAGCCCTAATTGATCATCCAACCATTAATTCATTAAAATTAATAGTCAGATGATCATTAGAGCTAATCAAAGGTATGATGTATAGTTCAAATGACTCTAATTTTATCAGTTGTTTTATAGATCAACCAAAATATGATTGGATGGATCAGATTGAATTTCAATGGTGCAGATCGTCTCCGTGACTAATAAGGCAAGAGGGGATGGTTTCTTAAAAGAAAATAGTTCTAATATGGAGAGGAGAACTCCTAGAGGATAAAGAAAGAGGGGGAGAAGAGAATTGGAAGGGTGGAAAGTTTATAAAGAGGGAACTGTGGGAGCCCAAAAAGGAGTCTGTTTTTTTTGTTTCCTTGTCGTTGCCTGCCATTCCCTTTTATTCATTGTCTTTATTGTTATCGAGTTGCTTTCATTGTTTTTGTGTCTTTTACCATCTTCCGCTTTCTCTCCTTTGTTCGCTCCCTCTCTTATTCCCTCTCTCTCTCTCACGTTACTTCTTTCCTCATTGCCTACTGCTTACCTCCACTATCCAATCACTGCACAACTTTTTGTTCTCAGTCATTTTCACCACCCAGTCTCCTCTCACTTCCTCTGTTGAGTTTCCTTCTTTCCTTTTTTTTGGTTTTAACCAGATTATCTATTAAATTTTGGATCTACCCTTTACTCTTTAATTTTAATTACATTTGAATTCCTTGTCCCTGTTCTATGCTAGTTTTGTTTTATCTATGTTCTACCTATGCAGGAATTGCACAATCCAAGCCAGATTAATTAAGGCTTAACCTAATCAATCGGTTGGCCTTAACCGACAAGATCTCTCTGTTTCTTATTAGATCATTAATTAACTTTCAAATTTCCTTCCTAAGGCATCCCTTGGTTTGATTAATGTCACTAATCTTTAATTTAAACTCCAAAAAGTGATATAAGCTGTTAAAATCCAAATTTCTTATCAACCCCAGATCTCTCATAATTTTTTGAATCTACTTAATCAATCTGTTAGATCGTGAATTAGAAGTACCAGAAAGATAATGATGAATTCTGATCAAAGTTATGAGACTAGATATGAAGAAATTGATGATAATTGGTCTAAGGAAGTAGATTTTTCTTGTTTTTAAGTTAAATTTCTGTCTTTTTTAATTGGACCTTTGAAATTTTCATTGATTACATACATCTAAAGACTAATTGCAATTTCTATTAATTTTTTTCATTTAATTTTAGAATAATTAAATTTTATTAAAACCCCAAATTCTTAAAGCCAATCCTCGTGGGATCGGCCTGTACTTGCATATGCTATATTACAATAGACCGTGCACTTACGAAAATCTCAACAAATTTCATCCACCATAAAGCTTTAAATATGCAATTGAAAACAAAAGAAAACTAATGCAACCTATGTGGTATCTAACCAAAGTTAGATAGGTGCTTTAATGCAACAATCCTAAATAAAGATGTAACAAGTATCAATGTATGACCCTAATCTATATGATATAATCTACCATCCAAATGCAAAATTTTACTAAATGCAACTAACTAGAAAAATAAAAAGAAAGTGGGTGATACTTATAAGGGTGTTTTTGATGTAGATCAAGTGTGGGCCACCATACACCACACTTGCCCTATATTTATAATTAAAATGGGATAATAAAATGCAAAATACAATGGGCCTATGTACAAGTTTCACTCAAATCCTAATCTAGGAAAGCAATGAAAAAAGACTAGTCTAAGTTGATGAAGCTTTGGCCCATAGGATCACCTTTGCATCTTTGTCAATTTTCCTCACACAAAAATCAAATAAATATGGTCAATATGAGGAAAATAGAAATAGATACAAAAATAAAGAAAAATACCTAAACGAATGCATCCTAAACCTAGACCAGAGGTAAATAATCCAAGTTAAGATCCACTACACAATCCATTGTAATTCCCCGACAATGATGCCAAAAACTTGTCATGTATTTTAAAGTTAAATGTGCAAGTGCATGAATACATTATAGTATAAGCGTGCAAGTGAAGTCAATCCCATGAGGAATCAAATGGTTTATCTGTTAAGTGAGCCTTTCTTTAAACTACTTACCCTAGCCGAAGAGAGTGATTTTTATCCTAAACTAAGAATGGAAACTTAACATAAATGTAAATGTGGAATATGGAATATGGAAGAATGCTAAAGGTAAACAAATATAAATTTAGAAACTTTCCTATTGATAAACTAAAAAAATGTTGTGCATGGATTATTGTTCATTAAGAGCATAAATCATAACCATGAAAAAAACAAGATTTAAAGCAATTAAAACATACATGTATATTGCGCCACATTCAAAATCATTAACATGAGAAGGAATCGAATTTTATTGATGAAAGATTTTTACAAATGTGGTACGCATTCTCCATGGAGTGTATGAACCATTAGTGAGCATATTACACTCCAAAATCTATCCTCTAGCTGCTATGTAATCCAATCCAAGCAAACATTTAAGTGATCAATAGAGATCTAAGGAAAGAGATGGAGAAGCAATGAGAAAGAGGGAAATGGACAACAATGAATTTAAGGAACTCAGGACGCCAAACAACTTTATCCAAATAATTAATGTATCTTGGTTGTTAGTACAAGAGATTAGTGATCTTTTGGTCAAGGATTTAAGGCTTAAACAAAGATCAAATCAGCTGGGAAAACTAGGTAGTAACAAAAGGAAAATAAGGCATGAACTTAAGATTTAAACCACAACAAATCAAAAGCAACAAAACAAGAAACAAAGACAAGGAGCTAACCTTAACTTTAAAGAGAATTCAAGCATGAAATTGAGATCCCAAGAGAGGAGGCATCGAATGTTGGAGGAAGATCTCAAGCTCCAAAGATGATTGGATTGAAGGAGTTGGATTGGGAGAAGAGATGGGAAGGAGGTAGATGCCCACTATATGTTCCAAATTTGTGGAAGCCCTCATAGGGACTATTTATAGGTGTTTTGAACTCATTCTAAAATAATCTATGGCAAAAACAATTGTGGGATGCAGTTGGAAAAATAATGGATGGGTAGAATGAGGTGTGGTGGTTGCTAGGGTAATCATAAGGGGGGAACGTGGTGGGAAAAGAGGTGGGAGATGTTTCCATTTTTCTCCCATGCATGGAGAATCTCATGGAAGAAATGATGTGGTAGGTGGAATGGGAGAGAAAAGAGAGGGACAACTAATGATGAAAAGAGAGAAAAATATGAGCCATAATTCTTCCTTTAATTATGGCACTCCATTAGCATGACTTATTTGACTTATGCATTGGATTCTTCCTAAAACATGGCTTTCCATAAAGTTTGGCTCAAATGGCTTGATGGCTCATTTGGCTTAGTTTGATAGCCCACCCCTTTGGCTTTGATGGCTTGACTAGGCTTCATGGCTCTCTTAGCTTATCACCTTTCCTCATGGCTTGAGTGGATCACATGTAAAGGTGGGGGACTCTGCATGGCTTGTACATGGGCCCACTTTAGACACCTATGACTTCTCCTATTCTAACCTTTGCTTTTCTTAGTCCTTGATTTCATTTTGGATTGATGATATTTATGCTTTGACTTGATCTTTTGATCTTGATTTTCATTTTTCATCTAGCTCAATCTTGGCCATCAGATCATCATCTCAACTCCTACAAAAGAAAAAAACTAATTAAATCCAAAAAAATATGATTATTCACATAGTTACCTTAGAGTAGCTTTTGAATTTAAAAATTATGAAATATTTGGTATGTTAGGTCAAAAATTCATGAGTTATAATTTTCGACCAGAAGCCTTAATTTAACGCGATAAGTTATGACACATGGGCAACTAATTGCATGAGTTTTATACAAAATTGAATACTTATAAAAAACCATGCCCCTTCCATTCTCCTTCCTTTCTCTTTCCCTTCTCCCTTCTCCCTCTCTCATTCTCCCTCTTTGCTTCCTTGTTCCCACTTTACCTCTTGCTACTACTTCTCGCTCCTACTCTCTCTCTTTCTAGTACCACATCTCTCTGTTGCCCCGCACTCTCTCATTCTCTCTCAACCTCCCTCTCTCTCTATTTCCATGTCATCCACCGCTGCCCCAACTTGTCTCACTGATCCCCCCTCTCTCTCTATCTCCTCTCTTTCTCTCTCTTGATTTCAGTAGGAAACTAAAATCCCTTTATTCTCCTTCTCTAGTTCCCTTACTCTGCTCTCTTCACTGCAGCATCCTCAACCCTTTCTCTCCCTTTGCTCTCTCATTCTCTCTTTTATCCCCTTCTTGCTTGCCTTTCTCCACTCCACATGATGCCAAAACTCCTCTGTCTACCTCCTTCCCTCTCTACTCTGGCACCAATGCTACACTGCATAGTGCCTACACCTCGCTGCTCTCTCTCTCTACCGGCTGGCGAGTCTTCCCCCAGCACTACTCACTCTCCCTCTTTCATTCTTCACTGCATCGACACAATTGACATCTATCTATTACTACTCCTAAGAGAAAACCCAGGTCATGTTTCCCATGGAGTGTAACACCCCTAATTTTTTTTGTAATAAAAATATAATAGTGAAATTGAAGATTTTCAGGAAAAATCATGCTGGAATATTAAGTTTAGCAAAAACGTACTTCGTACAGAAGTACAAATAAGTCACAAAGATATGCATAAGTGAAAACATATCTCACGAACCCTTCAGAATGACTGTAAGCACGGTGCATTCTGAATTCGAAGTGAAAAACCTTTATTTTGTCCATTTAAGAGCAAAAGGGTAAAATGGTAATTTTACCCTAGCTAAGGTCTAAGACATTAAATTTAGAATGTACTCAAAAATACGAGTCCAACACCACTAAGAACACTTAATTCCGAGTTCGTAGGAGTAAACTCAAAATTTTATACATAAAGGGCAAAATGGTCTTTTTACACATATGGGGCCCACAAAAGACCCAAAATGGAATCCAATGACCAGACCACATGCAATCATGGGTCAAACCACTACCACTAGCTAGTGGAGAAGGAGGTGGTAGTGGGAATAAAATAAATATTAAATATTAAAAAGGAAAAAACATAATAATTAGGTGATATGATGAAAATTACTAAAGATCCCTATAAATAGACATAAGAAAAATTCCCAAAAATATTCCAAAAATACATCAAGAAGTCCCCTAGACTCTACCAAAATCTTAGACCAAAATTCATCCTCCTTCTCCCTCTTTTCTCCTCCCTTTCCTTGCATTTTATTCCCCATGTTAGAGTGTCCACAGAAGCACCCGGAGGAATATTCCTCCTCTGGATATCAGGCGCTTCCACAAACACGTGGTCCCAACGAGAAGGGTTTTCATCTTGTTACGGTTTTTGAGCTATACGTTAATTTCCAACCGTTGAAACCTAATCTTGACCATTGGATAGTTGGGTAATATCAAGATATACAAAACCCATTTGATTTTACCATAATCTGTGGAGTATTCGTGGATCAATCAGCGAAAAACAGAAGCTCCAGCACCTATATTATAAGGAGTGGATTTTCTGCTTTTTTCGACATAGATTCCGAATATCTTCTTCTAGGTAGGTGCACTTGCACCCCTATTTCATTTACAGTAGGTTAGTTTGGTTTTCCAGCAAGGATGGGAGCTGCCCAGCCGCTGATTCGTCGGAGATGATGGATCCGGCACTGAGGGTTGAGATCCCATCGATCCATAGCTCAGATGTTACTTCTGAGCCGATGGATGGATTCCTGGGGCCCAAAAACCCCAGGATGTGAGATCTGGATTCTTAGTTTTACTGGATGGGGGAGATCCGTACCTGTAACCCAGATTTGATCTGGACCGTCTATTCTGTTAATTGAAAATCATAATTCTTCAATTCAGAGCTTGATATAGCTCTAATTTTAGATCAGAAAAATTCTATGGACTCCTTGTATTGTTTAACATGTACTGAAATTATTAGATCCATGTTTTATTTGTATTTACATAAGTTATTTAGTAAAATCAGTACCCATGATCTTAGATCATGGACCAGATGACTTAAAAAGGAAAATCTGAACCGATGGATGTCTTCAGAGACCCCCTAAAATTCTAGGATCATGATTACAGTTAGATTTTTATACATAGATATGATGGAATTGATAAAAAACTTAAAGATGAAATTCAGCCCTTAAAACGGGCTGAAGTCTTAAAAACTTAATTCTGAGTTTAATAGATCACCAAATTAAGATTAGAAACATTCATAGAATTAATATTTATGTTATTAAATCATATAACATATTAGATCTTGTTTTTAATTAGTATTTACATGATCTATTTAGTACCATCCGTGCCATTGATCTTGGATCATGACCAAGATAACCCCAAAATTGAAATCGGAACCGATAGATGTGTTCAAAATGTCCAAAAAACGTAATAAACATATTCACAGTAAAAATTATATGTCTCTAGATCAGTAAACTTGATGCAAACCAGTAAGGTGAAATTCAGCCCTTAAAATGGGCTGAAATCTTAAAATCACGATTCTGATCTCAATTAAGATCCAAATTGAGATCTGAAAGTTGTGATGGATTCCTTGTAATAATTATAAGGGACTGAACTTATAAAATTTTAATTTTTATTAATTTAATTTTCTGTAATTAAGTGGATAAGTAACTAATATCCTTGATCTACAAGATCTAGGATGATCAAACCACTAATACCTTGTTGGATGATGATTTTATAACATAATAAATAATATCAGTGGATTAAATGGTATTGATTAGGCAGATCTTAAGAGATCTAGCCTTAAGAGTTACTAAAATCCTTAAAAATGAATAGTATCTCCTAGATCAAGATGATCCAGGATGATTGGATAGAAGGGATATATTTTGATGATGATTTTGAGATAATATCATAGGGATTTAATGAATGGATGATGTGGATTTGGGCTAGATCAAGATCTATGCCCTTAAATGGTACAAAGTAACCTAAGATATCCTTGATCGGGTAGATCAAGGAAGATCAAATCAATGGATGAGATAAATCCATGATTAAATAATTAAATTACATCAATATAATATGTTGGATCTAAAATAAAATGAAGGATCAAGATCTAAACCCTAAAGAGATGAAAAATAAATATGGATCAATTAAGACCCTTGGATCATGATAACATGTTAGATTTCTATTTCAATTATTGAACATTATGATAATTGTCTTTCATTTCTTAGTTGAATTATTTATTTAATTGGTTATTTAATTGTTTATTCATGCTTTAAATTTATGCTTCAATGCTTAAGTAATTGTAATTTCATTGAAATGAAAATTAAATTAAATTAGAAGGAAGGGCCATTCACATGGAATGTATGACATGGATGTAATGATAGTAAGGACCATAGTTAGTAGGATAATATAAGGAATATAAATTCCTTGGTCCAACTTAGGAGAATAATAAATCTCCATGAATGACATTTTAATTCATGGATTTAATTAAAAACAATTAGAAAGAATACTTAGGATTAAATGCTCATAGGAACCTTATGAAAGGTTGAGTTAGGGTCAAGCTAGTGAATGATGGACATAGTGGTTAAGGGGGTTATCTAATAGAGTCACGCTCTCCCCCCACCTTCCGTTGACGTTTGTGAGGTTTAAACGCCTCCTTACATGAGGATTGAAGTAGCCACTTTGTGTTCAACCATTTAACTAATAAGCCTTAGCCAATTTGACATAAGAGGAGCAATCTGGACTTAGAATGAAATAAGCTACCCTCAACCAATAAAACATTAATTGGTTGAGTAATAATAATGAGAGCATAAAATGTAGTAAATCATCTAATCTTGATAAAAATTGGAAATCAAGATAAGGATGATCAAACAAGATCCATAGGATCTTGGATGATCAAAAACAAATACTAATGTAGTATTGTATAGTATGTATGCGTATGTAGAAGAACATAAATAGAGAATCCCAAACCCTTGACCAAATTTGATTCAAGGAAAATTAAGGTATCATCTATAAGAATACATACTTGAATAGAGAAATAACCTTATACATATGGTTTGACAGATGGATGAATCTAGACCATGATAGACATTGTGGAAGAATACACTGGAGATGCATGAATCAAGATACTACTTTGAGGTAGGTGGATATACAAGAATGTATTAAGGATTCATGTGTATACATACATGATCTTAGTCTGTAATTATAAGACCTTCATGATGTAATTATGCTTAGTACCTTAGCATAGTCATGATCCAACACATATGATCCAAACTAAGTGATTCAACACATATGATCCAATTGAGTGATTATTCCACACCATGAGGACATGGATTGATTATTCCACAGTTGGTATCAGTGGAAGATTATACAGTTATCCGGGCGCGTTGTACGGATTGAGACTGTGAGCATAGTAGTCCTAATGTATTTTGCATTATGATGCACAGATTATAAGCATAGTATGATGCCATGGCATAGTGATATGCTATTATAAGAGTTCCTAGAATGAAAACTCCTATATGTGAATTGGCTAAGTATTACTCTCCTAAGTGGAAGTATAGCCAGGGGAAGGAACAAGTTTTGAGTATTCTTCAATATATTAACTAATTTGTCATGTACTACATAAATAATGTATATCCTCTATATATGAGTATGAGATGACTCAGGAGGGCTTAATGACTAAGGTAAGTATCCTTGTATTGCTGAAGTAGTATATTTTTGTATCCCCTACCAAGCATAGCTTACTGAGGTATTGTACATGTTTCCATGTTTACAATACCTCACGCACAGAGAAGGAGGGAAAGAAGCTCAAGGCCATAAAGGACTGAAAGGATTAAAGCTTGAAGATCTAGGAGTAAGACAGTAGAAGATTTGAAGAAAATAAGAAAATCAGAGTATGTATTTGAAGATATGTAATTTTTCCTTATTTGAGAGTGTATTGTTTTGAGTGTTTTTAGTGTAAGGTGAGGTTTGAAGCTTGGATTATGTAATTTTGGACAATGAGTTGTAACCTAACATAGGGCTGTGTATGAGTGAACCACTGGATGAATCCTGGTATTCAATAAAAATTTATTTTATAAGAAATGGCTATGTGTATTATGTATCTTCCAATGAGACTTGGGTTTTGCTCAAAATGAATTTAAATGAAAAGAATTTCCGCTGCATTGTTTGTGATTTTTTTTTTTACACATTTAAGGGCCCTTCCTTTGAACAAATGCATTATAAAATGTGTTTTAAAAACCCGGGTCGCCACATAGAGTTCCTTATTTTCCCTTCCTACTAGCATCTTCATCTCCTCGTGCTTCGTCTTCTTCCTCTCTCAGGTAGAGCTGCTTTCTTTTCGTTTAAAATTAGTTTTTTATTAAATTTCTTTTGTACCCTTTGGTCTTTAATTCAAATTACATTTTCATCCTTTCTAGCTTATTCCAAATTTTCTTTTTCCTATTTTTCCTATCCAGGAACTGTGTAATTCAAGCCTATTTATTTAAGCTTAACCAAATTAATGATCTAGCTTTAATAAATAAGATTCTTTATGTCATTACATGTTTCACATCAAAATTCAAATTAGTTTTTAGATTTTGTTCTTAGGTCATCTTTTAGCTTATCCAACATCTTTGGTCTAATAATCCAAAAATTGATCTAAGCTGTCCAAATCCCAAATCATATCCTATTCTTGATCATCAAATTTTTGGAGAATCTAAACAATCTAGTCATTGGATCTTTAATAAGGATATATTGTAGAGATTGATGAAGGATGATTGAGTTTTGTGATATCATATTTGAAAAAAAATTTCATAATCAAGCTAGGGAAGTGGCTTTTATTTATTAGTTAGTTAATTTTTTGCCTTTTTGAACTTGAATTTCTATAATTTTCATTGGTTAAATAGATCTGAATTTTAAATTAACTATTATTCAATTTCTATCATTAATTCTAATTTTTGTTTTATTGAATTTTATTTAAACTCTATCTTTTTAAGTTGAGTCCTAGTGGGATCGACCCATACTTGCATAAGCTACAATACAATAGCCTGTGCACTTGTGGTAAACACAATCAACAATGACACTTCACCTAAGCTAGCTATGAAACCCTAAACCTAACTAACCATGAAAGAGTTCCTAAAAAACTCACTCTACTATTGAATCTCATTATTGTCAATTTATTTTCTCCACCCACAAAGGAAGGTAGTGATAACAATATAGCATGATGGACCACCATGATTGTTAATTTCTTAGGACCAACTTTAATAGTATCCACATAAAAAAACATATAATATTTCTTCTCCTTTCTTACAGTTTTCTATAGTTGGGGGTTTAGCTGGGTTTGCATTTCCCTAAAAGTTTATTCCAATTCGTCTAGAGGAAGGGAACTAATGTTGAGTAAACCATCAATATCAACTAATGTACACCATAAAGTGGATTGATGTTGGGCCAAAACATTAATTGACTCTTCATCCTATTCTATAGTCACAGGTGAAGTTTTAGATGAACCTACACTGTTGTCATGTGATTGATCAAATAAAGACTGTAGGTCTAAATGGGGTATGTCTTCTACACTGCATGGCTCCAATGGAATATCTGAAGATGTAAGGGGTCCTACTGAGGATGTCCATTAATACATGTCCAAGAATGGCTCAGTATTCATTAAAGCACTCTCATCATCCATGGAGGAGTTTGTATCATAATCACATTTAAAATAAGTAGGACATGTCTCAAGTGGATAGAGGTTGGTATGAATTGTTCAAGATAATTTATCTCGTAAGGATCTTCTGATGATATTTCTAACCATATATAGTGTTTCTTGGGCTATTCATTATCCTCAACTTGTTTAGTTTCCTGAGCTCTTCATATAAAGATAGTTGTTATTTGACCCTTTTAAAATTCCATCTATGAACTAAATTTTTAAATGCTTCTAGAAGTTCTAATTTATTCTACATATACAAATGAAGGGTCTCTTCTAATGATTATTCCCCTATTGTGGAGGAAACAACTCATATGGCTCACACTGTTGTGGCATTGGGGTACTGGGAAAGGGTTGGGTAGGGTGGTACCACAATGGTCCTCCCTAATAATCCTAAGATCATGTTTGTTTGGGATGCCTAGCACATCTAGGATGGTTAGTCTAACCATAGGAATAATTTCTAGGGATGGGAATGCATTGATGCATTCATTCACTCCTAATAATATGTATTGTGTGTGGACCTTGAAGGCCATCAACTAGTGGGATATACTATCCTGCAATAGGTATAACATATCTTGTACCAAAGTTGCCTATATGACTTGCTGGCCAACTATCTAATGCATTCTACTGATAAGGAGTATCCCCTACCTCTGTCTCAACATATCCTCATAGGCTAAGGGCTGGGGAGTGAAATAGTATGATAGTGGCTTTCTATAACTCTTGCCTATATTAACTCAATATTGTATAGAATGAAAGTTATTCTTTTTATACAATGAAAGTGTACCTTTTTATTAAATTTTTATCTAGTCAAGGGAAGCCTAATCTAGATAATGCAACCTATATGATATATGATTCAAATAAAGAAATGCACACAATAAATCCTAATCCTATGGCAAAATAAGCTGAAAGGTTGATTTTTCTTTATTTTCATTTTAGAGAGTGACTTTTATTTTACATCTAATCTATGTAGCTCCTCTTTTTCATACTTGCCCTAATGCTTACCAATTAGATCCTGCATTGATCATCCATGCCACACCCTCCTTAGTCATTTGTAGGTGATCTAAGTCATTGAATGTGGTAGCAAAGCCAATCATTCAAATACCAATGCAGCTGATGGAGTAGGGGCCATTGGAATGGCAATAAGTTGTTACTTTCCAGAAGGGTCTGATGAGCTCATAAGCTGCCAAGATCTCTTCTAGATTAATTTCAATTAAATTGTTGATGCTAGGATTGCACATAAGGTGATGTTTAAATGAGGTGGGCCAAGGGAAAGGGATCAAATTCACCATTGATCTTGTAGTGGTAAGTGCCCTTACTAATTCATTAAATCATTCCTGTGTAGTTTCATCAACATCCATTCACCTTAAAGCATGTAAACGTTCCCTAATATGTGATAAGTGTTTAATTTTGAATAAAAATTACCCAACTAGTAGTCCATGTGTTATAAATTGTTGGGATTATATGATTTATTCCAAAATTCATAAAACAAACATTTCTAAGCTAATAAATCAAAAGTTTGATATTTTACTAGTTCAAAAGCTAATCTAGAGTAAGTGTGTGATTTCTCATAATTATTCAAGATTTAACTAATATTTTTACTCTTTTATAGAAATCACGAGGACAATCTAATGACCGAGATTGAATGAGATGTGAATTGAAGATCAAGATCAAAAGATTGAGTCAAAGAGTAAATCTTAGCATCCCAAAGCTAAATCAAGAGTGAAGATCATCCTAGGGTTAGAAAACTAGAAATTGGAATAGCTAAAGATGACTAGAATGGGCCCATGCACAAGCCATGCATTTTCACCACCTTTGCCTTGGAGCCATACAAGCCATCTTAGTCATTTAAGCCATGCAAAAGGGTGATAAGCTAAATAAACCATGTAAGCTTTGATGCCAAGGGAGTAAGCCACTCAAGCCACCAAGGAATGACCCATCAAGCCCCATCAACTCACATGATTGGTGCACTATTTCAAGCAATTATCCTATGCCAAAAGTGTGATTTTCAAGGGATAATTAGAAGATTGTGATAGATATTAGTCAAAGGTAAAATGATCATGTATAGGTGGACCCAACAAGAGAGAAAACCCCACTTTCCATTTCTATTTTTTATCTTTTTCCTTCACCCAATCTAGGGTTCCATGATTTTTACTTGAAGGAGGGAGACACCTCTTAAAAAAAGTGGCACCTCTCCCTTGTTTGGTTGCTATACTAAGTGGCTTTCTAATGAGGAAACCCATAATTCCATGTCACACTCAAAATATCTCAAACCCTTGATTCTTTCCCATCTTTCCTATCTTTTATTATTCCCATTTTTGCCTCTTTTCCAACAATCAAACACAATGTATTTAGAAGGGGAGGAGCACCATGGCACCTTCCTAAAAATGTGCCTCCCCATCCTTGTAAAGGTGGAATCCATCATGTCACATTGCTTAGCTCATCTCTCCACCTAACTTTCCCTCATGAAACCCTAGATCTACATGCATCTTACCTTCCTAGAATAGTTCCCATCCAATTGGAAACCCAACCACCTATAAATCTCCATGGACTCAATGCAATTTTCAAGTAGAGGTTTGGTGAGCAAACCTTGAAAGTAGCACTCTAAATTGGTGATTCTTGGAGCTTTGGAATTGAGCTTCCTTTTAGGATATTCTTTGGATTCTTCAAGTATTTTTTTTGCTTTTTTATATTCAATTCCATTTTAGTATTTTAATTCCAATTCATTGCTTTCATGGTTAGTTTTGTTATTATTTTGTTGCTCTCATTTCACATGCATAATTCCTCCTCGATTTCCCTTTGTTCTTTGTTGCATTTTCTTAGATTTTCTCACTGATTCATCAAAGATCCAAGTTATTTCTTCTCTAGCAATGGCATCCAAGAGAAGAAGTAGCTTGAATCCTTGCTTTCCCTCCTTGAAATCCACATTTCTTTTATAGATAGCTTAGTCTTAGGCATCCTTTTCATTGGATAAGCCCATCATTCCAGCCATATATTCTCTTAATTCTCTTTTGGGTGTTACTTACATGTCATCTAAGTTTATTTTGAGATCATTGGAATGTATTTTATCTTTGAGTTGAATCAAGTTTTACTTCATGAAGAGTAAGCAATTTTTAGATTTACACATATGTAATATGTGCACCATTATTGGTGTATTTTGCCTTTGATTCAATAAATCTATTTGAATTTCCTTGTCAATGCATGTTTCTAGTATTAAAGTAATTTAGATCATGAGTTTTATCTTGCATAAAAATATATTGTTAATTTGCTTTTCATGCTTGGTTTGATTTGGGTTTCTTAAGTGCTTGAAATCTGGAACTATCTCGTTCAATGTTCATGCTTAGTTTTCAGCAGCTTATGCATCTTACTTATATGATTCTTTAGGAACCCATTTAGCTTTTTAGGTTACTTGTTAAGTGATTCGATTATATTGCATGATAGCTAGTTCTTGATTCATCAATGTCAGTCAATTAAGGATGGATAGAATGGATGATCAAAGGTTTTAAAAACATTTTTTCATGATGAATAAAAAATTAAAATTCTATTAAGTGATATCATAAAATATAAATGTATCTTAAAAAGTGTTAAAATAATGAATTAGTAGGCAACTTGATAAAGTAAGGTTCTAGCATAAGCCCTAGTGAAAGAACATAGAGAAACTATAACTAACAAATTAAGGTGAAATTTTTTATACAATATTGGTTAGAGTATAATTGTAAAACTTTACCCTAAATAGGATATAATTGAATAATAAGAACAAACTAGAGGTTCTATTAAGGAGCTATTAAATTGGATAATCAGCTACTAGGGGAAAATCTAGCCTACGATGTGCAGTTACATTTCATGGGTAGCTAACTTTTTTGACAAGGTCACTAATAAGTGTTAAATTTTTTTATAAAAAGTACTCAATTAGTAGTCCATGTGTTATAAATTATTGGCATTATTCTAGGGTTTCTTAGAATTTTATAACACACATATTTTTGACCTAATAATTCAAAAGTTTCATATTTTACAAGTCCAAGAGCTAATTTAGAGTTACTATGTGAATAATCATAATTTTTTACAAATTATTAAGGGATTTTACTCTTTTTTAGGTATTGAGAAGATGATCCAATAGCTAGATCATGGAACACAAGATTTGAAGACTAAGGTCAAAAGAAGGCTAAAGACCTAGATTTCAACATTCTAAAGCTAAATCAAGGGTTAACATCATCTTAAGGCGAGCAAATAAAGTCCAAAGAAGCAATTGAAGCATCCAAGGTGAATAAAATGGGCCCATACAACAATTCCACTATCCTTGCATGAGAATTAGAGTCATGCATGAAGTTTCCTAGTCTATCAAGGAAACATAAGGAAGCCAAGTCATTCAAGCCTTAAAGCCAAGAGACTTAGCCACTAATGCCATCAAGAAATAAGCCATCAAAGTGAGCCATCAAGCCACATGAGAGCCATGCCACATGAAGTCACACGAATGGAGGAATATTAGAATCAATTATCCTATGCTAAATAGTGAATTTCAAGGATAATTAGAAAGTAATATGAGTGATAATCAACATGGTAAGACATGCATTATAGGTGGACCAATCAAGAGAGAAACCAAGTCAAATTTCCTTAGTTCTTCTCTCTCTTTCCCACCCACTTTTTTCTCTCTTTCATACTCTTCATAATATATCATTAGAAGGGAAGGAGTTTACTGCTACCGTCCTTGAAAAG
The DNA here is from genome assembly GCA_035236585.1 of Warburgia ugandensis. Taxonomy (NCBI): domain Eukaryota; kingdom Viridiplantae; phylum Streptophyta; class Magnoliopsida; order Canellales; family Canellaceae; genus Warburgia; species Warburgia ugandensis. Next base: position 39,640,836 of record CP141134.1, read on the forward strand.
TGGCACCATCCTCTTTCTAACTCCATCCACTCCACCAACTCCACCTGCTAAATCCATTCCCCACTCAACTACCTCATTTACTCCATCTTTCCCATCCCTTTATACCTTCTTTCCATCTAATCATGTAATATACATTAATATAGGGAATTCCATGCCCCATCCTAGGTTGGAATTCAATGCCTCCCTCTTCCTTTTCTTATATTTAGAAAGTCCAACTCACCCACCTCACCTAACCTTCTAATCTTCTATCTCCAATCAACCACCTAACTTTCCTATTTTGCACCTTAGTTTTAATTCTCCTTTTTCTTTGTAGGATAGGATCTTATTAAATTGGGAAGAAAAACTCTATAAATAGCCAATGGAATTCCACTCCAAATTCAAGTAGAGGGGGTGATTCTAACAACATGAAATCAAGCACTTCTACTTGGAGATCATTTTAGGGTTTTGGACTTCAACATTTGGGATGCTTTTCTTTGTCTTCCACACATTTTCCTTAATTTGTTTCTATTTTTCACTTCAATCACTGGTTGGTACATTTCTTTAATTCCTTGCTTTCATTGCTTTTTCATTGCTCTCTTTGTTGTTTAAGTTTCTGACACATAATTCATCTTTGTTCTCCTTTTACTTTTGCATCCACTACTCTTAATTTTCTTTCTTAATTCATCAAGATCAAAGTTATGTTTTCACTTGTAGTGACAGCCAAGAGGATAGTACCTATGAATCTTTTTGTTTCCCCTTAATATTTTCTTTGTTTCTCAGTTAGATTTAGGAGCAGTTCATGTTGATTTCTTTCCAATCTTCTAGCTCTTACTCTCTTGATTTCTTTTAGGTTTCACAAGTGTGATGTCAGGGACTTGTTTGAGATTGTTGAGTGCATTTAATCTTTTCTTTGAATCAAGTTCTAGGCATTAGAATAGTGCACAATTTTCAGCTCCATGTACATGTGCACAATTCATGTACCAAATTCCATTCTATAAGGTTTATAATTCATGCAACCTTTCTCTTACTTATTTCCATGCTTGAAGTTCATTAAATTTGTAGTTTTATGATCATGTTCATGCCTTGAATCACACCCACCATGTCAGTCCATGCCTTATATGATTATAAGTTTCATGAGCATCATATTTCTTGAATTTAAGCTTTTGTGATTCATGCATAATTTCCAGAAGTCCATATACCTTATTTGATTGATTCCTTAGGAACTCATTTTACATTTGGATAGTTTAGTTACTGTTTTAGTTAGATCATATGTTAACAAACTTTTAAATGATACACTTCATCCATTTTCTCACTCATGAACCATGTGCACAACTCCATGGGTCATACGCATGGTGATTGGGTGATTTACTTTTATGTGGTTTATTGTTCCTTTGTATCATAAAAGTTTAGCATTACTTGTTTATTTAGTTTCCTAGATTCATTCATTCTAGTTTTGCATCAATTTCTTTTACTAAATGTAGGTTAGTTAGAAAAGTATCTAATTTCACTAATTATCTTTGTTTTTGAAAGTTTCCTTTAGTTGTAGTTTCTAATTTAATGCATGTTTCAAATTCCATATTGTTTAAATTCCTAGTTTAATCAAAACCTACTTTCTATGGCCATGGTAAGCAACTTAAGTAAGATGCAATCAATTGAAAATTTGTGAGATTATTTGTAGGATTCACCCCTATTGGGTGCAATACTATATTAATTCATGCATTTGTGAGTAATTTTAATCCATACACCAGCCACCTAGCCATCCCCCTTTACAAACACCTAAGTATATAGTAGAATGAACATAAGGGCTAGAACAAACTCATTCTAATCCATGCATAGTGAAGGTAAAGGTGAAATCTTAGCAGGCAGAGATTAGTGAAGAATGGTGGGGGAGATGATCTGGGAGGAAAGAATGGTACATGGTAAACCTATGTTTTGAAGGAAGGATCTTGGGGAGGAAATTGGGTGTGAGAGCAGTGAAGAACTTCTTCATCAGTGGAATTTGCTTTAGGAAGAAGCTTTTGCTACTCAGGAAAACTAGATGCAAATCCAATTAGTCTTAAAGCTTAGATCAGGTACGGGTCCTATTAATAGGAAAATTTACCAATAGCAACATGGTTTAGCCCAAACAAAGAGCTTGTTTTCTTTAGAATTTGTAAGAAAACTTCATTTTTCCAACTACTAATAACTTGTGCACTTGCAAGTTTTCACTTTTCATTTTTTACTTGATGATTTTAATTGGCTAATCTATTACATGCTGTACATTAGTAGTTTATAGCTTAAATGTGTGGCACAAAATGCATTTTCTTTATCTGGGAATGTTGAGAATGTAACTGATTCAAGAGTGCCTATTTTGACATGACATAAAGATGAAAAACAAGGGCTTGTTCACATATATGAACGCCCCTATGATCCATCTCCTTTTGAAGTTTGCTTTCTGGGTTCCTTTTATGATGTTTATGCTCGAAGCTAACAAGTGATAGATGGTGTTTTTTTATATTTCAATTGACGTTGAAGTGTGCCAAATTCAGAGATGGTGCTCACAATTTTTCCTGCACATAGTTGTAAGAAAATGGGGTCCAAACCTTTGCTTGAAAACTCCAAATTTAGCTTAAAAATTGTAAAACAAACTTATGCATCTTCAAGGTAGGTTCTTAGACATAAAACATGGAATAAGATTTTGGCTTGAAACTAGTTAATTTCCAACATGTGTAAGGTACTAAACAAAAAGGAAAGGCACCATTTTCCTGCATGTTTATGTATCAACAATGGTGCCATTTTCCTCTACTTACAAGGCCATCTTTGGGTAGTAAAAAGGTGGAGTTTATGCTTGAGTGATGTGGATGGATGATCCTCAGTGAAATTGAGTTAGAACCTAAGGAAATACTAAGGATAAACCATGAAATAGGCTCCATCTTTTCCATGATTTCTGTCAAAAAATGGAACCAATTACATGTTCAAACTATGCTGGAAGTTATTGAAACAAAAGGCAACAAAAGCTAAGTTAAATTACCACCTTCACTAAAATATGAAATGATCTAAATCATATGGGTGTCTTACCTACTAGAAATTTCTAAAGAGAAACTTCAAATTTGTAAATGGAGGAGGTACTGGTTCAATACTTAATGCCTGGATAGTAGGGGCATAAAGCAATGCAAAAAGGCGGTGCACATTACGGCACCCCACAAATTTCACTAGAAAATGTTGGGGACTTACATGCGATTCCCAAGTGAATCCCTTAGGAGGAAGTAGGATGGGGAATGAGATGTGAAATGCCTCCTTTCGAAGCATCTTATTAGGTATACTTCTATTAGTTAGCTACTATAATGTACCAACATAGTGACCACCTAACACTAGGTTGGGTTGGTTATAACTATCATCACCTAGGGAGCTAAGTAATTAGAGACTACTACCCTAGTTAGTGAATAATACTTACATACCTAGTTAGGAACCAAAAGAAAAATAAGGCACTAAAAACCTTACCAGCTAAATAAAATGAACCACCACTTATGTGTGCATGGATTTTATAAGGAAAGGAATAGTACCCTTGTAATAGGTGAGTTGTCATGTTGTAATATTCTAATACTAGAAACTAAAGATAGTACTAACTCAATGGCTCTTCATCATGATGATTTCTTGAGAGTTCCCACTTGTTAAACGCCTACTAATGGACATACTAACATAACCATTTTTTAGTAGAACTTAAATGAGTGAATAAAATGTGTTTGTACTTGATGAAGAATTTTGGTAATGAAATCCTTTCCTTCATTTCTCTTAGTGATCTAATTGTTGCCGTTGGCCATATTTTGGCCCACATATAAGGCTATAGAAGAATGACTTAATAAGAGATAAGGCATTAAGGTTATGAACCTATAAACTGAGTTGAAAACATGCCTCTTTAAGAAAATTGTTAACACCATAAGCTTCATGATTATCACCATAATGAAAACTGCTAGGATATGGGGCTAGTAAGGCACTGGGTGCATCTCAACTATAAGAACTATAGAAAAGTTGATGCTCCCCTAAGTCATAATAACATGATTCTTTAGGGTTGCACATCATCAAGTTAAGAGAGCAAGGATGTTAAGCAAAAGATACCTAGTAACTAAGAGGCACGACTAAGTAAGTAAACTCAAAATAATAAAAGGAATAGTGTAAGAAATGTATGATATCAACTAACGTAATTAAGCCACTATCCAAGGAAACTTCACAAAAATGTTAAATTCCTTAACCCTAGAGGAGTAGAAATTCGCGCTCAGTTAAAACGGATATCGAACCCTTATAATATCAATTAACTAGGGATGTGCCATAATACTTCCATGGGATTCTTAAGGTGTCTAACTTAATCAAACACAAAAAGGATAAATAAACTCAAAATGTGGTTCTAACATATGTCTTTTCTTCGCATCATAAATTAGACTTCTCTAAGCTTTGAAGCATATGGATATATGAATTTTTATCAATGTCTGAGGTGGGGCCTTCATGATTGGACATAAGCTTGGGGGCACTATTTCCATTGATACTTGGGCATGTGCTTTGCGAGTGGCCATAAGCCTTAATTTTATGGTTTTCATCGAGGATTTTGGTAGGCACTTACAAAGTTACTGTGTGTCTTAGAGATATGGCATTGATCACTATTTGGCAGGAGCACTATATGTGTGCCATAAGGTCGACGTAGGTGCACCACATGCCATTGTAAGTCGTAGACACCCTATTCTAGGAGCTGCAATTGGCTACTATCGTCTGAGAAGATATTGATATTAGCCTCGTGATGGAGATAGTAGGTAGTAGGAGTAGCTTTTCATGGGAAAGTGCTCTAAGTGATAGCTCGGTAGCCCCCATGAGCTGTCCATGAGCCATGGACAGGCTATGGTAGTCGTCAGTTGGTGATGGAAGGGCCATACGAGCATAGGAGTCTATGTTATTTTGGCATGTTGGGCATGCAAGTCACTCTCAAGAGTCTAGACCATGGTGTCCCTTACAATAGGACTCTATGCCATTGTGATTTTAGAGTGATCAATTTTTCCCCAATAGTGTGGCTTTGGCTTTGGCTATGTATTTAGTTATTTTGAGCTTATAGAGTTGATAGGTTTATTGATCCTTTTTTGATATTGCACATGATTTAGGTTACCAGTTCTCCCATGATGATTTTTGTGTCACATGCTGTGCCTTCCTTATGAATGCCTATTTCTATATCTATATATGCATAGTATTTGTTGCCTTCTTCTTCCTATCATGAGATGTTTTTTGTCTCACCCTCTACAACCAACATTTTTAGGTGATAGTCCAGGTTGTTTGAGGATGAGGGATATTAGGAAGGCAAAAGTACTGGGTTCTATCTAGGTGTAAGATGAAGATGGCCTTTGTGTAGTTATTAGATAGATTCCATTTATAAGGGTTCATTTTGAGTTGTATATACTTAATTTTGTTAACACATACTATGGATTGTAGAACTCTAATTGTGGACTATTTTAATTATCTCAATCAGCATTTTGCCAGTCTCAAGCAAACATACGAAAAATAAATTTTCAAAATTCCAAAAAATTATTTTCAAGTCAACTTCCACTTCTTCCTTAAAGAATTATCTTGAATAAATCTATCAACTTTAACATAGTAATAAAAATGAAAGAAGAATTCAAAACCCTACCCATATGCTAAATAGATTCCAATTAAGCTTAGATCTCACAGCGAGTGTGTGAGTATGCAGTCTACAAATAAAATAATCTTTATCTCTAAGTAGACTTTTAACTTTTGAACTCCATTTAAAATATGTTTTGACCTCAATCCTCACTAATCAAGATATAGATAAAAATAAAATCTCTCAAATAAAGGGTTAAAATCATATCTCTCTTTTAAATATGCCAATAGAGTCAATAGAAACAAATTTTTCTCACATATACTCGTGAAGAATGGCACTTACGAAGGAATTTAATTTTTTATCCCTTAACAAATGATAAGATGCCATTAACTTTGAACTTTTAGAAATTCCAATCTTTAAATCCTATCCATCCATATCCTCATCAAGACTATATTTCTCCTAGAGTCAATAAGACTTTAACTAGGACGAAACGTAGGCTTAGGACAGGGTACCAATGAAAGGGTATAAAGGATATTGAAATTTTGTTTAAAATATAAGTAGAGGTCTTCTACTAAAGTTGAAAATTCTTTCTTTACATGTACTGAAGTGAATATTTCTTTTTTCACTTTTCTGCATTCTTTAAACTTTTTTTTCCTTTTTTATCAACACATTTTCTTTCTTTTCAACACTTATGAATCTCTTTGAAGAATATTTCTTTTCTTGATATTCACTTTTACACTTTTATTTCAACTAAAAAGTATATCTTCATTCATCTCTAACTTATTTTTTTGAAGAAAATAGGTAATGGATAATTTATACTGGGTTGATATAGGTAAAGGTTAAATTGGGTGTCAAAAGAAAAGGCTTGTATAAAAGGCTCAAAAATTGGCTAACTAGTGGTAAAAATATTTTTGGGGTAGACTTTATGTCTCAAGGTTAACAACAAGGATGGCCTTAATCCTTTTCTAGGTTTCATATAATCTATGAGATTCAATGAAATTTTAGAATTTTAAAGGTAATACTCTTATAATTCCAGTAATTAGCCAAATTTAAGACTTAATGGGATTAGATTTTCTTTAAGAATACTAAATAAAATTTTGAACATTTATAACCTTTCGAAAAATTTGAATGGCTCTAAAACTCACATAGGTTATAGGTCTCAACTAAATTTCTTTAGGATCTCTATGTTACTAGACTATGTATATGCAACTGTGTGTACAGGTGTGATTTGAGACTTTGCTTTTATGGAATAATTTAGAAAATGAGTAAAATAATGAATTAGTCATGTACAATTCTATTAATAAGATAAAATTATCTAGATTATACTTCAAAATATCAAATTCTCATCATAGTGTAGGATTTGACCTAAAATTTTTTAAAATTTTCAAATTTTTTTACAATTTTTTTGAAATTAATAGAAAAAACAAAAACTAGAGTTTGTTAGAATTCTACACCCCCAACTTGAAAGAAGCAGTGTCCTCAATGTTTAAAAAGTAGGACCTAAAATTAATATGGTTGGTGCAAAATAAAGAAAAAAATACAAAGTTGTTAAAGAGGGATCAAATCCACTCAATCCTAACAAACAAGATCATCCAGAGTTGGGGACTCAACTTCTAGATTATCATATTCTAAGAAAGGCCTTAAACATTGACCATTCATTTAAAAAAATGACTAGTCCTAGCATCCTCAATCTTGATGGTCCCATATGGAAAAATTTCTTTTACTATATATGGATGGTCCATCAAGATCTAAGCTTACTTAGAAATAGGTGGAGCTTAGAATTGTAAAGCAAAACCTTCTAGTTTGGAGTAAAGTTTTTTCTCATTATCTATTTATCATGAAAAACTTCCATCTTTTCTTTATATATCCTATTACTATCATAAGCTTCTCCCATGACATCGTCCAACTCATTAAGTTGGAGTTTACTATGTGAGCCTACTTTATCCATATTGAAACTAAAGATCTTTATTGCCTAGTAGGCTCTATGTTCCAATTCCATAGGCAAATAGCAAGCCTTACCATATACAATACTATAGGGAGACATACCAATCGGGATGCGATGTGCAGTCCCATAAGCACAGAGTGCATCGGTCAATTGAAGAGACCAATCCTTATGGTTTTGATTAATAGTCTTTTGAAGAAGTTGTTTTTGGCCTGATTAGATACTTCTATTTGTCCACTTGTTTGTGGGTGATACGGTATTGCAACTTTATGTGTAATATTATATTTTTTCATTAGCGCTTCACATGGCTTGTTGCAAAAATGAGTATTGTTACCATCTATAATGGCTTGGCGATTCCCAAATCTTGAAAAAATGTTTTCTTTTTAAGAATTTCACAACTATTTTGTGATCATTATGCTGACATGGGATAGCCTCAATCCACTTGGTTACATAGTCTACGGCCAATAAGATATAAATGCAGCCCAAAAAAGATGGGAATGGCCTCATGTAATTAATGCCCCAGTAATAAAAAGCTTCAATGACAAGGATAGGGTTTAGAGGCATCATATTTCCTCCTATGATTTGACATCACTCACAAGCTTAACAGTGTATCTTTAAACAAAGTTGGCCAATAAAAACTACATTGCAAAATCTTTGCAGCTGTTTTCCGTATAGAAAAATGTCCACTACATGCTTTTGAATGGCAAAAGGAGATAACACTATGTCGCTCCAAGTCAGGTACACATCTCCTAATTATTTGATCTGAGCAATACTTAAATAGGGATGTATGATCCTAGAAGTAGTCCTTAACATTGGAAAAGAATTTTACTTTTCTTATTTATTCCAATGTTCAAGAATCTTCCCTATGACTAAATAATTTGCAATTTCAACAAACCAGGGAGGATGAGAGGCATAAAAAATTTGCTTATCTGGAAAGTGTCTTTAATTGGCAACTCATCTATAGGTTTTACTAGGACTAGGCAAGACAAATGGTCAACTAGAATATTCTCTTCTCCTTTCTTATCTTTTATTTTAATGTCAAATTCTTGGAGTAGAAGAATCCATCTAATTAGTGTAGGCTTAGCATTTTTATTGGAAAGAAGATACTTCAGGGCCAAATGATCAATGAATATGACTATTTTATATCCAACCAAGTAAGAGATGAATCTATCTAATGCGAAGATATTTGTTAAGAGTTTTTTCTCTGTAGTGGAATAATTCATTTGGGTGCTATTTAGGGTCCTACTAACATAGTAGATGACATATTTTTCTCATTTCTTTGACCTAGTATAGCTTCGATAACATAATAACTAACATCACACATGATTTCAAAGGATAAACTTCAATCAAGTGGTGCATGGTAGGAGCAGTGGTGAACTTGTCTTTTAGCTTTGTAAAGGCTTCCTAACAATCATAAGTCCACTCAAAAGAGTTGTACTTTGCAAGGAGGTGACACAATGGTCTTGGTATCCCACTAAAATCTTCAATAAGCCTCCTATAGAATCCTGCATGATCTAGGAAAGAGCAAAAGTCCCTAATATTTTTTTGGATGCATAAATTGGTAATTAGGTCAATTTTGGCACTATCTGCCTCTATACCTTTAGATGACACTATGTGGCCTAGGACAATTCCCTTAGGAAACAAGAAATGGTACTTTTCCTAATTAAGCATTAGATTATTTCCTTTGCAATGACTTAAGACTTTTCTTAGATTTCAAGGCATGTTTCAAAATGAATCATCAAAAATAGAAAAGCTGTCCTTTAAGACTTCTTAAATTCTCTACCATATCCCTAATTAATACTCAACATGTAGCCTTGAAATGTGCCAAGAGCATTACATAATCCACAGGGCATTCTTGTGTAAGTAAAAGTGCTAAAAGGACATGTAAAGATGGTCTTTTCCTGATCCTCGGTTGCAATTTCTATCAGTTTATACCTAGGCAACCAGCTAGAAAACAATAAAACTGATGTCCTACAACCCTTTCCAACATCTAATCAACAAAGGGCAAAGGAAAATGGTCCTTCCTAATGACAGCATTCAATTTTCAATAATCAATGCACAAACACCAACTAGTGGTAACTCTAGTGGTAATTAATTCATTGTTGGCATTAGTTATGATAGTCACTCCAAAGTTCTATGGAACTACCTAAGTTAGATTTACCCATTTGTATCACTTATGGGATAGATAATTCTTGCATCAAGCAACTTAATAACTTCTACTATAACCACATCTTTCATATTAGGATTTCACCTTCCCTACCTTTGACGACATATATTAGCTTCATCCTCTAGTTATATCCTATGGGTATAGATTAAAGGATCAATGCCCTTTATATTAGCTATAGTCCATCCCATAACACCTTTGTGTTCTTTTAAAGTGTTTATTAACTATTCCTCCTAAGATGTTTCTAATAGAGAGGAAATTATCATAGGAAAAGTCTCTTTTTTCTCTTTTTCTCCTAAATAGGAATATTTTAAATCTAATGGTGGAGATTTCAATTCAATCTTAGGAGGTTCTATTGATGATGGAAGGGGAGTGGACTCCCTTGTTGGAAGTTTCTCGAAATGAGGTTTCCATTTTTCCATATCCATGATAGGAATAGAATCAAAGAGGGCATTAACTTCCTCTACTAATGCATCCTCATTAAAGTCATTAAAATGGGCCAAATAGGCCTCAAGTGGGTCTGACAAAGAAGATGATTGAAAATGATCATGCACAACTAAATTTATCATGTTGGCACAGTGCAAGTCATTAGTGAGTTCACCAGGTTGCTTATAAGTATTTGAAGATGTTTAGCTCAAATTTCATATTACGAAAAGACAATTTCATGACACCATTTCTTTAGTTAATTAAGGCATTGGACATAGCAAAAAATTGGTTATCCCATGATGATTGGTATTTTGTTCTTCTCATTCATGACTAATTGTGTATCCAGAACTAGAAATTCTACAAGGGAGAAAAACTATTCTACCTGGACAAGCACATCTTCTATTACCCCACTCGGTATCTTCACAAAACAACTAGCTAGCTAGAGTGTAGTGGAAGTAGGTTTCAACTCACATAGACCTAATTGTTCATACATTAAGTATGGTGGTAGGCTCGCACTAGATCCCGAATCAAGTAATGCTTGATTAAGATTGTAGTTGACACTAATGCAAGTAAGAGTGGGGCAACCTTGATCCTTGTATTTAGACAGTGTATGATGTTGAAGAATGGAACTAACTGGTTCAGTAGAAAAAATGCCACATTTAGTTTTCTTTTTATGGTGCAAAGGTCTTTTAAGAATTTGGCATATGATGGGATTTATTTTATTGCATCCAAGATCTGTATGTTGATCTTGCCTTGCTTAAAAATCTCTAAAATCTCATCATTAGAGGCAGACTTTGGAGCTTAACACAACCTTTGAGGAAATGGAGAAGGGATAAGACATGGGTCAATAGGTGAAGTGGGGTTCTTCTCAATTCCTTTTCCACTCCTAAGAATGGTGACAACATTAGTCTATTGCAGGTAGAGCTGCATGATGCATTAGATGCATTATTTCTAACCGCATGCACTCCCTTAGGGTTTGCTTGTGCTTAAATTGGAAACTTTTCTTTTTTCATATTTTGAGTCATTTGACTCATCATATTTTTTATTTCATTAATAGACTGATTGGTTTGTTTTAATTGAACTTCTAATTGAGAAGTTTTCCTCTCTTGGTTTTGAATGAGTTGATGGATATTATCATCTACAAGCCTTTTTGGGTGGAGGCATGTAATGTCTAGAAGTAAGAGGTTGATGAGTTTGGTATGAGGGTTTGGCAAGAAATCCTCAATTTTGTTGGTGAGGTTAGTATGGGCCTGGTTGTGAGACATTGGCAGTGGGTCCATTTCTCCAACTGAAATTTGAATGGTTTCTCCAGTTACGGTTATATGTCTTTGAGTATGGGGAGAAAGTTCTTTTATAAGTATTAAGTACATTATCTTGATCATGAAGTAGCTCTTGAAATGCTAGAATGGTAGGACATTCCTAAGTAGGATGGGCAGTACTTTCACAGATGCTACACACTTCTTTATCTTTATTGAAGTTTTTCTTTCCTATTTCTATGGCTTTTACTTTTCTAGTTATAGATACTACTCTAGCATTAAGTTCATCTTTGTCAGACATGGCACACATGCCTCCCCTAGCATTGGTGGTAGTGAGCTTGGGCTTATCTAGATGTTCTACTCTTTTTGAGTCAGCCTATGTTTGTGCACTCTCAACTAGCCATTCTAAATACTCCTGTACATCATTTGGTTGTTTGTTCATGAAGTTTACATAGCACATCGTCTCTACAAACTAGCGCATGTCAAAATTAAGTCCTTCAGAAAAGAAACTGATTATGTGCCATGGTTCATAGCCTTGATGTGGGCAAGTGAGTAAATGATTCTTAAACATTTCCTACCATTAGTAGAATGATTCTTTATCATTTTGAGTAATGTTAATGATCTTATGGTAGAGTGTATTTGTTTTATGTGTAGGGAAAAACTATTTTAAGAATTTCCTAGTTGTTTCATTCCTGGTTCTTATAGAACCTATTGGCAATGTATTAAACCACAATTTAGTTATTTCCTTTAAAAAGAAAGGCAAAATTTTAAGCCTGACAGTATCTAGATAAATGTTTTGTTTTCTTTAAGTATTTCATACCTCATCAAACTCTTTAAGGTGCAAGTAAGGAGTTTCATTGTCTTACCCATCAAATTTTGGAAGTAATTGTATTACTCCTATTTTTCATTCTAAAGCACTAGTTTTCTAAGGAACAATGACATAGGATGGGGTACTAGTGTGTGCAGGTTAAAGGCAGTCTTTTAAACTTTTTCCATGAAAGTTTTGATTACCATCATTTTCCCCATGTTCACTCTGTTGGTCCCACTCCCTATTATTATTTCTTCTCCAATCACTATTTGGTAAATGATTATTCCTCCTTGGTGGAGGTTGATATTCATTATCCATTAGAGGTGTTGGGTCCTCATCCATGATGAGTAGAGGTCCTTGACTTCCAAAAGGTGAGTTACCCCTTGATCATTAATCAGTCATGGATGTGGACTGATCTAGTTGTATGTTGTTTTGGTCATACTTGACTTTATCTTATTGTTTTATGGCATCTCCAAAAGTGCATACAATGAAAGCCATTTTTTTCTCTTTTTATTTTTTGTTTGGAAAAACTATGCTAAATGATGTAACCTAAATTCCTAGAATGATGCACAAATAAAGGGAACAGTCAAGTAATCCTTGGCTAACAAGCCAAAATATTTTGATTTTCTTGAATTTCTGAGGGGGAGATGTGTTTAGATTAGCCTAATCTAATGCTCCTCCTCTCTTTCAGATTTGACTATAGCTTACCAATTGGGTTTTGCTCTAAGGTGGTTAATAGAATCCACATGTCAGGAGGCATTTGGACCTCAACTATGTCAATGGAACACATGGGAAAATCACTTTGATTTTAAGACACCCACTATAACCACAGTGCTCAGAAGCCACTGTAGTGATAATAAATAGCATCCTTTTATGAGGGTTCTACGAGCATATGATGGCCTTTATTTCTTTTATCTAATTAATTTTAAATGAATTTGAATGAGTAGGTTGCATTCTTATAATGATTATCATTGGTGGGCGAAGAGGTGGTGGCTAAATTCACCCTTGATTTTGTGGGGTTGAGTGCCATGACTAATTAATTTCTACACTCCGTGGCAGTTCGATCAACATGTAAATCACCTAAAGCAATAAACATGTCCTAAGAATGCAATTAAAAATAATAAACTAATGTAAACCCTAAAATGCAATAGTTATTAAATATTGTTGTCTATATGCAATTTTACTATCAAATAATGCAAACTTATTATAAATGCAACAATACTAAAAAATAAAGGGAGCAAAGCAAACTTCTAGTGGGAATTTTGGTGACGATGAAGCATTGGTCACCTTATGCCACACTTGCCCTATTTTAATACAAACCTTTTAAAATTGAAATTGAAATAAATTACAAGTTACAATGTGCCTCGTTGCAAGATTCACTCAAAAAGAAAAGAAAAGAAAAGAAAATTCCCATTTTAGGAAAGCAAAGAAATTCCATTTATTTGATCAAACTTCACTTGTCAATTTCCTGAAAAAAAATAGCAATAAGCACCAAATTTAAGAAATAGAATGATTATACTCTAAGAAAAATTGAAAAATAAACAAAAAATGCATAGCATGCTAAAATAATGTAATTATTAAAATATTTGATTTTTCTTAAATTTTTTATTATATTTTATGAAAACTCTATTATGGGTCCCCAACATTGGTGCCAAAAACTTGTTGATTATTTTTCACTAGTGCAAAGGCTATTGTAGTATAGTTGATGCAAGTACAGGTCATTCTCATGGGGACTCGACTTAAAAAGGTGAAGTTTAAATAAAATTTAATTATCCAAAATTAAAATAAATGATAGAAATTAAATAATAATGAATTGTATCTCAAATCTTTTGAACCAATGAAAATTACAGAAATCCAAGTTTAAGAAAGAAAATTAACTAAAATACAAATAAAATTCTCTTCCTGAGCTTGATTATGAAAAATTCTTAAATATGATATTATCAAAATCGATCAGCCTTCACCAATCTCTCATTGATACTTTTGATTAACGACCAAATGACTGGATTAAATAGGTTCCCCAAAATTTTGATGATCTAATACAAGGAATGATTTTGGGTTTTGGACCATTTAGATCGAATTTTTGGTTTTCATATTGAAGATCAGGGATGATGAATCAACTAGGAATTGTCTTGAGAACATAATCTAGGAATGGATTGAAAATCTGACATGAAAAAGATTAAGAAATAAAGAAATCCTAATTATTAAAGCTAGACCATTGATTTGGTTAAGCTTAAATAAGATAGGATTTGAATAACTTAGATCCTAGATTATGTTGAAAAAAACATAGAACCTAGAGTAGTAGAACATGGATAAGACAAAATGGGAATAAGATTAGAAAGGGACGAAAATGGAATTTTAATTATTGCCTGAAGGCCAGAAGTGGAATTTTTTAATACTTTGGTTTTAAATGAAAAATGGAGAAAACATGACGGAATAAGAAGATGATAGGGGAGATGGAGATGAAGGGAAGGAGGAGAAAACAGGGAAAATGCGACTTGGGTTTTCTCCTACAGTGATGGGAGAAGGTGAGAAATAATGAGAGAGAAAGAGATAGATCTGGTGAGGGAGACACATGTTGGAGAAGAAGATTGGGCTAGTGGTTTTTGAAGAGATTGGGGATATGATGAGTTCAAATGGGCAAGGAGAGAAAGATGCTACTGAGCGTGGGTGCTTACTGTGTGTGTTGTAGGGATTTGGGTGTCAAGGTTGAGTCAAATCGTTTTTCCAGAGTAGGAACTCCTTTCCAATACTAAGTCTAGGTTGGATTTACAGAAGAGCGAATCTTCCTAGTTGTGGTGGTAGCGAAGATGAGGAGCTGGGTATGGGGTTCTTGTCAAAGCAGTGAAGTGAGTCTGACAGAGAGAAGGAGATGAGAGGGAATGAGGGAAAGATCCAGAAAGAGATGGGTGACAGGATTCTAGTTTCCAGCTA
This sequence comes from Warburgia ugandensis, assembly GCA_035236585.1. Lineage (NCBI taxonomy): Eukaryota > Viridiplantae > Streptophyta > Magnoliopsida > Canellales > Canellaceae > Warburgia > Warburgia ugandensis. Next base: position 39,655,917 of record CP141134.1, read on the forward strand.
GAAACTAAGAGAAAAAAAAAGAAAAAGAATAAGGAAAGGCAGAGGAGGGAAGGTACAGGAGTGAAAAAGAAGAGGAGAGGTGGAACGTGAGTGATGGCAGAGAGGGAAACAGAAAATGATAGGAATGGGAGTCAATGAGATAGAGAAAGAAGGAGAAGAGAGGGGCTAGTCGGCTTCCCGCAGCAGCGTCCCTCACGTTGTCTGCTATTCTACAGTGGAGAGGCCCTTTTTTCTACTATCTTCCTCCTCCTTTTATATAACATCCTACTTCTAATTACATTCCCTCCTTTTATCCTCAAGTTCTCTTCTATTATTAAGCATTATTCACCTTTGGAAACTCACCAACTCCTTCTATTTTGCATCTTTCCATTCCCATGTTATTTCCCTTTTTATAAAATATTCTCCATGATTTCCTTTTCTCCAATTGAAAACAATTTTCTCTTTGGAAACCATCCCATCTTGCCATGTAGTGCTCTCATTTGATGATTTGGCACATTTGAGTTTTGATCTAAACTATCCAAGCAGTTGTTTGGTTAATCTGCAAAATACAAGACCAAATTAGAATCATCTAACCATACATTACACATTTGATTAGCTTTGATGATCATCAAACCATTCAATTTTACAAATACATGGTTGGATGATTAATTGAAGCTAAAATTCATATTTTATTTAAAAACTACAAAATTGATAGGTTAGATGGTGGAATTAAATGCTAAACTAAGGGTATTTTATGCAAATTAAACACTTAATAGTGGACTATTTTAATTATCTCAATGGTATGTGTGACTCTATTTGTGACTAGTATTTGGTCCTGTGGTATGTATCTCTAACCACCTTTAGATTAGAAAATTCCTATTTTACAAATATGAGGAGGTTTGGAAATAACTCCTAGTACGAAGATGGAATATTTCATAAAAATACTTATATACTATTGCTGATCATTTTTGAAAAATTAGGAAATTTGAGCTACTTTTGAAATCAAAATTGTGAAGTGTTTTCAAAATGGGGATGTTGCAGTATTTCACGTGGATCAAGTGTACTTCATCATCTTTGTATGAATAAGATGTCCAATCATTGGTTAAACTTCTTTGATTTGGTTAAGTAGGATAGGGAAAATATGTAAAAAGTCTTTACGTGACCTCTCATCTTCTTTTATGTCAAAGAAGCTTTCATTGTATATGATCCCATTGTATGTGAATTCAACATCTCCTGCAAGCTTCTTAAGGTGGTGAACTGTTTGCAAATGTGTATGAATTGAAAATTTGGCACCTTTTCACCCTCATTTGAATAAGAAATGTGCATAGCTCTGACATTAATAGTAACACCCAATGATCATTTTGAATTACCAAGACTTCCTTTTTAACACCTATGACCAATGATGTAGCTTGGAAGGTGAAATTGCTCTTTCAGGAAAAATATTGGTAAGTTTATGCATTTGTTCAGTTGCACCATAGACCTACAAAATTGTGGAAATAACATAGTTAGTGATAATTAAGTATTTTCTAGGGCTAAAACCTAGCAAATATAGAGATACTTATTTAATATTTCTATAACATCATCTCCAACAAGTAGGCATGGGACATGGTCGGGCATATAACAATTCATTAGGTGCCATCTAATGCTTGGGTGATAGCTATTGTTGTAAGCAAACTCAATTAAAAGAAGTTGTTCATCTTAGTTTCCTTTTCACTACAAAGTGCTAGTCCATAACATGTCCTCAAGTATTTGCATCGTTCTTTCTGATTGTCCATCTGTCTATGGGAGAAATGTAGTCCTAAATCTTAGGGAAGTTCCAAGTCCTTGTGCTCTCTTCCAAAAATGAGATGTAAATCCACTAGCTCTGTTTGATATGATGGTCAGAGGTGGTGTAGCTTTAAAATTACTCGCAAGTGAACTAATCAATTTTAGTAATTATGCGAGAGTGAGGTTGATCCCACGAGGAATCTCACAAATTTTTAAGCAATTGGACTTTATTTGGATTACTTAACCTAGCCAAAGAAAGAGTGTTTCTTGTTAAACTAGGAAAGTAAATGACATGGAAAAGGAAACATGAACTAAATAGAAACATTCTAATAATAAAGATCTCCAATAAAATTAGAAACTTTCCTAACTATTATGAATTCAATAAAGAAACTATAGAAAACCTAGAATGACCTAATCTAGGAAACTTAAACTAAGGAAATTATCTAAAAATATAACTTCCCTAGAATTTATCTAAAACTAATCTAAAGATGCACTTAAACTTAAACTACAACTATGAAAGTGTAAACATGAAGTAAAATATTCTACAAAAAATGCAAAACTAAGAAAGCAAGACAAAATGGTATGCATGGGACATGTATATGGTGTGCATGATTACTAAAGATCTAAGGATGGAATTAAGATGAATTTTATGCATCAATTGACAAGGGTATGGTGTGCATGAAAGCATGGAAGGAAGATGCATGGAAAGTAAGCACAATACATGATATAACACTTAAGATTCAAAGACTTCTATGCATTAGAAACAAGTAAGGAACATGAGCGATAAGCTTCATTGAAATGAAATTCTTACCAAAAGATGTGCATAAACATTGGAAACATACAAAGTAAAATTGTACATTGTTCTTGCCATGAAATTACAAAGTAATGACTTCATAAGAGATGTAATCCAATGTCCATGATTGCATGCATATGAGCCCAAAAGAGAACCAAAGGAGAAGTGCATGAAAAGATGAGAAAAACGCAACAGAAAGCAAGCAATTCAAAGATTTCAATGAACAACACAACTTGATCCAAGAGCTTCTACCACTTGGCTATCACTGCAAGATTTGTGGCCCTTGAATACAATGATCGAAAGATTAGAACTAGAGGCAAAGAAGCGTGAAAAACAAGGAACCAAAGCAATAAAAAGGAATGCATGAAACAAGGAATCAAAGCAACTAACAAGGAAACAAACAAACAATGAAAGCCAAGCTGGAAATTAAGTACAACAAACTAGAGGAAGACCTGTAAGAAGTGTGTTGAAGCTTGAAGGAGACGTGAAACACTAAGGATGGAAACCAAGGTAGGGGGGATGGAGAATTTGATGGGGTATGGAAAACCAGCCAAGGAGGGTGGTGGTATTACTTTTGGAGGAGGCATGAAGGGCTAAATATGAGGGAGGCATGGAGGCTTTGTGCTTTATAGATGTTGGAATTTCTAATTAATGATAATTCTATCATAAGAAGATAGAAAAGTGGGAATATGTAATTGGGGGAAGGTACTTGTATGGGATAGGTATCATAGGAAGGGAATTAAAAGTAGGACTCTGGAAAGGTGCTAGGCAGGTGAGGAGAAAGTGGAAAGGAGATGAGGTGGGAAGATGGGAGGAGGTGGAACTAGAAGGTCTAAAATCTAAGGGGGAGGTTGCCACTTATTAAGGAATTTGCATGGAACTCCCTTCCTTAAGAAGTGTTTCACGTGGAAGGGTAGGAAAGAGAGAGGAGAGAGGGAGGGAAGAGAGTGTAAGATGGCAAAATAGAGAGGAAAAAAGAAAGTTCAAAAGAACAAGAATTATTCCTTCATTGGTCCACCTTTTCCTGCATATCTTCTCGTGTCCTAAACTGCAAAAAATAATTGCTAATTATACCTTGAATTTCATGATTTTATCATAAGATAATTGCTTGAAATCTAGCTCCAATTCTGTGGTTCCTTGTGGCTTCACTATGATGGGTTCATGGCTCACTGTGATGACTCCTGACTTGATTGCTTGAGTGGTTTAGCTAATGTGGCTTAAGTGACTTGCATTTTTTGTCTTCTCTTAACTTTCCATGATGGTTTATGTGGTTCAAGTGGCTTTGATGGCTTGGATTCTCATGCAAAAGTGGGGGAATTGCATGGGTCCAAGGCTAGCTATCTTGAACTCTACCAATCACTTTCTTAAATTTAACTACTTGCTCTAAGATGATCTTGATCCTTAATATCCTATCTTGATCAATCTCAAACATTTAATCATCATCTCAATACCTACAAAAGTTCAACAACTCTAATTAAATCCTAGAAAATTTAGCTAACTCATGTATTTATTCTAGATTAGCTTTTGAGCCAAAAAAATATCAAAAATTTGAATCATTAGCTCATAAATGCAAGTGCTATGAATTTTGGAAAAATCCAAGAATATTGCCTATAATTTGTACAAAATTGAATACTTATCACACCCCCAACCAACATCTTGCTAATTCTAAGTAAAACATGCAAAAAATCATGAAAACAAAAATGGTTTCCATTTTTTGTAGGTACTCAAGATTGCATTTATCATATGCAATGGGCCCTTATACCCCTAAGCTGCCCCTAATGAACGAGTAAAGCCTCATGAGAGTTTGTAGTGAATATACCCAAAAAAATATTGCCTATAATTTGTACAAAATTGAATACTTATCACACCCCCAACCAACATCTTGCTAATTCTAAGTAAAACATGCGAAAAATCATGAAAACAAAAATGGTTTCCATTTTTTGTAGGTACTCAAGATTGCATTTATCATATGCAATGGGCCCTTATACCCCTAAGCTGCCCCTAATGAACGAGTAAAGCCTCATGAGAGTTTGTAGTGAATATACCCACAAAATTCAATGTGGTTAGGTCCTTTATTTTATCTCAGAGAATTATCATGCACAAGCACTCCACTAACATTAACAATTTAGTAAGTATGAATGAAATCCATTTTATTGCAATTATATCTTGGAGTGTAGTGTGTGTAGAGGCTACATAAGTTAGTAGTTCTAAATAAATATACTTCTAAGACATTGGAAAGATGTTTAACCTGAAGTTCTTATTGGTATACAATAAAAAATGAAGCTCTCAAAGCAAAGGGTTAAGATAAAAACTTGGTGTAACATTAAAATTACTCATTGCATGAATCAATGTAGTAATTTCCACATGAGAGAGGTTGATTCCACAATGAATCTCATAATTGTGTATATTGATTGGATTTTATTTACATTACTAGCCTAGCCAAAGAGAGATCAGTTTAATTAAACTAAGAATTTAAATGACATGGAAGAGGAAACATTCATGGTATTCGAAATATGAACAAAATGCAAATGTTCTAAAAAGAAAGATATTCAATGGAATTAAAAACTTTCCTATTTAACATGCATTCTGTGACGACCCGGGTTTTTGAAACACATTTTATAATATAGTTTTCAAAGGCAAGGGCATCCCCTTAGTAAAAAAAATTCACTTAACAAAGTAGCGGTAATTCTTTTCTTTTAAAACTTGTTTTGAAAACCCAAGTCACCACTTCATACATACATTAGTACAATTTTTGTACAAAATAAAATTCCATTGAAGGAATGTAATTTTATTAAACTTCCAGGATCCATCTAGTGGTTCACAGTATAGCACGGTATCAGTACAATACCTGTCCAAATTACAAAATCCAGACATTAAAAACTCTCAATACAGTACAATTCCCTCAAATAAAATAAATGCCTTCAAGAGAATGTATCTTGATTGATTATTCATTAACATCTTCTTAAGTCTTCTCCAGCATTCAGCTTCTAACCCTCCTTCTCTGTATCTGAGGTATTGTAAACATGGAAACATGTACAATACCTCAGCAAGCTATGCTTGCCAGGGGAATACAAAGACATACTACTTCATCAACATAAGGATACATACCTTAGTCCTTATTTCATCATAGTTATCCATTCCTAAGTTATCTCCACATAGGGTACATACGTTATTTATGTAGTACATGACAAATTAGTTAATATAGTGAAGATTGCTCAAAACTTGTTACTTCCCTGGCTATACTCCCACTTAGGAGAGCAATACCTAGCTAAGGATTATTCAATCCTTGTTCCTTCCCCTGGCTATACTCCCACTTAGGAGAGTAATACCTAGCCAATTATCATATGGGATTTTCATTCTAGGAACTCATGTAATAGCATATCATCATGCCATGGCATCATATTATGCCAATCATATGTGCATCATAATGCAAAATACATTAGGACTACTATGCTCACAGACTCAATCCGTACAGCGTGCCCGGATAACTGTATAATCCTCCACTGACACCAACTGTGGAATAATTAATCCATGTCCTCATGGGGTGGACCATGGCTGTCACAGTGGGGCCTTCCCGTTATTGCCCCACTCGACATTTAGCCTCTCTTTGGGCATGGTATCATCATATAAGTTTCAGGAAGCAGGTGGCCAAACCCTCATAACTTCCCTAGCATAGCATCCCCAGTCTCTATCTCTGTGTAAAATAAAACCACAAGCCTCCATACTTGTATGGAAAATATATTGTACATATCAAACGATCTGTCTGTTTAACTAAGGCTGGAATATTGCACATACCCTATTCTTAGGGTTTCCTTAGTCTTCATATCTCAGTACTTTCACTTCATTAGACTTGATCATTAAATTAGATCAAGTGGATTAGATTATGAGATTAGATCTCTTTGTTTGATCATTTGGTTAGATCCCATGTTTTGGATCACTTTGTTTGATCATTTGATTTTGAATTTGTTTGGATCATATGTTCTGGATCCCTTAATTGGATCATATGTTTTGGATCCCTTAATTGGATCATTTGTTTTGGATCACTTAGTTGGATCATGTGTTTTGGATCATAAGTTTTGGACTACTTGTTTGGATCATGACTATGCTAAGGTACTAAGCATACTTATGCAATAAAGGTCTATAACTTTAGACAGATAATCATGTATGTATGCACATGAATCTCTAATATATCTTTGTATATCCACCTACCTCAAAGTAGTATCTTGATTCATACATCTCTAGTGTATTCTTCCACAATGTCCATCATTGTCTAGATTCATCCATCTATCAAACCATATGTATAAGGTTATTTCCCTATTCAAGTATGTATTCCTGTAGATGATACCCTAATTTTCCTTGAATCAAATTTGTTCAAGGGTTTGGGATTCTCTATCTATGTTCTTCTACATACGCATACATACTATACAGATACACATGTAATACAATACTACATTAGTATTTGTTTTTGATCATCCAAGATCCTATGGATCTTGTTTGATCATCCGTATCTTGATTACCATTTTTATTAGGATTAGATGATTTACTACATTTTATGCTCTCATTATTATTACCCAACCAATTAATGTTTTATTGGTTGAGGGTATCTTATTTCATTCTAAGTCTAGATTGCTCCTCTTATGTCAAAATGGCTAAGGCATACTAGTTAAATGGTTGAACACAAAGTGGCTACTTCAATCCTCATGTAAGGAGGCGTTTAAACCTCACAAACGTCAACGGAAGGTGGGGGGAGAGCATGGCTCTATTAGATAACCCCCTTAACCACTATGTCCATCATTCACTAGCTTGACCCTGACTCAACCTTTCATAAGGTTCTTATGAGCATTTAATCCTAAGTATTCTTTCTAATTGTTTTAAATTAAATCCATGAACTAAAATGTCATTCATGGAGATTTATTATTCTCCTAAGTTGGACTAACGAATTTATATTCCTTATATTATCCTACTAACTATAGTCCTTACTATCATTAAGTCCATGTCATACATTCCATGTGAATGTCCCCTTCCTTCTAATTTTATTTAATTACCATTTCAATGAAATTACAATTACTTAAGCATTGAAGCATATGTTTAAAGCATAAATAAACAATTAACTAAACACTTAAATAAACAATTAAATAAACAATTCTATAATTAAATTAACTAAGAAATGAAAGACAATAATGTTCAATAATTCAAATAGCAATCTAACACGCTATCATGATCCAAGGGTCTTAATTGATCAATATTTATTTTTCATCTCTTTAAGGTTTAGATCTTGATGCTTCATTTTATTTTAGATCCAACATTTTATATTGATGTAATTTAATTATTAAATCATTTATTTATCTTATCCATTGATTTGATCTTCCTTGATCTACTCGATCAAGGAGATCTTAGGTTACTTTATATTATTTAAGGGCATAGATCTTGATCTAGCCCAAATCCACATCATCCATTTATTAAATCATTATGATCTTATCTCAAGATCATCATCAAAATACATCCATAGTATCCAATCATCCTGGATCATCTTGATCTAGGAGATACTATTCAGTTTTAGGGATTTTAGTAACTCTTAAGGCTAGATCTCTTAAGATCTGCTAATAAATACAATTTTATCCATTGATATTATTTATTATGTAAAAAAATAATCATGCAATAAGGTATTAGTGGCCTGATCATCCTATATCTTGTAGATCAAGGATGTTAGTTACTTATCCACTTAATTACAAAAAATTTAATTAATTAAAATAATTTTTTTTAGGTTCAGTCCATTTTGATTATCACAAGAAATCATCAAAACTTTCTGATCTCAATTTGGATCTAAATTGAGATCGGAATTCAGATTTCAAGATTTCAGCCCGTTTTAAGGGTTGAATTTTACCTTACTATTTTGGATCAATTTGACTGATCTAGAGACACATAATTTATATTGTGAACATGGTTCATAAGGTTTTGGAACCTTTTAAACACATCCAACAGTTCAAATTTCAACTTTGCGATCATCTTGGCCATGATCCAAGATCAATGGCTCAGATTTTATCAAACAGATCATGTAAATACTACTTAAAAACATGATCTAACAATTTCAGTGGATTATTAACATAAACATGATTCCAAGGAAAGTTTCTAATCTAATTTGGGATTTCAATTAAATTGAGATCGGAATTGATTAAAATAAAACTTTTATAGGTTCGGTCCATTCTAATTATCATAAGAAATCATCAAAACTTTCCGATCTAATTTGGATCTAAATTAAGATCGGAATTGAGATTTTAAGATTTCGGCCCGTTTTAAGGGCTGAATTTCATCTTAACTATTTTTTTTATCAATCCCTTCATATCTATGAATAAAAATCTGACTGTGAACATGATCCTATGGTTTTACTGTGTCTCTAAAGACATCCATCGGTTTAGATATTTCATTTAAAGTCATCTGAGCTATGATCTAAGATCATGGGTACTGATTTTACTAAATACATATATCATTACAATTTAAACACATGGATATGATGAATTCAGTACCTAGATAAAGTCACAATGAATCCATAGAAGCTTTCTGATCTAAAATCAGAGCTCTATCAAGCTCTAAATCAGAAAAATAAGATTTCAATTAACTAGATGAATGGCCCAGATCAGATCTGGGTTACAAGTACGGGGCGACCCGCGTCCCACACCTATTACCTTCTATCCCAGGTGGTTGGGCTGAGGTAACTGGCTACAGGTGAGACGGTTCGATCTGAACCGTCAGATCACCTGTGACTAGATCTCCTCCATCTGTTAACATCAAACGTCCAGATCTCATGTCCTGGGGTTTTTGGGCCCCAGGATTCCACCCAATGACTCAGAATTTGGATTTGAGTTAGAGATTGGGAGATCTCAACCCTCAATGCCGGATCCGTCGTTCCTAACGGATCAACGGCTAGGGAGCTCCCATCCTTGCCAGAAAACCAAACATACTTACCGGAATTGAAAGGGGGAAGTGAAGTGGCCTACCTGAGCTGGTCTAGGGGAGAAACGTTCATCGGAGAAGAAGATTACTAGCCGAAGCATAGGAAACCCTAGCTTTTACCGAAAATTCCCATTCAGATGAAATTACTTTGTCTATGTTTCAGATAATGTGGGAAACCATGGGGGTTTTGAAGTTCTCCCCATTCTGGAAATGTCCAACGGTGCAAGATCACAATTGGACGGCTAGATTGGCCGCAATAGCCTGAAGAACATGCCGGAGACGGTAACCCTTACTGGGTTAATTTTTGTTTTGACTTTTTCAACAATCCCAGAGATGGATCATTTTGGGACCAAAGGGCTTTTGTAAAGAACCCTTTTCCGAACATATCCAATGGTTAAGATGATGTTTCAATGGTTTTACTCGAACGTCTAATTGAAATAGGGTTTTCGGGCGGAAACCTAGTCCCATCAGGGACGATGTGTCCCTGGACGCGCCCGACATCTCCACTGAGTCTGGAGAGCCAGGTGCGTCTGTGGACACGCCCACAGACTTAAGAAAGAGGGAGAGAAAGAAAAAGAAATTGGGAGAGATGGGGGACGTTTTTGGACTGATATTTTGCAGCATTCTAGGGGACCTCGTGAGGATTATTAAGGGAATTTTTTTGGGACTTTTCTAATCTATTTATAGAGGTATTTGGAATTTTTCTTGAATACTTGAAATCATCACATTGATTTCTTTTAAACATTTAAATGTTATTGGATTCCCACTACCACCTCCTTCTCCACTAGTAGGTGGTAGTGGTTTGACTAATGATTGCATGTTTTCCAAATGTTGGATCCCTTTGTGGGCCCTGTGTGGGCCCTACATGTGTGTGAAAATACCAAATTGCCCTTTCATGGAGAAAAATCCATTTTATTCTCCTGGGCTGGGAATTGAGCGTACTTAGTGGCATTGGATTTGTATTTCTGAGTACATTCCATATTTTTAGGTCTCAAGCCTTGGTTATTTATGAAATTACCATTTTTCCCTTTCATTCATTAAAATGAAGAAAAATACAGATTTTTCATCTGTATTTAGAAATTCTCGTGCTTACAGTCATTTTGAAGCGTCCGTCGCATATGTTTTCAATTATACATCTCTCATACCTTGATTCCACTTCTATGTGAAGTGCATATTTCATAACCCTAATATTCCAACCTGATTTTCATTGAAATTCTCAATTTCAATATTTATTTAATTTCTTTATAAAAAATTAGGGATGTTACACATTCAATGAAAGAAACTAATGCAAAAATAGAATTAATTAATCTTGAAAATTTAAAAGTAAAACCTTTTAAGCTTTGAAACTTTCTAAAAATCTCGCTACAACCTAAACTTAAAATCTTTCTAAGCCAATCTAAGATCTAAATAGCAAAACAAAGAATCTTAAACTATCACAAAACATGGAAATAACCAAACAATCAAATAGATACACTTCCATGACCATGTGCATGGCCGACGGAGTTGTGCACATGGTTCATGAATTGTAAAGATAACTATTTTGCATGGATCAATGCTTGTATTCATGAAGTCTAATCAAAGAACAAGCTAAAGAACCCAATAAGCTAAATGGGTTGGTAAGGATTCAATCAACTAAAGTGCATAGACTTATAGTTATTGCGCATGAATCATGAATTGTATCATCCAACCTTTCAAAAAAGAGTAGAGATGGTAGAAAAGGGATCAGAGTCAGAGAAGTGAAAAATATCAAAGTTTTTATAAAGAGAAAACCTTTTTTTCAAAAAAATACAAAAATAGTATAAAAAAAAACATTAAGAAAAGAAAACGAATAGTTGTGAAGAAGAAAAGGAAAAATAGAGAAGATATTCACTTTGGTGTAATCATAACTAAGGATGTCCAACATTCAATTTAGAAGCTTTACTCATATTTAAAAATTTGAATCCTTATATCCTTCCTTTCAGAATCTATCCCAATCCTACATTTCGTCCTACCTAAAGACTTATTGATCTTAAGGTGGAAGATAGCCTCAATTAGGATGTAAATAGGAAGGGGTGAACTATTTCTAATGGTCTTAGAGGAATCTATTCTTAGGGATCATAATTATTTGTCTTATTTATGCTCATAAGACTATGTGAACCATCAGTCTTGTTGGATTTGGTTCCACAATAAGAGAATTATGTTTGAATTTTTTCTCTGATAGCTTTATTTCTAAGTGTTTACCAGTGAGAATTTGAGGTTAAAACACCATTCTAATGGAGAATAAATATATATATTTAGAAGTCTAGAGTCATGTAGCTAGTACATACACTGCACTTAAAGGTATAACTATAATAAAATGGCTTTGGTATGTGGATAACTTGTGGAATTTTTTAGTCATATTTTTTTATTACTTAAATTTAGTAGAGTGCTAATTGATGAGAAATCTCTGAGATAAAATCAAGGACTTAGCCTTGTGAAATTTTGTTGGTATATGCATTACAAGCCCTCATGAGACCTAACTCATCGACTAGAGGTATCCTTGGGGTTTATGGGCTTGTTGTATATGCTAAATGCAATCATAAGTACCTAATCAAATGACAACCAATTGTATTTTTATGATTTTTTGCATGTTTTGCTAAGGAGTAATGAAATTCTTGGTGGGGGGTGAAAAATATTCAATTTTGTATTTCTAACCTAATAATTCAAAAGTTTGATATTTGGTAGGTTCAAGAGCTAATCTAGAGTAAGTATATGAATGACCAAAATTTTCTAGGATTTAATTAGGTTTTTACTATTGTGTAGGAAAAGAGAAGAAGATCCAATGGCCGATGTTGCACTTCTCTGAGGGCAAATGAGGGGTTTAGGGGCTTGTTGCATATGCCAAATGCATTCATGAGCACCTATGAAAATGGAAATAACTTGTATTTTCAAGATCTTTTGTATGGTTTTTTAAGGACTAGCAAAATTCTGGTTGGGAGGTACAATAGATGGTCAATTTTGTATGAAAAGTCCCCAATTAGTAGTCCATGCACTACTACACAATGAGCTTTTAAAATAGGTAAAAAGTAGTCACTTACGAAACAACTTCTACCAAGGTGACTTGGAAAGTCGTCAACTTTTAAAGTCATTTAAAAAAACAACTTTAAAAGTGACATACTTTTAAAGTCATTTTCACAAAAATGGCTTCAAAAGTCATTTGCTTTTGAAGTCGCTTTAAAAAATGACTTCTAAAGTCATCAAATTTAGAAGTCATTTTATTATAAGTGACTTCAAAAAAACCAAATATTAATTGACTTTTGAAGTCGCTTAGGAAAAAACAAGTTCTAAAGTTGTTGACTTTACAAGTTGTTTTCAGATAAGTGACTTCAAAAGAATTTCATTTGGATGAACTTTTAATATTGTGTATATAAAAATGACTTCAAATGATTTTGACTATAGAAGTTGTTTTCATGTAAGCGACTTTGAAAGTAAAAACATTTAAAAAATTATATAATTAATTTTAATAAAAAAATTCTATTTTTAAAGTCGTTTTTCAAAAATGTCTTTAAGAGTTCAAACTTTTAAAGTCATTTTCCCCAAAATTAATTTAAAAGTTTGAACTTATAAAGTCATCTTTTCTAGAGTGACTTTAAAGTTCAATCTTTTAAATTTGTTTTGGAGAAAACAAATTTAAAAGTAAATTATTTTTTATACAATTTTTTTTTGCTCCACCTCCATGTATACAATGAATAACAAACACCTAATATTTAATCATTGTTTATAAAAATTAAGAACCTATATACAAAAACAACGTTCATCCACTTCTTAATACACAATACCGTGAATATATTAAAATACTTCAATCTTCACACACATAAAAAACTAATAACCACTACATTCCATCCACATCTTAATCTTTTGATACATTATCACATGTATATACATTGAATAAGAAACATTCTATGTACCTAATACTTCAAACAATCTTTAAAGAAATGAAGAACTAAACATCATTTACACCTTCCATATACATTCCAAACCATGTTCACTACAATGCACCGTCATCTTTCTTGACACACTGCCACCTGCAATTCCATACACTTCATCCACTACAATGCATTGTCTATGACATCTACATTCACTTCATTTGTAATTCCATACACATTCCAAGTAACCCTCTTATTCTTCATCTCGTAAAAGTTATATAATTCAATTGCCACATACTCACTTCATGTTCAAACTCCAAATTCACTACTTCCATACTACTTTATTCCCACACTCCAAATTTCTACTCATTCATTGCTTAAGATGAATATATATATTTCAAAAGAAATAATAAAATCTAAAGGAACACAAACAAGTCAATGAAAAAATACTTTATTATGTATTTCATGTCTAAGTAGTTACTCCAAGTAATTTAATTAAAACTCATTACATACTCAGCCCATTCATTTCGTATTTCATTGAGATTTACTTTGGAGTAACTCTTCTTATTTGCCCACTCAGCAAGCACAGTAGTCTAAAATAAAATATATTTAATTGAGTTAAAATGTTTAGCTATATCCATAAAAACTGTAGAAAAATATAATATTATGCAAAATAAAAAGTGTTCTACCTTTTTTAAATGGGAGAAAGGAGTACAACCAAATACTAGGGTCGTCATGTACCTAAGGACATAATACCCACACTCCCAATCAAGCTGTTATTTAGGGCATTGTTCAATAAGGACAATAAAAAAGAACCCAGAAATATCATATTTAATAAGCTAAGTTTAATTACTAATAACTTATAGCAACTAACTATTTCATATAGCTTGACATTCTTCCACGTCAATTTTGGTGGTTGTAAAGTCTTGCTCACTATAGTCCATTCCCACCAAGTCTTACAAATTTAAATTTCAAATGCATTATAGATGAATAACAAATTACTTATTTATAATATCCGTGAGTGTAGGGCGGATGTGTGCTCCACAAGAATAAAAAAAGAAAGCATGACAACCATGCACATCCAAAATGCACAGCATCCAATGTGACCTACATAGACTATCATATGGATTGTAATGGAAGTAGGCAATCCCTAAGTAAGGAATAAATTGGCAAGAAAAAAAGAAAATTAAAACTTACTCACTATTGTAGGGAATCATTTAGCCTATCCCTGAGAGCAACGTAAGGAGCTTGGCAATAATATGCCTCTTGATTGACCATTGCTTTGTCACTCCAGAAATGACGCCAGGGTCAAGGAATTAGTAATGTACCCTCAGCCTCACCCTCAAAAAGGCTAGTAGCATCATTCAAGAAGTTGCATAAAAGAAATAATTATTACATATACCAATAAAATATAATATGAAATGAAATACCACATGATTTACAAGAAAGTATGTGCATATACCGCATGTAGGAGACAATGTGAGGGTGCTCGAGCTGATCCCATAAACAAACTCGTAATATATACTCTACCATAAGTGGCACTTCAACAACTTCCTTGGCAAGCACTCCCCACTTGATTTGTATAGGATTGATTGCCATATTGTCATTGATGAGACAATAGATTAACCTAAGGGATTGAGGCTTGTTAGGTGGGAGATCCACATGCTCCTAGGTTAGCTATTGTAAAAGATGTAAAACTTTTTACTTAAATAGTATAATATTAAACTATGAAGAGGGCCTAATTTATGATGAAAGAAAAACCAAAGATATATAGATATATATAAGTACCTGCCCATTGGTGCAACAGCTAAAGGTGACACTGGAATGTCGACTATTTTTGGTGCCTCATTTTTGTTGCTGATTAACTGTTGATGTTTTTCACAAGTGCATGGGCTATTATCGTATAGCTATGCCAATACGGGTCGATCCCATAGGGACTCGCTTTAGAATTTTAGAGTTTTAGAGTTTTTAATAAAATTTAATTATTTCAAATTTAATCAATTGACAATAATTAACAAAAAAAAAATTGAACTTCAGATTTAGTTTTGCAATGAAATTGCAGAAGTCTATTTAAAAAAAGAAAAGAAAAAGAATCATTAAAACCTTAATTAGAACTAAAACTAGAAAAATTAAGAAAATCTAATTCCCAAGATTAAGTACTGTCCATTTTCTTCACTTTGGGTCTAAGAAACCTTGATCAGACTCCTTAACTATATTCAACATGTCTTGGATTAGTTATCCGACGGGGGAATTTGTTAGATTCTTCAAAGTGTTACAGATCTAATCAAATTAATGAAATTAAGATTCAACGGCTTAGATCTATTCTCATAATCTAAAATAAAGATAAAAAATAGTAATTCAACTAGAATCTATCCTAAGAACATGCCAGGAAATTTAATTGAAATTCAAAATTAAAATAAACAAGAAATTGAAGATTTTCCATAATTAAACCAGACCCATTAATTGAATTACACAATACTAAAATAACACAAAACGTGGATTACTCAAAACAAGAATAGCATAAATCGGGAATAAGGACATCAAATGTAAATTGTATTATTCCTTTAAGGCAAAGTTAGAATTTTTCCAAAAACATCATTAAACTTCTGTAAAAGAGAGTTCTCTAGACAGAGAAGATGGAGACGATAGCAGTGCTAGCCTAATTGGAGGGCTCTGGCGTCCCACGGTCGGACGTCGCTTGGGCGTCTTACGGCAGAGATGGCCGTTAGGTGATGAGCTGGGTGGCCTGGCTGGTGATTATCTGAAGTGGACCAAAAAAAGAAATGACGCCTTTTCTGGGTGTCGTCTGGTTCCAACTTGAAGAAAAGAGGAGAAGGTGCCGCCATGGTTGGTGATTGTACTAGGAGAGATCAGGGAAGTTCCTAACCAGTGGGTAGGTGCGTTGAAGGAAGGGGCTAAAGGGAGTGAAGAGCATGAAAGAGAAGAAGGGGAAGATGGGAATGGCTGGTTTGTCTGGTGTGTGAAAAAATGAGAGAGATGGTAGGATGTGAGAGAGAGAGTGGATGAAGAAGGAGAAGGAGAGGGTGTGGTTAAGAAAGGTTAGATGGAAAGTGGGAGAGAGAAGTGGTGGGTTATGCGTGAGATGGGGATGATAAGGCTAAGAGGAGAGAATGGAGAGAGACATGAGATAGGAAGATAAGTAAGAGCGTCGAAGAGAGTATGAGAGAATTGGAAGGGCAGTAACAAAGAAACTCAAAACAAACCAAGAGTGCTGGTGCTTGAAACAAAAAAGAGATATGGGCAAAGGAAAGGGATGAACACAAGATGACTAGGAAAAGACAATAGCAAACAAGCTAAGTAATGTAAAAACTCAAAACTCCTAAAACAACTCTCTCCTTCCCCATACAGTTTCCCTCTTTATAGCCTTTGCACTTCCTTATTTGTCCCAAACTCTTTCTTTGAAGAGGTAACTTCCTATGAGGAAACTTTATCCTCTCCCAAATTAAGACTCTTGTCATTAGGAATCCTTTTCCAATTAGGACTCTTGCCTTATTGACCTTCACTTGATTTGCACCTTTGATCATAGATTTGAGCCATCCAACCCTCCTTTAGTTGATCTACAAAATAAAATACTAAATTAGAATAATCAAAATCGTACATTAATCCTCTAATAAGCTCTAATGATCATCTGACTATTGATTTTGAAAAATTAAAGTTTGGATTATCAATTTGAGTTAAATTTAAAATCAAGCTAAATTTTGCAAATTTGAATGATTAGATGATCTAATTGAATGCTAAACTAGGGGTCTTTTAGTCAAAATTAAACACTTAACACACCCCCAACCAGCATTTTGCTAGTCCCGAGCAAAACATGCCAAAAACTATTTTACACAAAATTGGTACAAAGTGCCACTTTCGTAGGTACTCACGATTGCATTTAGCACATTCAACAAGCCCTTGAACCCCTAGGTTACCCTTAGTGGACGATTTAGGCCTCGTGAGGGTTTGCAGTGAATATACTCAAAAAATTCAATAAAGTCGAGTCCCCTATTTTATCTCAGAGAATCCTTATTCATTAGCAATTTTAATAGTTTTTCACAACTTAATGAAGAGGATTTGACAATTTTACCCACCATACACATATTAAAGACATTTTATTTGAGCTATTTCTTAGAGTGCATGTGTGTGTACAGCCACATAAATCTTGACTTCTAATTGGATATGCTTACATTCCATTGGAAATATGCCACGACCTTAAGTCCTCAAGGGTATACGCTCAGAAATAAAACTCTCAAATAAGGGGTTAAACATATTTCTCTCATTATGTGACTGAATCCAATAAGCTGATGGTTCACATAATTCTTTTAAACACTCATGAGACAAAAGAAAGTGATCCCTAAGAGTGGATGTTATCACCAACAATATGAGGGGTCTTTTACCTTAATTCTTTCTTTTTATCTCCTCTTCAAGGCTATGTCCACCTAAGATCAATAGGTCGTTAACTAGGATGAAATGTAGGCTTAGGACATGTTTAGAAAGGAAAGATATAAAGATTTCAAAGGTTTAAAATTAAGTAGATGTCTTCAATGAATATCTACTAGGACAACTTTTCTTTTTGGTTTGTTCTTGAAGTGAATTTCTCTTCCAAATTTTGGTCTTTCTTTTTCTTCTCCTTTTTTTTTTTCTTTTTTTTTCAAATATTTTTTTTCATATTTTTCCTTTTTCTTCTTTGAAAGAAAGACAACTAATTTTTTCTCACTTCTTTGACTTTTAGTCCTATTTTGAACTTTTTCTATACTCTACTCATTTTCAAGATGGGTAGTGGTTATTTATTTTACTGAGTTATTCTGGGTTAAGGTGAATGAGGTTAAGAAAGAAAAGGCTTAATAATAGGCTCAAAAGGCTAATTAGTGGTATACTATATTGGGTAGGCTTTATGTATTTGGGCTGAGCAAGGATGGCCAATATCATTTCCTAAGTTTCCTAAAGCCTATCAAATTTAATAAATTTATGGAATTAAAGTTATCACTCCTCTTTATTCTTGATGTTTAACCAAAACAATGATAACAGGATCACACTAATGTATGGACACTGAAGAAATTAGGGGAATTACTTATAACTCTCTAAAAGAAGATAGTCTCAAACTCTCACTAAGTTATAGGTCTCCATTGATTTTCCTCAGGGTCTCTAAGTCATACCTCTATATTAGTCTTGATTATGTACTATGTGTAAATGGTTTCTGAGAAGTAACTTTCATAAAATGCTTCAACACATGAATGACATGCAAAACTAATCATATGCATTCCCATTAAGAGGTGAAACTATTTATTTACTAAATTCTGAACATCCAGTTCTCATCACAGTAAGGGAACTCTACTTTAAAAAAAATCTTTTTTCCTTTTCTTTTTCTTTTCAATTTCTTTTTAAAACTCAAGAAAATTCAAAATCTCTATGTGCATCTACAGCCCCCAACCTAAATGAAACATTGTCCCAAATGTTCTAAAACATAGGATTCTATATGAAAGTGGAGGGATGAATACTCCAATCCCTTGGGTTGCCTCCCAATGAGTGCTAAGTTTAACGTCTTCAGCTAGACATAATGATGAGTGCAATGATGATGTGTTGCAAGGTTCCTAGAGTGGTAATCTAAGGTGGATCATGATACTCAGGTGACTCTAAAAGTGTCTCATCAATTTCAAGGTCAAGTAGTTCTAAGAAAGGTTTCAACCTTTGACCATTGTCCTTTTGGATTTTTCCACCCTTTTCAATCTCGATGGCCCCATTAAGATAGATTGTGCGTACTATATAAGGTCTGGTCCATCTAGATCTAAGTTTTCCTGGGAATAAATGCAATCGAGAATTATACAGTAAGACTTTTTTACCTGGTGTGAAGGATTTTCTTACAATATGTCGTTCATGTATAGCTTTCATTCGGTCTTTGTATACTTATATGCATCTTTCCTCAATTCCTCCAACTCAATATGCCTTGTGCTCTAACTCTACTGGTAAGTGGAAAGCCTTTCCATAGACTAAGTGGTAGGGTGACATTCCTATAGGGGTTTTATATGCTGTACGATAAGCCCATAAAGCATCATTAAGTCTCAGAGACCAGTCCTTCCTATTTGGATTGACTGTCTTTTCTAGAATTCGCTTTATTTCCCTATTAGATACCTCTACTTGACCACTAGTCTAAGGGTGGTATGGGGTAGCTATCCTATGGTTGACACCATACTTTTTCATTAAATTATCAAACACCTTATTACAAAAGTGTTTTCCCCCATCACTTATTATGGCTCTTGGAGTACTAAACCTTGCAAAAATATTTCCTTTTAAAAACTTTAACACAACCTTGTGGTCATTGGTTTTGCATGGTATAGCCCCCACCCACTTGGACATATAGTCCACTCCCATTAAGATGTATAGATTTCCAAAAGAATTAGGAAAAGGTCCCATAAAATCTATGCCCCAAACATCAAAAGGTTCGATGACAAGGATTGGGTTTAAAGGCATCATATGTCTCCTTCCTAACCTTTGACACCATGCACATGCTTCGTAGTAAGCATGTGCATCCTTAAATATGATAGGCCAATAAAATTCACACTACAAAATTTTTCCAGCTATCTTTTCAGAGCAGAAATGGCCGCCACATGCATGATCATGACAAAATGAGATGATTTGATTATGTTCACTATCTGGCATGCATCTCCTAATTATTTGGTCAGGATAGTACTTGAATAAGTACGGGTCATTCCAAGTAAAATATCTAACCTCGATTAAAAATCTCTTTTTATCTTGTGTAGTCCAATGATTAGGCATTTGTCCTGTAACAAGATAATTAACAATATCTCCATACTAAGGTAACTGGGAAACATGCAATAACTGTTCATCTGGGAATGACTCCGTTATAGGCCCTTGATCGCTAGTGTGCTCCACCACTAATCTGGATAAGTGATCTGCTACTAGATTTTCTGACCCTTTCTTGTCCCTAATTTCTATGTCAAACTCTTATAACAGTAGTATCCAACAAATCAACCTAGGTTTTGCAACTTTTTTAGAAAGGAGGTACTTTAAAGCCACATGATCCAAGTATACTATAACTTTAGATCCTAACAAGCATGATATAAACTCATCCAGAGCAAACACTATAGCTAACAACTCTTTCTCAGTAGTGGAATAGTTGAGTTGCGTATCATTTAGTGTTACTAGCGTACTATATCACATGGGGAAGTTTATCAATGTGCTGCCCCAAAATAGCTCCAATGGCATAATCTAACTCATCACACATTATTTTGAATGGTGTGTTCCAATCTGGTGGTCGAATAATAGGTGCAGAAGTCAATTTAGCCTTAAGTCATTCAAATGCTTTCTTACAGTCGTCATCAAAATCAAAAGTGGCCTCCTTTGTAAGTAAATTACATAGGGGCTTGGAAATTTTGCTAAAGTCTTTGATAAATCATCTGTAAAAACCAGCATGTCCTAAAAAAGAGCGAATTTCTTTTACCGTCCTTGGTGGAGGAAGGTTGGCTATTAAATCCACTTTTGCCTTATCAACTTCTATCCCATTGGGTGATATTATGTGGCCTAATACTATCCCACTCTGTACCATAAAATGGTACTTTTCCCAATTTAAGAGTAGATTCTTCTCTTGACACCTTACAAGGACTAACTTTAAGTGGTGCAGGCACTCATCAAATGATGACCCAAATACTGAGAAGTCATCCATAAACACCTCAAGGAATCTCTCTAACATGTTTGAGAAAATGCTCAACATACACCTTTGAAATGTAACTAGAGCATTACATAGCCCAAAAGGCATATGTCTGTAGGTGAAAGTTCCAAAAGGTTAGGTGAAGGTGGTCTTCTCCTGATCCTTTGTTGTGATAGGAATTTGGTTATAATAGGAATATCCATCCAGAAAACAATAATAGTTATGTCCAGCTAACCTCTCTATCATTTGGTCAATGAAAGGTAGAAGAAAATGATCATTCCTCGTGACTACGTTCAACTTTTGATAGTCAATACAAACTCTCCACCTAGTGGTCATGCGGGTTGGGACTAGCTCATTATCCTCATTTTTGACTACTATGACCCTAGATTTCTTAGGTATAACCTGAACAGGGCTAACCCAAGTACTATCGAAGATAGGGTATACGACACCAACATCTAAGAGCTTTAGGACTTCATCTCTAACCACGTCCTTCATGTGGGGGTTTAGTCACCTTTGAGTCTATCTAGAAGGTTTTGCATTTTCTTCTAGATGTATCCTATGCATGCATACGACTAGACTTATCCCTTTTATGTCTGTTATTGTCCACCCTAGAGCAGTTTTATGTTCCTTAAGAACATCTAAAAGCTTACCTTCCTATTCTTTATCTAAGTTTGATGCTATTATTATGGGTAAGGTTTCATCTGGGCCTAAGTATGAATATTT